>OZ010720.1:9759033-10281123 GCA_963932345.1 Ophion ventricosus
TCTCTCTCTCTCTCTCTCTCTCTCTCTCTCTCTCTCTCTCTCTCTCTCTCTCTCTCTCTCTCTCTCTCTCCCCCTCCCTCCCCCTCTCCTCGTGCATGGCGGTGCCGGGCAACGGTGCGGGTGTGTTTAGGGGCGATATTCTGTCGTGCGATGACGATGGGTATAGCGACGTTTTTTTACCGGAGGAGGGATATAGTGCGTATTACGGCCCCGGGCGCCTTTATACCCCTCGCGCCGTTTCGTGTATTTCTCGCGGCTTCTGCAGATCGAGTGCGCGATATCGGGGCTCACAAATACCGAGAGCATCCCGTTTGCCTCGGACGCACTCGCCGAGCTGTGCGAGCACCGCGTGGTCGTCGCCGTCGCGGAAAATACCCCGCGTCCGTGCGTACGTCTGTTCAGCGGCGATGGCATTGACATCGCGTCTATGATAATCGAGGAGCTGGACGTTGACGTTTTTTACGACGCGGGGTTGCCCGACGACGGCTTACGCGAGGGCGACGAGGTAGAGGGGTGGGCGGACGAGGAGTAGCGTGTGTGTGTGCGTGCGTGTGCCTGCGTGCGCGCGCGTGTGTGTGTGTGTGTGTGTGTGTGTGTGTGAGTGTGCGTGTGTGTGTGTGTGTTCCTTGCCCCAGCAGAAGCAGCAGCAGCAGGCAACAGCGGTGAGTGCTTTTTTTATTTTTAAATCATATTCACCCCCCACCACCTCGCTAAATTATCAAATAAAAACAAAGGGACCGCTATGGCGATTCCCACTCGTCATCGCCGCAGCAGCACTAGCAACCGGTAAGCCCCCATAAATTTAAACATTAAAAAAAGGGAGGGCATTATTTATAATTTTCACACCTCGGCTCCCGAGGAGTGAAAATAAAAAATTTAAAAATTATGACAAGGAGGGGGCTATAATTAAAAATAAGAACCACTATGGCTGTCCCCAAAATTTAAACATTAGAAAAGGGAGGGGGTCTAAAAATTATGTAACAAATATTTTAATAAAAGTTAAAAAAAGGGGCCACTATGGCGAACTCTGCTCCGATCATCCCCACTCCATCCCCATCTCGCGGAGAGGGGATAGGAATGGGGATGATAAGTGGGGGTCACCACAATGCCGCAGAAAGGGACCACCATGGCGATCTCGAGTCTATCCCCACTCCAACCCCCCACTACCTCAATGAGGAGTGGGGATAAAAAAAGGGGCCGCTATGGAGACTCCCCCACTCCTCATCCCCACTCCTGCCCCCCCACTAAAAAAAACAAAGGGACCACTATGGCGAGCTCCGCTCCATCCCCACTCCAGACCCCCCACCACCTCGGCTGCCGAGGAGTGGGGGCAGGAGTGGGGGTCGCCATAGGGGTTCCTATACTACTAAGGTGAATGAAGGGCCGCTAAGGTATTGCCTTCATTCGATGAGTTCTTATGCGATGATGATTTTAATAGCCGAAAAGGACAACACCGATGGTACCCGTGAGAACCTAAGTACGCGAGCAGACTTATCACTAAGGAATGAAGGTCCCTCGACCGATTGTTCGGAAAGTCGTATTAAGACTAAGGAGTCATCAAGAGATTGACTGCCTTGAGAGTTTCGGCAAATAGCGGGTATGTTATCGTGGGGGGTATATTGCAAAAATCGATCACCGATTTTCATAAGAAGTCTTTTGTGAAGAGTTCGATTGTTGCAGTCCCATTTAGCTTCCACTATTTTGAAACCGGCAAGGTTCGTTTCATGAAGAAGGAAAAAGTATTCGATGATTTCTGGTTTCGAAATATCGCATGCGTTCGGTAGTATTGAGACCGCGGAGGCAATGACGCGGGTTGAGCAATACGGAGATATACGGATACTGATGGCCGATCCGTAACAGCCCTCCCCTCTTAGACGGGATATTGTCCAGTCGTCCATACTCCCGCAACGACATCTATAATCCTTCCCTTGCTAATAGATGGTGGTATCCGAAAGGTATGCGTCGTTAGCGATGGCCAGATATTGGAGGTTATGTGCCTCCCATCTCGCAGGTGGCGATGGTCTGACCATGTGGGTCAGTGGGATTTCAACGACCCCGTGTGGCTGCGGCATCATTGCAGTTCTTTGACTTTGTCGCCAAGTTATGTTCTGCAACCTTGACTGTGGGTCGTTTTTCTGGCATTTGGCGTATATGAATACCCCTAGTAAAATTATTTCCAAGAAGGTAAGACCTTCCGATAACGAGTAAATGGTTGAGTCGCTAACTCTTCGTCCTTGGTGGTACTGCAATTGTGTCTTGACCTCCTTTTCAATTTCGGCGAGTGTTCTTGCGTTTTAGGAGTGGTCCCAATCGTTGTTGGATTTTAATAATGACTTGTTAGACGGGTTCAATCAATATTACTCTGTAGAGGAAATTTGCTTCGATCGCCCCCGGGGTTTCTTTTGTTTGATTTCGGTCTGTGATTTAAGTTTTGGAGGTCTCGTCTTTTTTCTTTTTCGCTGCCGGCTCTAGTGGCGTGTCTCCAGACATATGAGCGTGTTTTATTTTATCCATGTGTGTGAGAACCAGCTGACCGTCGTGTTTGTCGATGAGCGTTTTATGCTGATTCAGCATTTTTGCCATTTTATACGATCCGTCGTAATAAGCGTCGAATTTGTGATGTTTAGGTTGGCGCAGAGTATATACCATCTCTCCTAGTTCGTATTTCACGACGTTAATTTTTAGATTATGCCGTTGTTTAGCTTGATGTTTGTGGTGATTTAAATTATTTCCTCCGATTTCGGCTAGTTCATCCAGCCTTTGGGCGAGATTTGCTACATATGCCGTGGTCGTTGGCAGATGTTCTTTTAACGGGAAGGTGGTTGGTGTTTTCATTAGTTTTCCGTATGCCATCTCGTAAGGTGTAAAATTCGTCGCTTCGTGAACTATAGCGTTATGCGATTAGATACCATATGGCAAAACTTCGTCCCATTCGGTTTGTTGACCGATGTAGTGTTTGAGATAATCAACAATGCTCTGATGACTTCTCTCAAGCGATCCTTTGCTTTGTGGGTGGTATGTTGTCGCCTTCACATGTTGTACGCCTTTTTCCTTCAAAAAGTCTTCCATTCTTTGGCTACCGAAACATTTTCCGTTGTCGCTAAGAAGGAACAAGGGCGTGCCGTGAACCGTGAAGTATTGTTGATCCAGCGTCCGAATGATGGTCTTAGATTTCATGTCGGGAAGTTCAAATTCTCGTGCAAATTTGGTGAGAAGATCGATCGTCGTGAGAATGAAAGGATTGCCTCGTTTCGTCGTTGGCGATGGACCGACGATATCTACTGCGATCTTTTCCCAGGCTGCTACCGGTGTATCTGTAATTACCATTGGTTCTCTGGTTTTTATGCGCACCAATTTGTGTTGTTTACAACTTTGCAGCATCTCACGACGTCCTGAACATCCTTTTTCATGCCTTTCCAAAAATATCGTTCTCTTAATCGTTTGTATGTTTTCCTGACTCCTTTGTGTCCTGCGATGTGCTCGATGTTGCGCGATGTTTCTGTAATTTTCTGGTAATATTCCTTGATTGCAGCTGCAGTGAAGACAATGATTCTTTTTGATTTGCAAAAAGTCACAGCCTTTGTTTTCAGATCGTTTACGATCGTTTCATTGCCGATATATCCCAAATCACAGAGCTGCCCAATGGGATAATGGATCATCCCATCTGATGATGTCAAGTGTAGGTAAACTCCCTTTCTTGTTGTTAGCTGTTCAGGAGTAACTACAACTCTTAGTGGGTAGTGGGTCTTAGTGGATAGAAAATTTTGAACGCTTTCTTGTCCCGATGTACTGTTGTTGCTTTCGCTACCAATCTCGTCATCCTAGTCTGAAGATGAACATGAGACTGATAAGAATTCCTGGTCATCGTCGGTCGCCGATGTTTTGGCAGAACTTGTCACTGAAATGGTCTTCGTGTGTGTGGGTGCAAATCGAATGGCTCGTCGTGTTAAACCACAGGCCGGTTGCTCTCCCTTCAACAGGATTGGTCGACAGTCTTCCATAACGGGTTTTAGGAGACAGAAGATTGCCGCCGATGTGGCTCGAATTCCTTCCCTCTTGTTCCGTTGTTAGTTGGTTCGGAGATTTTCTGCTGGTTTGTCAGGCTGTGAACGCAGTCTCTTAATTGCCACCGCAGTATCCGAACTTATTCCGAATTCGCTGGTGAGAAACTTGAGTTGAGATTCCGTTGGGCTGCTATTGCTGCACGCGGAGTCGTCGTTAAGGATTGATATGGCCTCTTCCGGTTTACCAACGGCCTTTGGGAGGTTCATAGAGAGATTGAACAGTTTACTCTTTGCTTTGTCCATGGTGAGATGATTATTACCCTTTTGGACAGCTAAGGATGAGACGAAAATATATCCGAAGGGATCCGTTTGCGCCGAAGTGTTAAATTCGTTTTCGGTAAGGTCTGTTTCATCATCGCTCAGTTGGTCGGTTTGGGATGTTGTAGGGTCTATTAATGGTTCAACGTTGGCCGTTTCTGTTGTTTCATCAATATTTTCCAGCGTTGGTTTTCCCCATATGTAGAATTCGTAGATTCGTAGATATGTAGAATTCGTAGATTGGATGCAAGCAGTAGAATTCTACTCGCAATTGTGCTTGCATCCAGGTTTACTACTGGTTTCGCCTCTTTTGGTTTGAAATCTGGGTCTTCTCGTGGCGTCAATGGAAAGCTTGCAGCCGGAGGATTCCTTGACAAGGCGCTCGCGTTCAAGTTGGTCTTTCCCTTCTTGTATACGACCTTATATTCGCACTCTTCGAGTTGGAGCCTCCATTTCATCAGCCTTGTTGTGGGGTCCTTTACCTAGTGTAGCCAGACCACCGGTTGGTGATCGGTTACGAGTGTGAATTTTCTTCCGTATATGTGCAGTCGAAAAGTTTTCACTGCGTATACCATAGCGAGACATTCCTTTTTTGTTGTCGAGTATTTTTTTTCTACTGCGGTCAACACTCTACTGGCATACTGAACTGGCAAATCTTGAACGAATTTTTCTCTCTGACTCAGCACGGCACCGATTGCAATATCTGATGCATCGGTTGTTACTATGAAAGGCTTGTTGAGATCGGGGTACTGTAGTATAGACTACAGAGCGAATCACGCAGATCTTCGAAACTTGCCTGATGTTCATTGGTTCAGAAAAATTTGACTGTCTTTTTCGTGAGGTCAGAAAGCGGTTTAGCGCGACCTGAGAAATTCTCGAGGAATCCCCATGTAGAAATAGACCATCGGCCCAGCGCTGGCGTAGTGTCGAACTTGATTGGCCGAGGCTCGGCAAAAATGCTTGGCCCAGGCATGGAAATGTGACGCACAGCTGACGCTCGGCAGCCATATATGGGCTACGATGCCTGGATCACAAGGATGATAATTATATTTACAGTTTGAGAGAGTAAGACAGTGCGAGAGTGGGAGAGTGAGAGTGAGTGAGAGAGAGAGAGAGAGCGAGGGCTGGTGAGAGGGTGGATGGATGGATGAGAATGTAAAAACGTGAAAATGCGAAAATGTCAAAATGCGAAAATGTGAAAACGCGAAAATGTGACAATGCGAACATGTGAAAATGTGAAAAGCGCGAAAAAGTTGAAATGCGAACATGTGAGAATGTGAAAAATGCGAAAATGTGACAATGTGAAAATGTGAAAACGCGAAAATTTGATGGATCGATGGAGAGTGAGAGAGTGAGAGAGCGAGCATGTGATAATGTGAGAGAGAGCAACTCATATTATTTGCATGTACCTTTTTGTCCATCACCCGAAAAGTCTGATAACATTTTCAATGCCATGAAATAGTTGCTCTTTGTGTAATGTCTGTAGATTTTTTCTAATAGGAACGGAATACTGAGCTGATATGTCAACCAGCTATATCAGCTATATCAAGGTTAATAAACCTTATAACAATCTAAAAAGGTTAAAAAAAATAAAACTAAAAACTATAAAAACTATGTAAGGGGTTTATACTATATAAAGGTTAAAGTATACAGAGAGATAAAGATTTGAGAATCATATGAGAGAGCTGACTTTAAAAAAAATATATACATATATATTTTGCAGAGAGTGAAAAAAATTCTGAAAATATATTGTTCGGAGTACAAAAGTGAATTATTGGTGTTATTCAGTATTATTATGAAATGAATGAACTGGAATAAGAGATGGTTACTGTTGCTTAGTATTATTATAAGCTGAAAATTGAAATCGATGGTCCGAAGAATAAAATTCTCCTTCGCTAGCTAAACTGACAAGAGTATATAACATTTTTAAATACATTAGGACAGAGTAAAACTGTAAGCTAAGACCGCAAAAGCTTTAGAAATACAATGTGGTGAAGATTTATACGACCAATCTATACAAAACAATGCCAGTATATAAAAGCAACGATATAAGTTATTGATACAAAATTATTACTCTGAATTAAGGCAGTAGTCTGCTTTAGGAGCCGAAAAAAAAGCGTTTTTTCAACAATTTTTTTGAAAGGGAAGGAAATGATTGCGGTAAACGAAATTTTGAGACGATAGTATATTATATTCAAGCTTTAAAAAACAATTTTTATTATTACAAATTATTGAAATTTGCCAAAGTTGTAACGATTTTTCTGGGGCGCCTGGAGTGTGCACTCGTAAATCGGTGCCGGTGATGGAGGTCGTGCGATGCATCTGAAACAGTGGAACCAAATTTTTTTTTAGTTTTTATAAGTTCCTTTTCTATATGAACTAAAAAAATACCGAAGAAATGACAAAATTCCAAATTTTTTCGAAGTTTGAAAAAAAAATTCACTTTTTTGAAAAAAAAAATTCACTTTAAGTTGCAAAACAAGTAATTTAAATAGTACTTTTGTCCAACTTTTTTAGTTCAAATAGAAGATAATTCAATACTGAAGCTAGATCACTTTGGTTTTTTTCGATCGGACATATATTGTTTTTACTATCGCCGGCACCGTTTTCCAAAACTTGTGAAAATGAAAACTCGAGAAAACGGGCTGTAAAGTTCTGCCCGAGCATTCGCACCTGCTCGACGCTCGGCCACTAAAACTGATCTAGCTTCGAAAATATGTCGAATTGGCCTCAAAAATGTTGAACACATATTCTTGGATAGTTTTGGAATAGATTTAAGACAAAAACGAAAAATCGATTTTTTGAAGCCTGTAAAGCAGACTACTGCCTTAAACCTTCAATACATTACTCTGTAGTTCGTACGAGGTTTATTTGGCCACAAAATAAAGGTTTTATTCAGAGTAAGATTTTTTTTTTAATAGCGAGGAGATAGTAAAGAACATTTTCAAATCATGTCGCAGATTGCGAAAAAGATTATGTGCATGCTACCGCAAGGGGAAAAATACATTTTCGGTAACTAACTAACCGCAACGTGAAAAGTGTTTTAAAGGGCATTGCTAAGCGGTAAGGCCCTTAACATATCAAAGAGTGAAAAACCTCTTAAGGCTATATGGAAAAAAGTGAAAGAATTACATCGGAGAGAGAAAAATATTTTAAAAAGATATCGGAGAGCGAAAAAACGATTATGCCAAGATATCGGAGAAAGAGAAAAGTTTTTTAAGAGATATCATTGAGAGAGAATAAGATTTTATAAAGATATCGGTGAGAGAAAAAGATGTTGAAAAGATATCAGAGAGCGAGAAAAACAATTGATAAAGATAGCAATGAGAGAGAAAAAGATTTTGAAAATATATTTGCGATAGAGAGGGAAAGATTTTGAAAGGATATCGGTGAGTGAGAAAAATATATAAAAAAGATATCGGTGAGAGAGAAGATTTTATAAAGATATCGGTGAGAAAAGGATTTTGAAAAGATATCTGCGACAGAGAGGGAAAGATTTTGAAAGGATATCGGTGAGGGAGAAAAAGATATAACAACATATTAGCAAAAGTGAATTAGGTTTTTAAAGTATCTTCTAGGGTTATGAACCATGTATCTAACGGATGAAAATTGATTGATTGGAAACAAAAAACTTCCAAACAGATATTAATATAAATTCTCGTCGGATTTTCCGGTCTCCATTGTGATGTGGTATAAACACTAAAGAAACGAAAAAGACAGCAAATTATAGGTTAGTTTTCGTCCGTGAAGAGTCTCACCGTCGGAGATTATCACCAATTTCGGTAAAATTATAAGTTTTATATTTTTATATCACGACAATCATATTTTTCAAAAATAGGATATTGCTGCACGAAAAAAAAAAATTTTATCACGTTATATTTAAAGCTAAAGTTTACGACTGAATTTCAGAAAACAAATTGAAACATAGAATTGGCTATTGATAATCCCGATTCAGAAAACACTTCACCGTGAATATTGGCTGTCAATTCGTTTGTATATTTGTAATTATCAATCACACAAATACTTTTTTTCACTTGGTCATTTAAAACAACACGAGGAGATCTTCTTTGTTGCAACACTAAAAACTCTGAACAATATGGCTGCATGAGCGTAGATGTACACACATGTATAGTAGCGAGATTCTGTAACTCGGTGGCGAGCGTTTTCGTCATAGCTAACGACAACCAATAAGAGGCTCTCTTTCTTCTGTGTTCGTGCATGTGAATGGCTGTCGGTCCAATTTTTGCCTTTTCCCAACGCTGGCTCTGGCGTTGAGCCAGCGTTGGGTCTGTTCTGTATCATCGACATGCTGATGCTTGGGCCAGCCTAGAATGTCGACGCTTGATATCCAGTACTGGGCCAAGTCTCAGCCGATTATCCACAAGCGGTTGAGCCGGCGCTGGCTCTGGTGTTGAGCCAGCGTTGGGCCAGCATTGGGCCAGCGTTGGGTCTGTTCTGTAGCATCGACATGCTGACGCTTGGGCCAGCCCAGAATGCCGACGCTGGGTATCCAGCACTGGGCCAAGTCTCAGCCGATTGTCCATTAACGGTTGAGCCAGCGCTGGCTCTGGCGTTGAGTCAGCGTTGGGTCTGTTCTGTACCATCGACATGCTGAAGCTTGGGCCAGTCTAGAATGCCGACGCTTGGCATCCAGTACTGGGCCAAGTCTCAGCCGATGGTCCACTAACGGCTGAGCATTGGCATTTCTACGTGGGTCTCCGATAGTAATCAGCGAGGCCAAGGAATTCTCTCACGTTCCGTGGATGTTTCGGTACGGGAAAATTTTTGACGGTCCGCAATTTCTTCGGGTCCGGTCGTACACCATCTTCGTTTAAGGGGAGGTACCTGAGTAAACGGCGAGAAAAACAGGTAAACTTCGGGAATTTTTATCTCAAAAACTAATCTTTCGATTGGATCCGGGTTTTTTTTATTGGAAAATATGTACATTGAGGTATGTTTAGGAATTTTTAAAAATAAATTCGTTGACTGGAAGCGCCGTTGTTGTTGTCAGCGTCAGACGTGTTGTTCGTTGACATGGCTTATGGTGCCAAGGATTCCGGGCAGCCGATTGATCTGAAACATGAAAACGCAATGGATTCTTGAAATATAATATACAAAAGAGTTCGCCTAGTAGGATTTTTTTGAAATTTTCATTTTTGACGGAATTGCGACCGTTTTAATTTAACATTCGTTTTTCGTTCGCAATTTCCGACGATTTTGGTTGCATAAAAAAGTAATGGTTCAATCAAATGAAAAACCCCTACGTGGCGAACAAGAAAAACTATCGAAGAATATTGTATCCAAATTTGGACAAAATCGGACAAACCGTTTTCGAGATACATCTGGCACCGACTTTGAAAACTATGTTTCGAGATAATCGCGTTTGAAAAGTGGGTAAAGAAATGACGCGCTCGGCCGTTGGGCCGCGGCACGATCTTTCGGTAAATTCTCCGTATAATTTTGGCGATTGCGGAATTTCAACATGAAATGTTCACACAATATTCTTCGTACTTCGAACATAAAAAAAAAAGAAGTTAAAACCGATTTTTCAAAAAGTGTACTTCAATGCTGTTTCAAAGTTTGTCAGAAAAATTACTCGCAGGATAGAGATATTTTTTACCTTACCGTTAATCAGCAATCCCAGGGCCATACTTTGGTCCCTCCGAAGTACTCGCTGCTTCGTCAGCTGCATTTCTCGATTGTCTGCGCTGAATTCTCCCTCCCTCCCTGAATTCTCCCTCGCTGAAGGAGACACTTCGGGGCTCACAGGCTGGACATTCTATTTTTATTTTGAAACCAAGGCCACGAGTGGAGGTTTTCGTGATGGTAATTGTCTGTCCGCAGTCTTTACAATATCACGTATTCACTGATAAACGAAAAAACAGTCACAAAATTCAGCAAAACGTATTCGATATCGTGTTTTACACTCGGTTCTAAATCGATTGATTTCCGATTTTTTTTGGCAGAAGCACTCACTTTACTGGCATCTTTTTCACATTCATGGCGATTCAACGGACGTTTTTTTTCGGAGGATTGTCTTTACGGATCTTGAACGTCGCTCTATCCGTTCTTGAGATTTTATTTCGCTGGTCTTTACGGTTCATTTTATCGATTTCACTAACGATGCACAGAATAGAAAATACTGTTCACTCCTGTAGAATAAACGATAGACTGACGCTACGAAACAACCCCAGGCCCCCGGAGTTATCCTACCCTTGTATACCTGCTCGCTATAACAAAAGGCCCCAGCGCGACAACTGCAGACCCAACCGACCGCGCGCTCGACGGTCTCCCGCCTTTCGCAGAATAACCCACAACTTCTTCAATATTGCGAATTTCTACATGAAATTTATGCACAATATTCCTTAAACTACTAACTACAAGAAAAAAAATCGATTTTTTGAAAAATTTACTCAGTTACCTCCCCTTAATGCATGTCCCAAATAATTCACCTCTTTTCGCAAACATTCGCATTTATCAATTTGAAGGGACAGTCCATTTTCTCGCAAACGACGGAAAAGTCTTTTGGCTTTTGCTTGATGTTCTTGTACAGATGACGAGAAGATAACCATATCGTCCAAGTAAACGAATAGTTCCGTTCCAGTTAGACCCGACAGAACACTATCCATCAATCGTTGGAACGTGGATTGTGCATTTTTCAACCCGAAGGGCATTCTGACAAATTTGAAATGTCCTCTTGCTGCGATAAAGGCTGTTTTCGGTTGGTCTTTTTCAGCCACTTTAATTTGGTACAACCGCTCGCGAGGTCAAAAACCGAGAAATATTTTGCACCTCCCAACCGGTCCAAGATTTCTGTGATGTTGGGCAAGGGATAGCTCTCGCCGACGGTTTTCTCGTTGAGTTTGCGATAGTCTATTACCATACGCCAACGTCTGTTCCCTTGAGAATCGGCTTTTTTAGGTACAATCCACAGGGTTGAGTTGTATGGCGAGTGTCAGGGTTTAATTTCTTTCTTTGCGATTAAACCCGCGACCTGGTTCTTTATTTATTCTTGATGGATTAAAGGGTATCGGTATTGTTTTGTTTGGATTGGTATATCGTTAATGGTGGGAATTTCGTGTTGTACGTACGTTGAGCCGATAAATTCGTCACCTGGTAGATGGAAAACGTCGGGGAATTCCCGGACAAGCTCACGAACGTGCTGAAGCTCTAGTTTGCTTAAATTCGAAAGTCGCAAGGTTTGCAAAATTTGACTCACTCTTGCCTTGGATGATTTTATTTTATTTTGTCCAGATGTTGAACAGTCGAAGTCCGAATCTAGCGCAGGTTGGGATCCAATGTCGTACGGCTCGAGTTCTTGAGCAGGTATTTCGAGGTCCACGGGTTCGGTCCCCATGTTAATCGCTACGGCATAGCAAGTCCCATCGCGGTACTTTACTCGATTTCTTCTTGGTTGCTGAATCCAATAGCGGTGACTGGTTCACGAGCTCACGTTACCATTGTTTCATGATGGTAGGAAACTTCGACTTGTTTTTGGTGGAAATACGGTGCACCCGGTAATTCGTCAGCGCTCGGTAATCGTTCACCGCCAAATACGTGGAAGACCGCGTATGAATTTCAAATCTTCAAAAGTATTGTTCCAATAGAGCGCACGAGTGTCGGGTCAACGCTCCGGAACTTACGTGTATCGTCAGTATCAATGGTTAAGTCCTCGTCGAGAGCACTGATGTGAATTAAATTTAGCGACGAGCCCCCGTCTAGGACGAATTCACCGTTCCCTAATCTGAACTGCGGCAATTGGATCTTGATTCGGTCTGGCGGTATTTCCTTGAGGAAGCAGTATCTGATGCTTTCTGTAGAAATCGTACCTTTTTGTTCTCGTTGTCCTTCGGTTTCCTTTCTTTGATGTCGCGGAGTTTTGTGTCCCCGTGGGTTTGGCGATTGCCCATTGCGTTCGTCCGGGGATGGGCAGGGCGAGCGCCCTCATAGTTTAAAGACTCCGTTGAGGACGCTGATACCATACGTGGTGAAGCGTACGGTGACGATGGTCAGGTATTTTTCCGTAACGGTAATCTATCGGTGGAGGCATGTTTCTGATGACCACAGCACTGGCAGTGTTTGACTGGCGGAAAACTCTTTTCCCGTTTGAAGAAACGTCGATTGCGTGTGGTTCGACGAGAACGGTCTTCGTGCTTATCACTCGCGGAATGATCACTGTTAACGTTGTATATTTTGCTGCTTACTTTGTGTTCTTCAGATTCCGACGCGTCAGAAGTGTCAATCTCCGAACTCGAGTCTGAGCTACTCGAAGAATGATCTCTGCATTTCGACTTCTTTCGAAATTTGGTTTTTTTCCGGTTGCGGGGCCGCGAAAGGCTTTCCTTGCTGGCGCCCAGCGCTCGACGTCGATTGCGTCGCTCCCGTTCTTCATTGATGGCTAAATCGATGGCATTGTCGAGGGTTTGCGGTTTGTGATGATAAATCGAAAAGTATATCTTCTCAGGTAGGCCGTGAAGAAAACTATCGAGTGCGAGGTCCTCCAGGTCTCTAATGCTGCCCGCTGCCTCGGCTGCTGGACGATCGCCCTTTATTGCGGCCTTAGCTCGTCGAACAAGGCCCTCTATACGTGCGTCATAGTCCTTGATATTTTCGTCGTTTTTTATGGCTAAACGATTTATCTCGGCTGTGTAGGAGCTTGCACATCGACCTGGCGCGAACTTGGCCCTTAAGTGCCTAATCAGCGCATTTAACGGTCGTGATGTCTTTTCCTTTGACAGAGTTCCATGCCGCATCTCGAAGCCTTGTCAGAACTCCTTTTAGGTGTTTTGGTTCGTCCTCGGCTTCGAGTTGTTCGAATTCTTCGGCTATTTTTCTTAGGAAGCTACCGAGGGATTTAAATTCGCCATTTTATCGCGGTAGGCTACGGATAGCTTCGCGAATCTCTTTTCGGCGATCGCCGAGTGACGTGCGCTCCAACAACGACGTAAGCAATTCTTCGGTCGTTGGCATATTTTGCGTCGTTTTTTTATACTGATCGGATCGTTAATATATGCAATTTACCGAGTGAGTTATTAGACAAGCATCCCACTTCTGATACCAGTTGTTACAAGCCGTATTGTCGTCCGCTTGTAATATTATTTCGTTATTTTGCGGGTGAGCTGAAGACTCCGGCACATGGATCCTTGTCTGTTTTAAAGCGGCGTAACGCACCTCACCTTTATTGCTGACGCTGCTAGAACCGTTCGGTGTTCGAATGTAGGTGAATAATCTGCAACGTCGTCAGTAGTTCACTTAATTCAGTATTCACTGTATTCGTTACTTAAAAGAGTCTTACATCGAACGTATCTTATAATGTTATGTATATATCGAAATTGAAATATAATACTTATATCGCGGTTATTGGAAAATGATTTTACTTCGAAATAAATCGGCACGCAATGCCGCTAAGGTAATTGTCGCGAACGAAGGCGAATGAAGGGCCGCTAAGGTATTGCCTTCATTCGATGAGTTCTTACGCGATGGTGTTTTCAATAGCCGAAAAGGACAACAACGATCTTACCCGCGAGAACCTAAGTACGCGAGCAGACTTGCCACTAAGGAGAGAAGGTCCCTCGACCGATTGTTCGGAAAGTCGCAATAAGACTAAGGAGTCACCAAGAATATGACTGCCTTGAGAATTTCGGCAAATAGCGAGTAGGTTATCGTGGGGGGTATATTGCAAAAATCGATCAGCGATTTTCATAGGAAGTCTTTTGTAAAGAGTTCGATTGTTACAATACCGTTTAGCTTGCACTATTTCGAAACCGGCAAGGTTCGTTTCATGAAGGAGGAAAAAGAATTTGATGATTTCTGGTTGCGAAATATTGCAAGCCTTCGGTAGTATTGAGACCGCGGAGGCAATGACACGGGGTGAGAAATACGGAGATATACGGATACTGATGGCCGGTCCGTAACAGCTTCTTTATATAAATGTCGAAAAAGTGAATGTGCAATCTCCATCCAACGGGAGATACGATTTTTTCGATCGTTCACTCCCCCCTGAGAATGTCACATCCGGAAGGGATGAGAGCATAATATTTTTGTTTCCCTCTTTGTTGCCTATGCCTAGCGCAATAGCACTGGATGAGGGTAAAAAGGGGATGTGTGTGAGAAAAGTGAGATTATGAGATTTTCGCGAATGGGTAGATATTCGAGGAATAATTCGACAGACTTGTGTTCGATTGATACGATATTATGTATTAAAATATACTAGTAGGGTAAAGGTGGTTTGGGCTACGATGTGTAGTACAGAAAACACATATGGTTAGCTTAAGCCTAGCTTAGGCCTTCGTTCTTGGCCTAGTGCGTTCGCTGGTACAATATTCGGTGAGACGCTCGCGAGATTAGACGACGGTGCGGGTGGTTATTAAAATGGCACTTGGCGTGAACCGAGGTTAGAAATTATACGAGTATTAATAGAGGATCTTTGAAGATTAGAAAAAATGCACTTGATTTCTTTTCAAGAGGTACGATTGTATTGTTTCGTAAAAGGTCGATGGAAGATCGATTCGGATGGAAATTAATTAAAGATTACTTGTTGGACTACTGGATTAAGACTTATTCGGATGGAAGTTGATCGAAGACTGACTCGGATGGAGAACGATAGAAGACTTCTTCCGATTTTTGACGTACTGGCCCTTCTTGGTTCGCTTTTGATTTTTGACAGAGTGGGAGTAGGGAGTGATGTAACAATCCTAGCCAATAGGCAGGATGTCTCTTCCCTTGGTTATTCTCAGTATCCTCATTTGCCATCACAAATGTATTATATATATTAATAAATCTAACATATAACAGCGTAAACGCGTGCGATAGCCTCTGTCCAAAGTTCTTCGTCCGGTTGAGTCTCAACGAGAAACGAGATCGGGCGTACACACCACAAGCAGACGTAAATAATAATCCAAGTATCCGTTCTAGCTTTCAATAAATACACGGCCCTAGGCGCACATTCCACGTAGAGTCATACGACAGAATCCAAATAGCGACTCGAGCAACGTCTAACTTCATCACCTCCCTAGCTTTCATCAAGAACATGGTCCCGAGCGGATATTCCACGAACGGCCGTATCACGTAGAACCAAACAGTGAATCGATTCTATACCTCTTAGGCCAGAGAGTCGACCCAGTAAACAGAGCTTAGTGTGACAAAAACCAGCGCACACCCCTGTTATATGAACCAAGCGGCCGCCGCGCTATCGCGAATGCCGCAGCACCGAATTATGGCTACGTACATCATGCGCTCATCATTAACGAAGGGAATAAAGAGTGCATTTCCCCTTCCATCAGTACCATAACTTCTAAGAAGAAAAATCAAAGATTGAATCACTCCCTACCCCCACTCTGTTAAAAATCATAAGCGAACCGAGAAGGGCCAGTACGCCAAAGGCCCAAATCAGTCTTCTATCGTTCTCCATCCGACTCAGTCTTCAATCGATTTCCATCCGAGTTAGTCTCTTTCCGAATAAATCTCTATCGAACAGTTCAACATCATCATCTGAATAAGAAAGATCTCTTCTATTGACTCCAACATTGTATCGCGATTCATACCTCTGTTCCGCGTCTAATAATCCAACTCTGTTTTTCGATCATTCATTTGCATTTCTATTTACTTCGAAAAGTATTGTGAATCTTTTACGTGCTCTTCACACTCGCGAAGTGACCCTCTGACCCATCTGCGGCAACGTTGTAAACACAGCGTGTGTGCGGCCCATCGACTGACATTGTACAAGCGAGCGTAACAGGCCGAGAGCGAAGGCCTCTTCATCCGAGTCCGAAGGCCCGTCATTCAGCAAACGTAAGCTAACTGCATCATTTTTTGTATCTTTTTCTTAATCTGCCGAACTGTATTCTTCCCATGTTTCCAACCGGCCAACTGGACGGTATTCGGTAATAAACGAAAATTTGTAAATGGTAACTACATCTGTCGCAATCACTCACATAACTCTTGACCATCTAGGCACTCGAGACCTAGAACACCCGTTCCACAGATTCTCCTTTTTACTCGCATCCCGTGCTATTGCGCTTGGCGTAGGCAGGAAAGAGGGAAACGAAAGTTTATGCTCTTATCCCTTCCGGATGTGATAGGATGTAACAAGGATGCGTTCCGGATCTCGAAAATGGTCCAATTTTTTTTCGGCTTGTTTCTTTAGCTCCTTTATGTAATTGTCGAGAAAGTAAATGTGCAATCTCCGTACATTGGAAGATGCGAATTTTTCGACTTTTCAATCCCTTCAAAAATAACGAAATTGAAAGAAAAAATGTCGTTGCATTTTAACGATGCAAACTTCAACATCATATAATGTTGTATGGTACAGATACCATAAAAAAGAATAGCTTCTTGTGTCTGCAGCTTTTAGTTACTTCTCACATATGTTTTTATGTATACGAGAACTCTCTAGTACTTAAAAAATATATATTAGACAACAATAAACTGGCAAAGGAGGAGAGGCGAGACTGCTCGATTGTTGAATTGGTACACTTTCCATTTAAAAAAATCATTTTCTATTTCTGAAGCTTCTGGCTACTTCTTCTATATGTTTTTATGCGAACTAGAACTCTCTAGTACTTCAAACAAATTCTAGACCATAATAAATCAGGGGAGAGTGAAATCGAACACGAGTCGATTGGTGTATGGTGAAGCTTCCATGAAAAAATTATTTCGCGCATCTGACAAGTCTGGTTATTTTTCACAGATATATTTATGTATATTAGAAATCTCTCGTACAGAAAACAAAATCAATAGACAACTATCAGTCATCAAGAGATGAGTGATGAAACTGCTGGACTGCTACCGTTGTACGGTACATTTTGGATTAAAAAAAATTATTTCGTGCGTCCGACGCTTCTGGCTCCTTCTGGCATGTGTTATTATGTATACTAGAAGTCTCTAGTAGTTGAAAAAAAATAGACTCGAGAGATCAACAGAAAATGTGATAGAAAAACACCCGATTGATATATTGTACACCTTCTACAAAAAAAAATGGTTTGTGTTTGAACCTTCTGGCTACTTTTGACATTTGTTATTATATATACTAGAACTCTCCAGTGCTTCGAACAAAATATTGAAGAAAAATAAATCGGTAAGGGTTGAGAGGTGAGACTTCTCGATGGCTGCATGGTACAGCTTCCATAAAAAAATGATTTCGCGTGCCTGAAGCTTCTTGTTACTTATCACATACGTTTTAATATCTACTAGAAGTCACTAGTACTGCTAAAAGAATCACTAAACAGCAATAAGTCATCAAGGGATGAGAGGGGACACTGCTCGATTGTTGTGTGGTAGAGCTTCACTGCAAAAAAAAAACTTGTTTCGGGTGTCTGAAGCTTCTAGATGCTTCTCGGATATGTTCTTATGTCTACTAAAACTTTCTAGTCCTGTAAAAAAAATATTAGACCATAATGAACCAACAGAGAGTGAAATAGAACAAGACTCGATTGTTGTAAGGTGAAGCTTCCATACATAAATTATTTCGCGCGTTTGAAAAATCTGGTTACTTCTCGCAGATGGATACTAAAACTCTCTAGTAATTAAAAAAATCATGCGACAATAATGAGTCATCAAGGGATGAGAGGTGATACTGATGGACCGTTGTATGTTACACTTTCAATCAAAAAAATTATTTGGTGCGTTCGAAGCTTCTGACTCCTTCTCATACGTGTTTTTATTTATAACAGAATTCTCTAGTAGCCAAAAAAAAAGTTAGACTTAATAAATCAGCAGAGAGTGAGACAGAACAATACTCGATTATTGTATTTTACACCTTCTACCAAAAAAATGGGATGTGTCTGAATCTTCTGGCTTTTTTTCACATATGTTTTTATGTGTACTAGAACTCTTCAGTACTTCAAAAAAATATTGGACCACAATTAATTGGAAAGGGTTGGGAGGTGAGACTTCTCGAATATTGTATGGTACAGCTTCCATAAAAAAATGATTTCGTGCGTCTGAATCTTCTTGTTACTTGTCACATATGTTTTTAGATGTACTAGAACTCTCTAGTAGATGAAAAATATATATTAGACAAAAATAAGTCATCAAGCAATGAGAAGCGACACTGCTCGATTGGTCTACCGTACAAGTTTCTTGAAAAAAATATTTCGCACCTCTCAAGCTTATGACTATTTCTCAGACATCTTTTTGTATGCACTACAACTCTTTAGTACTGTAAAAAAAATACTAGACAACAATAAGCCATCAAGGGATGAGAGGTGACATTGCTCGATTGTCGTGTGGCAGAGCTTCACTGAAAAAATCTGTTTCGGGTGTCTGAAGCTTCTGGATACGTCTCACATGCGTTTTTATATCTACGAGAAATAGCCAGCGCTTAAAAAAATATATATTCGTTAACTATAAATCGGCGAGAGATGAAAAATAACACTGCTCGACTGTTCGATGGTACACATTCCTGAAGAAAAAATCATTTTATGTTTCCGTAGCTTGTGGTTGCTTCTTTCATATGTTTTTTATTTGCACTAAAATTCTCTAATGCTATAAAAAAATCATTGGACAACAATTACTGCTGGACCGTTGTATGGTACACCTTCGATCACAAAAAATATTTTGTACGTCCGAAGCTTCTGACTTTTGGTGCTGAAGGGGAAAAATAACTCGAAAAGGACTAACACATGTGTATGTATTTATTAATGTACCTTTGGAAGAACATAACTTTTATGTAAACGTAGGTATGGACGGAGAAAGAATAAAAATAAGCGTTACGCGGCAACCGTTTGCGCGAATACATGAGCGATGTTGTAGATGACATACGTGTAGTAGCATCAGAGTGAACATAGTCACAGTCGTAGAGTAAGAAGTGAGCAGGCGGTAATTTCGACCACTCCCCCTCAAAACGACGAAAACTATACAGGTCGTTCGTCATCGATGAGTCCCAGAAGACGTAAACAATGTCGATGCTTAGGTGTGGGCAAACCCTGCGTTAAAAAATCAGCAGCTATTTCCGATGTCGTAACGTGCTCGATCGTGATGATTTCGTTGGACAGTCCTTCACGTACGAAGTGATGCCTGATATCAGTATGTTTAGTCCTAGCATGGAACATGTGATTTTCCGCTAGTTTTCGAGCGCCATTATTGTCACAGAAAATTTTGATAATCGTGTTCTTAGGAGACTCCAGTTCTGTGAGAATTTGTCGCAGGTGTATCACTTCCTTCGTAGTTTCAGAGAGTGCCATGTATTTTGCTTCGGTGGAAGAGAGTGCCGTCGTTCTTTGCTTCCTAAAATATCATAGATATGCCGTATACGATCTCCTGTCTAAAGGGCAGCTGGCCCAGTCTGCGTCAACGAATCCTTCGACGATTCTTCCAGTTTTCTGATATTTCAGGCCGAAATTCCTCGTACCGATCAGGTAACGCAAGACGCATTTCGCTGCGGTCCAGTGCGTCGTATTGTGACTCGTGTTGAATTGACTCAGGTGGTTCACAGTTTGTGTAATATCGGGTCGTCTGCAAACCGCTACGTACATCAATGATCCAGTGAGCTCCTGATAGGGGTCAGCCATGGATTCTTCCTCTTCGTCGTCACACTTTTCAAGCTTCATGTGAGGATCCAACGGAGTCGCCACTGAGTTTGCATCGGCCATACCGAAGCGTTCAAGAATGTCAGCAATATATCCTCTTTGATTAATTTCGATGACTGAAGCATTTTTCGAAAATTCCATGCCAAACAGTATTTGACAGGTCCGAGTCTCTTTAATTCGAAACGTCTCGAAAGGTGCTTGTACAATTTCGTTATTAGAAACTTGTTCTGGCAGGCTATGAGTATACAGGGTGATCCATAATAAGTGTATCTTGTGTATAAGATCACCGGGAAATCCCGGGGTCAGCAGGTTGCTCCGAAGATTTGTACTTAGCCGTTTTTTTTTCGACCGCGTCCTTAAATGGGAAGCATCAGAAAATAGGCGTTCGATCTTCGAAAAGAACGCTCGAATTCGCCATAATGGACGATCGAAAAGGGCCGAAGAGTAGACGAAGGGCTACGTATCCGTGGCCGACGTCGGGAGGGTTCTGCGAAAAAGCAGCATTTGACAGATGTCAGCGCGCGCGATCTGACGTTCAGCGAATCATTCGCTACGTCGCTTGTCAACCTGTTCGGTTCGAGACTCGTATAAAGCCGTACGATTTGACGTTTCACCTATCGTCTGCTATCCGTCGGCGTGCCAAAGAGTGAAGCTCGCCACAATTCATGAGATGTACGAATTTTATCGTGATTATCCATTGAGAATACCTGTTCTTTTTGTTTTCTTAAGAAATAAAAATTAACAAAACCGGAAAATCATCAATCATCATCAAATTTCGATATACCGAGCGATTTTTTTGCGTATTACAAAAAAAATGCGAATTTTTGTTAACAAACTCTCAATAATTTGACGGTAAATAATCGGGCATTGGAATTTTTCAGGATTCCATTATTCATTCGACTACTCCGTCTTGTATGCCAGTCGGATTTATCTCCTAAAATAAGTTTTTCTAAACGGATATCAATGCAAAATGTGTTCAAGCCGGGTTAGGAAACATGAGGAGAAGCTTTGCACTTCCTCGTTAGGGGAGACGAAATCAGTCGGTTCCAGCAAACAAAAATCGATACGACGTTTTTGGAGGATTAGAACAATCTTCTGCACCGCCCGAGATACGATTTTTCACCTCCCGATACGGATTGATTCAGGAAATCCCAAAGCGTTGCGAGTCTGCTTGTAATTTGTTTTAAGAATATTAGAATGCCAGCGTATTCTGAAATGTAAACATTTGGGCACTTTTATAAAAGAATGTTATTTATTTATTCATTTCACTTATGGTCAGAACGAGTGGACAATGCGGGTGGTGCTGCAAGCAACGAGTACTACGCATTTATTACAAGATAAAGATGATAGCAACCGTGGTCTTGACGTTTCCGCGCGACTTTCAACGTCGTTCGACCGTTCCCGTCATGGCAGTCGTCGATTTCATCTTCGATTAAGCTAACGATTCCGGAGAAGGCCATCGTACGTCGTTGAAACGCAGCTAGCGCGACTACCAGCTCGCACCCAGCGATCGAGGATTAAATCGATTCTCCGAATGCTTTTCGGAGCCTCTATCTGACATTCCTGAAATCATTCACCCAAATTCGTTCTCGATTTCATCTTCTTTCTGATAAGAACAAGCGGACAAGTCGTGCAGTACCGCTAGTTGCCAGTAAAGCGACAGGATCATTATTTACGGGTAAGAGATGAAATCGACATTGCGCTTGACGTTTCTGCGTGACTGTCAACTTTGTTCAATCGTCCCCGTCATGGCAGTTGTCGATTTCATCTTCGATAGAGCAAACGCTTCCGGAGAAGGGCACGGTGTGTCGCTGAAACGCAGTTCGAGCGACTACCAGCTCACAGCAGGCGATCAAAGATGAAATCGATGCTCCGAATGCATTTTGGAGCCTTAATCGGAAATCCCTGAAATGATTCATCCAAATTCATTCCCGATTTCATCTTATTACGGTGCTACAAGGTGCCCGAACGGGGCCAGGATCTTTCCTGTAAATATAAGTATAATATACAGGGTGTATCTCAACTACTAGTTTTCCGTTCGTGAGCATACAGGGTGTCCCTTTCCGAGCAAAACCCTTTTTTTTTTAATGTCGTGCGACAACAATTGGCCGAGATATTCACGAGTAAAACTCGACGCTGAGTAAACAATGGCACAGTAGTTTCGGCGTCGGAGCCGTCGCTAGCGCGGGTTGGAAGCCATGTTCGGGCAGGTGAATTTTTTTTCAATTTTTTTTGTCGCGTCGGATAATGACCACGCTTAATGCATTTGCAAGTAGGTATATTGTTTAATAATTTTTATTTATAACATTCAAAAATACTTTTTTTAGTCTGCCAGGGGCTATGGCGATAAGTAAGCCATTTGGCATTTCATTACTATGAAGAAATGGTAGTCGAGTTGATACATTGCTCGCTTCAGAATGAGAAGGTTCGGGTTCAAGGCTAAGCTATCGTCACTTTTTTTTCGCTCCGCTAGTCACATTTTTGTTACTGCGCGCAAGACAAATTATTCTTTACAATAGATAATATTGTTCAACAAATTTTTTGTTACTTAATATTTTATTTGGGCCATCGGGTGAGGTTTCGAACGTTCTCATTGAACCGCATCACGAAAATATTGAGAAGATTTTTCAATTAAATCATTCCAATCATAAAATTACGATGAAACGTATTTAATTAAGAATAAATTAAAAGGTTCACTTTTAAGGCACCCAGGCGCTAGGACCGTCCACCAATCAGTTCGGCGTACAACGTTTAACCGCTAACAGAAAACGTTGGCCGAATGGGTAGGTTGCCTGCCTCAGAACGGGAGAGCTCGGGTTCGAGGCTGAGCCACAGGCCATTTTTTTTGGCTCCGCTCACATTTTTTTTACTTCGCGCAATACAAATTATTCTTTGCAATGGATAATATTGTTTAACAAATTGTCCTAACAACCTAAACAAACCAACCAACAACAAACCAATAAATCATCGAAAAACACCAAAAAACAAAAATAACAACCAAACAACCTCAAATGGTCCAGATGCAGGGTCTGTAACGGCAAATCTTCTTTGGGAATGGGATTTAGGAATCCCTCAGCTTTGCCCTGTTTCTGCGATCCAAGAATGCACGGGATGCAATTCTGGATATAAATTTCGATTTTCTCTCTCAATTTGTCGATCCAATATTTATCGGCTATTAGACTTTCGGTTTTTCGTACGCCAAAATGCCCTATTTCGTGAGCTCGTTGAATTATTTCGGTCTGCATACCCTTTGGTATTACGAGGAATTTGCCCGTTTCGCTCATTTTATACAAAAGGTCGTGTTCCTCCACATAGTTTTTATAGCCTCCACACATGGGATTATGTCCTTTTACCACCGCTAGTACTTCGAGATCGTAGCTAGAGTAATTTCTTTCTGCGTTCGTCGTCTTCTGACTCATGTATTCGACTGGGTGTAACTGTTGGTCCTCTGGACAGCTTTGAAGAAGGATCGCTCCATATCCTTCTTGAGAGGCATCTGCGTGTAACTCCGTTTCGCATTTCGCGTTGTAGATCTGCAAAACTGGTCGCTCTGTCAATATTTTCTTTAACTCCGTGAACGCCTTAGATTGTTCATCGTCGAGTTTGGTGGATCCTTGTCGTCCTCCTTTCATCGTGTCGCTTAAGGGTTTTGCTATACTTGCATAGCCCTTGATGAATTTCCGGAAATAGCCTGCTAATCCCAAAAAGCTTTGTATTTGCTTAACAGTCTTCGGTTTCGATAAGTTGATTAGCGCTAATGTTTTACTCAGTGACGGCTCGATGGCACCGTCTTTTACAATATATCCTAGATACTCAATAACATTACAGAGCAACTGGCATTTACTCCAATTAATTTCAAGTCCATTGATTTCTGCCGTCATTAATACGCGCTTAAGCTTTGTTATGGCTTCGTCTTCGTCTTTCGCCGGAATCACCAGATCGTCTAAATAAGCGTAGACGATTCCTTCTTTAATTAATTCTCGATCGCGTGTATAATAAATCGTTGGAAAACCGTAGGGGACGTACAAAGTCCTAAAGGTGCTTTCAGAAATTCATATTGTCTTGACGGCGTTACAAAGACGTGTATTTTTGGCTATCTTTGTCTACACTAACGTAAAAAATCCGTTTTTCAGATATAGAGTACTGAATACTCTCGCGTCTGCTAATTTAGCTATCTGTTCGTCTATTATTGGCAATGGGAAGTAATCTCTGATAATTTTTTTGTTTAGGTTTCTAAAATCGATGCATACTCGAGCACGGCCATTTTTCTTTCGCGCGATTACTATCGGACTCATAAATTCTGAATAACTCGGTTTAATGATCCCGTTTTTTAGCCATTCACCGATTTGTTCGTCGACCTCATTTTTTTCTAACTCCGTGAGCCTTCGTGGTCCCTGACGAACCGGTTTTTCATCACGCAAAATTATTTTCAGTTTTATCGGAGTCTCGACTATTTTGTTTGGCAAGTAGGAATTTACTAGTTCCTGTACCTCGTTATGACATCGACTACTCACTTCCGGCCCAATTTCCACTTTTTTGTCGTCGACTAGCGGTTCAATATCAAATACGGAATTTTCGGAGACTAATTTTGTTATTCGCGTTTCGTCTTTCGTTATGTGAAGCTCGGCTACGTCTACTATTTCGCTTCCAATCATGACGCGATCTACAATTTCATCAGTATTGACAATGTGATACGTGAGTTTATATTTTACCGCGTCCACAACCGTTTCCATTTCGCATCGACCTATAGTATGAATTTTGACGTGTTTTGGTCCGTCAGCAACCTCGGTTTTCGGATTATAATTCGGTGACCCCAGCTCCAAATACAAATCAACCCGCATCAGATGATAGTCACTAGCCGTGTCTACCCGTCCTTCGACGTCCTTCCCCCCGATCGTGATAATTTTGTAAACTTTATTCAAACCGGGTCCCACACACATAACTTGTGCAGTGTTCGTCGTCGCGTTCGATTTTTTGATTCGATTCGCGCCCCTGTCCCCTGTCACTCGTGCCCCCACTTCCGAGCAATTGCGCGAAAAGTGGCCGAATCGGCTACACTTGAAGCATTTAGCCCTGCTTGCTTATGTCCAGTGTCGCCACAATTGTAGCATCGTAGGAGAGGCGCCCCGCCCGGCGTGTTCGAATTTTCCTTCGTTGACGATTCTGCTCCCCTCGGTGACTCGTTGCTGTTTATTACTTTGGGCGTTGGCTTGTCGCGTCCGCCTTTACCGACCTTGCTTCTGATGGCTTCATAGTACCTCATTTTATCTTTAAACTCGGAAAAAGTCTCAGCACCGTACAGAATAGTCTTATTCGCTTCGTAGTCTTGTATGCCGTCGATTACATATTGTATTATTTCAGGTTCGGACAAATTTCCCCGCTTACCGATTTTACGCATGGGCAGGGTGTATTCTTGAAACGTTTCGTTGCTGAGCTTATGGCGCTTCGTGAGAAGCTGATGTATTTCCCGGCTGTCCACTCTCGTCTTAAATTCATCCTTTATCGCAACCTTCAATGCTCGCCACGTTTGAAAATTTTCCTGCGATTCAAGCCATAATTTCGCCACGCCTACGAGTGATTTTTTTGCAAAAACCAAGGTTTGTAGCGGGTTCCAATTGTACAGTACTTCGTCTTCTTCGATGCAATCTATCCAGTGTTCAACTGGTAAGGAGATACCGTCGCCTCGAAATTTTAACAGCGTGCCTTCCACGTCGCGAAACTGAATCTGGTAGGGAGCGTGGCCAATGGCGTTTGATTGTCCGACTTGCTGGTTTTGGAGTATCGTTCGTTCGAGTCTAAGCTGCTCGATTTCATATCGAAGTTGCTCCTTTTCCGCCATTGCCGCCGTTGATTCGGAATAAATAAATCCCGCAGCCCCCTCTACATCATGATCCTCGTCAGACATATTAATTTTCGACCTCCGCCTCGTGCTTTGGTCGTTCCCGCTTTTTTTAACGCTTTTGTATCGCCCTGTGAGACTACACCTTGCACGTGTTGCAAAACCCTTCGTCTTCGTCTTCTTCGTCCTCGTCTTCGGCGTTACAGGAAATTGCCCGTGGTGTGTTTCTGTCTCACTTGTTGCGTGAGTCGGCACTTCGTCTTCCGCACTTTCGTTCGTCGTTCCACTTGTCTCCGTCTTTTTCATTCGGCTTCCGTCTTACTCGTAACTATGCCGAGTTACGCACTCGCGCTCGCACTTAGCTTCTTCGTCGTAATTCGTTCGTCTTACTTTCTTCACTCACTCAAATCTTCATCTTAACTGTTCGTCTTCCGCGGTCCGCGCACTGTTTTCTTTTCACATCCCGGACGAGCCCCCAAAATATTTGGGATCGTGAAAATGAAAACAGGAGCACATGCTTTTAACAACGATTTAATACCAAAAAGAAAACGATTACAAAGCTGCGCTCACGCTATCGCATGTTCGTCCTCGCTCGTTTCGCTAACGACTCCCCTCATCGATCCTCTCGCGTGATCTCCCTCTCATCCTGCGCACGCGCTAGCCTCCCTTATCAGGCGCAAGCGCTATCCTTATGATCTACGTTGCTTATATACTATGTGCTGTATTGTCTATTACGGCCCTACATTATGTATGTGATAAAAATGAAATCAACGATAAGCTTGACGTTTCCGCTCGACTTTCAACGCCGCTCGACCATACCCGTCATGGCATAATCGATTTCATCTTAGATAAAGCAAACGATTCCCAAGACGTCCATGGTGCGTCCTTCAAATGCAGCTTGAGCGACTACCACCAGGTACCAAGCGATCAAAGATCAAATCGATGCTTCCAATGGTTGGTGTCTCAATCGGACATCTTTGAATTTATCCACTCAAATTTGTTCTCGATTTCTTCTTATTTCCGGGCAGAGAAAGTGGAAAAGTCGTGCAGTCCTGCAAGCCGCGATTACAGCGACAGGATCATTATTTACGCGTTAGAGATGAAATCGATATTGCGCTTGGCGTTTCTGCGGGACTGTCAACGTTGTCCAATCGTCCCCGTCATTGCATTTGCCGATTTCATCTTCGATCGAGTAAACGATTCCGGGGAAGGGCATGTCCTGTCGTCCAAACGCAGCTCGAGTGACTACCACCTCGGATTAAACGAGCAAAGATGAAATCGATGCTCCGCATGTTTTTGGAGCCTCAATCGGACATTCCTGAAATTATTCACCCAAACTCATATTCGATTTCATCTTATTCCCGGTGAGAGAGAGCGGAGAATTCGTGGGGTGCCACAAGGTGCCCAAACGGGGCCAGGATCATTATGTACGTGATAAAGATGAAATCATCGATAAGCTTGACGTTTCCGCTCGACTTTCAACGTCGCTCGACCATACCCGTCATGGCAATCATCGATTTCATCTTGGATCAAGCAAACGATTCCCAAGAAGTGCATGATGCGTCGTTGAGACGCAGCTCGAACGACTGCCACCAGGGACGATGCGATCAAAGGTGAAATGGGTACCAAGCGGTTAAAGATGAATCCGATGATCCGAATGGTTTGTGTTATCTCAATCGTACATCCCTGTAAATCGTAAATACACTCAAATTCTTTATCGATTTCATCTTATTGTCGGGCAGAGCGAGTCGTGCGGTGCTCTCTTGGTACCAACTGTTCGCTTGGTGTGCGGTGTTCGCTTGGTACCAACTGTTAGCTGCTCGAGCTGGGGTCCAACGACTCACCATGCCCTTCTCCGGAATTGTTTGCTTGATCGAAGATGAAATCGACAACTGCCATGACGGGGTCGATCGAACGACATTGAGTCGCCAGATACACCAAACGCAATGTCGATGTCATCTTTATCACGTAAATAATGACCCTGTCGTCGTACTTGCAGTTTATAGTACTGCACGAATTTTCCGCTCGTGCTTGCCGCAAATAAGATAACATCGAGAACGAATTTGGGTGAATAATTTTAGACATGTCCGATGGAAGATCCAAAAATCATTTGTCGCATCGATTTCATCTTTGATCGTTTGGTGTGAGCTAGTAGTCGCTCAAGCTGCGTTTCAACGACGCACCATGCTCTTCTCCGGAATCGTTAGCTCGATCGAAGATGAAATCGATGACTGTCATGACGGGGACAGTCGAACGACGTTGAAGTCCCGCGAAAACGTCAGGGGCAACGTTCATTTCATCTTCATCACGTAAACGATGTGTCGTACTCGCAGCTTGCAGCGCAGCCTGAATTATCCAGTCGCTCTGACGGCGAGTAAAATTAATACATAAATAAAGTTCTTTGATAAAGTTTCGCTAATTTCGACGTCTTGGACTACTCTGATTTTCTAATATTCTTAGGAAGATCCTGAAAAAAAAATCGGAAGGCTTGTGAACTTCCAGAATCAATCCGTATCGTGACGTGAAAAATCGTGTCTCAGGCGCTCTGAGATAGGTGAATTCTTATTACCAAGCTCCTAATAATTTGCCGATTCATTTTCAAGGATTGGATCTTTACCGGATTCCATTTTTCATTCGACCACTCCGTCTCGTAACATACTCGGATTTATCTCGTAAAATAAATTTTTCTTAGCAAATATCAACGCAAAGAGTGTTGGAGCTGGGACATGAGGACACGCTTCGCATTTCCTCATTTGGGGCGACAAACCTAGTCGCTTCCGAAAGGCGACAATTGATACGACTTTGTTGAGGATTTAAACCGATTTCATCGCTTGAGATACGACTCTTCACGTCCCTTTACGGATTGATTCTGGAAATCCAAGAGCTTTGCAACTTTGTTTGTGGTTCCTCTCAAAAATATTAGAATACCAGCGTAGCCCGAAACGTCGAAATTTGCGCAACTTTTTCGAAGGATTTCGTTTCTTGTTCATTTTGTGTGTGTGTGTGTGTGTGTGTGTGTGTGTGTGTGTGCGCGCGTGTGCGCGTGTGCGCGTGTGCGCGTGTGCGCGTGTGTGTGTGTGTGTGTGACATTCGTTGTGTGTCTGTGATCGGTCGTGTCTATGAATTGGCAGATTGGCAGAAAATGGCAGGATATTCATGTCGCGAGTACAGCGACATGGTCGCCATGTACGGACGCAACAATTTTAATGCTCGCGCTGCGGCGCGGCCATACGCCGAAAGATGGCCGGAACGGCGCCGACCATCGTATCGTGCGATTGCGGCGGCTTTTCACCGATTAGCCGCCACCGACAATGTAATGCCCGACCATGCGAACGCAGGTCCGCCAAGAGTGGTGTTACGTCCTAGCCAATATGCAGGATGTCTCTTCCCTCGGTTATTCTCAGTATCCTCATTTGCCATCACAAATGTATTATATATATTAAGAAATCTAACATATAACAGCGTAAACGCGTGCGATACCCTCTGTCCAAAGATCTTCGTCCGGTTGAGTCTTAACGAAAAACGAGATCGAGCGTACACGTAAATAATAATTCAAGTATCCGTTCTAGTTTCCGATAAGAACATGGTCCCGAGCGCATATTCCACGAAGAGTCACATTACAAAACCACACAGAGCCCTGAGCAACGTCCAACTTCATCACCTCATCAAGCTTTCATCAAGAACATAGTTCTGAGCGGATATTCCACGAAGGGCCGTATCGCGTAGAACCAAATAATGAATCGATTATATACATCTTAGGCCAGAGCGTCGACCCAACAACAGAGCGAAGTGCGATAAAAATCCAGCGCATACCCGTGTCATTCGAACCTAGCGGACGCCGCGCAATCGCGAACGCCGCAGCATCGAATTTTGGCTACGCACATCATGAGCTCATGATCAACAAAGGGAATAAAGAGCGCAATTCCCCTTCCATCAGTACCATAACTTCTAAGAAAGGAAATCAAAGAGTGAATCACTCCCTACTCCCACTCTGTTAAAAATTATAAGCGAACCAAGAAGGGCCAGTACGCAAAAAGCCCAAAGCAGTCTTCTATCGTTCCCCGTCCGAATCAGTCTTCTATCGTTCCCCGTCCGAATCAGTCTTCTATCGTTCCCCGTCCGAATCAGTCTTCTATCGTTCCCCGTCCGAATCAGTCTTCTATCGTTCCCCGTTCGAATTAGTCTTCTATCGTTTTCCGCCCGACGAAGTCTTCTATCGTTTTCTGCCCGACGAAGTCTTCTATCGTTTTCCGCCCGACGCAGTCTTCTATCGTTTTCCGCCCGACGAAGTCTTCTATCGATCCCGATCCGATCAAGTCTCCAATCGACTTCTATCCGAGTTGGTCTTTTTCCGAATAAATCTCTGTCGAAAAGTTTAACATCATTATCCGATATAGAAAGATCTTTTCTATCGACTCTAACCTTGTGTCGCGATCCGTACCTCTATTCCGCGTCTAATAACTGAACTCTATATCTCGATCGTTTATTTCCATCTCTATTTAACTTCAAAAGTATCGTAAATCTTTTCCGCGTTCTTCACCCTCGTGAAGTGACCCGCTGACCCATCTGCGACGATTGTAAACACAGCGTGTGTGTGGCCCGTCGACCACCATTGTACCAGCGAGCGCACTAGCCTAAGAGCGAAGGCCCTTGAATTCCGAGCTGCAATAAACATCCGTGCGACCGAGCGAGCGACCAACACTCAACGAATGTAAGCCATCCACATGTTTTTCTTGTATTACACTTTGTAACCATGATCATCTAAACCCAATTAGTATCTTTTAATAAATAATGTCGTGTCAATAGAATAGAGGTCTGTCGAATTATTCCTCAACACCTACTCATTTGCGAAACTCTCCTAATCTCGCTTATCTCATACACATCCCCTTTTTACCCTCATCCCGTGCTATTGCGCTAGGCGTAGGCAACAAAGAGGGAAACAAAAATATTGTGCTCTCATCCCTTCCGGATGTGACAGTGGTCCGCAATAATACGAATAAAAATCGCGTTTTGAATGCATTCGCGGAGGACCCGACGCTAAGCATCCGTGGAGTGGCGCGGATGCTCAATCTATCTTACGGCACCGTGCAACGCATTATGAAGACCGAGCGTATGCACGCGTTCCACTACACGCGTGTACAAGGATTGTGTCAACAAGACTGTCCCGCGAGGCTGGCATTTTGCCGGTGGCTGATCGAGCGCCACGAAGCGGATAGGACCTTCCTCGATCGCATTATTTTTACAGATGAATGTAATTTTAATAGAAGCGGCACGTGGAACTTCCACAATTCCCACTGGTGGGCACCTAAGAACGAAAGTCCGTACGTGATTATGCCGAGCAAACAGATGCGATGCACCTCAGTGCACCTCTGGGCTGGGATCACCGGAGGAAAACTGGTTCGTAGATGAATAATTCTTGATAAATATATATGTAAGTTCGTTGATCTTGTAGTTTCACGCGCACCTGATATACACTGCCGGCCAAAAGTTTGGATACATCAGTCGAAATTTCTTACCGCACTAATAGTTAGATAGCGGACTCAAAAATAAAGATGATTATATTTCCCAAGTGGCGTTTATAAGAGAACATCTTTACCTTTAATTTGCTTTTTTAGAGAATTTTCTACGACGTTATTTCGCACCGGTACGCACTTTTGATATGGACATTTCCCGACTATTTTTTGGCCGTGGAAAATAAACTGCAAAGTTTGTAAACAAAATTTTCTTCTGTTTTTTCCATGGTAAACTTAAAAAGGATGTCAAAACCTAAATACATTTTTTTAGAAAGTCTCGTACAATTTTTCTTTGCCTCAGTATTGCATTTTAGCTTCAAAATACATGTTTTAGGAAAAAAGTCGTCATAGGAGATAAATGAATGGTAAAGGGTAAATAAGAAGGGTAAACAGTTGCATGGGTTCACACTGGAGTGGCCAGAATTTTATCAGAATTTTTTGTTGTACATTTTTTACCCTTTTTGGTTGGAACTTGAATGAGTGGAGAGGCTCCACTTGGGAATTATGGAGTCTAGGACAATATATTAACAAAGGAAATTTGTTTACATTTTTATTTTTAATTAACTACAATTTTTTAGACTTTTAATTTTTATTCTTTCATTTTCATTTATTAATTTTAACTTTTAAAAATGAAAAAAAAACATCTAGAAAAATTGTAGTTCATTAAAAATAAAAATGCAAGCAAATTTCATTTCTTAATATATTGTCCTAGGCCCTATAATTCCCAAGTAAAGCCTCTCCACTCATCAAAGTCTCAACAAAAAATGGTAAGAATGAAAATGTAAAGAAATTTCCTTTCTTAATATTTTGTTCTAGACCACATCATTCCCAAGTAGAGTCTCTCTACTCATCAAAGTTCAACAAAAAATGGTAAAAAAGAAAATGTCCGAAAAAAATTCTGAAAAGATTCTAGCCGCTGCAATGTGAACCCATGCAACTTTTGACCCTCTTGACATTGCCTCTGAAATACTATAGTTTTTCGATGCCACCTTTCTTCTAGAACGTGTCTTTTTTAGGTAGAAATGCAATACTGAGGCGAAAAAAAATCGAAAAACAATATTGTAAGTTTCGATATCCTTTGTAAGTTTACCATAGAATGAACCGAGAAAAAAATTTTCCACAAACTTTGCAGTTCATTTCAGAACTTCTAAAAGAGTTCTTTTCGCAGAGAATTTTCTAAAAAAGCAAAATGAAGGTTAACTTGTTCTCTTTAAAACGCCGCTTGGGAAATGCAATTATCTTTATTTTTGAGTCTGCTATAAAACAAAGTTCGGAGATTGCGACTGCTTGTTTTCCATTCACATATTAAGTGGTTGCATTAACAATCTCCCATGTAGAGATTGACCGTCGGCCCTAGGACGGGCCTTCACAGTTAGCCTTTCTAGAATATTGGGCCGTGAGTATTCACCAATGAGGTGCCTCTGTAGAAATTATAAGAATGGCTTGAAATCGGCCGACAGAGCCAACAATTATTGGGCCAATGATTAAATTCACTGTAGCGCCAATATTGGTGATTGCACTTGGCCCTATGTGGGCTCTCTTAAAGGGCCTATGTAGAAATTGACCACTGACTCTATGATGGGCCTTCACAGTTGGTCTATCTAGAAGTTAGTCTGTCTAGAATATTGGGCCGTGAGTCTTAACCAATAAAGTGCCTTTGTAGAAATTATAGGAACGGCCCGAAATCGGCCAACAGTGCAAACAATTATTGAGCCAATGATTAAATGTATTGTAGTGCCAATATCGGTGATTGCACTCGGCCTTGGGTGGGTTGCTCTTCAAGGGACTATCTCCCCATTAGAAACGAGCCACAATAGACCCAATCAAGGGCCACCATTCTTCGCGAGCATTGTACCAATATCTCTTCTGCAAGGATCTCTACATCGGCTTGATTTATTGGGTTGACTCTGGCATTAGAAAATGGCCCAATAATTTTTATTTAAATAATATATTCAGAATACATTGTCACGGGTATCGCGTGATAACGTAGGCGGAGGAAGGGGGAGGAACCAAATTAAGCAAAGATTTATTTCACATAAGAAAAAAAAAATTTAATTCAAATTTTTAATTAAAAAAAAAAGATAAAGTGACTCGATATAATAAAAAAGAACAAAAAAAAAGGTTGTACAAGAGTAATTAAGGTTAATAATGACTCGATATAAGATAAATAATACGTAATAATATTAACAATGAAATAATAAAAATAATACTGAATTGACTACGGGTTTCGGTACACGCAAATTCCCAACTGAAAAATCTCTACCCGTTCGTATTACTCTAAATGTTGGGCGCCAGCCTTTCTCAGGCAACGCGGCCTACCGCGTACGCAAGCTAAACAAAAAAAAAGTAAATACGCGACGCGTATCGCTTTGCACGAGACTCTCGAAAGAAAAAAAAAAAGAAAACACGGGGACACCTCAGGGTATCGGGGTGAGACGGGGTTCTCCGAACTCGATGGCCTCTTGGTTTCCGGACCACGACTAATATTTATCCGCGCAAACAGAAAATTACATAATAAAAGAACGAATAAAAGAAAATTACGTATTTCGGCCGGCGACCAGAGCCTCACGGGGATGGCCACGGCTACGCGCACACGAGGGCGGTGAATTCTTCGCGGGACCACGGGGATCCGCCACGCACCTTCTTACAATTTTTAACGGCTCAATTTCTTTCTATTTTATTCCGGCCCTGCGAGGCAATGCTCCTCAATTTTATTCTACGATTTAATTCACAATATTGTAATTCGGCGACGCGCGAGGAAGGGACGACGATCTGGGACTAATACGGGGGGGAAGGAGGGACACTCAAAGTCGCCCGAGCGACACCATTTTTACGCACTGAACTTATTCTTCGGCTTTTCGCCGCTCTCGCAAAAATAAAGAAAAGGAAGGAGACTTACTCGTGTTAAAGACTTAAAATTTTTGGTGACAATTTATTTTGTTAATCACCACACAGCACACGAATTGTACACCTTTATTTACGGCGGTATAGATAGATAGGTATATATAAATATATAAAGCTAAGTTTACATTCTAAGCGGGTGGAGAATATAAAATGTGCGGAGGGCGATTGTCGCACACTCGCGCATTTCCCGCAAGTTCGTTCGCTCGGCACTCGCGAACAATGAGCTGCTACTCGCCAAAGTTTTAATTTAGTACACACACAAAACGGACGACTAATCACTCGCAAGACAGTTAAATTTACACGTACTCTCTTACTTCGGCGTACCCGGCTCGAAGCCCCAACCGACCGCGTGGTGGGCGCTCCGTTCGTACTCGCTCTCTCTCTCTCTCTCTCGCTCTCGCGCGCGTTCGGCACGTGCTCGCGCTTCGACAACTCGTGGCTTTCTCTAGACTACGTGGCGACGCAGTCGCCCCGTCGTCTCGCTCGTTGCTGCCCGCAAGCCGATCTAGATCGCCGTTGGGCATCCTGGCGCTTCATCGCCGCAGGTCATTTGAAGTTCTTTTACGGCCGTTGACACTCGGCCATCCTCACCTGCGCTCGTCCTCGAGCGCGTATGCTCTCCCTGGCCTATTGGTAGTCGGCTAACCAGCGGGGTGGCCGCCGTTCTCTTTGGTCCCGTGTAGCACCACTAAGGTTCGGGGTTTCCTCGTCTTTCTCGCCGTTCCCGTCCAGCGCCTCGCGACTCGTACGGATGCGAACTTCCGCTTGGCCTCTGTCACGGCCCTCGCTGTCGCTGCTCTCGTTCGCCTCGTTGTCATCGTCGTCGTCGGAGCTCGGGTCCTCGGGAGTCCAGCGCTTCAACTAGCTCACGTGCGCAGTCGAGGCATATCGCTGTCCTCCACCGTCGTCCCTCAGGCTGCAAACACGATACGTATCTGCCGGCAGTTTCTCGGTGATGCTCAAAGGTCCCCGATAGCGTGGCTGCAGCTTGGTCGATTCCCCCGTGGCCACGCTTGCTGTCTCCGCGTAGACGATGTCGCCTACTTGAAACTCGGTGTTTGGTAACCGGCCCGCGTCGTATCGCCGCTTCATGGACTGCTGCTGCTGCTCTAAACGCTGCCTCGCGGCCTCTCGCAGTCTCGCTGGCTCGTCGTAGGGATCTCCGCCTTGTGCTGTCACCTGGCGCAGCGGACCCTCCTCGAGTCGCGGTACGTATCCCAACAAGAGCTCAAAGGGGCTCTTACCCGTACACGCATTGTGCATCTCGTTGAGGTCGCTCTGCAGTCTCCTCAACCGACGGTCCCACGTTCGCTCGTCGTTCTCCTCCAAATTGCTCCGGAGGGCTGGCAGAATGGAGGCGTTGCATCGCTCCACCAAGCCGTTCCCTTGTGGGTGTCTCGGCGAGTTAATCGTGTGCCGAATGCCCTGACGTTTGCAAAATTCCTCGAACCCTCTCGACGTAAAACACGTCCCTCGGTCTGAAATGATTCGCGCGGGAGCCCCGTACTCGCTCACGAATTCCTCTAACTGCTTAAGCGCGGCCCGCGTGCTCGTGTCCTTAACGGCTCGTATGACAACGTATCTGGTCAGGGTATCTGTAATTACAAAAACATATTTGTTGCCCCTTCCACTGGCCACGAAAGGGCCCAGGTGGTCCACGTGAACGTTACCCCTTGCCTGAGCAGTCGGTTCAACGGCTCCGCCAGTTGAGCGAATCTCGGCACAAATTTCCGGAAGAAGCTCGTCAATCCCAAGTACCTTCTTACCTCGTGAGCATTCCGAGGGACTGGAAAATCTCGCACGGCCTCCAGTTTTTCCCCTCCGGGCTCGATGCCTTCACCGGATATCTCGTATCCTAAATACGTCACCTTACGGTATAGGAACTTACACTTCGCTAGTTTGATCGTCAAACCCGCGCCTCTCAACGCCGTGAGGACCTTTCCTAGTTTTTCCTTCATTGACGGCCAATCCCTTCCAGGAATTAGTATGTCGTCTAGATAGTACAGCACAACTTCGTCTCGTAAAGGCCCCAACGCTCGATGCATCGCCTTGGAGAAGAAGGCTGGTCCATTCATCAGCCCGAACACCATTCGGGTAAACTCAGCTGTCTCATCCGGCGTGATGATGGCAGTCTTCGCTCTGGACTCTAGACTCAAAGGGATCAAAAGGGAGGTAAATAACCGTGCGCGAGATCGAGCACGATAAACAGATAGCTGTCACGAATCTTTGTTAAATGTTCGTCGATGTTTGGCAACGGAAAGTGTACGCGTTCCGTTTGCCGATTCAGTTTACTAAAGTCTACACACAACCGCGACTCTCCACTTTTTTTCTTTACTAAGAGGACTGGGCTCGCGTAAGGCGACTCTGTCTCTGTCACGATACCCGCGTCCTTCCAGTCCGCTAAGATCTTCTTGATCTCTCGCCTCTCTCCTTCCGTCGCACGATACGGCTTCGCGCTTACAGGTTGAGCACCCTGTTTTAAACTAATGTCCATTGTGCACGCAGTTGCACATCCCAAATCCAGGAGATCGGTCGACACACAATCTCGAAATTGGTTGACGGTAGCGCAGAGGTCTTTCACCACCTCCTCGGGCTGCTCCGGTCCCACGACCAGATCCGTCGCCTGGATTGGAAGTAGGTTGTCGCTGCACCGTCGGACGACTGGGAGGCGTGAAATCTCACCGCGTACCAGGCTCCTGTCATTGGCCTTGACAGTTCGCTCACTCGTGCCCAAGTTGAGCACCGGCAAGGCACAATCCCCGTGCCGATCCGCCACTCCCAGGAAACCGATGGTATGCGGGGGAATGCGCGTTCCCTCAGGAACGACTGGTCCCGATGCTCCTTCAAATTCTGTCTGCGGTAACTCGTCGGCGTACTCAAAGGTGAGTGTCTCACCGACCTTGTGGTAATTCACCGTTGGGTGATCGGTGTACGTCCGGCCCACTATCGCGTCCACTGGCTGCGTGTTGTCGGGCACCACCCGGAAACTTACATCTCGTACTTCGATCCCATCGATGGCGATCGACGCTCTAACGATGCCTGGGCTCGTTACGACACAGCTTGGGGGTCCGAAGCCCTTCAATACCTGCGGCGATACCTCCATCCGGTATTGACCTGTCAAAGCTACCGTAGCGAGCATCGTACATTCGGAGCTACCCGGGTCAACGAGCGCTGTTAATTCCTTTCCATCGACCCGTGCCTTTTTCAGATATTTTACCGCCGCTGCGTCGTGCGCCTTGCTAATCGCTTGTATGGTCGCCGGGGCTGCATCGGGACAGCGCCGACTAATGTGACCGGATCTCCCACACTTGTAACATTTAAACTCTTTTCGGGGCTCCGGGCAGTCGCGTGCGAGATGGCCTCTCTTAGAACAGTTAAAACACTTACGTTCCAGCTCTGGTACCCCTCTCACCGTGGCGGTCGTTTGCGGATCTCCTCGCCTGTACTCCGTGCTTCCTGACGTCGCTCGTCTGTCCGGAATCTCTCGTTCCGTCTGCTGACGGGGTCGTGACACCGTCGTCTCTCGGGCTGTTCTTACCCTCTCGGCCCGCTCAAGGAGGATCTTTTCGTAGTACTGTAAGTCGTGTAGTAGATCGTTTAACTCGTACTGCGACGCTGGCATGACCGCACTCGCGAGCTCCTTGGACCATAACCCCACCAACACTTCCGCTTTGGTCTCTCGGAACGACAGTTTAACGCGGCGCACAGTTTCACTTTCGCGTGAAAATATGTCGGAAGCGGTTCCGATTTACTTTGTGATCGGGCCTTCATTCGTGCCCAACGCACTGATACATCGTCGCGCACGATAAACGTTTCACTGAACGCTTCTCGGAACAGTGGCCACGCAGCCAATTCGCGCGTTTGGCTTCGGTACCAATCACGGGCCCCCTCGCGGAGGTGCATTCGCGCGGCTTCGAACAAATATTCCTCGGGCCACTGATGCAATCGTCCCATCGCGTCTAAATTTTCGAGCCACTCCTTCGCGCGTGCGCTATCATCCGCGCCCGTAAAATGTTCAATATTTTGTAAAAAGTTCGGTACCATTTGAAACGTCGGAATGTGCGCGGTGTCCGTCGGCGGCGTTGTGATCGCAGCCGGGCGATTTCCGACCAAGCCCGCCATTAGCTGGACGAGGAGTTCCTCCTTGTCCCCGGTGGACAAGAGTCTCCTAAAGGCCGCGACGAAATCGGCATTCGCGGGCTCGCGTAAGGACGATTGGTCGGGCGGGATGCCACGTGGCCCGCTCGTCGCTCCCGATTCGTCGGTTGCTCCCACGTCCTCGTCTAGAGCACCTGATGCGCGCGCACCACTCGTCTCTTCCGTTCGCACGAGCAATGGCTGCCCGGGCAACGGGGTTGCGCCACGTGGCACGACTCCCGCCTGCGCCTCCGGCGCGCGGCCATCTTGGCTCGGCTCACCCTCGCGGCCCGGCATCGACACTCGCGCGCCCCCGTCCTCTCCTCGTCCGTGACCCCTTCCGACGGTTCGGTTCAACCCCATTTCTTTTAACTTTTCGCGCACAAAGCGTTCGAATATGCTTTCGTCCACCATACAGCGCAATATTCTATGTGGGCTGGCTCCACGACCAACCGAGTTATTTAACACACTTTTTGGAGTCCTTATCCCACTTCTGAGATGTTAAAGACTTAACATTTTTGGTGACAATTTATTTTGTTAATCACCACACAGCACACGAATTGTACACCTTTATTTACGGCGGTATAGATAGATAGGTATATATAAATATATAAAGCTAAGTTTACATTCTAAGCGGGTGGAGAATATAAAATGTGCGGAGGGCGATTGTCGCACACTCGCGCATTTCCCGCAAGTTCGTTCGCTCGGCACTCGCGAACAATGAGCTGCTACTCGCCAAAGTTTTAATTTAGTACACACACAAAACGGACGACTAATCACTCGGAAGACAGTTAAATTTACACGTACTCTCTTACTTCGGCGTACCCGGCTCGAAGCCCCAATCGACCGCGTGGTGGGCGTTCCGTTCGTACTCGCTCTCTCTCTCTCTCTCTCTCGCGCGCGCGTTCGGCACGTGCTCGCGCTTCGACAACTCGTGGCTTTCTCTAGACTGCGTGGCGACGCAGTCGCTCCGTCGTCTCGCTCGTTGCTGCCCGCAAGCCGCTCTGGATCGCCGTTGGGCATCCTGGCGCTTCATCGCCGCGGGTCATTTGAAGTTCTTTTACGGCCGTTGACACTCGGTAAATCGATCCGGCGTTATCTCTATCGTTCGATTGCTCTCTCTTGAATTTGCCTCTTTGTCTTTCTTTTCGCTTCTCTTTACTGGACGCGTTAATACTGTTCTATAGTCTCTGGACCACGCTCGCAGAAGTAATGGCGACCACGCCGGCCGGCTTCCTCCTCGTGCCCGAAATTTTTCCTTAGATGGGAAGACCTCCCATCGAGTTTTCGCGTCGATCGCCGCGGCTCGCTCTTCCGGCCATCCCCGTCGATCGATTGACTAATCGATGAGTTCCCCGGTCGGTCAACGCGCCAGCCGGCTCGGCCGCGCGAAGGACGCTGACGATCTGTGGACGCTCGCCTTGACCCGGGGGATGGCGTTAGTGGAGCTCCGGAAGGCGCGGTTGAGACTCCGTGAGGCCGCGAGATGGTGCGCGCGATGACGAAGGTGTCGAGCACCGGGCCGACGTGGCTCTTGCCGACAGTCCGTATGTTCCTCGCGTATGGGTCGTCGTGAGGGGGGGGGGGGGGGGGAATAGTCGCTGACTCGATACAAAAATACTCTTAACTCTATTCTTACATTTAACAATTCCATATATTACGTGAAGGTCACGGCGGAGATCAAGCCCGAGCGCGGCCACGCGGGCTTTTCCTCCACAACTTGTGACGTAACGTCACAACATGTTTTGTTTTTATATCATTTTATTCTAAGCATAATATTGATGCTACATGACATAAAAAAAACAAAATTATTTTTTAAACATATACACTGGAAAACTCATGTTTTTTTATTTTCAATACATAATATCTGTATGTATATATTAATAAAAAATATAAATTAATATATGGCACATAATAAAATACTTCTTATTATAAGTAAATTAAATATTATCAGAAGTACTTGAATGTATGTATTGCCTTTAATGTTATTGGTTTCACTCCAGGGCCAATAGTCACAGCATATGATATTGTAATTAATGAAGACAATAGAAAAAAAAAACTATATAAATGAGAAAAAAATAATATGATAGTAAAATACTTCTTATTATAAGAAAATAAAAAATTATCAAAAGTACTTAAATGTATGTATTGCCTTAAATGGTATTGTCTTTAACTATAGGGCCAATAATCACAGCATATAATATTATAATTTATAGACAATAAAAAAAACCATATAGATGGAAAAAAATACTACGACAATAAATACTTCTTATTAGAACAAAACGAAATATTATCAAAAATACTTAAATGTATGTATTGCCTTTGACTCTAGGGCCAATATTCACAGCATGAGATATTATATAATATCTGAAGACAATAAAAAAAATATGAATGAAAAAAAACTCATATCAATGAAATAAAAACCGTTTCGTGCAACCTAAAAAAAAATTTGAATAATCTCATTCGCTGTCGCCGTCTCTAGTCCTTTGTCTCTCGATTACGTCTACCTTTTTCTCGGTCATTTGCCCCTGCAAACTAAACAGCCGTGTATTTGAGGATATCACTCTGCTTCACATTGTCTTTGGCGAAGACAGAACCAATGATTCCTATAAATTCAATAGATTTCTATTTAGACGATTTAACGAAATAAAAAAAGAATACGTCTAATAATTAACGATAATTACCTTGCATTTTTTATACAGAGATGTTTCGCTAAAATTGTTTCGATGATTTTTTGGTTTGTTTCCCTTGGCCGTTATATTGCAACTGCACGGTTTTAGCCATTAAAGCACCGAAAACAGAAGTAATTCCTTTCTCATAATTTTCAGCATTTGTAGGTTTCGTGAGTATGAAGCCGTTCTGCTATTTAAAAAAAAAAAAAAATTGTATCGATTAGTCCAACAATGCTCAGCACTTGTGAGTAAACTGCAATTTGGAATGTAATATACTTACAAAGAATTCCTCATGGGTTTCGTCATTTATCATTGTATCGAGTTTCATGTACTCCTCTAATGTTCCCGCCGGTAACGAAATTCCCAATTTATTCTCATCGAGCTCCAAATATTTATCAAGATTTGACAAACCGTAATTCAGAGTCATTGAATTTTTTAGCTGTGTGATCCTTTTTTTGAGATCAAAAACAATACTACTCTGTGAACGTTTGATACGGTTTTTGATAAAGGTTAGCAGTCTCTTCTCAGATGCCTCGACTGCTTGACAAAAATACTGCACCATCTGACCAGGTGTCATAGAATCTAAGTCATCTGAAAAAAAATGTTATAAATAATCAAGAAAGAAATCATTATTATAAATTATTTTATTCATAGTGCTTTTCTTTATGAATTCTGATTGAGCATAAGCCTGAGAATAATTGAAAAAAATCTCTTCACCTTCAACTTTTTCTTCGATGATAGTTTCGAGTTGATCAGATTTCTTATCGGTTACTTCATTTGACACTTCTTGTTCGTGTTCAATCAATTTCTGAGTGTTTGAGATGATGCTTCATCCGAATTGCAGCCCGAGAAAGATAGTGCTAAAAGCAAAATACACATATATTATTCATAATGATTTTATTTGTAAGAAAAAATATGTTAAGGCAAAATGAAATATGTAGATACCTCTGCTCACGTGAGCTTGGGGCCTCTCCGAAAATTGATCTGGAGCATCGCTCAGAAGCAAAACAGGTGATTCTAGTACAGAAATAGAGAAGTCATGAGTACTCAAACGATTTGATAAAATATTTTTGGAAAGTATATACTACATAGTTACTATTAATGTCATGTCGGATCATCCTTGTTCGCACATTGTACCCTTTTTTGTTTTTTTTTTGCTTCTGGCGATACATCGCTACTACAAGATGAATAACCTGGAATTGAATTATATTATGATTTTAAATAGGACTTCTTTGTACACGAACACCAGTTTTTATTCATAAGGAAAATTACTTCTAGCTTCTTTTTGATGATTATCGGCTATACTCTGCAAAATTTTCCTTGCACTATCAAAGCTTTCAACAGCAGTTGCTGGTTCTTTTATTTTTTAATTTTTTTTTCAGTTTCTGTATCTGTTGTTTCCACAGTAGACTGAACACATGACCTTTCAAGGCGTCGTATGCCTTGTTCATAATTTTCTGCAAATGGAAAAATAAAGTGACATAAAATAAAATATCTTCGTTTGAAAAACTACAAAACGAAGTATAAGAAATTGCCCTTCTCAAATAAATAGTCAAAAATGCAAAAATATAGTTCTTAGTAATACCTGCTCGAGTAATAATTTCTACAGGATATTTCACCCAAGTCTTTCCAGTAGGTTTTAGCTCTTTTAGCCATGTCTGTGAATGACGATAATCTCGTTGCGGAGGATAGCAACAAAATACCTCTCCATCGATACTATTATCTACCCATATCATCGGAACTAATTCCACGACTGCCTGTCCTTCCTCGTTAAATTCCTGCTGGAACTTGACCACTGCGTAAGGCGCCTCGTTTTCTGTCATGACGTATATTTACTTTTCTGAAAATATAACAAAAAGTAACAATGTCAGTAACAATTTGTTAGTTTTGGCTGTTCTAATTTTCTTCCGATAAAATTTATCGTTGAAACGAAAATCGAGAAGTCTATCGAATGTGAAGTTATGTAATCCAGGAGATATGGTCCTAAGTAAAACCATTTCGCCTTACACCGCAAAAAATCATATTTTACGGTTTTCGAGAACGCGCGAACTTTTCACCTGGTATTTTGATAATCCTTACAAAGTATTTATGAATGTTTCATAATTGATACAAATTCATCGCCATTATAACCTAACTTGTAGAGCTGATCGGGATTTTTTACGATTTTTGTGAACGTTCCCCATAGAATTTCATTATTCTCATTGTCTTTATTATTGATCCATGTTTTTTTTGTCCTACAAAAATGTATTTCGAAAAAAGCTAAATAGGATAGAGCGTACATCTATTTATAATGGAACTTACATGCTCCAATAACGGCACTTTCATAACTCAATATCGGGCCTTTTATGACGATGCTCAAGCTAGTTCAAGCACATGGCACTTGGTTGTTTTTCATTTTTTTAAATCTGAAATACAGCTTTGTGTTGACACATATCAGTCTAGGAGATCTGGTCCTAAGTAAAACCACTCCGCTTCACACCGTATAAATATCATATCTTATAGTTTTCGGCATTCTAAAATTTAAAGATATGATATTGATACGGTGTGCGACGAAATTGTCTTAATTTGGAGCATATTTCCAGGACTAACGTGTATCAACATAAAACTGTATTTCAAATTTAAAAAAAAAAATAAAAAAACCAAGTGCCGTGTGCTTGAACTAGCTTGAGCATCGTCATAAAAGGCCCGATATTGGGCCATGGAGGTGCCGTTATTGGACCATGATAGTGCCATTATAATTAGATGTACGTAATACATGAACGCTCTATGCTAATTAGCTATATTTGAATTACATTTTTGTAGGACAAAAGAACAGATCAACAAAAAAGAAAAGAAGAATAATGAAATTCTATGGGAAACGTTCACAAAATCGTACAAAATCCCGATCAACTGTACAAGTTAGATATTGGCGATGAATTATAGTATGAAACATTTATAAATACCTTGTAAATATTTGTTACGTCCCAGCCTCACCTTTTTTCCCCGTTCTTCTCAGAACGCCCAACATATATGCGCACAAAATAGCATCTCCATTTATCGATTAGCCAACTATAAATTATCAATACCAAGCAAGCGTTAGCCAAAATTCTCAGACGACCAAAGGCAAAGAACGTCGCCATCGCCTGCCTCCCATAAACACAGCCGATGACAAACGCAATACACTAGCACCTCAAAAGAGAAATCATACTCTCGCGACCGCCGAAACAAGAACCCAGAGATAAAGCTCCGCCACAATCCCTCTTTATCCTACGACCTAAATCCACCCGACAAAGAAAACTCGTGCGAGTCAAATCACGTCATCCGCTCCTATAGAGAAACCTATACGTCCCAAATCTATACGATAGAGACAGAACGACTGCACCAATCACAGCAGCGCTCTAATTAATAAATGAATAAAAATCTCTCTCTCACGTCATGCCAACCTATCACCGAAGTCGACCTAATTTCATATTACTCATTATCCAATCCCTAAGCTACGTCCAACAAAACTGCATTCTCCCAAAAGCTCCTTCCCCCAAAAATTAAACCTTCCTAATTTTTCCTTTCACGAAGGAGCACGCACTCTGTTCTTGATCTCCGAATCGAATAGTCGACTTACAAAATAAAACCCTTTTGTTCTCCGTTTCCGTTGAACAATTATACGCGTATCTTTTTGTACCGAGTTATAAGTTTGTAAGAATAAGAGGTTAATAAACTTAATAATCTGAATTAAGACCAAATCTACGCGTCTAAACCTTTTATTCAATCAACGATCAATCCTTCGGGCGAATCCATCTCTCAATCCAGAAACACGCACCTAAAAATCCTCTAAATCAAAATTGTTATTAAATTGTGTTCGGAACTCACGTGGAAGCCAATCAAAGACTCACTGCGCGAATCTTAATTCAAATTTCGCGCTCTAACTCGGCAACTTCGCGAGTCCATTCTAAATCTCTCTCCGGGACGTAACAATTTAATATACAATAAAACTGGTGGCAGCGGAAAAACATAAATCATCCATCGGTTAATAAAACTGCTGGCAGCGGAAAAACATAAATCATCCATTGGTTAATAAAACTGGTGGCAGCGGAAGAACAAATCATCCATCGGTTAATAAAACTGGTGGCAGCGGAAAAACAATTAAAAAAGACACCAACAATAAAAGTGGTGGCAAAAAATCATAGCCAATTTATCGGTTATAAATTCGATCTCGATGAAATACGGATCACCGGCGCGGAAAAATTAACGCGGAAAATAAAAAATCAAAGACTTCTCCGCGTAAAACAAACAAGTGCTTCACTCCAACGCCGCATCGAGATCAACACAAGGGACGCAGAGCCATAAATCGACGACAGACGCAAGGTCGGAGAGCAGATTCAAGGCAGCTACGCACACCCGGAGTGCAGGTCAAAACACCAGCCTCGACCAATTGCGAGGAAACCACTTGACTGCACCCAAACAACACCACTGGTACGAGCTAGCTACAAGATCACCATCGAGTAAGTCGTAAACTCATCATGTCTACACCAATCCAAATGGAGACTTCGGAAGCCCACCACCCAGCTCAACAGAGTCAACTCTGCACACCACAGGCAACAATTCCACCACCAAACGCACATAACTATTACCAAGCGCCTTTCGAAAACAATATCTATGCATTACACGCTAATTATAGGGAATTTACAAGATATCTACCCGAGTTCGATGGAACCCCGAAAACCTGCTCGTTAAACAATTTCCTGGGTTATTGCGACAACGCTAAAGAATTCATCCCAGCCGTAGGAGAACGACTAATTGTAACATTACTAAAAATAAATGCACGGGAATCGCTTGCGACAGCCTCGAAAGTTTCACAATAACGACTATTGACGAAATCATTAACATCCTAAAACGAAAATTCATCGCTTCCAAACCTCCCCTCACCTGGATCAATGACATGAGCGCAATCACACAGAAAGACAAAGAAACGGTACTCAGCTTCTATAGTAGACTGAACATCCATCTGAAAAAGACCCACCAAGCTATCGAGACCTCTAACTTAAGCTCAATCGAAGGAGCGAAAATTTTCGCGGAATACATAGCAACAGATCAATTCAGAAAAGGTCTCAACGCAGCTTACCGTCCTCACATAGCATGTAAACGATACCCAAAACTCGAGGACATATTTAAACACGCAACAGACATCGAGAAAATGTTAGGACCAACAGACACAGAAAACACACAGTCGACTTGTCTACCAATTCAACCTTTCAACAAAGCTAACAACCAAGACGACAAATCCGCCAACTCAACTAAATTCTGTAGCTATTGCAAAAAAACAAATCACACAACAAACGACTGTTTCCTCTTAGCAAAAAACAATCAAACGAAAGATACCACAAACAAAATCAGTGTATCGTGCAATTACTGCAAAAAGCCGGGTCACACTATTAATCAATGCCGTAAACGAGCGTACAATAACGGTAGAAAAGACGAAGGTCAAGCCGGGAAACAGCCGGGAAACGAGTCAACGACCCTTCGACAAGGCGTCACGACGGGCCAGAACACTCAAGGACGCCAGACACAACAGAGTTAAAACCGAAACAGAAAATCCTCCGAGCCACTTGTAATCTGAGCACAAGAACAAATAATTACCACTCTCCCACAATCACCATTGAATCGGAGGATCTCAGAAAAACACACACACTATTTCTCGCAGACTCAGGATCGCAACTAAATCTAATCAAAATCGAAAATATTCCTCATCCAAATCTCATAGACGACTCAATAATATATGAATTATACGGAATTTCGGATATCGACAGACTCAAGACACTCGGACAAATCAACATCGCAATTCATAATCAGTCCGTAAAATTTAATGTTGTCTCGGATAACTTCCCCGTGGAATTCGACGCGATTTTCGGTCATGAAACAATCGGAGAAAGCAAAGGTAGAATCGACTGGGAAGGGCGTTACGTACGAGTAAACAACGTGGATATTCCGTTCACAAACACAGAATCATTTCTTCTGCGGGCCAGACAGAAAACGATCATGTTTGTTCGGGCAGAAAACCCACTAGATATGGGCTACGTGCCCCGCATCCCCTTTCGAGATGGCATTTTTGCAGGAGAAGCATTGGTTAAAAACACTAATGGCAAAGCATACCTGTACGCTATCAATACCTTGAACGAAAATGTCAGAGTAGAGGTTCCCGTAATTTCACTCTATCCTTTCGATATGAGTACAGACGAGAATGATCAAAAGGATGATAACCCCGCGAATACACAGACCCTAGAGCACGAAAAACCTCGGACGCGAGAAAACCGTGCCAACGGAGTAATGAGTCTTTTGCGGCTTAACCATCTTAACGACGAAGAGCGTAATGCGGTATCTACACTTGTAGAAGAATACGCAGACCTCTTTCATCTACCTGGCGAACCCCTTCGATCAACAAGCGAATGCAAACACCGAATTCCCACTGTCGATGATCGACCTGTCAATACGAGGCAATATAGGCACCCACCATTCCAAAAGCCGGAAATAGAGAAACATCAACGATCTGCTAGAGCTGAATATCATCGAACCCTCGAAGTCACCGTATAATTCCCCAGTATGGATAGTTCCGAAAAAAGCAGACTCAAAAAGCAATAAGCGATGGAGACTCATAATCGATTTCAGAAAACTTAATGATGTCACAATAGGAGATGCTTACCCCCTGCCGTTAATAACATACATCCTTGACCAACTCGGCGGTGCGAAATACTTTTCCATTTTCGACCTAGCATCTGGTTTTCATCAGATAGAAATAGATCCGAAAGACAAACACAAAACAGCCTTCACGACCCCACACGGTCATTACGAATTTAATAGAATGCCATTCGGATTAAAAAACGCACCAGCCACTTTTCAACGGCTAATGGATCTTGTACTAAAAGGATTACAGGGAAACGATTTATTCGTATATCTGGATGACATAGTAATCTACGCACGTTCAATCGAAGAACACGAGAACAAATTTAGGAAACTCGCGGAAAGATTACGTAATGCAAACCTAACTCTTCAAACAGATAAATGCGAAATTTTGAGAACTGAAGTAAGATATCTAGGACACCAAATTTCTGCAGATGGACTAAAGCCAGATCCTAAAAATATCGAAGCCGTAAGAGAATTCAAGACACCAAGCACCCCGAAGAACGTAAAATAATTTTTGGGTTTAGCCGGATATTATCGGCGTTTCATAAAATATTTCGCAGCAATAGCAAAACCCCTATCAGATCTCACTAGCAAAAACGTTAAATTCCATTGGACAGCTCAACATCAATTGGCATTCGAAACATTACGAGATAAATTGTGCTAAATGCCGATCCTACAATACCCAAATTTCTCGGAACCTTTCATCGTAACAACCGACGCATCCAGTTATGCCGTCGGTGCAATCCTTTCACAAGGAAATGTCGGAGAAGACCCCATGGTCGCAGCTGCTTCAAGGGTCCTCAACAAGGCCGAAAGAAATTATTCGAGCCTGGAAAAAGAAATGGTCGCTCTGGTGTTTGCCTTAAAGACCTTCCGACCCTATCTTTATGGCAGGCCATTCACCCTACTAACCGACCACCGGCCACTCGTCTGGGTAAACTCGATGAATGACCCGACGTCACGTGTACTGAGATGGAGAGAGAGACTCAAAGAATTCGATTTCAAAATCCAGTACAAACCAGGAAGAGTTAACACAAATGCTGACGCACTTTCTCGAAATCCAATAACTCTTCCTATCAAATTTAAATGGCGAACTAGCAAAACCCCACACGGAGGAAAAATCCTTCATCCAAATCCAGGTATCGCAAGAACATATTCATCATCAGACCCAATCGCCATCAACAAGAAACTCAAAAAATCAAAAACTACTTCGGAGGAGGACATCGCGAATGCTTCCCCACTAAATCAATCAATACCTATCCCTCAAGCAAGCGACTTCACAGATACGGCAATTCCGAGAGAAACGTACGTGAGACCCGCTGCAGAACGATGCAAGGGAATCCAAAATCAAAAAATCTCTACTCCTCAGGCAAGCGACCTTACAAGTACGGCAATTCTGAGAGAAACGTTTGTAAGCCCGCGCGCCAAAGGATCTTCACTAACTCAAGGTGACCGGCCTGATCAACCGATCAACAGCGATCTCCAAAATAAGAGACCGCGGAATAAATCAAATTCATCAGAAACTAATTCCTCAGAACTTCAAAAATCAAATCTTCCAAAGCATCAAAAAATAAATCCTCCAGAGCATCGAAGATCAAATTCTTCAACGCAACAAACGCTAAACTCATCAGAATGTCAAAGACCGAATGCGTTAGAAAACCATGAATCGCATTCATCAGAATGTCGAAGGGAAAAACGCAAAATCTTAGTCAAAAAGAGAAGTGACACTCGTCGATATCTCCCCTTCGGGAACCCTTCGAAATCAGAATCTTCATCATCACCAGAAGAAGACGAGGAAAACACAAGCCACGTGACTGTGAGAAAAGCTGGCACGCTTAAGACCCCCTCTTCTTCGGAGCAAGTATCGGACGACGGCAGCCTAAGCAGCACCGCCATAAATCACGAAAAGCGTGCACACGAAACATCGGTGACCACTTCACCACCAACAAGTCGTACTAAAATAAAATCCTTGAAAGATCGCAGTCATCCGGATGGTTACGAAAAGGAAAACAAAGAGGCCCCCACGAAAGACGCATCACATTCTCCCAAAGAGAAACAAAATTTCGAAAACTTTCACACCTATGAACCAATGGACGTAGGCCTCTCAAACGAGGATAGAAAATCGACGGACAAAAGTCATAAAATTCAAGTTATAAGATCCTCGATTGGCAACGCGGGACAAGGCGCGCCTAGCGTAACAAATACCACGAAACAGAGCCAACCGATACCTTTAGCGACTCGTAAATCTTTAAGACCAAGGAAACCCAAAAAATGTTTCTGCTGTCCCGATGCAAGTGACCATGTACACATGAATGCCCCACACATACAACTTACGAAAAAAGGGAAAAAGCCACCCAGGAGTAACCCGCAAATAAGTACAATCAGAAACTCCCCTGGCCAGACACAGCTCCCACCCACTTCCCCCGACATCACAAACGCTAACAATTCCGAAATCGAATCCTCACACCAAACAATGGAAAACTCCCCTCCCACACCACAGACTAATTCCCCCCTATAATCGAAAATAGAGATGACAATGACAAAACAAACACCGCTGACGACGAACCATCAAACGATAACGAACAAGAACAAAAAACCATCAACGTCATTGAAACAAGGGACAATCTCGAAATGACCAAAAAGCACTACGCTTGTTTCATTTGCGCCGATGGCACAGTCTCAAACGAAATCGGCAAACGTCTAATCGAAGTGGGCTTGTTGAAAAATCTATCTCCAAATAACACCTTTGAAATCGGGCAGATCCTCATGTCAGGAACACTCTAGTAACTCAAGAAAACGGTACCTCACCCTTAACAGAGGAAAATCTCGTCAAAACGCTCAGAAATTTAAAAACAAAAATGGAAGAATTAAACATTAAATCAACAGCATTTTCTCAGAAACGCAGTAATCTCAACCACTCAGCATGGACCAAGATAAAAAATATCATCCAAGAAATCTTCGCGGACTCCGAAATCCAAATAACAATTTGCCGCGACGAAATCACTGTTCCACCTGAGCAAGACAGGCTTGAAATAATAAAAGAATGTCAGGAATCCCCAACAGCTGGCCATAAAGGTGTAACGAAGACATATAATAGAATCCGTCAACAATGTTTCTGGGACAATCTCAAAAAGCAAGTAGAGGACTACATCCGACAATGCGCTAGTTGCCAGAGAAAAAAATTAGTAAGAATTAAAACAAAACAGCTTATGGTAATCACAGATACTCCGATCGGCGTATTCGACAAAATCGCAATGGATATAGTCGGACCGATAACTCCAGAATCTGAACTTGGTCACCGTTTCATATTAACCATTCAGGACAACCTTTCGAAATTTTCATTTGCAATTCCGCTGAAAAGCGCTACGGCTTACGAAATCGCCTACGCATTACTCACGGAATTTATATGCGTATTCGGATGTCCCAAAGTAATACTCACGGACCAAGGAGCAGCATTTATCGGCCGAGTAATGAAACAATTAACGAAAATCTTAAAAATTAAACAAATCAAGACAACAGCATTCTATCCTCAGTCCAACGGATCGCTCGAACGAAGTCATCAAGTGCTCACAGACTATTTAAAACATTACACCAATAAAACAGACTGGCATAAATGGCTACGGATGGCAACTTTTGCATACAACACAAGCATACATGAAGGTACAAAATTCACACCGTTCCAGGTAGTCCTAGGCAAGGAAGCACGACTACCCTCACAATTCTTATACTTGGACGAAATTCTGACATACGACGAACACGTGAAAAATCTTGCGAGTCATTTACAAGAAGTACGGAAATTAGCACACGATAACCTCGAAAATGCGAAACAAAAATCCAAAGCTCAGTACGACAAAAAGATCAATCCCGTTAACTTCCAAATTGGAGATCAAATCTATTTGATAAAAAATCAATGAACAGGTCAATTCGATGACAATTACCTAGGTCCTTACGAAATCACACAAGTCTTCCCAGACGAAAACGATATCGAAATTTCATTAGGAAATAACAAAAGGAAAATCATTCACTGCGACCGGGCCAAACTAGCACACTAGGAATGATCACATAAATACGAAGGTCCGATGCACTCACACACACACAATACCTTTCAGGCCTACTATGCTCCGCAACAAGAACCCCTTCAAATTCATTCCATCCTACCCCTTCAAATTCAACTCACCCCACCCCACCAAACTCGACATTGACAAGAAAGATAGCAATATATGACTACGACTAGGACAGACTTCCTTTAAAAATTATTATTTTTTTCTCTCTTCAATATAAAACAAAATCATATAATCTTATACTTAGAATCCACATTACAAGTATGCACTTACCTGTCCTATCCTTATTTACCCTGGCGCATATGCACCAAATAGAATGTAAGAACGCGAAATGTAATCAGTCGCAAATATTACACTATTGTATTAAATAAAAAACCTATTTCTTATATGTTTAATTTATATTGTAAATCGATCAATGACGATGCTACACTATCGCGCCCTTATATCAGTCGATTACAATTCATAAATTGAATCTAATTGAGCGAGACGCTCAATCTCGAAGGAGGGAGGTGTTACGTTCCAGCCTCACTTTTTTTCCCGTTCTTCTCAGAACGCCCAACCTATATGCGCACAAAATAGCATCTCCATTTATCGATCAGCAAACTATAAATTATCAATACCAAGCAAGCGTTAGCCAAAATTCTCAGACGACCAAAGGCAAAGAACGTCGCCATCGCCTGCCTCCCATAAACACAGCCGATGACAAACGCAATACACTAGCACCTCAAAAGAGAAATCATACTCTCGCGACCGCCGAAACAGGAACCCAGAGATAAAGCTCCGCCACAATCCCTCTTTGTTCTACGACCTAAATCCACCCGACAAAGAAAACTCGTGCGAGTCAAATCACGTCATCCACTCCTATATAGAAACCTATACGTCCCAAATCTATACGATAGAGACAGAACGACTGCACCAATTACAGCAGCGCTCTAATTAATAAATGAATAAAAATCTCTCTCCCACGTCATGCCAACCTATCGCCGAAGTCGACCTAATTTCATATTACTCATTACCCAATCCCTAAGCTACGTACAAAAAAACTGCATTCCCCCAAAAGCTCCTTCCCCCTAAAATTAAACCTTCCTAATTTTTCGTTTCACGAAAGAGCACGCACTCTGTTCTTGATCTCCGAATCGAATAGTCGTCTTACCAAATAAAACCCTTTTTTTCTCCGTTTCCGTTGAAAAATTATACGCGTATCTTTTTGTACCGAGTTATAAGTTTGTAAGAATAAGAGGTTAATAAACTTAATAATCTGAATTAAGACCAAATCTACGCGTCTAAACTTTTTATTCAATCAAAGATCAATCCTTCGGACGAATCCATCTCTCAATCCAGAAACACGCACCTAAAAATCCTCTAAATCAAAATTGTTATTAAATTGTGTTCGGAACTCACGTGGAAGCCAATCAAAGACTCACTGCGCGAATCTTAATTCAAATTTCGCGCTCTAACTCGGCAACTTCGCGAGTCCATTCTAAATCTCCCTCCGGGACGTAACAGATTATCAAAATACTACGGTGAAAAGTTTGCGCGTTCTGAATTGCGCTTATCACAAAAAAGTCACTTAAATAATACGAATTAAATTGAATGAATCAAAACAATTAAACAGAAAAAAACAAAAAATTTAACAAATCCCAAAAAATCTTTGCACGTAAAACTCTCCAGGCTGTGTCACACTGTCATACTAATGCGTTAAACTGAGCGGCGCAAGAGAAGAACCCCCACTCCATCCTCGTAGGAAAAGACAGCACTCTTGGTTCTTATAGGAACCGCGGACACTAGCGTTCTCACTTTGGTAAGGGTGTATTAGTGGGCGCCACCGCTGGTACGCTCAGTACAGTGTGTGCACTATTATACTGATCGGTTACAAAGGAAACGCTTACGCACACTCTTACACACTACGCAACACGCGTTGCTTTCATTTTTACTCGTCTATTACAAGGCGTAACCTTCAGAATGTCACGACGGTAACACTATTGGCGTTCGAACTGTGCCTTCGTAGGGCCTAGTTCAAAACCCAAAAATGGATCGCGAGAGTATATAAATGATACTTTGTACGTTAAAACAGAGCATTTACATGATGAAATGAGAATTACGGTATAATCACATATTTCGTACGTGTATTAATTCATGTATAACTATCTTATTAATAAATTAATGTTATTCGGTTGTTGATATAACGAAAACGAATATAAGAGTTGTATGATTGTGGTTAGGATTCCCTCTCAATAGTTTCACAAATTTGCTATTAATTAATTACATAATTGTTATGACTGTTATTATTATTGAAGAAGTTATTTGATTCGAATATAATACTTACGGTTGTTTCATTAGAGTTAATTGTGCAGTAAAGTAACTGCATAATCATCATCTTCGATTGAAATTTGAACACATTTAACATCGATTTCCGCGAGGCAAAAGGTTCGTTGATTTTCACTCACAGAATTAATTCGCAACACTCCTATTACTTCTGATGGCTGCGGAAATCTTAAAGCACCTTTACTGACTTGATATATTCTTCTAGTAAAATTGATGTTTTCCACTGTTGGCCTCACAGATTTTTCTGTCAAACTAATTTTATCTATCAAAAAAACCTTCCCACCTTTCAATAAAACCATATTATGTGGCTTACAACATGTTATCGTAAAATTTTCATATCGTATTTCTTTGAAATGTAATGTATTCTTTTCGTAGGAATAAGATAAGCTTCCAATTTGATTGTCGATCGAAAACCATGGATGCATTTTAATAATCAAATCCGTACCTCCTTCAAGTTCTGAAAATCGCTGAGAGACTTGGACCAATGGATCGACTGGCGTGCGGACTAATTTTTTAATTTGGTTTAAGCAATTTTCAAAGTTTTCAAATTTTCAAAAGACAGTCAAATTATGAAAATTCATAATTTGACTGTCTTTTCCAAAATATGTAGGCAATAGCAAAAAAAAATTCTTTAAATATATCTCAGCCAAATCAACATATTTTTCTTTTGTCGCCAATCTTTCGTCAGATAATATACGACAGGCTGTGTATAAAAGCAAGAAATGTTGATACTGATCTTTCGGTAATACGTGACGTAGTATCAAGGCTCCAGAATATAATAAGAAAAATCGGTACTGAGTTGCTTTCCAATTAGGCAAATCGTCTAAATCGAATTTTTTCCTTTGAAATTCGCGATGGACATTTTCTATAAAAGATTCTAGTCTCGTTTTCAACAACACTTTGTTGTCAGCGGGTAGTCTGCAAGGGCATCGACCAGTTGTCCACTTCAGAATCAAGGTTTTCATTACACTTGCACAGAGCAGGTGCATATAGTCCAACACGACTCCTTCGATAATGTTAAAATTCGGAATTCATAGCAAAGGGGAAGTGAGTCCAGGCATGTGATGCTCTAGCGTGTCTTTTCTGACAAACGAGGAAGTAGTTCGTCGTTTTGCATCAATTTCTGGGTAAATTCGCTTCTTGTTTTGTTTTGCAGATGATTTTCGAGAGCATTTTTCTGTTATAACTGGAACACCCATTGTTTCGCACCGTTCACAAGCCTGAAAACCAGTATGTCCTTTGATACATTTGATAAATGCACGGGCCGGCGTATCAGCTACAAATGCTTTTAATTCAAAATTGAAATGTCTACCGGAAATTTCAAGACCCTTTTGAGTTATGTAAATAACTTCTGCTATAAAATCTTCCAAATAGTTCTCCGCTGACACAGGTTTTGATTTACCAAACCATAATGCCACTACAAATGGTTTACATTGAAATTGTGGGTGAAATATTTGCAAAAGAATAGACCAAAATCCCTGTTTGGAATTACGAAATATTGGGAAGCCATCTACGTTCGCTAAAACTCGAATCGTAGGATCTTGAAATGTTTCTGGGCAAATACGTCTCCTCAAACCAATTGCGATTCCAAAAAATCGATAACTCCCTATCGATTCATGAAGAGACAAGATTGGTCTAATAGGTTCGTACGTTATACGTCCAGTACCCAATAATGCAGTGGTCGTTTTTGGTACGTCCAAGCCTTCACTTCTCAACACACCAAGTATTTTTGTAATGAATTCATTATTTACTACTGCAATGTTTTCAAGACAGACTTGTTTAAGTTTTCGCGTAAATTAAGAGGCCGCGAAACTTCATCTTCACCATTAATAGAATCTACACTCCATCGTTGAGTACTAAAAGAACTATGGCAACTGAAATCCTCATTTCTTTCAAAAGGTTCAGTTATTTCTATAAAAGAAGATGACGCAACAGGATTCAAACAATCGTATGAGGCCTCTGCTTTGACAGAGGAAAGTTGATTAATGTTATTATCCTCGTCATTTAGAATTGCACTTATTAGTTTATCACCACAGTCACTATTAATCTCTGGATTAGAACACAAAGTATCGGAGAGCGTGGAGGTTATGTTGCAACTATTATCTGTGCTTCGACCACTCTCAGATGAATTTAATCGTTTTCTCTTCAAAACACGAAATTTTTCCACGCAATTATACTGGACAGACATTTTTGTAAAATCGGATAAAGTGTCTAAATATATTTTCGACAAAACATGCACCTTGCATATACGTACACGATGTCTAGTCATTCACTTTAAAAACTTTTTAATTGTCCTAAAAGATTTTCCAGCTGGACGAAGCAGCCCGCGCATGCGTCCTCTCCAGCGGACGCATGCACGGTGTGCGTGATAAATATTCAACCTATATCGGGCCAAGATTGGCCCGAGATTGGTCCTTATGGATACATATTTCATGGAATAACATTGAAATAAATTGTGATTTGCCTATATGTCAGGTTTCAAAATTGGCATGTTTTACTTACTTATGTTGGTCATTTACAAATGCCAATAATAGGTCAAGACTTGATTACAAAAACTGAACTATAAAATATAGACGATTAATATATGACGTGCTAGTTATTTGCATATTCTGGCACAATATACAGATAATGAATAGCCCAAGGCTTAAACAAAATAAAAGCAGGTATGGTCTGACCCACTTAACCAATGAAGGGCTTAGATTAATGAAATGTAATTTCCAGTATTTTAGCACTGCCAGTTTTAAAATTGGCAAATTTCGATGAACTATCACGGCTGTTCATTGGTTTTAATAGATGGGCCAGGATAGGTTTTAGTAATGGGCTGATATTGTGCCAGTTCTCAATTTATAATGGGACAATAATGGGCCAATGTAATTGAGAGTACTTTAGCATCACCAGTTTAAAAATTGGCAAATATTGTTTATCTATCATGACTGTTTAATGAATTTAAAAGATGGGCCATGATAGGTTTTAACTATGAGCCGATATTGTGTCGGTTTTCAATTTAGAACGGGACAATAATGAGCCAATGTAATAGCCAGTATTATAGCATTGCCAGTTTTAAGATTGGCAAATTTAGTTTAACTATCACTGCTGTTTATTGGTTTTGAAAGATGGGCCAGGATAATCTTTAGTAATGGGCCGATATTGTGCCGGTTCTCAATTTATAACGGGACAATAATGGGCCAATGTAATTGCTTGTATTTTAGCATTGCCAGTTTTTAAATTGGCCAATATAGTTCAACCATCACGGCTATTTATTGGTTTGAAACGATGGGCCAGGATAGGCTTTAGTGATGGGCCGATATTGTGCCGGTTTTCAATTTATAATGGAACAATATTGGGCCAATGGAATTGTCAGTATTTTAGCATCCCCAGTTTTTAAATTGGCAAATTTAGTTTAACTATCACGGCTGTTTATTGGTTTTAAAAGATGGGCCCGGACAGGCTTTAGTGATGGGCCGATATTGTGCCAGTTTTCAGTTTAGAGCGGAACAGTAATGGGCCAATATTATTTCTCTTTTGTTGGCTTATACGATGGACCCAATATTGGCCTGATCGTAACATTGGGCAACTCATGGAAACCTATACATGGGCTGTATTTTATTTAAATATTTTTTAAGCAATTATCTTGTAAAAACTAAGAATAAAAAACCTAGAGAAACCTACATTCAAACGGCAGATTTCAATGTAGCCACTGAATATTTTATTATTTTCCATAGCCTCTCGATGCTGTAGACAACTTCATATTGTATTAAATACATTCCAGATTGGACCATATCAATATGAGGGCATGATGACCGGAACTAAGTACTGCCAATTTCTCCGGAGGTATTTCTGGCGGCTTTGTTTGCGGGCCGGTTTTTCCCGTGTCGAATTCGGCCAATATTTTATCAGCGCGATGGTGCACCGGCCCACACAAGCGGAGCAGCACAGGCGATGCTTCAAGAAATATTCCCCGATCGGCTAATCGGTAGGGGTGGCGTCGTGAATTGGCCCTCACGATCCCGGGGTTTAAATCCTCTCGATTTTTTTCGTGGGGCCACATAAAGGCGCTCGTCTACAGGGCCCCTATCGATAGTCAATTGGACCTAGAAGTTAAAATCGAGCGCGCCTTTCGCTCCGTCACACCGGAAATGCTACAATGAATTAAGCGCAGCTTAATAACGCGGGCTCGATGCTGCATTGAGATGGAAGGAGGGCACTTCGAACACCTTTTAGGCTAAAGTAAGACGGCAGATACAATTGTTTACCATTCTAGGAAGCATATAGAAATATCCTTTTTCCTGCTACACGTAAAAAAAAAACATTTCCTCTGCTAGATCGGACGTCGTACGTTATTATGAGAGGAAAGGAGGGATGCGTCGTGCAGGCAGACGACTTCCGACAACTTTCCTGAAGACGACTCCGTCAACGGGGGAGGGTCATTTGCACCGACGTTTTTTTACGAATATATTTATAGAAAATGAAACGATTTATCAAATTTTGGCGAGGAACATTGCAATATTGACGAAAAAAATGTTGAGATTTTTTTGTGTGTCCTCAAAATAAAAAAAGGCGGTGATACAGCACCTCGGAGATGATTCTTTTTTTTTGGGTTTGTTTGGGTGTTCCTTCGAAGGTGTAGTCTATGTTCTATGTTCTATGTTCCTCAGAAGGTGTAGAAGTACAGCATGAAAGGATTCTTATAAAATCAATTCTTAAGGGGGTGAAGTAGGGTGTGAAAAATTGTATGGAAAATTAAATTCTTACGTGTATCAACTTGAAACTTGGAACATAAGTACCTTAGAAGGTGCAGAAGTGTACTAAGAAAGGATTTTTCGAAATTCAACTCTTAAGGGGGTGAAATGGGGTATACAAATTTGTATGGAAAATTATATTCCTTGCATCAATTAACTTGAAATTCGGTGTAAATATTCTCCAAAGGAAATAATAAAACTCATATTTTATGATTTTTTTAAACGCCTAATGCTACTTCTAATGAAGTTTCTATGGGCCAAATTCTACGCGGGCGAAAGCTAGTTGTTTATAAAGGGTTGATTTTAGGAAGAGTGTCACGTCCTGAGGGGCCGTGGGCATATTTATCACGGTTCCCTCTTTTTAGCCTACGCCTAGCGCAATAGCTCGGGATGAGGGTGTAAAAGGGAAAGGTGCATGCAAAGGTGGGAATGACGCAGTGACTCGATTAAGAAATGAATTGATCTACGCAAATAATTAACAATTCGGGATTTATTGAAATTAACCAATTTAGTTACTTCCGTCAACATGAAAATACATATAGGTTCTCTCACATTGATGATGCGCCGTGGATACGATAATCTGCTTATAGCGGTCGGGTTCGGGCCTGCTCAGGTAGGTCGGACCCCTCGGTTGTGCACGCTCGGTAACAATGTTGGATTTACAAGTTGACACAAATTTTTACACGTGCGAGTTTTTACCGCGAGACGAGGTTGAAATTAAATTATGATTTACGCTAAATAATATGGTATACACGGTCACCGTAGACACTTAATAAAATTCTCGTAGTTCGCGATTTTTATAAAGTACAATTTTGAGTTTAAAGTTCGCGTTCGCTGTCTGGAGACAGTAGTTGTTCCGATGAACGTTGTTGGGAGACTTGAATCGTTGAAAGATGTTGGTCAACTGACTTGAAGATTTTTCTATCCTAGCTTGTAGGATATTTTGGATGCTGGAATGGTGGGAGAAGAAGTTTCTGGATAAGTGCATTTTCGTCTTGCGCTATTTTTTGATTGGTGGAAAGGATATAAAAGATGTACTAGTGCATGTGATTGGTCGAGTTGGGAGGGGTAGATATCTTTGGGAACTGTCATTGGCTGCAGACTATGATATTCGTAGTCTTGGAAAGTAGTCTGCGGTTCGTTATCTGGAGCGTAGGAAACACATGGGGAGGAAAAAGGGGCCTTGGTCGCGTCGCCGCGCTTGCCCCAAGATAGGCTTTGTTGACCTGGGTCTGTGAGTGCGCGTGGAAAATATCAACGCAGTTTTATGACCGGGTCTGCTTTTCGGCATGGAGGATTTTCTTTTGGAGAATGTGTATTTTTGTAGAGTAAGGATTTGGATATTTTCCGCTCTTGGACGGTCGTTAGAATTCTGTATCGTCGCGTCGTTATGTATTTAAGTCTTTACGAATAGGCATTTTATCATTACGCATTTCCTGTGTGTCGCTTCACGTGTTCGTCATCCTTGCAATCCGAAGGTTTCTTTTGTGTATTTTTGGTCTTAAGGACACTCTGCGATGCACTCGGACTCTGTTCGGATTACAACGAGACTATTCGAATTTTCCCGTTTTCATGATAGCGTGTTTTTGTGTCATCGTATGTTTCTTGAAGAAGGAAGGAAAGAAAAAAAATATATATTAAGGGAATATATACAATTAGTGGCTGGGAACTTGACAATGTTGCCGGGTCTAACCCGAGCTGTGTTCTCGGCAGACGTAACACAACACTACGGAAGACGAAATCGGTTTCGGAAAAGGAAAATCGATACGACGTTTTTGGAGGATTGCAATAAGATGTGAAGATCTGCGGCGCCTCAGACACGATTTTTCACGTCACGATACGGATTGATTCTGGAAGTTCACAAGCCTTGCGACTTTGTTTTAAAGTTCGTCCTAAGAATATTAGAATATCAGCGTAGTCCAAGACGTTGAAATTAGCGAAACTTGATCAAAGAACTTTATTTATGAATTAATTTTAGTAGAGGAGCTAGGCCGGTTCTAACCGAGGGATCTCAGGGGGGAGCGGGGCGGGGGACCAGCGCGGGGAAGCCGGGGTATGCACGGTGGAGGCGGGGGGGGGGGGGGGGTCAAGCGCGGGCACGCCGTGATGTGACGTCACGGGGGGGGGGTTCCGGCACGCAGCAGCCGAGTGCGTGACACCGACAGCGGAAGGGGGGGTGGGGAGGCTAGTTTTTGGTGACGGCGTATCTGGGGAGGGGGTTCCGAGCGGTGCCTGGACCCGCGGGCGGGAGGGGGAATGCGTTGTCAACTCTGTGGGGGAGGGGGCATCATAGAGTGGCCGCCAAACGTTGAAAACCCATAAAATCTGATAATTTATTATCAGCATAAAAATTATCGATGCAAGCGGAGCATTTTTTCTAGACTATTCACAGAAGTTTGAATAGTAAAAAAAAAGAACTCAGACACGTGTGCTTATGCAGTTGTGTGGAAAACTCCCATATATGGCTAGGAAAATGTTCAGGAATGACAAAAGTATAGTTGTCATAGGAAGGGTGGCCCTTCAAAACCCATAAAATGCTTTATTTATTGCATGCAGCTGCAGCGTTATTCCAAAACAAATTTCAACCCGTCGAGGTTTCATTCCACAAGATTACGTCGAGATGTTCACATGTGCGAGTATGTATGCAGTGCATCCGGCCAAGCACCCCCTGGACTTGACCAAAAACGAGCTTGAACAGGTTCCAAAGGTCTTGCTCCTAAAGTATTGGGGTAACTTTATTGGTTTACTGTGGGATCGTTTGCCGGAGCATCATCGGAACGATAGTGAAGTGATATCATATCTTCCATGCATGGAGCATTATAATACGCCACAGATGAAGGATCATATTGATGGTCCCCGATCTCAACGTCGGGAGTGTGAAAAATGCTGTGAGGAGGAAAATTCTCCACGTGCGGGGTTCTTCGAACTTGTTTGAACCCCTTTTTTTTTTGGGAGTGTGAAAAATGTCGGGAGGGGAAAAATTCTCCACATACGGGGTTCGAACGTGTTTGAACTTGTTTGAACTTGTTTTTCATGATTGGAAACGTGGGGGGCAGTTTGAAAATTTGAGTGGGAGGGTTACGAGGGAGCTTATAATTTCGCATTGCTCCAAAAAAAAAAAAAAATTTAACTCGTCGAGGTCTTGGTTCCATTCTGAAAGATAATGTCAAGATGTTTACATGCGAGTCCACACCGTCACGAATGTCGCCAACACTTGAGACAAGTCTCAACAAGTCGGGGTTAAAGCATTTTGTCTTGGTCGACATTCGTAACCACTCGCGATGGAACATTTTTTTATGGCTTAGATATTCAAAACATGCATGAAAACGACATATTTCTTGGAAAAAAAACTATAAACTTTAGGGATCTATCGTCAAAGGCTTTTGGCGCCGATGGACCACTTGAGCACAGCTACAGGACTCATAAAATACATCTTTTAACCTTATGCATCCCGACTTCCTGTTTTTTGTCTCGTGTTCCTCGGGCAATCTACACCGACGCGTTATCGGAAAACTCTGGGTTTTTTCCCGAGATAGAGGGGATAGCCGAAAAATATTTTTTTTCCCGAAGGAAGAGCCTTTTTAAATAATCCGCTGTGCTCAAAACTGGCCGCACTTTGCATGAACCAGTCAGTCGGTTAACATCGTGGAAGTTTTTCATACTTGTTAATATGGAGAACAACATGGAACAAATCTTGCATGACCAAGCGATGCTTTTATGCACGTTCGAAGATTTTGCTGCGTGGGAGCAACGATGCGTCGAGTTTATCGAAGGGCTGGAAACGTAAAGCCGGATTAAGCGCCCGCGATTATTAATTGGACATCAACAATCATTGATAGCGCAAATAGTGCGTCTAGAAGGATTAAAGAATTCTGTGCGCAACCGTTTTATACACACGGGCGCAAGACATGGTGATTATGGATTAATCTGGCGTGAGATTGACACGTCATTCAAGAGTCGAATATTGACCGGTTCTGTAATCAATCGCAGTCACATCGAGCCGAAACAGTTTCTCAACGATGCTCGCGACCGAGTGCTTCAACATGTGCAAAATTTGCTTTACTGTTGTGTTTGCAACTATTTGCAAACACAACAGTATTAAAGTTAATACAGTGTTTAATGGCGAATTCGCGAGTGGTGACAAAGATGCCAATAAAAGTATTAACACGCGAAACTGTGAACTATTTAAGGTACTAGTACCTATTAAAGGCCAAAAAAAGCAAATTTTCAAATAAGATTATCTCAGCTTCTTTATTAGCTATCACCATGTTTTTTTTTAAACACGAGGCATTTTATGGAGAATAAAGAAAAACCCGAGTCCTTGACCGGTCATTTTGTCCGTGATTGGTAGAGGGCGCCAAAGGACGGTCCTCGAAAAAAAGTGGTCCCATGGCGGACAGATAATCTCCGGATTGGGAGGTCTGAAACAAAATCGGGAAAAAGCACGTTAAAGAGGAAGGTTTTTTACACAGGAATTCACCACCGATATGCAAAAAAGTAAAAAAATAAAAAAAATTGCCTATGCTTGAAAAAAAGTGCAAAAAAGCACCTTTTTTTATCTTTTCTGTGTTGCCAAATTTTTTGTTGATAACTTTTTTGCAAAAAAGTCGTGGATTCCTCCGCAGAACACCTAAATAAACAAGTGAAAAAGCCCGGTGATGATCGGTCCACTGAATCCGGAGATTACCTGTCCGCCATGCGAAAAAAAGTCGTTTTGAGAAAAACGCGTTTAAAGTTTTTTACGTATTCTTTTCTATATTTCTCGGAATATGTGAAGTTTTATTACCTTCAATTGATTAATCTGCAATCCTTGGACCGTATAAAAGTACGCCTGAGTCCTGTTCAGCCTGCTTCAACTCCTGTTGGGCTTCTTTTCTTGTCAAACGCCCTTCCTTGGTTGCCGCCTTGCTAGCTTTTTCAGCCATCGCAATTCTCTCTTCGTCCTTCTTCCGAACATAGTTGTAGGCACTAATTCCTATAGTGCAGCCCATTATTTCCTACATTTTTAAGAGAGTCATACTTTCCGCATTAAAAATAGACAAGGAAATGTGAACAGCCAGTTCCACGACATTCTTGCCTACAAACGTATGTTTGGAAACGATCGCCCAAAGCGTCTTGTTGTAGCACTCGTTGTTGTTTTGTGTATTCTTTCCTAAGTACCGTGAAATCAATTCGTCGTCGCATAGTTTTTCATAAACTGGTTTTACCATCTTCTGGACCTCCTTACTTAGTGCTGGTTTGTGCTTATACGGCTTGTTATCGGTTTGAGCCTGCAGGTACTTGCACCAGTCTGTATTGCAGTACTGATGCTGCGGTGCATCGTCCGTAGAAATAACATGATAAAAGCCGGCCAAAATTTCTTTTTTCATGTTTTCCTTAGAATCTGGATTCCGCTGGATGGCCAAACTGCAATTAATCGACATTTGTTTCATCATTTTTCCAGTTAAGTCGGTTGTTTTTGCTGGCGGTGGTGGTGGTGGAACTTCACTGACTTTTCTTCTTTTCCGCGGTTGTTTAACTGTTGTCTTCTCTTCTTTTTGAGCCATTTGTTTTTCTGCTTCTTGTTTTTTCTTTTCTTCAGCTTTTTTGAATTTTTTTATCTCAGTCAACGATTTTTTAACGTCTTTCAAATGACGGAACATTCGCTTTCCAACATGCAAGACGCACTCGAGTTTTTTTTATTATAAAATCTCCGTACGTTTTAGCTTGCAACAAATTTGTGAAAGTTTTCGAGTCTCCGTCGCCTATGTAGTAAGCATACTTCGCCAAATGGAGTTTCATAGAATTTTCAAAAATCTTTATCATGCCTTGAACTTCCATGCCGCCGGAGCTACCTTCATAATTAGCAGAACACTCTTCGCTATGCTCGCTTTCTTACCATATGTCAAACTCAGCACAATTCAATTTTTTTGTCATAATTTCGCAACTTTTGCACGTTTTCGAGGACATGAAAAAATCTAAAAGTTTGCTCGTATATTTTCCAATCACTGTAGAAACGCCGATGAGAGAACTATAGCCACGCTTACTCCAGGTGCCGTCTCCCGAAACCGTTAGCTCGTCCTCTGGTAAACCGTTCTCTTTATTTCTCTGCTTTTCCTCCTGGTCAGCTTTCTTTAGACAAACATCGGCGACAGTTTTGGCTACAATTTCAACATTAGATAGAAGTCTATAATAAGTCGTTGCACTAAAATTCGATGCCAAGTCCATCAGCGCACAAAAGAGTTCCAAGCCATTACGACCGACGCCAAGCAATCTCAACACAAACACGATTCGTCGGTTGATTTCGAATCCAGTGTTTATGAAACTACACGAGTTTATTTGTCGATCACCGCACTCGCAAGCAATATTTATTTTGAAGCCGATTCCTTGAATCCCGGTCTTGGTAAACACAACGTCTTTGTCACATGTTTTACATTTCAGAATACTTGATAAGGCCGAGAAAACAAGGGAAAATGCCAGTATACAGAAATGAAAACTATCATCACGTTTTACGTCGAAATCTGTATTTGATGATAATTTCTGTGCAGATGTGCTTGTAAATGTTGTGCTGTGCTCCGATGTATACTGATTTCTTGTAAAATCGTGCGATGTTCTTGTGATATTTTTTTTTTACTTTCGTGTTTTTCTTTCCCTTCGTGTAAGGACCCATTTTAACGCTGCGGGAGATAACCGAAATAGAACTGGGAACGCGTTTAGAGGCCAGGTCAAGATCTGTATACGTTAGTACACAAAAGGACCCCAGTATTGTAGAGAGTGGGGGTATACAGCTGCCGCGCGCGGGAACCGAGCGCGGGCTACCCGACGCGCTCCGACCTAGAGTGCTATATATCGCTGTAACATTTTTTCTGTTCAGAATTTTTTCATAAAATTTTAAGGAGTAATTTTTGATGCTTTAAGGAGTCGAAAAATGAAATAAAAAAAAATTCAATTTTTTGAACCCGCTAATAGGTACTAGTACCTTAACACAAGCGATTTGAATGAGTGGTACGAACAACGCGTTATGGAGCCCACTTTAACCTTACTCGACGAATTTCAAGAGCGAAACAGTGGCTGGGCTTTGCGGAAAATACTTAACCTCATGATAAATGTGAATAAGTATAACCCGATGCGTGCCGGGTGCACTATATCATTGCCGCGGGAAATAATGATGAAGCGGGCTGTGATTAATGTCAAATCGAACGATAATGCACGTTTCGCATGGGCAGTTGTCGCTGCTCTATACCCAGCTGAACGACACAGTGACCGTCCGTTTTCTTACCCTCATTATTCGACGGTATTGAATCTCGAGGATATTGAATTCCCAGTAACCATCCATCAAATTAAAAAATTTGAATTTCAAAACAATTTATCCATCAACGTGTACACCACAACCACCGCCAAAAAGGACATCGTTCCAATACGCATGACTCAAAATAAGAAGGAAAAGCACATCAATTTGTTATACACGCAAGTAACTGAGGACAACAATGTGGGGCATTGTACATGGATCAAGAACTTGTCGAGACTCGTAAACGCACAACTGAGCAAAAAGGAGCACAAAAAATATATCTGCGATAGGTATGTAAAGTTAACATAAGTAATATTCCGCTGGCATGTACTAGATGGATTGAACGAAACAATGTTTTTTTTTGCAGGTGTTTGCATTACTTCGAATCCGAGGATAAATTGCAATCGCACGAGGTCGATTGTGGAGCAATAAATGACTGCGCGATCCGACTACCGTATGACACCAACAAGTGGCTCCAATTCACCAACTTTAGCCGGAAAGAGCGACATCCCTTCATTGTGTATGCCGATTTGGAGTGTGTCTTAGCAAAGACTGATGAGAAAACCCAAGGAAAAAATGTAAAACTCGATGTAAAACTTGTTAAAATTATGTACATTTTTTTGTTCTAAATATTTGATTGTGTAAAAATGGACTTTTGTAAGTTAAAAAAAACGGCTTTGTAATCCATGCATACCCATTATTTTCCGCATACACTTTTCGAGAGTGGGGGGAAGAAGGGATTAGAGGACGAGAAAACGCCTGCTGTGGCACACCACGTTGACGGGTAGAAAGAGTCATCAGCGTGTAAATGTTTTTGGTCTCTTTTATTGTCGACTACAAATCAGATTTACTTATCCAACTATTGTGGGTATTGTCGAAACCCAGCCATTTTACAAACATTCGATGACCGCGCTTTTTCAAAATTTTTTCTATGAGATAGATATCGGGGTACTTGACACCGAGAAGTTCTTGTTCGTAGAAACCACCGGCGATGGGTTCATCTTTATGGTCCTTCAAACGATACGTCACTGGATGTGTTTTTTTCACACGAGATACCGTAAATATTTCCGTTGTCCAATTTGGCGTGTAACCCTTTTCAAAAACACTCTTAATTTTGCTGATTCTCACTTTATCGCCAATGGTGAATTTCGGTGGTGCTTTTATTGGCGGCTGAGTCTTATTGAAAACTTGCTGCAATATTTCCTTTTCATTCTCCGCATTTACATTTCTCGGTTTCATCTTGATAGTACGGTGCACAGAATCATTATACTCGGCTGCTAGCTTATCGAGAATATCGACCACGTATAATTACCACGAAGACTAAATTGCATCCACATCTTATTTTTCAATGTACGATTGAAACGCGCGCAAATGGATGCCTTTAAATTGCTGTATGTAGAATACATGTGAATATTATACTTTTTCATTAGGGATTTAAAGTGACAATTGTAAAATTCTTTTCCCTCGTCGACGTGCAAGTGCTGTGGTATGCGTCCCTTAACGAGTATCGACTTCCTTTCGGCTGCTGCATCTTTACCATTCTGACTCAGCATTGGTACGGCCCAGGCGAATTTTGAGAAAGTATCGATGACGGTGAGGAGAAATTTATGTTTGGTGTTTTGATGCGCGTACGATGACATATCAACGAGATCAGCTTGCCAGGTTTCGTCCAAACCACGGATGTCCACATGTCGACGTGGATAGTTTCGCCGAGCAGGCTTATGCAGTTCCCGCACGAGAGCGTTTTTTTCTCGTTCATTTTCCAGTCCACGCAGTCGCGCATCCAGTTCAGCAATGATGTGTGAATTACGAATCACCAAATCTTGTAGAGTTGTGACATCGGCCTCGAGTGTCTTTGCAATGTCTCTCATCGCAACTTCAAGTCCATTAACCAGCAACTGATTACTCTAATTTATTTATCGCCGTGTTCTTAACGATAGTTCGGGATCTTTTATGCAAAGCACTTAGAGTGATGGCATCGTCCTGTCATTCCTGATTGGCACTGTTACACAAACGTTTCTGTCCCAAGTCATAATGACCATCTGCAGTAGTTTTGAATCCAATCCCCGGTCTGCCTGGAGGTCCTTGCTTCCTGAGGAGTAGACTCTTATTCAACTGGCGTCCAAACACATCGACACTCATGTTGAGAATGTGTAAAATTTCCGATGTCGAGTTAATAAATGATTTCAGCTTTACGCAATTCCTCGATAATCGATTTAATTTCATTCGAATGCGCAGAGTTTCCGGCTGCTTGTGATGCCAAAAGTAGACGAAGACGATCTACCAGCTCATTGGGATTATCCCAATATACATAGTCGAATTGAGTATTTTTTCTAGCCAGCTTATACGTTGGCATACCCTTTCCCACGTGATGATCGGCTACATTTGCAATGTAAGTGTTGAATTTGTGGCAGGTATTACGTCGTATAGCCGCACTAGGCTTATAAAATTTTTTGTGAGCATTCGTCGCAATGACAATCTTTTCATAGTTTTTCAAGTCGTCCGGTGTGACAGCTTCGACATTGGGTACTTTTTTAAACAGCAGCTCAGTTAATCCAACAGTTTTCGCATAAGCCACATCTCCCACACGAACATGTTGAGTCGAAATATATCGGAGAATCGCCAATCATTAATCGGTTGTTTGAGAGATTCCGCAGACCATATGATACATTCAGGCTTGCTTTTCTATTTGTTCGTAACAGCAGGAGATATTCGGTGATTAATTCATCGACATTTTGTGAGTCATCATCATCATCCTCATATACCAATTTGAAAGAATCTTGTGTTTCACTCTTGAAGGAATCGTGTGTCTCGTTCTTCAATTCATATTTCACACTATTTATCGCATCTCCTTCTTTATCGTCGGCTTTTTCATCCTTGATTTCCTCCTTCGCCACCTCACCGTTTTTGTACGACACCAATTTCTCCAATGGTCTGACTATAGGCTTAAAGACATCTTGCATTCTCTGCTCATCACTCTCTTTGCCGATTTTCATCAGTCGATGGTTTCGTCTGATTGCATCGCTCGCCTTGGCAATTTCACGCAATACATCTTTTTCTCTCAACAGTTGTTCGCTCTTCATGTTGTCACTGTCGACGCGTGGACAATACTGACTCTTGCTATCCTTGTCGATCGTGATAAATGCATACTTGTCGGAATTCCAGCATTTCATACACATGCTTTTGAAGCATGTATAAGTCTTATCCGTATTAACGTGATCGTTGTACACATGTTTGAGATTCATATCATCCTGCTTGAAAAGCACCACGAAATTTGCATTACCTCTCACGAGATGTTTGGGGATACGAGTGTACATCTGGCAAAGATAGAAACTGTCTACAATCTCGTGTCTTCCCATGGAAAAGAATGCTCTAACATTATCCTGCTTTTCGCACGCAATATCATCAAAGATGAATATAGAGTTGGACCGTGCATCACTTGGTGCAATCACTTGTTCATGCTCATTGAATGGATTATATATAACTCCACGCACAGGTTCAAGTAATTGTTCGAGCAACTTGTACTTTGGTTGCTTCAGCGACTTGGAATACAAATAAATGTTCTCAAATCTCAAGGCATTGGGATGGATGATGAGAGTGAGCAAAGCATTGGTTTTTCCACAATTTAATGGATCACAAAACACCGCACGTATGCTATCCGGCAATAACTGTTCATGACGCTTTTGTCTCTTCTCCCGGCCATCTTCGACAAATTCATCGAAATTTATCACGGGAAGGCTACCTCCGTGAGTTTGCTTCTTGGACGTCATCTCGCACACGACTAACGGAAAAATCATATAAATAGCATTTCTATAAGGATTCGCCGTCAGTCGAGTATTGTCTTTAGACATGATCGTGCATAGCGGTAAAGGTGTCGTCAACCGCCTAATCAACAAACTACCCGTTGAATTGCATCTGCCTGGTTATCAATATTGCGGACCAGGCACAAAGTTGGCCAAGCGCCTTGCTCGTGGTGATCCAGGCATTAATCCATTGGATGCAGCTTGCAAATAACACGATATTGCATATTCAAAAAATCCGGACAATCTTGATGCGAGACATTTGACGGATAAAGTATTGGCTGAACCGGCTTGGAAACGTGTTACCGCTAAAGACGCTAGCATCGGTGAGAAAGCAAGTGCGTGGGGCGTGACAAATATTATGAAGGCCATGAGAAAATTCGGCATGGGTATGAAGACCCGTGAGGGAGGCGTTTGTTTAAAAAAAATAATTGGCGCTGCGAAGAAGACAATGATTCAAAGTGATGATCCAAATAAGATTATTAAATCAGCTCTAAAGGGCGCACGTGCAGCTGTAAAGATGCGTGGTGGAAAAGTCCGCACACCACGGGTTCTACCTGTACCTCATAAAAATGGTGGTTTATTACCATTCCTCGTGCCCATTTTTGCGGGTCTCAGCGCTGCTGGTGCTTTGTCAGGTGGAGCGGCTAGTATAGCTAAAGCTGTAAATGCTGCTCAAGCAGCTAAACGTGAATTGGATGAAAGTAAGCGCCATAATCGAACAATTGAAGCGATTGCATTGGGTAAGGGCTTGCATCTAAAACCGTATAAGCAGGGATTTGGTCTTCATATCAAGCCAAAAAACTAAAAGTCCCGCTACCTCACCGCCCCCTAACCGACATCGACCTACTGAAATATGCAACAATCCTGAAGATTCAAAATTTCCGTGGAGTTTACATGCGTGATACGTTGCCAGTAAGCGGACCCCTCAAATGTGAAGCAGCAATTGTGAATTTGGATAAAAATGTGGGCCCTGGCAGTGCAGCCAGATCGCGTGTAAAAGTTACCCCCTCTCTAGTCTCTTACGCGCCCATCACACAATCATAGTAGCGCGTGTCCGTGAGCGAGCGACGCTCGGAGATCTTCGGAAAGAGCCGACCGCGGTCGAAGTTTCCCGACCGCGCATTCGGCAGCTACACCAATACATGGACGCTGAGCGCGGTCATGTGCGGCCAAGCCGAAACGAAGGCTTCGAGGGAAAAAGCAATCTGAGCACGACTCGCGCGTGATGTCACCCGACGGCACGCGCGGGGCTTTTAAATGATTTCAATGCTTATTTAGCTCTTGATTCTCTGCGTTATTAATGTATACAAAAAAATGTATCGCGCACTCTGATCGCTTATTTTTTTATTTTATACGTTAATTTAAATATAATAATAAATCTAAATTACAACTTATTTATCTTCTAAAAAACTGTTTACGCTTTACTCACACCCGCCCTTATGCCAAATAAATTGTAATTCATAAAAGTAAGCGGAAATATATTTATATTCGTATTATTATATTAATTCTCATACTTTCATCAAGCGATAAAGCATTATCCCCAAAAACAAGCCAATCATCCATCCGGCCACGGAGTGTAAGTACCAGAAAGTGCACATATTCTACAAGCGATGAGATGGTCCCGTTGGTAGCTTTCCTGGCTTCGGTCCGCAGGAGCGCGGGATCGTTCCCGCGCTCAGTGCTTTTTTTTTTTAAATTATTATTACTATTAATTCTTATTTGATTAGTTATTTTTATTAGTTATCGTTATTATTTTAATTAGTTTAAAAGACCCCAAGACTTTCCCCAAGAAAATTATCTAAGCGTGATGGGATGCCAACCACTGCCAGAAGTCTCGTCAACAATGCCATTTGTCATTTATTTGAGGAAGTGCGATATGAGTTGAATGCCATAGAAATCGATCGTAATAAGAATGTCGGTATTACGAGTACAATGAAAGGATATTCATCGCTGAGTCCGGCCAAGAGCTCTATGCTCGAGAACACGGGATGGCACGATATCGAAGAGACGAAGCAGATTGTCGATGCATCGGGAAATTTTGATGTGTGCATACCGCTCAACATGCTCCTTGGATTTGCCGAGGATTATCGAAAGATTGTCGTAAATGCCAAGCATGAGTTCATTCTCACGAGATCAAAGTCCGATGATAATGCCATTATACAAACAGCCCCCGAAGACTACAAACTCACGCTGCATAAAATAAAATGGCTTGTACCGTATGTAACAGTCTCAGATCAACGAAAAATTCAATTGTTAAAGTTTCTCGCCAAAGACGCACCAATTTCCATGAGTTTTCGAACATGGGAATTGTATGAATATCCTTTGCTCCCTCCCACCTCTAAGCACGTGTGGTCTGTTAAAACCTCCAATCAGCTGGAGAAGCCACGATATGTCATACTCGCGCTGCAGACGGGGCGAAAAAATAAGAAAGCACAGAATGCGAGCCACTTTGATCATTGTAGCATGGGCGATGTCAAGCTATACCTAAATTCACAATGTTACCCATATGGAAATTTAAATTTGAATTTCGATCAAAATCAGTATGCTCTACTCTACGAGATGTACACAAACTTTCAACCGACCTATGACAACAAAGAGGCTGAACCGTGGCTAAGCAGGATTGAATTTTTGGAAAATGCCCCTCTCGTCGTCATTGACTGTTCGAAGCAAAACGATTCTCTCAAGTCGGGCCCCGTGGACGTGCGTCTTGAATTTGAATTAAATAAAAATATTCCACCACAAACCTCAGCATACTGCACGATCCTCCATGATCGTATTGTCGAGTACAATCCAATCAGTGGTGGGGTTGAAAAATTGGTATAAAATCATGCCAACGACCCGCGCCCACTTCAGTCAACATGGAGCTTATCGTCGACGTGCAAGGGTTCAAGAGACCCGTCAACGAATTTGTCCTAAAGGAGATGTCCATCGTCAAACTCCATGAGAAGAACGCTGAACCGCTGACATTCTTCTTCGATGCACCATTCGCCTGGAACGCTTTACCGGCCAAGTACAAAATGACAAACAAGTGACTGAAACGCAATTATCATGGAATACGATGGGAACACAACGGCATACCATACGAGGCAGCTAAAACAACAATTCGAGGAATCTTGGAAGGAGCTCCTACGATCTATGCCAAAGGATTCGAGAAGTGCTCATGGCTATCGAGATTCACGGATTCAGCAACAAAAGCCGTCGATCTGGAGACTCTGGACTGTCCATCGCTGCAGAAGTTGCCGAAAATCGCAAACGTTAAATGTCCCCATCATTCCTTCAATACAAAATACAATTGCGCCAAAGCGAATGTAACGTCGTTGAAAAGCTGGCTGACTGTATACGAAGCGTTGCGTGAGCGAGGGATTTTTTAAAATGAATAAAAACATTTCGAGCAAATATCGTTTCTCTATTTATTTCCTACATCTACGGCGAATACAGTATGAAAACAATTTTTTTACATTATATTGGATGAAAAAGTTTTTTTTTTATACATTTTTACATAGCACTAAGCGTCGAAAACTCTACGATGATGATGACTGTCATGCAAATAGTCGTTGCACTCTACGATGGTGACGATGCTGGCTGCCGTTGAACTCGTTGTTTCCACCAGACCTTCACGAGCCTTCTTTTCCACCATACTCAGACTCGAGCGTCGAAAACTCTACGATGATGATGACTGTGATGCAAACAGTCGTTGCACTCTACGATGGTGACGATGCTGGCTGCCGTTGAAGTCGTTGTTACCACCGGGCCTTCACGAGCGATCTTTTCCACCATACTCAGACTCGATGGAACTCGACGCTGTTGTATTTTCCACCAATGTACTTCATATAGAGTTGACCATTGTGTGCCAGTTGCAGCATACTCTCGAACATTTTCGGATCTTGATCGAAAGCCTTTACCAGCCGCGCTGGCAAGAAGACAGCAAACTCATTTGCAACGTCCACGATGTCGCGTTTTCGAAATTTGGTCAGTACAGCTCTCATGTCCGTGATTTGATGATCCGATTGGACGTGGAGTTCTGACAGCTGCTTCGTTGGGAGGAATTCCGCCATCAGACTGACTTTGTTGATACTTGAGAGATCCATTTTCACTCTTTTTCAAAGTTGATGGTGCGGTGGAATAGTGCAGTCTGAGCTTGGTCTACGAAATCATAAGCTCCCTCGTAACCCCCCCCCACTCAGATTTTAAAAACTTCTCCCCACTTATCCGACCATAGGCATGTGTAACAGGTTCAAACACGTTCGAAGAACCCTAGCCTCCCACGTAGAGAATTTCCCCCCTCGCGACACTTTTCACAGTCCCGACGTTGAGGTGGGGGACCATCAATGTGATACTTCATCTGTGGCGTATTATAATGCTCCATGCATGAAAGATACGATATCACTTCACTATCGTTCCGATGATGCTCCGGCAAACGATCCCACACTAAACCAATAAAGGTACCCCAATACTTTAGGAGCAAGACCTTTGGAACCTGTTCGAGCTCGTTTTTAGTCAAGTCCAGGGGGTGCTTGGCCGGATGCACTGCGTACATACTCGCACATGTGAACATCTTGACGTAATCTTGTGGAATGAAACCTCGACGGGTTGAAACTTTTTTTGGAATAACTCGCAGCTGCATGCAATAAATAAAGCATTTTATGAGCTTTGGAGGACCACCCTTCATATGGCAACTATCGTTTTCTCATTCCCGAAAACTTTCCTAGCCATATATGGGAGTTTTCCACACAACTGCATAAGCACACGTGTCTAAGTTTTTTTCTTTAATATTCAAACTTTAATATACAAACTTTTAATATTCAAACTCAAAGCATGCAATGCTCCGCTTGCATCGATAATTTTTATGCTGATAATAAATTATCAGATTTGATGGGTTTCCAACGTTTGGCGACCACTCTATGATGCCCCCTCCCCCACAGAGTTGACAACGCATTCCCCCTCCCGCCCGCGGGTCCAGGCATCGCTCGGAACCCCCTCCACCGGATACACCGTCACCAAAAACTAGCCCCCCCCCTTCCGCTGTCGCAGCCACGCACTCGGCTGCTGCGTGCCGGACCCTCCCCCCCGTGACGTCACATCACGTAGTGCCCGCGCTTGACCCCCCCCCCCCTCCATCGTGCATACCGCGGCTTCCCCGCACTGGTCCCCCGCCCCGCTCCCTCCTGAGATCCATGGGTTAGAACCGGCCTAGCTCCTCTCCTAATTTTACTCGCCGTCAGAGTGAATGGACAATTCGGGCAGTGCTGCAAGCTGCGAGTACGACGCATTGTTTACGTGATGAAGATGAAATCGACATTGCGCTTGACGTTTCTGCGCGACTTTCAACGTTGTTTAATCGTTCCCTTCGTGGCAGTTGTCGATTTCATCTCCGATCGAGCTAACGAGTCCGGAGAAGGGCATGGTGCGTTGTTAAAACACAACTTGAGCGACTACTAGCTCGCGTCAAACGATCAAAGATGAAATCGATATTGCAAATGATTTTTGGATCTTCAATCGGAGATATCTAAAATTATTCACCCAAATTCGTTCTGGATTTCATCTTATTTGCGGCAAGCGCGAGCCGAAAATTCGTGCGGTGCTATACGCTGCAAGTACGACGACAGGGTCATTATTTACCTTATAAAGATGAAATCAACATTGCGCTTGGTGTATCTGCGTGACTCAATGTCGTTCGATCGACCCCCGCATGGCAGTTGTCGATTTCATCTTCGATCAAGCAAACAATTCCGGAGAGGGGCATGGTGTATCTTTGGAACCCAGCTTGAGCGGCTAACAGTTGGCACTAAGCGAGCAAAAACGAAATCGATGCTCCGAATACTTTTCAGAGTTTCCATCGGGAATCCCTAAAATGATTCGCCAAAATTCGTTCGCGAATTCATGTTATTTCCGACGAGAGCACCGCACGACTTCTTCGCTCGCTCTGGCTGGAAATAAAATGAAATCGATAAAGAATTTGAATGGATCATTTCAGGGATGTACGATTGAGATACCACAAACCATTCGGAGCATCGGATTCATCTTTGACTGCTTGGTACCTGGTGGTAGTCGCTCAAAGCTGCGTTTCAAGGACGCACCATGCACTTCTTGGGAATCGTTTGCTTGATCCAAAATGAAATCGATGATTGCCATGACGGGTATGGTCGAGCGTTGTTGAAAGTCGAGCGGAAACGTCAAGCTTATCGTTGATTTCATTTTTATCACGTACATAATGATCCTGGCGCCGTTCGGATACCTTGTAGCACCGCACGAATTCTCCGCTCGCTCTCACCGGAAATTATATGAAATCGAGAATGAAATTTGGTGAATAATTTCAGGGATGTCCGATTGAGGCTCCAAAAAGCATTCGGAGTGTCGATTTCATGTTTGCTCGCCCGGTACCAGCTAGTAATCGCTCGAGCTGCGTTTGAACGCCGCACCATACCTTTCTCCGCAATCGTTTGCTTGATCGAAGATGAAATCGACAACTGCCACGGCAGGAATGATTGAACAACGTTGAAAGTCGCGCAGAAATGTCAAGCGCAATGTCGATTTCATCTCTAACACGTAAATAACGATCCTGTCGCTGTACTGGCAGCTTGCAGGACTGCACGACTTTTCCACTCGGTCTGTCCGGAAATAAAATGAAATTGAGAACAAATTTGAGTGGATTATTTCAAAGATGTCCGATTGAGACATCAAAAACCATTCGCAGCATCGATTTCATCTTTGATCGCATGGTCCCTGGTGGTATTCTTTCGAACTGCGTCTCAACGACACACCATGCACTTCTGGGGAATCGTTTGCTTGATCCAAGATGAAATCGATGATTGCCATGACGGATATGGTCGAGCGACGTTGAAAGTCGAGCGGAAACGTCAAGCTTATCATTGATTTCATCTTTATGACGTACATAATGATCCTGTCCCCGTTTGGACACCTTGTAGCACCGCACGAATTCTCTGCTCGCTCTCACCGGGAATAAGATGAAATCGAGAATAAATTTGGGTGAATAATTTCTAGGATGTCCGATTGAGGCTCCATAAAACATTCGGAGCATCGATTTCATCTTTGCTCGTTTAATCCGAGCTGGTAGTCACTCGAGCTGCGTTTGAACGACAGGACATGCCCTTCCCCGGAATCGTTTGCTTGATCGAAGATGAAATCGACAAATGCATTGACGGGGACGATTGAACAACGTTGACAGTCCCGCAAAAACGTCAAGCGCAATATCAATTTCATCTCTAAAACGTAAACAATGACTGTCGCTGTACTGGCAGCTTGCTGGACTGGACGACTTTTCCACTCGCCTTGGCCGGAAATAAGATGGAATCTAAAACAAATTTGAATGGATCGTTTCAGGGATGTCCGATTGAGATAATAGAAATCATTTAGATCATCGATTTCATTTTTGATGGCTTGATCCTTGGTGGTAGTCTTTCGAGCTCCGTCTCAACGACGCACCATGTTTTTTTTCGGATCGCTTGCTTGATCCCAGATGAAATCGATGATTGCTATGACGGCTATGGTCGAGCGACTTTGAAAGTCGCGCGGAAACGTCAAGCTTATCGCTGATTTCATTTTTATCACGTACATTATGACCCTGGCCCCGTTCGGGCACCTTGTAGCACCGCACGAATTCCCCGCTCGCTCTAACCGGGAATAAAATGAAATCGAGAATGAATTTGGGTGAATCATTTCAGGGATTTCCGATTGAGGCTCCAAAATGCATTCGGAGCATCGATTTCATCTTTTTCATTTCACACCAGGCAATTTCATTGCCTGGTGTGAGCTGGTAGTCGCTCGAGCTACATTTCAGCGACACACCACGCCCTTCTCCGGAATCGTTTGCTCGATCGAAGATGAAATCGACAACTGCCACGACGGGGACGATTGAACAACATTGAAAGTCGCGCAGAAATGTTAAGCGCAATGTCGATTTCATCTCCAACCCGTAAATAATGATCCTTTCGCTGTGCTGGCAGCTAGCGATACCAGTTTCATCTTCTTTCTGATCGTTCTTATCAGAAAGAAGATGAAATCGAGAACGAAATTGGGTGAATGATTTCAGGGATGTCAGCTAGAGGCTCCGAAAAGCATTCGGAGGATCGATTTAATCCTTGATCGCTTGGTGCGAGCTGGTAGTCACGCTAGCTGCGTTTCAACGACACACGATGGCCTCCTCCGGAATCGTTAGCTTAATCGAAGATTAAATCGATAACTGCCATGACGGGAACAGTCGAACGACATTGAAAGTTGCGCGAAAACGTCAAGACCAAGGTTGCTTTCGTCTTTATCTTGTTTTAAATGCGTAGTACTTATTGCTTGAGGCACCTCCCGCATTGTCTTCTGCACCGCATTATTCATACATCGCGGTGCAGAAGATTGTTTCAATCCTCCAAAAACGTTATATCGGTTTTCGTCTGCTGGAACCGACTGATTTCGTCTCCCCTGACGAGAAAGTGCAAAACTTCTCCTCATGTTTCCTAACCCAGCTTGAACACATTTTGCATTGATATTCGTTCAGAAAAAAACTTATTTTAGGAGATAAATCCGACTGTCATACAAGACGGAGTAGTTGAATGAATAATGGAATCCTGAAAACATCTAATGCCCGATTATTTACCGTCAAATTATTGAGAGTTTGTTAACGAAAATTTGCCTGTTCTTTTTTCTTATACGCAAAAAAATCCCTCGGTATATCGAAATTTAATGATCATTGACGATTTTCCGGCTTTGTTAACTTTTATTTCTTAAGAAAACAAACAGAACAGAAATTCTCAATGGATAATCACGATAAAATTCATACATCTCATGATTAGCAGCGTGCTTTACTCTTTGGCACGCCGACGGATAGCAGACGATAAGTGAAATGTCAAATCGTGCGGCTTGTCACGAGTCTCGAACCGAACAGGTTGACAAGCGACGTAGCAAATGACTCGCTAAACGTCAGATCACGCGCGCTGGCTTCTGTCAAACGCTGCTTTTTCGCAGAACTCTCCTGACGTCGGCTACGGCTACGTAGCCCTTCGTCTACTCTTCGGTCCTTTTCGATCATCCATGACGAATTCGAGCGTTCTTTTCGGAGATCGAACGCCTATTTTCTAATGCTTTCCATTTGATGACGCGGTCGAAAAAAAGACGGCTAAGTACAAATCTTCGGAGCAACCTGCTGAACCCGGGATTTCCCGGTGATAGACTTATTATGGATCACCCTGTATCGTCGACATACGTCGTTACGTGAATAAGTTTTCCTCTTTGCCTCTTATAGAAGGTACAGGGATCCGACGATGACTTCACGGTTTCAAAATCTAGTCGCTTCCGAGATAATTCCTCATGCCAGCAACGTCCGGCTTGGCGAAGTCCATAAAGTGCTTTGTAGAGCATGCATACCTGATCTCCAGCCTTCAATTTTTGGATCATTTGATTTGCTAGATTTAGGATGTTGTTGGGCGACTCCATTCGCACCAGGTAAGTCAAGGTTTCGTTTATATGCTTGGGGATCTCCATGTAAATTTTCTCTTTCAATTTACCGTTGAGGAACGCCGTCGCCACGCCGAAATGTTCCACTTCCATTTTGTTTTCCGCAGCCAGCGCAGCCATGAGTCTTACAGATCCCATTCACGTAATTGGAGCGAACGTGTCGTCAAAATCTACTCCGGGACGTTGTGCAAAACTTCGAGCCACGATACGAGCTTTTCGACGTTCTAGCGTCCCGTCTTGATTGTACTTGTTTCTGGGTACCACACGGCTTTCGATGACTTGATCGTTCTTCGGTCGAGGTACAAGTTCCCAGGTGTCGTTTTTCAATATGGATTTTAGTTCCGCGGCAATTGCGTGATGTCAATCCTCAGAATTTAGTCCTTCGATGGCTTGAATAATAGGTACTTCGATTGCACTAACGAATTCCGGGGAAGATTCCGTCAGATCTACATTATGAAAGAGTTTTCGTGGTCTCCCCCTTAATTCTGTGCGCAGAATGCGAGGTCGTCCTTGACCTCTTTTACACGGAGTTTCGGGATGATCTTTAGCGTCGTCCGTTTCTTCGGTGTCCTCTTCGGATTCAACGCAGACTTTTTCCGGTGAGTTCGTTATTTCCGAATTTTTAGCATTCGCTTTATCGATTTTTCAGGAAATTCTATCTCTTCTTCATCGTCGACTTTCATTGGAGTCAGGGTGTCCATCTTCGACTTCTTCGTTGGATTTGTGTCCATGACCTTAATATCACAGGCAATTTCGATCCTTCTCTTTTCAGGAATCCAGACTCGGTACCCTTTTGATGTATCCGAGTAACCGACTCATACTCCCTCACGATAACGAGATTCGAGTTTGTTCTTCTGAGGCTCGCGTTTTAGAACGATGATATCACTTCCAAAAATTCTTAAGTGTTTCAGGTCTGGGATTTTCCCTTTCCATTTTTCGAAGACGGTTCTTCGTCCGATGGCACTGCTGGGACAACGATTTCATAGGTAATTTGCCGTACTCACAGCTTCTACCCATAAATGGTTCGGGAGTGACGATTCGATGAGAAGACAACGCGCTATTTCAAGAAGGGCCCTATTTTTCCTTTTAGCTATGCCATTTTGCTCGGGAGTGTTGTGCGACAACGTTCGTCGTCGTTGAATTTCAGCTTCCTTCAAGAAATCACCGAACTGGGCGTGTCTTTACTTCGTTCCATTGTCGGATTGAAACTACTTGATTTTCTTTGCGGTCAGATTTTCCACAAGCGCTTTAAAATCTTTAAACGCATCGAGGGCTTCGTTTTTCTGTCGAATAAATCGGACTTCGCACAATCTTGTAGCGTCGTCGATGAAGGTGATGTAGTATTTGGATTTTCGAAGAGATTCCGTTTTCCGAATTCCGTTCTTCGATTATGTCCGAATAAACAATTTCCAACACCTACGATTTTCGTGGCGATTTCTTCGGAAATGGCGCTTTCGTCATTTTTTCTTGTGCGCTTGTGTTACAAGCAATTTCATCCGCACAATTTTCGATCTCGAGACCCTTGATCGCGCCTTCACGTATCCCTTTTGCCAGATCTCGATAGTTTAAATGGCCCATTTTACGATGACAGGTTTTTGCCGCCAAGAATTCATCGAGGTCTTTGTTCCTTGATTCAACGTTGGTATTTACTTCTTCGGTTATATCTCCTATATAGTAGAGACCACCGTTACGTTCCGCTCTGAGTAGCGTATTCCAATTTCGATCGGTGATTTCGGCTCAATTTTCATCAAATGTGACCCTCAGGCCTTTATCGCATATCCTGCTGACATAGAGTAAATTTAATCGCAGACCGGGAACATGCAAAGCGTTTTCCAGATTGATATTCTTCTCGTTACCATTGGATTTGACGGTAAAAGATACCGATCCTTTTCCAGTAACTTCCGTAGATGATCGATCCGCCAAATTTACTTTTGTAATTTTTGGTTCAATTTTTCTTATAAAGATCGTTTCATCATTGCACGTTCGTGCAGTGCAAGCACTATAAATGCACCACGTACCTCTGTTTTCAGCTTCTCCTATGTTGAGCGTATTCACGACAGTTTCGTTGATCTTCGATGCCTGGTTTGTCGTTAGGCACAAGCTCAACTAGTCGGCTCGATTTGCATTGCCGTGTCGCTGCGTTGGCTCCGTACAATCGGCCGCGTTGTGGCCAATTTCTCGACATCGGTGGCATTTGTATTCGAAGATCTCTTTCTTTTGTGCGCTGTTTCCCTTTTCTTCCTCGTTTTTATCGTTCGGTTTCTTACCTGCATATTTCTTGTTGTTCTGCCGGCCACGCACGAACAATTCATTCGAGTCTTGTTCTTGAGTCTCGTTTTTCCTTGTATCACTCTCTTCGATGATTTTTATACGTAGGGCATCCGGAGTTGGCAACGGATCTCTGGACTCTATCGCATAACGGAAGTTGGCAAAGGAACGTGGAAGGCTATACAACAGCAGGGTCGAAAGTAGATCCGGATTTATTTCGATGTCCATTTCTCTGAGTTTGTCGACGGTAGTGAAGAACTTTTGCATATACTCACGAACGTCTTGACTTTCTTCCATTCGGTAGAGCGTCAATTTGCAATTTCAGCCAGAGTTCCCTTGATGTATTACAGTCTTTAATTTGCATTGATTCTAACGATTTGATTGGTAGTATTATATCGGCTTTTGCCTTTTCATCCTCGACCTCCCATTTTCGTCGAAGTTCCGCGTTTTCTAGTGTGCCCGCGTTTGGTCTCGGTTTCGTTTTGGCACCACCTACGTAACCCCAAAGTTCATTTTTCGTGAGGAGTGCACGCATCTGAATCCTCCAAGTGTCATAATTTTCCTTGTTGAGACGTTCAATGCGTACGGTGTGTGATGAGGCCATTTCGCCACTTCGTTTCTTTCTCGTTCACTTCTTACCTCATTTTTCAGGTTATATGCGCACGTTGTTCAGCGGGTCATTTTCATAACAGTAATTTTCCTTTTGTGGCCTGGGCCCATAACCTGTTGGCGCTGAAGGGGAAAAATAACTCGAAAAAGACTAACACACGTAGATAAATTTATTAATGCACCTTTGGAAGAACATAACTTTTATGTAAACGTAGGTACGAATGGAGAGAGAAAAAAAATAAGCGTTACGCGGCAACCGTTTGCGCGTACACATGAGCGATGTTGTAGATGACGCAAGAGTAGTAGCATCAAAATGAACATAGTCACAGTCGTAGAGTAAAAAGTGGGCAAGCGGTAATTTCGAACACTAGCTCCTGCTCACGCGTGTTTTTATGTATATCAGAAGTCACTAGTAATTAAAAAAAAAAATTAGACGTAATGAATTAGCAGAGAGTAAGATAGAACAACACTCGATTGTTGTATTGTACACTTTCTACGAAAAAACGGCGTGTGTCTGAATCTTCTGGCTACTTTTCACATGTGTTTTTATGTGAACTATAACTCTCTGGTACTTCAAAAGAAAAATATTACGCAACAATAAATCGACAAGGGATGAGAGGTGAAACTTTTCGATTGTTGTATGGTACAGCTTCCATAAAAAAATGATTCCGAGCGTCTGAAGCTTCGTGTTACTTGCCACATATGTTTTTGTATGCACTCGAACTCTCTAGTACTGTAAAAATACTAGAAAACAATAGCCCATCAAGGGATGAGAAATGGCACTGCTCGATCGTTATGTGGGACAGCTTCAGTGAAATAATTTGTTTCGGGTGTCTGAAGCTTCTGGATACTTCTCACATGTGTTTTTATGACTACTAAAACTTTCTACTACTGTCAACAAAAATATTAGACAACGTTCAGTCATAAAGGGATAAGAGGTGAGACTGCTGGACCGTTGTATTATGTCTGTGTGATGAGGCCATTTCGCCACTTCGTTTCTTTCTCGTTCACTTCTTACCTCATTTTTCAGGTTATATGCGCACGTTGTTCAGCGGGTCATTTTCATAACAGTAATTTTCCTTTTGTGGCCTGGGCCCATAACCTGTTGGCGCTGAAGGGGAAAAATAACTCGAAAAAGACTAACACACGTAGATAAATTTATTAATGCACCTTTGGAAGAACATAACTTTTATGTAAACGTAGGTACGAATGGAGAGAGAAAAAAAATAAGCGTTACGCGGCAACCGTTTGCGCGTACACATGAGCGATGTTGTAGATGACGCAAGAGTAGTAGCATCAAAATGAACATAGTCACAGTCGTAGAGTAAAAAGTGGGCAAGCGGTAATTTCGAACACTAGCTCCTGCTCACGCGTGTTTTTATGTATATCAGAAGTCACTAGTAATTAAAAAAAAAAATTAGACGTAATGAATTAGCAGAGAGTAAGATAGAACAACACTCGATTGTTGTATTGTACACTTTCTACGAAAAAACGGCGTGTGTCTGAATCTTCTGGCTACTTTTCACATGTGTTTTTATGTGAACTATAACTCTCTAGTACTTCAAAAGAAAAATATTACGCAACAATAAATCGACAAGGGATGAGAGGTGAAACTTTTCGATTGTTGTATGGTACAGCTTCCATAAAAAAATGATTCCGAGCGTCTGAAGCTTCGTGTTACTTGCCACATATGTTTTTGTATGCACTCGAACTCTCTAGTACTGTAAAAATACTAGAAAACAATAGCCCATCAAGGGATGAGAAATGGCACTGCTCGATCGTTATGTGGGACAGCTTCAGTGAAATAATTTGTTTCGGGTGTCTGAAGCTTCTGGATACTTCTCACATGTGTTTTTATGACTACTAAAACTTTCTACTACTGTCAACAAAAATATTAGACAACGTTCAGTCATAAAGGGATAAGAGGTGAGACTGCTGGACCGTTGTATGGTAAACTTTTGAACAAAAAATTATTTCGTGCTTGTGAAACTTCTTGTTCCTGCTGACATATGTTATTTTGTTTACTACAAGTGTCAAGTAGTTGAAAAAAAATATTAGCCTTGATAAATCAGCAGAGAGTGAGATAGAACAACACTCGAATGTTGTATTGTACACATTCTACAAAAAAAATGGGGTGTGTCTGAATCTTTTGGCTACTTTTTACATCTGTATATACGTGTACTAGAACTTTCTAGTACTGTAAAAAAATACTAGACAACAATAACTCATCAATCATGAGAGGTGACACTGCTCAATTGTTGTGTGGTAGAGCTTCAGTGAAAAAAATTGTTTCGGAAGTCCGCAGCTTCTGGATACTTCTCATATATTTTTTGTGTGTACCAGAAATCTCCAGTCCTTAAAAAAAATATTGGACAACCTATCGGCAAGGGATGAAAAATGACACTGCTCGACTGTTCGACGAGACACTTGCCCGAAAAAAAATCATTTTCTATTTCTGAAGCATCCGGCTGCTTCTTTCATATGTTTTTGTATATACTAAAACTCTCTAGTGCTATTAAAAAAATCATTAGACAACAATCAGTTATCAAGGGATGAGACGTGATACTGCTGGATCGTTGTATGGTACACCTTTGATCAAAAAAATCATTTCGTGCTTCCGAGACTCCTGGCTCCTTCTCACACGTGTTTTTATGTTTACTAGCAGTCTGTAGTAGTTAAAAAAAACATTAGACTTGGTAGATCAGCAGTGAGTGAGATATAAAAACACTCGATTCTTGTATTGTACACCTTCTACGAACAAATAACAAATGCGTGAGTCTGAATCTTCTGGCTAGTTTTCACATGTGTTCGTATATGAACCAGAACTCTCCAGGGCTTGAAAAAAAATACTAGACAACAATAAGGCATCACGGGATGAAATGTGACGCTGCTAAATTGTTGTGTGGTAGAGCTTGAGTGAAAAAATTTGTTTCAGGTGTCTGGAGCTTCTGTATGCTTCTAGTATATGTTCTTATGTCTACTAAAACTTTCTAGTACTGTAAAGAAAATATTAGACCATTATAAATGTTAGCGTAAGGTGTGGAATAATTTAAGCGAGTAATATTTGCAATTAAATGAACACGTTTATTACATTAAAAGAACTATTGATAATACACAAGACTTCGAAGATGTTTCCTGGAAGGAAGAAGAAACGCTAATGAGTTGAACAACGGTAAACGAAAGCTCTTGTTACTATGATGTTTCCAGGCTCACTCAGATGGGGGAAAATGAGAACCGTCGATACATCGCATAAACGTAACCATGACGATGGTGCATGCGTACTTACACTTCCCCTCAAGATTATCGCATAGTAGGACGGAATCCCAAATCTCTGGCCAAAAGTTGAAAAATGAAGTTTCGTTTTCGGGGTTTTCAACTGGTGGGTTAGGTAGAGTAATAGTCCGAGGGTCGAGTTTCAGACTGGGGAGGGTACGATCCTTTATACCTGCTATTATATTCCAGTTCTAAAGTGACCTTCGCTCGAACCAGATGCTTCGCGCTCCGAGCCAAACTTATGTTGCTGTGTTTAGAACGTCGCCAAGCCCAGGAAAATGCCGTTAAAAAAATCTGAACAATGGACTCGAAAGGGGAAAGTGAGTAAAATATCATCATGAAATTCTAAATTTATAATAATGATGTATGTGCGGGCAACAAACCAATTATTTGTCTGAAAATAAACGTAAAATTGCAACGGAAGATTGTAAAAACTTAAAGAAAAGTTCAGTTGCTCCCCGTTGTCCCGCGGCTGGATTTGTTTTAAAATGTAAATTAATTTATTGTTTAATGGAAACAACAAAAAAAATCTGCGATTTTATGCCACCGCTATTGGTGCAAGTTTTTGTAATGAAAAGTGCATTTTTCTCTATTTTGAACAATTGAAACATAAAATATGAAGAAATGGTGCAGATAAAGTTGTATGATTTTTACGTATCTATCCAGGGCTGTACTCACATTGTGGGCCCAGTGTCTCAGGTGGGTTTGGTGAGGCCCAAATTAATTTTTTTTCTCATTATCTTCATTTATTATAGCGGATTTATATTCCACGCTTCAAAAAAAAATATTTCGTCTCAAGTATTTTTTTGCTAAGCCCCTTTCATGAGGCCCAAAAAGAATTAAATTTTTTTCCATTTCCTTGTTTTTTTATTCCATTCGTTTTACGATGCATGATTCGGTTTTATGCACAATTCAAGAATTATTAATGATTAGTTATGAATCATATTTTGAAACGAATAATAGCGAGTAAGGCTGAATATGTAATTTCCTATTTATATGTATTACGCTTTGACATTTCTGAATCTCCTGCCGATGATGCGGCAATACCGGGTTTATCCAGGAAGGATATTTTTGTTCTCATCAGAAATAAACTGAATAATGGTGCAGCTACAGCGTACGAGGAAATTGAGAAGGCCATGCCCGAAAAATTACAACGTTCTTTCACGCTATCAGATAACGTGAAAAGTCTCATCCGCAAATTGATGTCGAAATTGAACGATAAGTGGAAAATCGTTTCGAGGCACGAGGACAAATTTTTTAAGAATTATTCCGAATGGGTGAGTGTGTTCGTTCCCTTGGAAGAAACTCCAGAACCTCCAAAGAAGTCCAGCAAGATAGGTCGGCCTTCTTTAGAATTTTCCGAAATTAGTGAGCATACAAAAGGGAGGAAGACTGAAGAATTGCGTGCAGGGACAAGTACTGAAGAATTGTCTTATGCGACTCAAATGAGCCTTCAAGCATCTGGCAAATTACATGTTGCAAAAGTTGTCCAAGATGTGACACTGGGAAGCCCATTAAAAGTTAAGAGTATAGAGAATTTATCAGCTCGATTTCAGAAACCCCCCTTTCTCTTGATGCTGCTCTGTCGGTTATAGTTGAAACGAATTTATCAAAATCGCAGTACCAGAAAATTCGTAATGCAAGCAGAGAAAATTGCTCCACTTTATTCCCGCCGTACAATAAAGTACATCAAGCGAAGCTTAAATGTTACCCAACGAAATCAGATATTTATATAACATAATGTAGTGCCGAAGTAAAAATGCAGGCTTTGCTGGATCACACAATCGAAAGAATCTTGTTAACTCAAGCGGATGTGATTAACAGTATGTCTTACGAAAAAGTTCGTAACTTGAATTCAATTTGTATGTCGGGTTGCGATGGCACTTCTGGCCAAAGTACATTGAAGCAAAAATTTACCGATGATGATGGAAGCAAGTCTGATGCAAACATTTTCGTCACTTCAATCGTTCCATTACAGCTTTTATCAGTCGACCAAGAAACACAAAATACACTTATTCTATGGAAAAATCCAAGGCCATCATCTCCTCGTTTTTGTCGACCGATCAGGATTCAATTTTTGCACGAAAATACTGAAGCCACAGTTAAGGAAATGGAATTCATTGAACAGCAAAAGACAAACCCTTACAACACTGTCATAAACGCAAAAGCCATAAGCATTTCTTTCAACCTTGCTTTCACCATAGTAGACGGTAACGTTTGCAATACAATCACGGATACTGCATCTGCCCAATGTTGCTATTTGTGTAAAGCAACTTCAAAAGACTTTAACAATATTGATGCGATGTTGAACAGGGAAATCAATGGAGATCATTTAGAGTTTGGCTTGTCAACTTTGGATGCATGGATTCGATTCTTCGAGTATTGTTTGCATGTAGGATACAGACTTGATATCAAAAAGTGGCAAGCGCGTAATTCGAATGATAAAGAAAGTGTGAAAAACCGAAAGGAAGGAATACACAAAGGTTTCCTTTTACGATTGGGACTAATGGTCGATCAACCGAAGCCTCGGTTTGGTAGCTCGAATGATGGGAATACCGCTCGATGATTTTTTGAAGACCATATCTGCTTCTATCACAGGGGTAAATGAAGATTTAATCAAACGTTTTCATGTTATACTGCAGGCACTTTCGAGTGGCCATGAAATAAATTCGATCAGATTTCAAGATTATGCCCTACAAACAGCCCGCGACTTCGTACACTCATATCCGTGGTATCATATGCCAACTACAGTTCATAAGGTTTTAATTCATGGCGCGGAAATAATAAATTCTGCACTATTACCAATCGGACAAATGTCTGAAGACGCTCAAGAATCCAGTAATAAGTACATCAAGAAGTACAGAACAGATTTTGCGAGAAAATGTTCCCGAGTAAAAATTATCGAAGACCTTTTTTCACGGCTTCTATTAACATCCGACGTTTATATTTCTGGCTTGGGCAAATTACCTTGCAAAAAAATAAAATCACTGCTGCCAGAAGCAGTACAGTTATTAACTGCGCCGAGTATTCCAGCAAGTGAGGGAAGCTCAAGCTATTTTCCAGTTGAATCCACTGACTGTGAATCAAATGATTCCTCCGATGATGACTACTAAAGTTGTACACTTTAGTATAAATTGTCATTTTAGTATAAATAAAACGTTATTACATTAACGTTTACATTAAGTACATTGTCATTTTAGTATAAATAAAACGTTTTTTCCATACAGGTTGTCTATATAGGATCCGCCATTTTGTTTTTTTTTTTCAAATTTTGACTTCAGATTCGTAATAAGCGACGCCAAAAACTCTTAAGTACAAACTTTTACCCGAATCGAATGCGTTTTTGGTAGTGTCTCTGTCCTTAGTCTTTCCATAAGAAGTTCTTCCAGTAAGATTCGTTGTTGTCGAACCGCACGTAAGGGTTGTAATCTGTACCAGTATTTTGTGCAAATGGGATGGTTATAACATCGTCATTGCTTAAAGCGTGTGCGTGGCATCTGCAACATATGCAGATTTTATTTTATCGATGTGAACTAGTTTGATTTTATTTGCGTCTAACTGAAGTTTAACGTTATTTCATTCGGTAATTTCCAAAATTTTAAATGGACCTGTGTAGTTACTGCCTAGTTTTCCTTTTTAGATTCCTTAATGAAGAAAACTAATTGTCCTGTCTGGAATTTTGGCACTTTTGCTCGTCTTTCGTATTATCGTTTTGTTTAATTTTGTCTGTAACTGTTTCCGTAATGGTAATTGTCGAACGCCCTTGAGGTTTCGGGCCAATGTCTGAATGTAATCGTCGAAGATTAATAGTTTTTCTGATGGTGGGAATTCTGATGGTAAGGTTGCTGGGTGACCGAAGACTAGTTCATATGGTCGCATAATTCTTCCCAATCCCCTTAATTATGTCTGAAATGTTTTGTGTACTCTATTAATCCATGATGGCTTCGCTCTAAGGAGCCGTTTGACTGGGGATGGTAGGCTGATGTTTTATACTGTTTTATTTGGAAAAGTTCTGCGAAAGATTTAAACATGTCGGACATAAAATTTGCGCCCTGGTCAGATAAGATTTGCGCGTGGCGCCCCAAATATAGCACCGATGTGTCGCGCAGATTTTTGAGCGGTGTAGCAATACTAAACCTGCTGAATAAGTCCATTATTGTTAGGATATACTCGTAACCTTTATTAGTTTTGGGCAGTGGCCCGTCTACGTCAATTGCAATTTTGTTAAGTGCTTTAGTCGGTGAGTCGGTCATGATCATGGGGGCTCGGTTTTTGATGCGAAGTAATTTGTTCCCTTGACAATCGTAGCAGAATCGTATGAAGATCCGGATTTCGTTGCTCATATTTTTCCAGTAGTATTGTGAGCGTATGCGTTCGTGATTTTTTTCCACTCCCTTGTGTCCACCGACTGTGCATGCGTGACATTCCTTTATAATGGCTTGTCTGTTTCCTTCTGGTGGCACTGAGACTAGGCCTTCACATAAGGTGATTAATACCGTTGAATCGTGTACGAGTGAACGTATGTATGATTTTACGTTTGAACAAGTAAGTGCGTCAATGATCTCCGGGTCTTTGGAGATGGTACAAGACCTTAATTGTTTTTTTTCCAAATTTTTTAGAAATACCCGTAGACGTCTCTTGATTATGGATAGGTTAGTACCGTCTGATCATTGTTCGTTGCAAATCAAACTGAAATAGCATGTTACTCCGTGGTGGGTGATGAAAATATTTCCACTCCTTGAGTTCTTCTGTAAAAATTCTTGCTGGTTTATTTTTCCTTTCTCAACTAATATTTTCGACACCATTGTGTTCATGACGCAATCGGCTGCTAGGAAGTGTGCTATGTGGTCTTTTCGCGCTAGGATGTTTTCTTGTACTATGTTTAAGGGCATGTATAACACGCCAGGAAATTTCGACGCGGGGTCCCGTCAAGGCGGTATAGCAGAGCTCGCAGTTTTGCGAACTACCGCTACTCCCGCCGGATGGCGCCACGGTTGATTCCTACATGGTCGCGATGCTTCGCGCTACGCCGAAGAGTCGAAACCGTATAGTAAACAACGATCGTGTGCGCCCGTGTATGAGTGTGTATTCGCTACGCCGTCGCATGCAGAAACAATGTAAGGTTTCCGCACGCTCTTCGGTCGTATCGAAAACAGCTTATATATAAGTATGTGTGTATAGAGTGATGTACACACACTAGGGTTAGCGACCATGCTACGCCTCATGACATGCGCTCGCTTTGCAGAAAGCGGTGAAACTTTGTTACATTGTACGGACAAATGGGTGCGAACCGATATCTTTTTTTGACACCGGCCATCGGTGGAAATTTCACGATTGAACTTTCTAGCAAACAGGGTTTGATAGAGACTCGTCTTGTGGAAGGGTGGTGATATTTTTTTATCCTTTTTTAATTTATAAGCTTTTAATTAATAATTGAGCTCGAGCCCGATGTATATTCTCGAATTCGACTTCGGCCGAATTCTCGAACGAACGAAATCGCCCGAGACTCACTCAAGAAAAGAGTGGTGAAATTTTACAAGTCATATCTATTGTTTAAACAAATACGTTCGGCATTCATTCTTTTTGCTGAGGTTTACCTTCGGCAGGTTTTCCAAAGCGAGAATTTTCTAGCAACGGAGATCGCTAAAGGCTCTCTCTGCGAGAGAGAGCTAAAATTTAACAACTAACGCCTATTGTTTAAACAAATATGTTCAACATTTTTTCTCTCTACCGGGTTTTACTTTCGGCAGGTTGACCGCAAATCGGAGTTTCTACCAATGAAAATCGTTAGAGTCTCGCTCTACGGAAGAGCGGTGAAATTTTGCGATCGTAAATTGTTTAAACAAATGGGCTCAAATTGATTTCTTTTTTGGCGGCAGCCGTCGCTGGAAATTAGATTACTGTTGAACTTTCTATTGAACTGAGTTTTCTAAAGACTCGTCTTGAGGCAGGGTGGAGACGTTTTTCCAAGATTTATTAATTAATTTAAACAAATAAACTCATGCACGATTTATGTTCTCGATGCAGCTTATCATCGTTGCATTCCACTTCGGCCAAATTCTCGAACGAACGAGATCGCTCGAGACTCACTCAGCAAAAGAATAGCAAAATTTGACAGGCGATCCCTATTGTTTAAACAAATACGTTCAGCGTTCGTTCTCTCTGCCGAGGTTTAGCTTCGGCAGGTTTCCTGAGGTCAGAATTTTCGGGCGATGGAGATCGCTGGGGACTCTCTTTGCGAGAGAGAGCTAAAATTTAACAACTAACGCCTATTGTTTAAACAAATATGTTCAACATTTTTTCTCTCTACCGGGATTTTTCGGCAGGTCGACCGCGGATCGGAGTTTCTAGCAATGAAGATCGCTAGAGTCTCGCTCTACGGAAGAGCGGTGGAATTTTGCGATCGTGAATTGTTTAAACAAATGGGCCCAAATTGATTTCTTTTTTTGGCGACAGTCGTCGCTGGAAATTTGATTACTGTTGAGCTTTCTAGTGAACTGAGTTTTCTAAAGACTCGGCTTGAGGCAGGGAAGGGACATTTTTCCAAGCTTTATTAATTAATTTAAACAAATAAGCTCATGCACGATTTATATTCTCGATGCAGCTTATCATCGCTGCATTCCACTTCGGCCAAATTCTCGAACGAACGAAATCGCTCGGGACTCACTCAGCAAAAGAATGGCGAAATTTGACAGGCGATCCCTATTGTTTAAACAAATACGTTCAGCGTTCGTTCTCTCTGCCGAGGTTTAGGTTCGGCAGGTTTCCTGAGGTCAGAATTTTCGGGCGATGGAGATTGCTGGGGACTCACTTTGCGAGAGAGAGCTAAAATTTACTGACTAATGCCTATTGTTTAAACAAATATGTTCAACATTTTTTCTCTCTACCGGGGTTTATTTTCGGCAGGTCGACCGCGGATCGGAATTTCTAGCAATGAAGATCGCTAGAGTCTCGCTCTACGGAAGAGCGGTGAAATTTTGCGATCGTGAATTGTTTAAACAAATGGGCTCAAACTGATTTCTTTTTTGGCGATAGTCGTCGCTGGAAATTTGATTACTGTTGAACTTTCTAGTGAACTGAGTTTTCTAAAGACTCGTCTTGAGGCAGGGAAGGGACATTTTTCCAAGCTTTATTAATTAATTTAAACAAATAAGCTCATGCACGATTTATATTCTCGATGCAGCTTATCATCGCTGCATTCGACTTCTGCCAAATTCTCGAACGAACGAGATCGCTCGAGACTCACTCAGCAAAAGAATGGCGAAATTTGACAGGCGATCCCTATTGTTTAAACAATTACGTTAAGCGTTCGTTCTCTCTGCCGAGGTTTAGCTTTGGCAGGTTTCCTGAGGTCAGAATTTTTGGGCGATGGAGATCGCTGGGGACTCCGCGAGAGAGAGCTAAAATTTAACAACTAACGCCTATTGTTTAAACAAATATGTTCAACATTTTTTCTCTCTACCGGGATTTATTTTCGGCAGGTCGACCGCGGATCGGAGTTTCTAGCAATGAAGATCGCTAGAGTCTCGCTCTACGGAACAGCGGTGGAATTTTGCGATCGTGAATTGTTTAAACAAATGGGCCCAAATTGATTTCTTTTTTTGGCGACAGTCGTCGCTGGAAATTTGATTACTGTTGAACTTTCTAGTGAACTGAGTTTTCTAAAGACTCGTCTTGAGGCAGGGAAGGGACATTTTTCCAAGCTTTACTAATTAATTTAAACAAATAAGCTCATGCACGATTTATATTCTCGATGCAGCTTATCATCGCTGCATTCGACTTCGGCCAAATTCTCGAACGAACGAGATCGCTCGAGACTCACTCAGCAAAAGAATGGCAAAATTTGACAGGCGATCCCTATTGTTTAAACAAATACGTTCAGCGTTCGTTCTCTCTGCCGAGGTTTAGCTTCGGCAGGTTTCCTGAGGTCAGAATTTTCGGGCGATGGAGATCGCTGGGGACTCTCTTTGCGAGAGAGAGCTAAAATTTAACAACTAACGCCTATTGTTTAAACAAATATGTTCAACATTTTTTCTCTCTACCGGGATTTATTTTCGGCAGGTCGACCGCGGATCGGAGTTTCTAGCAATGAAGATCGCTAGAGTCTCGCTCTACGGAAGAGCGGTGGAATTTAGCGATCGTGAATTGTTTAAACAAATGAGCCCAAATTGATTTCTTTTTTTGGCGATAGTCGTCGCTGGAAATTTGATTACTGTTGAGCTTTCTAGTGAACTGAGTTTTCTAAAGACTCGTCTTGAGGCAGGGAAGGGACATTTTTCCAAGCTTTATTAATTAATTTAAACAAATAAGCTCATGCACGATTTATATTCTCGATGCAGCTTATCATCGCTGCATTCCACTTCGGCCAAATTCTCGAACGAACGAGATCGCTCGAGACTCACTCAGCAAAAGAATGGCAAAATTTGACAGGCGATCCCTATTGGATTAAACAAATACGTTCAGCGTTCGTTCTCTCTGCCGAGGTTTAGCTTCGGCAGGTTTCCTGAGGTCAGAATTTTCGGGCGATGGAGATCGCTGGGGACTCTCTTTGCGAGAGAGAGCTAAAATTTAACAACTAACACCTATTGTTTAAACAAATATGTTCAACATTTTTTCTCTCTACCGGGATTTATTTTCGGCAGGTCGACCGCGGATCGGAGTTTCTAGCAATGAAGATCGCTACAATCTCGCTCTACGGAAGAGCGGTGAAATTTTGCGATCGTGAATTGTTTAAACAAATGGGCTGAAATTGATTTCTTTTTTTGGCGATAGTCGTCGCTGGAAATTTGATTACTGTTGAACTTTCTAGTGAACTGAGTTTTCTAAAGACTCGTCTTGAGGCAGGGAAGGGACATTTTTCCAAGCTTTACTAATTAATTTGAACAAATAAGCTCATGCACGATTTATATTCTCGATGCAGCTTATCAACGCTGCATTCGACTTCGGCCAAATTCTCGGACGAACGAGATCGCTCGAGTCACTCAGCAAAAGAATGGCGAAATTTGACAGGCGATCCCTATTGTTTAAACAAATACGTTCAGCGTTCGTTCTCTCTGCCGAGGTTTAGCTTCGGCAGGTTTCCTTAGGTCAGAATTTTCGGGCGATGGAGATTGCTGGGGACTCACTTTGCGAGAGAGAGCTAAAATTTACTAACTAATGCCTATTGTTTAAACAAATATGTTCAACATTTTTTCTCTCTACCGGGATTTATTTTCGGCAGGTCGACCGCGGATCGGAATGTCTAGCAATGAAGATCGCTAGAGTCTCGCTCTACGGAAGAGCGGTGAAATTTTGCGATCGTGAATTGTTTAAACAAATGGGCTCAAATTGATTTCTTTTTTTGGCGATAGTCGTCGCTGGAACTTTGATTACTGTTGAACTTTCTAGTGAACTGAGTTTTCTAAAGACTCGTCTTGAGGCAGGGAAGGGACATTTTTCCAAGCTTTATTAATTAATTTAAACAAATAAGCTCATGCACGATTTATATTCTCGATGCAGCTTATCATCGCTGCATTCGACTTCTGCCAAATTCTCGAACGAACGAGATCGCTCGAGACTCACTCAGCAAAAGAATGGCGAAATTTGACAGGCGATCCCTATTGTTTAAACAATTACGTTCAGCGTTCGTTCTCTCTGCCGAGGTTGAGCTTCGGCAGGTTTTCCAAGGCAAACATTTCTAGCGATGGAGATCGCTAGAGACTCTCACTGCGAGAGCGTGCTATAATTTGACAATTAATGCCTATAGTGTTTAAACAAATATGTTGAACATTTTTCCTCTCTGGCAGGATTTATTTTCGGCGGGTTATTCGCGGATCGAAGTCTTTAGCAATGAAGATCCCTGGAGTCCCGCTCTACGGAAGAGCGGTGAAATTTTGCTATCATGAATTGTTTAAAGAAATGAACTGGTATCGATTTCTTTTCTCGACGGCATTCATCGGTAGAAATTTGATTACGCTTGCAAACGAAGATTGCTAAAGTTTTGTCTTGTGGAAGGGTGGTGACATTTCGGTCTTTTTTAAATTAAAAAGACCATTCCGGTCTTTTTTAAATTAATAAAGACCATTCCGGTCTTTTTAAATTAATTTGAACAAATAAGCTCGAGCTGGATTTATATTCTCGATGCAGGTCATCGTTGATGAATTTGACTTCGACGTTTATCGCGGACGAATGAAATCGCCCGAGACTCACATGGCAAAAAAGTGGTAAAATTTTACAAAACAGGCCTATTGTTTAAAGAAATACTGTCGGAATTCGTTCGCTCTGCCGAAGTTTACCTTCGGAGGTTTTCCACGACTAAAATATCCCAGCAATGGAGGTCACTAGATGTTCTCTCTGCGAAAGAGTGCTACAATTTAACAAATAATGCCTATTGTTTAAACGAATATGTTCAAAGTTTTTTCTCCCCGCCAGGTTTTTTTCGGCAGCTTGTCGGCAGATCAAAGTATTCAGCAATAAAGATCGCTAGTCTCACTCTGCGGAAGAGCGGTGAACCTTTGCCATCGTGAATTGTTCAAACAAATCGACTCGAATCGATTTCTTTTCCCGACGAGGATAATCGGTGGAAATTTGATTACGGTTAAACTTTCTAGCAAACGGGGTTTCCTAAAGACTCGTCTTGTGAAGGGTAGTAGCATTTTTTGGTCCTCTTTGAATTAATTTAAACAAATAATTTCGAGCACGATTAATATTCTCGATGCAGCTTATTATCGATGAATTTCACTTCGGCGAAATCCGCGAATGACGGAAATCGCCCAAGATTCACTCAGCAAAAGAGTAGTAAAATTTTACAGGCAACGTCTATTATTCAAACAAATACGATCGGCATTCGTTCGCTCTGCCGAAGTTTACCTGCGGCAGGTTTTCCGAGGATGGAATTTTCTAGCAATGGATATCGCTAGAGACCCTTTCTGCGAGGAAGCGCTACAATTTAACAAATAATGCCTATTGCTTAGACGAATATCTTCAACAGTTGTTCTCTCTGTGGGATTTCCTGCGGCAGGTTATCGCCAGATCAGTCTCCAGCAATAAAGATCGCTAGAGTCTCGCTCTGCGGAAGAGCGATGGAATTTTGCTATCGTGAATTGTTTAAACAAATGGATTCGAGTTGATTTCTTTTTTCGACAAAGACAATCGCTGGAAATTTGGTTACGCTTAAGGAGGTACTTACAGTAAGATGAATCCAACTTTCGGGCCTGAAATTTTTATATGATGTTGACGAATACCTTGTGCATCCTTTACAAAAATTTGTGCTACATTGACTGTTCAGATTTTTCGTAATAAAATTGCACAGTTGAGCACTTTGAGCTAATGCAGCATGTCTTCTTATGGGGACGGTCGACCGGAAGTGTGGTGATCACGGTTTTGCTGCTCACGTATCCAACTGAGGTCGTTGGAAAACTAAAATGTGATGAATTAGACATAATAGACATTGTACAAAATCGAAAATTCGTACTTCCCCGTGTAGTTCAAACACTACATTATGAAACGCTTTCAACTTCCAGTTGAATATTATTATAATGAGGAAATAGTACCCTCTATTTCCTCATTATAATAATAATGGAAGAGCGGTGAAATTTCTCTATCGTGAATTGTTTGAACGACCGGACTCGAATCGATTTCTTTTCCCGATGAAGGTAATCGGTGAAAACTTGATTACGGTTAAACTTTCTAGCAAACCCCATTTGCTCGAGACTCGTCTTGTGGACGGGTGGTGACATTTTTCGGACCTTTCAAAATGAATTTAAACAAATAAGCTCGGTTTATATTCTCGATGTAGCTTATCATCGCTGAATTGGACTTCGGCCAAATTCTTGAACGAACGAAATCTCCCGAGACTCACTTGGTAAAAGCGTCGAAAATTTTTACACGCAACGCCTGTTGTTTAAACAAATACGTTCGGCATTAATTCTCTCTGCCGAAGTTTATCTTTGGCAGGTTCTCCGAGACTACATTTTTCTAGCGATGGCAATCGATAGGGACACTCTTTGCGAGAGCGCTATAATTTATCAATTAATGCCTATTGTTCAAACAAATACATTCAGCATTTTGCTCTCTGCCGGGATTCATCTTCGGCAGGTTCTGCGTGGATCGAATTCCTTAGCAGTGAAGATCTAGAGTCTCGCTCTACAGAAGAGCGGTGAAATTTTGCGATCGTGAATTGCTTTAACAAATGGGCTCGACTCAATTTCATTTTTCGACAACGGTCATCGGTAGAAATCTGATAATGGACGAACTTCTTAGCAGGCGGGATTTCTGGTGACTCGTACTGTGAAAGAGTAGCGATATTTGGTCAACTTTCTTCAATTAATTCGATAAATGATCTCGAGCACGATTTGTACGCTCGATGCCGCTTTTGTCGATGAGCTAAACTTCGGCCGATTGGCGTGCGAATGACATCGGCCGACTCACTCTGCGGAAGAGTGGTACAATTTCACAAGCAAGGACGATTTAAACGAATACATTTAAACAAATATGTTCGGAAATATTCCTCTCTGCCATGGTTTATCTTCGGCAGGTTGTCCGCGGTTTGAATTTTCTCGCAATGTAGATCGCAAGAGACGTAGAGCGATAGAAAATGAAGCACCATTTTACTCTCCGATAATTTAGCATAAGCACCTAAGGAGGTAGCGACCAACGTTCATTTCTGCCCGCAGGGCGATTATTAGTGACTCCCTGTCAAAAGGTCAGTATAAATTAATTAATAGAGGTTGTAAAGAAAGCTAGATTTTGCATCTTTTTCCGGTACGAAGATGCTCGCACGAGGGTGCTGGTGGAACAGCTGGCTTATTGATTGACAGCGGACTTATCAATGACGCGACGGTATTCCGGTCCATGGAGCGGGCACGTCCGCACCGTTACATTCGGACGTCCGCAACGGAAACATGCCAACTGCCGCGGGCGTCGGCACATTTGGCGCGAGTGTCCTACTTCTCCGCAGTTAAAGCACGTCCCCAACCGAGGCCTTGATGGCTCGGTTGCGTTAACCATTATCGGGGACGCCTCTGTGTAGACTCGCAATCGTTTGAGCGGTCCAGAACCGCCGGTCTCCGGCGTTGAGAGGGGGCGGTCCGATGCATCCAAACTTTCGGCAGCCTGCGTAGTCACCTCCTTTTGTTGAGGTGTTACCTGGGTTGCCGAATCGTGTGATAGCAGGTAGGTCTGCGACGACCTCTCCGTAAGTTCGAGGGTTGTTTGCGTTGCCACGTCCCTTACGTCTGGGAGTTCCTTGACCTCGCAGGACTTAGCTTGTCGAGTCGAAAAGCCCAAACTCTCGGATATTGGGTCATATCCCGTTGGCTGATGGGTAACCGCAAGAACTTGATTGTGCAAGGCGGCGAGAAAGCCTGGATTCAAATACTCCATAGCGGAGAGTTGACGGGCGAAAGGCCGTATTGGATCCCACACAGGATTCGGACCAAAATCTAATGGATCCGCGAATTCCCAGGCCTCCTGTGCATCGGCAAGGCCAGGGGGGATCGGGGAACTATATTCGATAGGGAGGTCCTCGATCATAGGCTCTTCTTGATTTTGCAAACCAATCACGCCCATCCTCGACTGCTCAAACTGTGAGGAAAGGGAGGATCTAGAGGATGAGCGACTATCAGAAGATAAACATATAACCGACGGCGAACGTTCGGCAGCATCTCCCCCGTTGTCCGAAGTCAGCGAACTTCCTTCTGCGAAGTCGTCCATCGTGTCCGTTGAGGCAGCGCCAATCGAAGTCCTCTATGATACAAAACGGCACTTGGATCAGCATTTAAATAATCACAGAAAATCTATCTACAAACCAAAAACAGGTGTGGATAGAATGAGTAAACAAACAACTCCTATCCAACAACGTTACTTGAGGTGAAGATTCGGCGGCACCTTTGCAGATACCATGGGATATTCGCGAGCTTCCTTCCAAAAAAAGGTAACCCGTATTCAGTACGGCTGCGTCAACAAAAAGGTCCTAGGGCAAAAGATGGCACTCCGGTCAGTTAAAAAAATTACAGAAGAATCTACCTTGAACCTGAGAACCGATGTGAGAATATTTAATACCGGACTACGACTACATAACAAACTGAACATCCGACAGATTACAATGAAGGAATAACCCGTCAAGTATGTGGGGATGAAAGTAAAATGATGGAAAAATAGCTTGCCTTCTAACATACGGAGGCGCAGATAACTTAACAGATGAGGAGGGATAGAAAAAAAGGGTAGACAGATAACCCGAGACTCGAAAGGGTGACGGTAGGTAAGATAACCCGATTGCTGAGGAGGAATCAAGAAATAACGAGGACATATAACACGATCGATGGGGAGGGAATAGAAAATAACGAGGACAGATAACCCGAGACTCGAAAGGGAGACAGTAGGTAAGATAATCCGATCGCTGAGGAGGGATTCAATTACCTCCTTTATCTCCAGTATATCTAATCCACGCACCCATTTGTCCTCGCTCTTTTTAGCCTCCTCAGATACTTGTTCCCATCCCTTGTCACATACCAACAGGTGCTTTATCGTCTCGCTCTCCTCTTTACATATCCTGCACCTCCAATCTTTTTCACCTTTCTTCCCCGCTCTTCCTATATTTGCACATCTCATTCTTGCCCACATTTCTTTGACATTTCCTTTAATTCCCTCTTCCGACCAGTACCTCCATGGTCTTTCCTCCTTTTCCACTAGATACTTATATTTTTCATTATATGATGATTTTTTAATCTTTTCCTCTTCCATCTCTAAAATTTTCTTTTTTAAGTTATCTAGCCCTTCCTTAATTTTTATATCTATTTCCTCCACTTCTCTTCCCTCCTGTATCATTATTATGAGTTCCTCAATTCCCATATCCCTCAAAACTTTCTTAAAATTTTTACCCCACTTTGATGGAGTTCTCACCTCCTCCATCCTCCTAAAATCCACAAAAGCCACATATAATTTCCCTCCTTTCCTTTTTAATTGATTATTTATAACCGCGTTCAAAGTAAAAATTTGGTCCCTTGTTCCTCTCCCTTTCCTAAATCCTGCTTGACTTTCCCTCGATTTTTTCTTTCTCTCTATCCAACTATTCCATCTAAACCTCTCACTCATGTTTTTGCTTGCACTTATTTCATCTTTTTTCTCCACCTACGTTTCCTGCAAAATGACCATGTCAGCTCCTTCCAGAAATTCCCACGCTTCTCGTATCTTAAATATCCCCGCAATATTCCAAACTATTATTTTGATTTCGTCAATCGCTTCTACTTTTTTTTCTTCCTTCTCTTCGCGTCTCCGATGTCTCTTCTCTCTTCTTTCTTCTTTCTGCCTTTCTTCCTCAACGCCTTCCTCACCCCTCCGCCGCTTTATTTTCTAACCTCTTCTTCACACGCCCACTCTTTGCTTCCCAATATTTCCTTACTCTCACTGTTTCCCACTACCTCCATTATCACTTATTGCTCCGTTTCGCCTCCCCTATCCCCTTCACTTCCCACTTGCTCCTTTCTTCACCGTTTTCTTCTCAAAAAATAGCGTTTACACTCCCGATCTTTTTAGCTCGTGTGCTCTCAATATGTTCCAAACCGGAAGTCTCCGGGTGAACAGGTATTTTACCTTCGTACCGAAAACTAATTTTTTTGGTCGACACTTTACTCATATCTATATATTTAGTACATTTTCTATTTTACGCCCATTTATACTGATTGTTGCATTTTTTCAGTTCAACTCGAACATGGACGGAGGACGGCACCCATCGCGGGAGACCGACGGGCAAACGGCCGACCTGCAGTTGATGCACTTGGAGAAACGAGTGCATGAACTGCAGGTTGACCTGCAAAAAACCAACGCTCTCCTGTTGGAAGCCAACATGCGCTTCCAACAGGAGGCCGTACAAACCCGCCGGAATGGACGAGCGGCGAACCGGCGAATCGCTAATCGCCGGCGCGGCGCGTATGCGGCCCACGGCAGCAATGTGCCTCCGCAGCAATTGCAGCGACAGCAGGAGCCGCAACAGCAGCCAGCGGCGTGGCCGCCCAACCCTTGGGGGCCGCCAAATTGGCTGTTGGTGCATTGGCCGCGGCCGCCCGCCTATTGGCCATCACAGGCTTGGCCCCAAGCGCCGCAGTGGCCGGAAAACGGAATGGGCCCGGGATGGCCTCAGCCGCAGTGGGCCCGCGGCCCACAACCCCCATATTAAATTTCAAGATTTTTTAAAGGTTTAAACATTTAAAGATTTTAAAGATTGTTTTGAAAACTTAATTTTAAATATTGTACCCAAATTATACTTGAAAAATATTCTGTAAAATAAAAAAAAAACAAAAAATAATTTTCCCAAAAAAAGTGTATAGTAATTAATTTTCCCAAAAAAGTGTATGCGATAACTATGGAAGTAGACATCAAATTTAAAGATAAAAATGACTACACATAAAGCAGCATTTTTGAGCCATTCACAGGCAGGAGAGAGGGAGGGAGGGAGGGAGGGAGAGAGAGAGAGAGAGAGAGAGAGAGAGAGAGAGAGAGAGAGAGGGAGGGAGGGAGGGAGGGAGAGTTGGAAATTTGGAAATGTTTGTTTGAGTTTGAGGGGTGGAGACTTGGAGAATTGGAGAATTTGAGAGATGGACAGTTTTACAGGATGGTAGGTAGGTAGGTACTGATGTTTCTTGAAAAAGACGAGCTTCCAACTCGGCCTTAATTTTGAGAAAAACGAGTTTAAAGTTATTGATCTCTTTATATCCTTTGCGAGTATTAAAATGATCGCAGCAGCTGGCAGCCGAGTGGTCAGCGGCCCCGACTAACGCGCGGAGGTGTCGAGTTCGAACCCCCTCGATGCTACTGTTTTTTTATTCAATTTTTAATACGTTTGTTTGCTGGGGTTAAATTATTTTTAAATAATGAACTTATACGTGGATAAACCGGACTTTTATTGTTTAATTTTAATGCAAATACAAAAGTAAATGAATGTTTATTTGCTTTAAATATATAATATATTATGGACGTTTTCAATGTCGGGGATATTTATCGTAAAAGCAGGCAAAAAAAGGAAACTTCGGCACCATGAACATTGTGCGAAAGCTATTTCGTTCTCCCTCGCGATCGCATTTTTTTCGAACTTCTGTAGGAAAAGCCACTTGGTTAACGTTGAGGAAAAATTCTTTTACCTGAATCAATTTTGCCGCGCATCACGCATACCTGTAAACAAAATAACTGTAAGGAAATAAACATTCATTTGCTTTCGTATTTGAATTATAATGAAACAATAAAATTCCTGTTTATCCACGTAGAAGTTCATTATTTAAAACAAATTAAACCCAAGCAAACACATTTTGAAAAATGTACATAGCATAAAAAAGGTTAAAAAAATTAACGAACGTATTAAAAATGAAAAAAGTAACATCGAGGGGACTCGATCTCGCGACCTTCGCGCGGTAGTCAGGGCCGCTGACCACTCGACTGCCAGTTGCTGCGATCATTTTGACACTCGCAAAGGATATAAAGATCTCAATAACTTGAAACTCGTTTTTCTCAAAATTAAGGCTGACTTGGAAGCTGGTCTTATTTAAGGAACTTCAGTACCTAGACACCTACCATCCTGTAAAAGCGCATCGCTAAACTCGGTTATCGTCGGTCCTTATTAGGGGTTGTCTCAAAAAATCCTGAAATATGCCTTTTATTATTTGTTTTGAAGAATATTTATACCGAGTTTCAAGCTGATAAACGCAAGGACTACAATTTTCCATACAAACTTTTGCATCCTACAAGGAAGCAATCGGGTTGATTCATCACCGGCTCAACATTTGTTTTGTCAACATTGACGTGAGATTAGCATACTGTTCACAGCCGACGTCATATCCAGAAACGTGGGTACCATCCAAAAAAGTTTTTGATTACTTGGTGTACTTTTGAAACTTTTAAAAAGTTTCTGAAATAGAAATCAATTACAACAAAGAAACTCAAAGCTCGCAAATTGAGTAATAGCTGTAACACTTGCTCGGTCAGACGTGGCAGCCGTTGCATACAACGCTTGCCGGAAAAATAGTGGCGACCGGAATTGTTTAGGCAAGACACTTTTAGGTGATATGGGAACACCCACCCACGCTTACCCACTCATACTTTCGTACAAGTCCGTTCCCAGATGCCTATGATGCGCGAAAGACCCACTGCCTCACTGTTTGCCAAAAACCTCGCCCATTATTTGAACGGTACCGCGATTCATGCTTCAGGGAATGTTGTCAGCTTGCGAGTTGACAGTATTCGCGCCAAATGCTGTCTCATTTGTAACGCATCCCGTGAATAATTACGTGACGAAGGATCGTCTCCCAAAGCTACAGCAGTAGCAAAAGCGGTAGCATAAATTCCACAAGAGAAGGAATCGGGTTGCTTCGTCACCGGTTGAACAACAACATTGTCAACATTGACGTGAGGATAGCGCTTAGCGATATATCGCTTTGCTTCTTTGCTCAAAAAATCGTACTCCGCACAGCGGCCACTATCATATATAAAAATGTGGTCACCATCGTAATAAAGGCAGCTCCAATGACCGCTTTTATTACCACCAATTATTTGCAAATCCCGTTGGCCCGGGGTGCATGGCTTAATGCAATTATAATAAGCGGTATACGATGCAGGATTACAACGAAATGGGCTGTTTTGCTGCAAAATATTTTGAAACAGGTCGATGGCTGAATCAGTTAACAAACTGTCTGGCACCAGCACAAGTGGTACGATCGCTTCAGCTGTAACGTCGTTTCGAATACTTTCGAGTAATGCTTCAGCGGAAGAGATTGTTTTCGGATCCGAAACGTCAATTTCGTCATCACTCTCGATTGAAACCCAATCGGTATGTGCATTTTTATCATCCATCTTAGAGCAAAGTGGCGCCAAATCCATGTTCGACTCAACAGCTTTATTGCTTTGAACGCAAGCTCGTGTGACTGCTTTCTGCGATTCAAAAATCGTACGCTTTTTCGCACATTGCGTGTGTAGAGATTTCATGCGGGCTTCTAAAACGTATTGTGGATTTCGAATCGGCATGTTCCTATTGTGGCGACTGTCCACGATTTCAGGAAGAAGGCAATCCAAATAAAATCGAGTAAGGAACGGTTTCATTCTCGTTTCCCAAAACTCGTCGTCTCTGTGTACTGTCACAAGTTTCAGGTCCGAAGAAGTCCATAGTGCAAATATGCAGTACCTGCGCAAAGTAACATGAAGCTGCCCTTGCACCTGATAATAGTAAACGTGGGACTTGTTCAGAGAATTCAAGTCATTTTTTGCGAAAATCTGTCTAAGGTTGGGCTTTTCCAAGATAGCTTTTCCCAATTCTTCATTTTCAGCTGAAAATGGGCATTTTATTTCGATGATACCGTCATCGTCGATCAGGCCGTCTGGAGATGCTCCCAAGTAAGGAATCTCTTGGTCAATGAAAAGGCCACAAGGAACAATCGTTTTCCCCAGTTTCAACTCGATCGTTTTTTTTGCTTTTTCCTCGTTTTCGCGGCCATATTGTACAGCTGCAGTATCAAGAATTTTTGGATACCGGATAGCAGCCACCATATTGGCACGCGAAGTGGTTGGCAACATTCGACATATGGAACCGAACCTTGATGCTGTAATCATTTCTGTATGCAGCCGCTGCCATTCCTCAGAAGAACTCTGAGATACGGTCGATCTTTCAACCTCTCTCCAGTTGGCCTGGGATGATTTTAAGGTATCAAAATATTGTGCCACGGCATCATGGAACGTTTTTTCATCCAAGTCCGGTTTATTAGCGGATGGCCCATAGTCCTTGTCGGTACCCTGAAATTGACCGTGTTTTCGGCAGGGTTTTCGTTGCTCGCACATGCGGTTGTATTCATTTTTAAGGCACCTACAAGTTTCCAGCTTTGTTACAGCATCGGGAACTTTCATACCTTTGTGAAGGTGCAACTTCGACAGAATTGACTGCGTGTTGTGCTGCACGACCGCGCCCAGACATCTCATTTGGTATGAATTTCCAGAGCAATAATTGATTCTTTTTCCAGAATTCAATTTATTCACGATGGAATTGCACGCCTCCGCCATATTATTGGTAACATTCTTCAAAAGACTTTTAGCATGGCAACTCAAATATCGGACCGCCTCATGAACAAGAGCGTAGATACCGGTTATGCGGAGTTGGGTCATCATATTTTTCTCTTTTTCATTGGGTTTACACGCGAATGGAAGAGTGTGACAATTTAAGTGCTCGCCAAACACATGGCTGGCTATGTTAAATATATCTTTGCACAGGTGTGTAGCCTTTTCCTCGTCCGATATATCTTCAGATTGACGCAGGTCTCTTGCACTTTCAATGAGCTTCCGGATTTTTAAACCGCTACTACGCACACATCGCCGTAATTCTGTAACACTTACGATCCCCTTTGTGGAAAGCGCTTTTAACTTCATTGCAGAAGCATGGTCGATTTTTCGACACAAGTTTCGGTACAAATGATTATTGCACTCATATTTTTGTACAATAACTCTGTGTTCGGCATAAGGGTTGGCGTTCCGAATCGCCTGAAAAACGCTGCTGTCGCCATCCGAAATAAGCGTTTTGTATATTAAGCCGTTATCCTCTACGCTAGATTTAAAGCCTTCCACTATGATATCGGTTTCCATAGCGGTTGAGCTTTGGTCACGACCCCAATTTTTGTAACAAACGTGGTCGGGCGGTTCTACATTTAGTCGCTTTGCTCTTTCATGCGTAGCACAATACTTATTGCGCACGGCAACGAATAAAGCCAACTTACTCTCGCGACCAAAGATCATGGCTGCACCCGAAAGAGCATCGTATTTGCCACCAGCATACGACCGTTTGGCCCAGCAACCATCTGCAACTACTTCGATGTAGGGGATGCCATTTATTACGTGGCCCTTTTCGATAGCGACATCTCTTTCTATCGCTGCAGCCTTGGCCCTCTCTACTTCAGCAACTTCGTGAAAGTTATTGAAAAGCCTGTTACGAAACTTGAGGTAAGTATTGGCTGACATAGGCGGAACAGACATTGCAGCCAATTGTTCCTGCAATGTATTGTATCCAATACCCGAAGTGATTGTGCCGCATATAGCACTTTCATGAATGCCCATAATATTCTTACTTTCGGGATCAGTCCATACATTAAACTCAAAATTGCACATTTGGCACTTAAAAAAGAGCTGTGTCCGCAAGCCACGATTACGAGATCGAATTACTTTCAAGTCGCTGAAAGGGCATTGTAACGCAACGTTATGGCCATCAAATTTTGCATGCAATTCTTGTAAAAAAAAAGTCAAGTCGACGATGCGACGACCTTCAATCGTGACGTCTGTAATACGATCCTTGTCCAGGGAACCACTTTCAACAATCAAGGAATCGTCAGCACTTTCCGATTGTTGCGAAATGGCACGCGTAATTTGTTGATTACACGGTTCTTCCTCTATAGGCATGATCGAATTTGTATTGCTAGCACAAGCAGTGCTGTTATTATGTACGTCGGAAAAGATGCTCTCACTTTCGTGGTAACAAAATGATTCTGTACCTGGTCGGCCCTTCCAAAAGTCAGTGCTGATCCGTCTCTCGGGTGATGCAACGGGCACCCGGTTTTCTTTTTCAGCATTATTTCTTATATCTATATTGCATGCTACTGGTGAGGCAAAACATTTACTAAATTGGGCTGAGCTGACGAACGCGTCACAGGAATTAAGCAAGACTTTTCCTGGTTGTCTCTTTGACTGGCGGACGATGACACATCCCTCGAGTGGTTCGCGGACCTCTCGGTTACCGTACTTATCGAATGTTACATATAGATTACGCACAGCAACTTGGGAACGTTGTTCACCTAAAGTTGGTTGAGCGACGGCCGAGTCCTCGGAGAAGTGAGAAAAGCTCGCTTCCGGACATTTCTCTGGAGAATCAGAGATGGCTCGTCTCTCGGATGATCCATTGACCATCCGGTTCTGGGGCTTACCGAGCTGTACGCACTCACAAACATTTAAACCTTCCGATAAGATGGTACCAGCATCTTCAACATCCTTGGCACTTGCTTGTTGTCTCAAATTCCGTCGTCTGAAATAAAACATCAATATTTTACGTAAGACTTCATGTTTAAAGGAACTAAAGAGCACACCATTGATCTGATGTATAGTTCCCAGGGTCATTAATTTAATTACCATTCGGAGAACCAGTTGAAAGTAACAAAGTATTCAGTGTTAACTATAATGTGAACTACTAGTTAACTATATAATATCCCGACTAGAAATTTTGATCCGGCAGCCTGAAGACTTATCAGGCCCCGATCAGGCGGCGGTCCGGAATGCCGTAGTACGGCACGCCTGATCAGGGCCGGATGTCCACCGGATCAGTGGAACGGTAGTACAGCCGTAATAAGGCACCCTGATCCGGCCGTAGTAAGGTAGCCCGTGCGGCGCCGTAAAACGGCGTCCATGGACACCTTGATGCGGCGCCGCACAGGCTACCTTAACTACGCCCTGATCAGGGTGCTTTTTTACGTCCGTACTAGGGTTCCACTGATCCGTTGGACATTCGACCCTGATCAGGCGTGCCGTACTACGGTTCCAGTGATCCGGTGGACATTCGGCCCTGATCAGGCATGTCGTAGTACTACGGTATTCCGGACTCCAGCTTGATCTGCCCCGTGTTGAAGCTGCCATATTTGAGAGTCTTACCGGTGTATGCACGCGGATATATGTGTTTTTCTAATTTCCTGGCGGAAATAATAGTGCAAAATGGATAAAAAAGAGTCCCGAAAAAAATTATTAAGACACTTACGGGTGCGAAAGTGGCGTTCTGTACACGCAGAAAGAAAAAAAAACGGCTAACAGAAGTAAATACTTCACTCGTACTAGGTGTGTATATATATACATATACATTTTCATTTATATATTCTTTACTCTCAAAATTAACAATATCTATTATTATTTATTAGAATGCATAATATCTATTATTTTTGTAATGATATTTTTAGAACCAAGCGGAGAATTGCTTACAAATCTTGAGAATTGAGATTGCCTATATGGGCAATTGGCAATCTAGATCAAATCTAGAGAATTGAGATAGATAAAAATAAAAATATAAGTGAGTTTATTATTGGTATCGAAATTACAGTAGAACCTCGATTATCCGAACCTCGATCATCCGAACCCTCAATTATCCGAACGATGACTTAGTTTATCCGAACGCTCAATTATCCGAACGTTGGCGCGAAACATACATTGTTGCTCGCTGCCACCGCCGTGAGCAACAATGTATCTTTGCGCGAATCGCGGGCATGCAACGGCGCATATCGAGCATGTTGAAACGCGCTTTGTTTCATCGAGCGTTGTCAGTCCGCTTACGGAGATTCCTCGCGCAGTTTTAATATATTTCTCACAGCGCGTAGATAGAAATGTGTATGCCGAATTGTTCCTTTTTCATTATAATTTCGGTTGTTACTTAATTTGTGCCATGGCTTCAACGTCGAGTCCTTCAACTTCCAAGCGGAAACGTAATGTTCTTACGGCGGAAAAAAATTGGAAATCCTGTCGAAGTTAGATTAGGGCGAAAGTAACGCATCTCTAGCACTTCTTTTCGATTATCCGAACTTTTGATTATCCGAACTAGTCTCGGTCCCAATTGGTTCGGATAATCGAGGTTCTACTGTATTATACATTCATAAATATTAAATTCCTCTTTTATTAGTTCTTTAAAAAAAAATTCTTTAAAAAAGCAATCAAAATAACGTTGAATTTTCCATCGGTGAAATGCAACGATTTTTTTCCCATTTTTCATTCGTTTATTTTGATAATGATCAAAAGCCTTTCATTGTAAACTGAAGTAAAACTCTAATGAGAATACGTAGAAACGTGTGGATTATTTTTAGTGCCTAATCAGGAAAAAAGACATTCAGCGTTCAAAAAGTATTAAGTTTCGTTGCATGGCTAACTTCGATGCTAACTTCAACGTCATAACAACATATTTACATTTGTTTAAATGATGATAATGTAAGCAACGAAAAAACGAGAATTCCTACAAGTGTTAGGATGGCTAAGTAGGTAACGCGTTCAGCTCTAGAATTAGAAGACGTAGGTTCGAAACCGAGGCTAGACAAAAACTTTAATGCGGCAGAACACGTTTTAATCCAATTATCATACATGCAGCAATATAAGTAAAGCATATGGAAACGAAAAATACTACCAGAATATTGTTATTCCCCATTTGTTGCCTTTTTTATTTTTTATTTCAGGCACGGCAGCCGGATCAGGGCCGTGAACGGCAGTCGGATCCGGGTCGGATGCCAAAAAGCGTTACACACCTGATAAAGCCCTGATCCGACCGCCTGATCAGTGCCGTAGTACGGGATACGGATGCCAGATCCGGCCCTAGTCAGTCCCGTTGCAAAATTTCTAGTCGGGATGGCTTAATAAAATTTTAAAACATATTTTGCGTATAGATGTGTAGATGACATTATGCCCCACAACTTATATACGAAGCGTTTTTCGTTAAAGCCGGTTCCAAAGATATACTTTGAAAAAACGGTTTTCTAACTATCGCTGGCGTCTGCAAAACACCATTTTTTTTGGACTTGTTCAAGAAGCATTCCTGGCAATCCAAAGAACGTACAAAAAAATTAGCGACGTGCTGGCCTTCGTGAATAGAAGTCGGTTAAATTTTTTAACAATCCGCTTAGATTATTATTTACGAACGGATAATATCGTTCAGTAAAGTTTATTCGTTATCTATAAGGGAAAAAAACTTATTCGCATTTTTCATACCGAAAAGTTTGCCGAAAGCAGCGCGAGAAACACCCATTGGGATGTTTCTAACCCGAACTTTCTCTTTCCGAAGCGAGCGGCGTGTCCATTCAACTGTCATATTCTGTTCGTCACAATCAATCTTATTATTTCGATTTGCCAATGAGGTTTTTAATTCATAAATCAACATTATTAGTCAACAATATAGCGCACATTACGAAAAATTGCTTGTCTTTCTCATTTTAGAGCTGAAAAGGAATGAATGAAAAATATTGACTCGCCCAAACGCGGTTGCGAACCCGGGTTCGGTGCGGCTTGCCGCCGAAAGCATCATGTCATTGCTTACACAGCGTCGAACTTTACTCGTGGCGAATTTTTGTCGCAAGACATTAAAAAAAAAGGCAATTTTCTCGGAAAGAGACACCGTATATGGTAACGAACGGAACCCGAGTTGCTGAGATAAACCTCGTATAGTATGAATAATGTAATGCAACATATACAAACCGAATCCTGTGGACATACTTCCGTGACGTTCTGGTCGCTTTTTGGCGCTGAGAGCCCATAACGACATTGTTTCATTGCTCCGCTCTCTCTTTCCCTTGTTGACGCTCTATATCTTCCACACACGCGCACATACACAAATACACTCTCTCTCCCCCGTATTCTTTTTCTTCACTTTTTCGTATATGACAGTTCACCTCATACAACAATTAAACACTTGAATAACTTAAAAAAAAAGTGAACTCCACAAAGCTTAGATATCCGTGCTCTTTTCAATAACTATCGTAGCAACGGATTCGTAAAGAATGTAACAAAAGACGCTCGACCATATATCCCGAAGATACGCGACGCCCATACTTGTACGTGATTGTTTCCGTGGTTGCAAAATGAAGTAGATTCGCAAACAGCCGACGTCGTGGAATACGGTTTTCCTGCTATATAGTACTATTCCATATGTATTTATAACACAAGAAAAATAAATCATTGCTATGTTGAATTATACGATACCGGGACGCGTGCATCTGAATGTGAGAGCCTTAAAATTACTAGAACATACATCATTTATATATACACCCAGCAGTGAAGGTATTCCCTGAGATGGGGCGTTTGGGGGTGAAATTCTGAGTTGATTAATATAAGCATGTATGGGTCACAGATCAACGCCTGAATAATATTATTAATTCTTAAAAGCGGGCCAATCAGGCGCGCCCGATGAGCGGGCATACGTCGGTGAGCGATACGCGCGTGTATTGGCGCCTGGCGGTGCGGTGAGGTGCCACCACCATGCGTGCGCTCGCGCTCGTCTGTGTGAGCGCTTGAGTGTGTAGTGCTCTCCATTTACGTGCATTCATCACATGGGTGCAACAGAGAAGGCATTATCGTTGTGAGCGCTTGAATGTGACAGCGCGCTTCTCCGTGCGAATTTTATTTCTTTTATTTTTTTCATCGTAAAATAAAGATGAATGAGTTTTCAAGTAAACACCTATAAAAACAATCAAACAATTGAAATTGTTTTAAATTACCGAATTAGCCTAATACATTTTGAGGGTATTTTGTAATTATTATAAATTCAATTCGAATGAACATTTGAATAAAATGCGCCAATTTCAAATTTTTACTTATTCCCGGGAATTTCTTCTCTGTCTTATCGGGCATAAAAAACTAACGAAAAATGACGAATTTTGTTAAATCCATTTTCTCGGAAAACATCTTAGCAAAATAGTTAATCAAAATTGATAATGACAGAAAATTAATAACTGATAATTGATTCCGTATTTTTCTGTTTTTTTTTTAATAGGTCTTCCGACAAAATAGTGAATTGTGAAAAAATAAATATGTACTGGAAAAAAAAGTACGGCGATTGTTTTAAAAAAAAAGTAATAGTTGACATAAGGTTTCTTGAAAAATGTTTTTTAATCGATTTTTCCAGTTGATTACATCGTTTAATGCGGCAATGGCTTAATTACCGCTCACATGGCTATGTGATAATAGATTAATCGTTTAATGCGGTAAATTGCTGCTGCGCAGCTTGTTGGTTCTAAAGCCATAATGACGTATTTCAGCCTTAAAAAATAATCCTTTAAGGAGAGGGAAAGTTCTTCAACAGAAATTTCAAGATCCACGTTGACCAAGTCACCGGTGCAACCTAGCTTAGCACGAATAACGCAACCTAGCCGAACATGAATTATCCGTTCATCAATTGCAGAATGATTTAAGTCCAGAACATACTGTTTTCATCTCTTCAGCGATGGCAGACGCAGTCACCGTCTTACCTGCAGGGCTGAAACCTCCAGTGAAGGGGGTTAGGTCGCTTTTTGTAGACATTTCTGATTATTAAAGTGGCCGCTGAAGTTCGCAGCAGTCGAGTTACCCGCATAGTCGTGGGACGACGATTGCTAGCTAACGATAACGACAATTGTCACTACCGAATTATAACGAGTTACGGAATTCCGCTACAGTAGTGCGATCCTGTAACTCGTTATAACTCGGTAGCGACAGTTTTCGTTATCGTTAGCTCGCGACAGCCAATCGCATGGAGGATTATAGCAGAAAGGACGCCTCTTATTGGCTGTCGCGAGCTAACAATAACGAAAACTGTCGCTACGAGTTATAACGAGTTACAGAATAGGCCTTCAGTAGTGCGATTCTGTAACTCATTATAACTCGGTAACGACGGTTTTCATTATCGTTAGCTAGCGACAGCCAATCGCATGAAGGATTACAGCAGAAAGCTGGCCTTTCATTGGATGTCGCTAGGTAACGATAACGAAAACTGTCGCTAGCGAGTTATAACGAGTTACAGAATCGCACTACTGCAGCGGTATTCCGTAACTCGTTATGACTCGGTAACGACAGTTGTCGTTTTCGTTAGCTTGCGACAGCCAATCGCATGGAGGATTACAGCAGAAAGGGCGCCTGTCATTGGTTGCCGCGCTAGCTAAAGATAATGAAAACTGTCGGTACGAGTTATAACGAGTTACAGAATAGGCCTACTGTGCCGGTATTCCCTAACGTTTTAGTAAAAGTTTTCGTTAACGTTAGCTAGCAACAGCTAATCGCATGAAGGATTACAGCAGAAAGGGCGCCTCCCATTGGCTGTCGCTATCTAACGATAACGAAAACGATCGCTAAAACGTTAGAGAATCCTGGCACAGATCCGTATGCAAGACCGTGGCCGCAGTACAACAATTATGAAGCGTAAAGTTTTGTGCTCGGAAAAATGCTTAGAAAACAAATAGTTCGAGAGCAATATGCCAATATCGATCATGAAATTCCATTTCGATAGGATGAACCATGAGGATTTTCAATAACGATGCATCATATGTGATATTTCGCTCGTTGTACGAGTGCTTCGTCTCTATACTACGCAAACGGAACACGTGCGGTCCTTGCTCGGCGAGCGTAGCGCCGTCCATGTTCGTGTAGTATCTTTTGACACTAACCAATGGTCGGCGCGGTAATTCCGCTGTGAGCACGTTGGCAATTCTGACTAGCGCGGCCGACACACCGAAGAGACAGAAGAAACGTCATCGACTTCAAACATCTACAACGATACCGCGCAGTAAGTATTCTTTCTTTAATCAACAAATTTGCATGTGTTTATATAGCCGATATATACATATATATATATATATGTGTATATATATATATATATTCATATATGACTAAATATATATACATTTTGAAATAAAAAAAGGGTTATGAATAACGTCATAACCCTTTCTGTTTTTTCTATAACGTCATAACGTTTTCTATTTTTCAGATAAAATACAGAAGACCGGTGAAGTCGGGCGGCCCAAAAGAATGGCGGTAAGTTAATAGTATTTTTTGAGTGTCGAAGATGTTTAATCCAAATTTTTCAGCCGTGTGGTTCATTGCCAAGGATACATCCATGGCGACGAACCACTCCGCTGATAAATTTGGACTTGAAATCGTCGACCAATGCCGCTTACATAAATGTGTTGTTTCATACAACGATGCATAATATTTTGTTAAAATTTTATTTGCAACACAACTGAAGCAAATAAAATTGGAAGCAAATATCATGCATCGTTGTATGAATCAACAAATTCGTGTAAGCGTCATTGATCGATGATTTGAAGTCCAAATTTATCAGCGGTGTAGTTTGTAGCCACGGAAGTATCCATGGCGATGAATCACCCTGGTGCCAAATGTAGATTAAACATCTTTGACTGTGTGCAAAGTTTTGCATCGACAATGCATACGTAAATTTGTCGATTGACACTAAGATAAATAATATTTTCTTCCAATTTCATTTGCCTCACGTGTGTTGCAAATAAAATTGTAACAAAATATTATCCATCGTAGCGTCGAGAACCAAATTCATACACGCATTGTCGGTGCAAAATTTTGCAAACAGTCAAAGATTTTTAATCTACATTTGGCACCAGGGTGGTTCATCGCCATGGACACTTCCTTGGCTACAAACTACACCGCTGATAAATTTGGACTTGAAATCATCGACCAATGACGCTTACACGATTTTGTTGATTCATACAACGATGCATAATATTTGCTTGCAATTTTATTTGCTTCAGTTGTGTTGCAAATAAAATTTGAACAAAATATTATGCATCGTTGTATGAATCAACAAATTCATGTAAGCCGCATCAGTCGATGATTTCAGGTCCAAATTTATCAGCGGAGTGGTTCGTCGCTAAGGATGTATCCTTGGCAATGAACCACCCGGCTGAAAAATTTGGATTAAACATCTTTGACTGTGTGCAAAGTTTTGCACCGATAACGCGTACATAAATTTGTCGATTGACACTAAGATAAATAATATTTTCTTCCAATTTCATTTGCCTCACATGTGTTGCAAATAAAATTGTAACAAAATATTATCCATCGTAGTGTCGAGAACCAAATTCATACACGCATTGTCGGTACAAAATTTTGCAAACAGTCAAAGATTTTCAATCTACATTTGGCACCAGGGTGGTTCATCGCCATGGACACTTCCTTGGCTACAAACTACACCGCTGATAAATTTGGACTTGAAATCATCGACCAATGACGCTTACACGAATTTGTTGATTCATACAACGATGCATAATATTTGCTTCCAATTTTATTTGCTTCAGTTGTGTTGCAAATAAAATTTTAACAAAATATTATGCATCGTTGTATGAATCAACAAATTCATGTAAGCTGCATCGGTCGATGATTTCAAGTCCAAATTTATCAGCGGAGTGGTTCGTCGCTAAGGATGTATGCTTGGCAATGAACCACCCGGCTAAAAAATTTGGATTAAACATCTTTGACTGTGTGCAAAGTTTTGCACCGATAACGCGTACATAAATTTGTCGATTGACACTAAGATAAATAATATTTTCTTCCAATTTCATTTGCCTCACGTGTGTTGCAAATAAAATTGTAACAAAATATTATCCATCGTAGTGTCGAGAACCAAATTCATACACGCATTGTCGGTGCAAAATTTTGCAAACAGTCAAAGATTTTTAATCTACATTTGGCACCAGGGTGGTTCATCGCCATGGACACTTCCTTGGCTACAAACTACACCGCTGATAAATTTGGACTTGAAATCATCGACCAATGACGCTTACACGATTTTGTTGATTCATACAACGATGCATAATATTTGCTTCCAATTTTATTTGCTTCAGTTGTGTTGCAAATCAAATTTTAACAAAATATTATGCATCGTTGTATGAATCAACAAATTCATGTAAGCTGCATCGGTCGATGATTTCAAGTCCAAATTTATCAGCGGAGTGGTTCGTCGCTAAGGATGTATTCTTGGCAATGAACCACCCGGCTGAAAAATTTGGATTAAATATCTTTGACTGTGTGCAAAGTTTTGCACCGATAACGCATACATAAATTTGTCGATTGACACTAAGATAAATAATATTTTCTTCCAATTTCATTTGCCTCACATGTGTTGCAAATAAAATTGTAACAAAATATTATCCATCGTAGTGTCGAGAACCAAATTCATACACGCATTGTCGGTGCAAAATTTTGCAAACAGTCAAAGATTTTTAATCTACATTTGGCACCAGGGTGGTTCATCGCCATGGACACTTCCTTGGCTACAAACTACACCGCTGATAAATTTGGACTTGAAATCATCGACCGATGCGGCTTACATGAATTTGTTGATTCATACAACGATGCATAATATTTTGTTAAAATTTTATTTGCAACACAACTGAAGCAAATAAAATTGGAAGCAAATATTTTGCATCGTTGTATGAATCAACAAATTCGTGTAAGCGTCATTGGTCGATGATTTCAAGTCCAAATTTATCAGCGGTGTAGTTTGTAGCCAAGGAAGTGTCCATGGCGATGAACCACCCTGGTGCCAAATGTAGATTAAAAATCTTTGACTGTTTGTAAAATTTTGCACCGACAATACGTGTATGAATTTGGTTCTCGACACTACGATGGATAATATTTTGTTACAATTTTATTTGCCACACACGTGAGGCAAATGAAATTGGAAGAAAATATTATTTATCTTAGTGTCAATCGACAAATTTATGTATGCATTGTCGGTGCAAAACTTCGCACACGGTCAAAGATTTTAAATTCCACTTCGTCAGCGGCGTGGTTGATCGCCAAGGACATATGCTTAAGTTGCCATTTTTGCCTTAGATTGCTGAAACCTGGCCGTCCATGAGACCGTCGTAAAATCGTCCCTCGCAGGCCTGCCCGCCTCCGCCGCCACCGCAAATGGACCCGCCGCCGCCATCGCATGTGAACCCGCCGCCGCCGCAATCAAATCCGCCGCCGCCTTATCCGCCACAGCATCCACCCTCGCAATATGGTGGAAAGGTTTTCAACGCCTTTGTACCCTTGTACCGGCCCCTCTATTCTTTTTTTTTGTAGAAAGGAAGCTAGTATACTGATGTAAATCGGGATACTAACCCGATTTACATCAGTATACTAGCTTCCTTTCTATAATCCGCCCGCGGCTTCGCCCGTGTCCTCCATTCCACATTAGAAGTTTTAAAAAATCCTAAAATATGCGTTTTATCATTTGTTTTGAAGAATATGTATACCGAGTTTCAGGTTGATACACGCGAGAAAAGTTTTCTATACAAACTTTTACATCCCATTTACGCACTTTGGAACATGGCTATTTTAGTCTATTGTTTGGCCGTCGAGATTAACTGCAAAGTTTGTGAAAAAAAATTTCCTCCGTTTCTCCTATGGTAAACTTAAAAAGGATATCATAACCTACATTTTTGTTTTTTTAGAAAGTCCCGGACGATTTTTTTGCCTCAGTATTACATTTTCAGCTAAAAAGACATGTTTTGGAAAAAAAGTGTCGTCGAAAAAGTATAGGATTTCAGAGGAAATATTAAGAGGGTAAAAAGTTGCATAGGTTCACACTGGAGGTACTAGAATTGGTTCAGAATTTTTTTGAAGATTTTTTTGTTGCCATTTTTGGTTGGAACTTTGATGAGTGAAGATGCTCCACTTTGGAATTATAGAGTCTAGGGCGATAAATTAAGAAAGGAAATCAGTTCACATTTTTTTTTAATCAACTAGAATTTTTTAGAATTTTCCTCTTATTTTTTCATTTTTTATTTTAATTTTCAAAAATTAAAAAAAAATATCTAGAATAATTGTAGTTAATTAAAAATGAAAATCCAAACAAATTGTCTTTATTAATATATTATCCTAGATTTCATAATTTCCAAGTACAGCCTCTCGACTCATCAGAGGTCCAACCAAAAATTGTAAAAATAAATCTACAGATATTACACTTTGTGTAATATATTACACTTCGTCTCTATCTGTAGATTTTTCGAGTGTAATCAGACTTTTTGGGTGATAAAAAAGGTACCTGCAAATAATGAGTTGCTCTCTCTCTCTCGCTCTTTAAGGCAGTAGTCTGCTTTAGGAGCCGAAAAAAAAGCGTTTTTTCAACAATTTTTTTGAAAGGGAAGGAAATGATTGCGGTAAACGAAATTTTGAGACGATAGTATATTATATTCAAGCTTTAAAAAACAATTTTTATTATTACAAATTATTGAAATTTGCCAAAGTTGTAACGATTTTTCTGGGGCGCCTGGAGTGTGCACTCGTAAATCCGGTGCCGGTGATGGAGGTCGTGCGATGCATCTGAAACAGTGGAACCAAATTTTTTTTTAGTTTTTATAAGTTCCTTTTCTATATGAACTAAAAAAATACCGAAGAAATGACGAAATTCCAAATTTTTTCGAAGTTTGAAAAAAAAATTCACTTTTTTGAAAAAAAAAATTCACTTTAAGTTGCAAAACAAGTAATTTAAATAGTACTTTTGTCCAACTTTTTTAGTTCAAATAGAAGATAATTCAATACTGAAGCTAGATCACTTTGGTTTTTTTCGATCGGACATATATTGTTTTTACTATCGCCGGCACCGTTTTCCAAAACTTGTGAAAATGAAAACTCGAGAAAACGGGCTGTAAAGTTCTGCCCGAGCATTCGCACCTGCTCGACGCTCGGCCACTAAAACTGATCTAGCTTCGAAAATATGTCGAATTGGCCTCTAAAATTTTGAACACATATTCTTGGATAGTTTTGGAATAGATTTAAGACAAAAACGAAAAATCGATTTTTTGAAGCCTGTAAAGCAGACTACTGCCTTAACTCTCGAACTCTCTCTCTCGCTCTTTAACTCTCGAACTCTCTCACTCGCTCATTCTCTAATTCTCTCACTCTCTCACTCTCTTCTCACATTGCCACTCTCGCACTATCTCACTCACATGCTCACATTCTCACTCACTATCCGTCCATTCATCCCAACCCAAACAAACCCAAACGAAATCAAACAAAACCAAACACACTATACCAAACCAAACTAAACCAAACAAGCAAACCAATCCAAACCAAACCAAACAAACCCAAACAAACCCAACAACACTGTAATGTACACACCACAATTGAAACTTACAACTTGTAAACACAAATGGCTCTCCATGTAATGCAGTATTTTTCAATAAATCCCAGGCATTTAGCATGTCGCAACTCCCCCACCCTGCTACAACACAGCGGTAGTGGAGTGGGGGTAGCGTTAGTTGTGTGACATCTTGCTAAATCAGACCCCCTATATAAATCTTTAAAAGCATGCAAAAAATGTCTGAAAACAATTCTAAAAAAATTCTCGCCACTCCAGTGTGAACCCATGCAACTTTTTACCCTCTTGAGATTTTCTCTGAAACCCTATAGTTCTTCGATGACGCCTTTTTTTCTACAAATGGTCTTTTTTTAGCTAAAAATGCAACACTGGGGCGAAAAAAATCGTACGAGACTTTCTAAAAAATAAAAATGTAAGTTTTAATATCCTTTGTAAGTTTACAATGGAAAAAATCGTGGAAAAAAAATTTCCCCAAACTTTGTAATTAATTTTCAACGGCCAAAAATAGGCGAAAAATGGCCGCGTTCAAAAGTGCGTACCAAGGCAAAAAGAAATCGTACAGAATTTAAAAAAAAAAAGCAAAATAAAGGTAAACTTGTCCTCTTTAAAACGCCACTTGGGAAATTCCATTATCTTTCTTTTTGAGTCCGCTATCTAACTTTGAGTGCGGTAAGAAATTTCGACAAGTGTATCCAAACATTTGGCCGGCAGTGTATATAGATTTTGTAAGTTTTTTATTTCACGCCCTTGATAATGATTCTTGCTTATTTACAGTTTAGCGCGGGGAACGGAGAAGAGCAAATTTACGCTTCCAACAGGAGGTCGATCGGGTTAGCGTCTTGGAGCGGACCCTTGGCCGGCAAAACGGCCAAACGGCGAGCTGAAGGATAGGAGATCACGTACGGCGACGTGGCAACGCCGCTCAAGTGGCTCAACCACAAAAAGTGAGCGAGCAGGAGTCGGGCCGCAGGCGACCCTCATGGCAACAATATATCAGCCACAACAGCAACAGCAGCTCCAACAGCAGCAGCAACAGCAGCTCCAACATGGTCACATGACGGGTGGGGCCCTTCGATGTGGCCACAGCAGTGGCCGCCGCAGCAATGGCCGCCGCCACAACCGTGGTCCCAACCACAGTGCCCGCCGCAACCGTGGTCCCGACCGCGGTGGTCTTGAGGGCCACACCCGCCCTGCTACTTATTAGTTTATTTGTTTATCTGTTGTATCAAATATTTTTTATTTTTGATCTATAATCTTTGGGTTTGTATTATTTATAATTGTTGTTATTTTCATAGAATAAATAATAAAAAAAACAAGTCTACCCTAGTGTCTTTATTACCCGAACCCCAATAGCCGCGTCCAGACTGGTCGAGTAAGTCTCTCTGCCGCTCTCTCTCTCTCTCTCTCTCTCTCTCTCTCTCTCTCTCTCTCTCTCTCTCTCTCTCTCTCTCTCTCTTATTTGTTCTTATTTTTTTGTTTTATATCGCTTTTCTGCTTATACTCTCGTTATTCTCCTTGCGCGTGTTATTGTATTGCAAATTATGATTTTGAGTTGTATAACTTCTTCCAGATGCTTGCTATCTTTTTATATTTTATTTTATTACTATTATTCTTTTTATTTTTCGTTGTTATTTTTATTTTTGTATTGTATTTTTTCTTTTACTTTACTTTATTTTTATACTTTATACTTTATTTTTTCCTTACCTGTACCTCTTTGCCTACAGGTTTATACCAAGGCATATAATAAACCATCAATCAATCTCTTGATTTGTTTGTATTTTTTCTTTTCTTAATTTGTGCGAGAGGACGCTGTTTAGTCCTAGTGCACTAATAAATACATCTATCTATCTATCTCACTCTCTCTCTCTCTCTCTCTCTCTCTCTCTCTCTCTCACTCTCTCTCTCTCTCTCCCTCTCTCTGTCTCTGTCTCTGCCTGTCTCACTCTCTGTCTCTGCCTCTGCTCTGTCTCTCTGTCTATGTCTCTCTCTCTCTCGCTCTTTCTCTCTCTCTCTCTCGCTCTCTCTCTCTCGCTCTCTCTCTCTCGCTCTCTCTCTCTCGCTCTCTCTCTCTCGCTCTCTCTCTCTCTCGCGCTCTCTCTCTCGCTCTCTCTCTCGCTCTCTCTCTCTCGCTCTCTCTCTCTCGCTCGCGCTCTCTCTCTCTCTCTCTCCTCCAACTGAATCGTTAACGATGTCTCGATTTTTCAGTCATCACTGACTTTATTTGATTTTCTATTTCAAATATTTATTTTATGTCAAAAAACAAATTGTTTTGGAAGAATGTGAGGGCGGTCGGTAAAACAGAACGATGCGAGCTGCGCGCTGTCAGTGAGAAAACGGATGAACTACAGCTCCGTGTCTGGCGATAATATTTTGAGCTTTGTTGGTACAATTTTGCTACTTTTATGTAAAAAATTTCAAAATGCGGTTTCTCCCCCATTCATCCATGAAAACAGGTGAAACACAGCTTAAAATGTGTGATTTTTCACGGCCGAGAGCATGGTTCTCTCCAAATTACCGCAAATGCGATGCACTGGTTAATAATTCACTATTTCTCCCATGGTAACCACAAACTGTCATTTTTTTTCGAAATTTGGGAAAATGGCGAGAACCATGCTCTCGGAGCTGGCGTCCTGCATGCCCATAAGAAATTTCATTCCAATTGGTTGTTCCGTTTGGGAGAAACGGCATTTCAAAATTTCGAAGTGGTCGGAGGCGTGTGATACATGGCCTTAAATTGTCTTCGCCTTGTGAACTTAACCTGTTCTCCGCTTCGAATGACATTTCGCGTTGATCTTGTTGTGGCGATTCGTTCTTTTTGTTCAACAACAATTAATGTGTGTGTTGTCACTTCCTCGTGTGCCTTTACTTGCGTTTGTTCTTTCAACTTTTTGTCGATGTATTTGTCATTGACCCTTGTTTGATTTGGTTTTGGACTCGTAGATTCCATTCTTGTTTTTGTCCTGACTTCCTGCTCTCAACTTCGTTCGATACCTTCGTGACTTTCTTCGACCGAATTTCTTGTTGTTGCGTCTGATTCGGCTAGCATGTTCTCTTGTCTCGTTTCTGCCCTTGTCCTTTTTCCCAACTATGGAGCGGTCAATCGTTTCCTATGATGTTGGGAAATCGCATATGTTGGATCGTTGATTGTGTCCTCAGGACTGTCATTTGTTGACGAGGTTTTGTCTTTATGCGTCGGCTTCTGACATATTTCGAATTCCTCTTGTAGTTTTTTCCTAGGTCTACCGGGCCCTCATTTGACAATTGATGTTGGAGGCTGAGGGTCAGCGTTTTTTCGTGGTCTACCTGGACCATGTTTGGCAGTTATCGATGTTTGTTGTTGATTTGGATCGTTTTTGTGTGGTCTGACAGGTCCGCGGTTGGTAGTTGTTGATGGTTCTGGATTGACTATATTATTTCGTGGCCTACCGGGTACAAGTTTGGCGGTAACCATTGACTGTTGGTCAATCAGGGTATTTCGTGGTCTGCCACGTCTACGTGTGACAGTCAATGTTGGCCGTGTGCTGGCCTGCGCTCTTCGGGGTCTACCACATTTGCGTTTGGTACCGATCGATGTTCGTTTTTTATTTTCGAGAGCGTCATATGATGGTGGCGGTAGGTTACGCTCGATATGCGCGTGCGGTTCCTCTGTGCTATCCAAATTTTCATCTTCCGATTCGGTTGTTGTTAGACTGGAAGCCAGGGTCTCTTCTGTTCCAGCGGTGGTCCTTTCTATTACTTCTTCGTTATCCTATATCGTTGCCTGTTTTTCGTAAGTTGTATCGATGCTGTTAACTTTGGACGCGCCGATGTCACGACAATGACACGCCGCGCACTCTTTATACACCAAGATGGGCTTTAGCAGACAACTTTTTAACTTATAATCGACATTACGCGAAAACGCGGAGACGAATCGAAAATCTAATGATATTTTACCAAAGAAATGTTATTTTTTCCTATCGATTTAGTTGGGGTTATTTTTCGATCCGCCTACTCAAACTTGAGATCTCGTAATATTTGACCGAATTTCCGAGCGACTTTTTTACCACAAAAATTCTTCAACACGTTAGAACGTTCCAGACTCGTCAGTTTTCTTGGAGGAATAAAGTTATTCGGTCGCATCGTAAGCTATACTACATACGTGCTTTTGGGGAAAGCGTTAACATGGGGAACGCTCAGCGTTTCAGCCTGAAGTGCACCGTTTGTGCACTTCAGGGCAAAGCTACTATAAACAAACGATGGCACGCTAGAAACGTCAAAAGTCGGGTTCTTCGAATATATGGCCTCTGTCGGCTTTAACCTCCAAGTAGGGTTAGAGCGCAAAAGTGGAAAAGTAGTGAAAGTGTGAAAGCAGCAAAAGTGGATATAAGTTCATAAAAAAACAGCCCTAATTACGGTTACAAAAATTTATAAACAAACGACCCCCGTATACGTCATAATATTGTAATGAAAAATTCCATCGTTTTGGTTAGTACATTCACGCAGATTCTCGCCGCGATTCTCGCCGCCACAAATAACACGCGTCAAGTGAGTTGATATGACAATAAGGCGATTTTTCATAACCTCACTACATAATGAACGGACGTGCGAAGGAGTTTAAGTGGGAATTGTGTTATTTTAAAAGCGAATTGCATAAGTTTTTGCTGCATCATATCGTGAAATAGCACGACGATCGCAGTCGACAAAACGAGGATTTTACATTTGAGGAAAAAGGTGAGTAAATATAAAATTATAATTTTTATAAAGTCATATGAGTACTATATCTGCATAATAGTGTACGATCTGAGTTTGAGTTTTCCCCACCGGTTTTGAAGTGATGAATAGAATATGTTAATATTTATAAGGCCAAATATACCACCATGTGACCTCCTGGAATGATGCAGTGCTTAATTTCTTATTCGCATCTGGAAAAACTGCAAGTTTCGCCAGACAACCATCGACAGTAACGACGATGCGGTGTACGCAGCTTATGGCAGAACTTTTCAACAATTATAATGGTAATATTATTCTATCTGGTCGTGTATTCTTTGCGTAGACTGGTTACGCTATAGTAATTATCTGTGTAGACTGGTTACGCTAGAAGAATTCTTCGCATAGACTAGTTACACCAGATCAATTATTTGCGTAGACTGGTTACCCTAGAAGAATTTCTTGCATAGACTGGTTACGCTAGAAGAATTCCTTGCAAAGACTGCTTATGCTAGAAGAATTCCGTGCGTAGACTGGTTACGCTAGGAGAATTCCTTGCGAAGACTGTTTACGCTAGAAGAATTTCTTGCGAAGACTGGTTACGCTAGAAAAATTCCTTGCGAAGACTGCTTACGCTAGAAGAATTCCTGGTGTAACCTGGTTACGCTAGAAGAATTCCTTGCGAAGACTGCTTACGCTAGAAGAATTCCTTGCGTAGACTGGTTACACTAGAAGAATTCCTTGCAAAGACTGCTTACGCTAGAAGAATTTCTTGCGAAGACTGCGTGTGCTAGAAGTTACATATAAATTGTATTTAATTAACTGTACAACGACCTTAGATTTCTTTAATAAAAATCGGGAAACTGAGTATAAATGTGTGATAATAATTTCTCAAATTACTAGTGTGCCAAATTCAAATTCAAATCAAATTTATTGAACATTTAAAAAGTTGAGCGTGCCAAACTTTTATTGATAGTCACATATAGGTGACTTGGTAAGAAAAAATATTTTCTACTTTTCAGTACATTAAATAAAAGCTTGTTTTTAAAAAACTATTTTTTTACATATAAATTATTTTCTACTTTTTAGTCTGTAATTTTTTACAGTCGAATCATGCAGTGTCATCTCTTAGAGGCATGTTTGCAAAATTTCAGGGTTCTAAGTAGTTGGGAAGTGGGTGAAATATCAATTTTCCATTTTGCATCTCACAGAAAGTCGTTATTTTTAACAAGCTTTTATTTACCTTCACTTGTTGTGAGATGCAAAACGGAAAATCGATATTTCACCCACTGCCCGACTACTTATAGCTCTGAAATTTTGCAAACATACATCTAAGAGGTGACAATGCATGATTCAATTTAAAAAAAAATCAAATAATTAAATAAATAAAGATAACGACTTTATGTGAGATGCAAAACTGAAAATCGATATTTCACCCACTTCACGACTACTTAGAGCGCTGACATTTTGCAAGCATGCATCTAAGAGATGACAATGCATGATTTGACTTTTAAAAAATAAAAAATAAAAACAAATAACGCCTTTCTGTGAGATGCAAAACGGAAAATCGATATTTCACCCACTTCCCGACGACTTCGAACTCTGAAATTTTGCAAACATGCCTCTAAGAGGTGACACTGCATGATTCGACTTAAAAAAATTAAAGACTAAAAAGTACAAAATAATTTGTATGTAAGAAAATATTTTTTTTTAAACAAGCTTTTATTTAATGTACTGAAAAGCAGACAATAATTTTTCTTACCAAGTCACCTATATATGATTATAAATAAAAGCTTGGGGCGCTTAAAATTTAGACATATAATCTTTAATTTACATAAATCCGTTAACATATAAACTGTATTTAATTTGCTGTAAAACAACCTTAGATTTCTTAAACAAAAATCGGTAAACTGAGTATAAACGTGTGATAATAATTTCTCAAATTACTATTGTGCCAAATTCAATTTCAAATTTCGAATTCAAATCAAATTTATTAAACTTTTAAAAAGTTGCGCGTTCCAAGCTTTTATTTATAGTCACATATAGATGGCTTAGTAAGAAATATTATTTTCTACTTTTCAGTACATTAAATAAAAGCTTGTTTAAGAAAAAATTATTTTTTATTTTTTTAAAGTTAAATCATGCATTGTCACTTCTTAGATGCATGTTTGCAAAATTCCAAAGCTCTAAGTAGTCGGGAAGTGGGTGAAATATCGATGTTCAGTTTTGCATCTCCCAGAAAGTCGTTATTTTTATTTATTTATTATTTTTTTTTAAGTTGAATCATGCATTGTCACCTCTTAGATGCATGTTTGCAAAATTTCAGAGCTATAAGTAGTCGGGAAATGAGTGAAATATCGATTTTCCGTTTTGCATCTCACAACTAGTGAAGGTAAAAAAGAAAGTTATCGTTGTGCCTTTTATTAACAGGCGCGACTATTTATACATAGAAATACTAACCCTTTTCCTCATCTACAGAATGTTACAATAGTCTTCTAATGAAAACAAAGCCATGAGATTGCTAAGAGACTGAATCGTGTACTATTTATCCGTCTGTCTCTTTTATCTTATACTACCAGGTGGAACGAAATCACAGATTTTTTTTTTTTTTATTGGTTTATTCCAGTCGTACAGGGTCTTACCCTTTTTTACGAGCCCCTATCTCAACTTCGGTCTGTCACCCATTCCAGTTCGCCCTTCTATATTTTCCTGATTCCACAATTCCCACCTCCCCTCCACAATTCCCCCGTCTACCTTCCATCCCCCACCTTGCGGCCGCAGCCGACTTCCCCCTCTGTTTCATATTCATGACATTTCTGTCATGGGTATAGGGAAACTGCGGAAAACCTATACCAATACAACCGGTCATCAAGTTCGCCCCCCAGTCGTGGAACTAGTCTTATTTTGCCGCGAAATGCCGAAGAAAAACATTTCACGACGAAATGTAGGCGACTGGGATTCGAACCCGGGACCTCCCGGTCCGCAGCTTTAGTGGCAAGCACGCTAATCACTAGACCATTGCACCGATTTACGAAATCACGGATTTATTAGGAATAAATGAAATATTTAGTTGTTAGACGATATTGAATAGATCTTGATTTTTATTTAAAAAATAATTTTAATAATGGAATGCAATAGGAAAAAAATTGATTGAACGAAAAGTCTAGTTAGTTCAAATAAAAGAAATTCAAATTTCTACAGTAAATCCTTTATCATGTACTGAAAATCCCCTCCAAATGTTAAGTCGACCATTTCTATAAAATTTACAATTGAAAAAACACTTTTTAAAATAGAGCATTTAACATTACGACACGGATGACGAATTTCTCATAATGTACTGACAAGGAAACCGTTTCCGGTGTCCGCCTCCGATTTCGTTTATTTTTGAATATGTTATTCCTCATCGAAATCTAAGAGACACGTATTTTTTTTAACGGCGGAAAAACAGTTTTAAGGGGTGAAACTCCCCCTCAAAGTTGGGCACCCACGGAGTGACTCTTGCAGTTTCGCATAGTTCCAATCAAGATATTCGAATGAAACCAATTCGAAAAGAATGCTTCTGGCGAATAATGAAAAATGCGCCTTTTCGAGTTCCGAGGGGGCGAATAAGGGTAAATCTATAGAGGTTGAAAGTAAAAAAATTCGTATAACTCGGAAACTTTTTTTTTATCTCGATGAAACCAATTGCATTCGAAAGAGCTTGAAAAAGTAAAAGATACGGATTTTTGCGTTTTTCGAAAAAAAAAACCTTTTGGGCGTGACTACCCCTGTATAATATCGTTTCCGGGGTTCCCCTCTAATTTCAATCATTTTTGGATATGTTGTTCTTCATCGAAATCGGAGAGACACGTACTTTTTTATCGGCGGCAAAACAGTTTTAAGGGGTGAAACTCACCCTCAAAGTGTCTTTTGCAGTTTTGCACATTTTCATTCAAGATATTCGAATAAAAAAAATTCGAGGATAATGCTTATGGCGAATAATAAAAAATGCGCTTCCATCAATTCCGAGGGGACGAATTGGTAGAAATTTATAGGGGTTGAAAGTCGATTTTTTTTCAAATATCGATTTTTTTTTCATTCTATCAAAACCATCTAAATTTAATGGAGTTACATAATGTAGAAGATACCTGGTTTGAATTTTCCGGAAAAACATCGTTCTAGGGCGAACTAACCTTATATGGTGTCCGGTGCTCCCTTATCCGATTTTGTTCCGTTTGATCGATGGTGTATTTCATCGAAATTGACGTGACGCAAATCGTTCAATCTCATTGCGAATGACTTAAAATAGACGTATTCCTATTTCGACGGCATACATTTTTAGACACCTATGCGAGTTAAAAGGTTAACAATTGTAAACCATAAACACGTTTCGTTTTATTATAATGAATTGATTTGCATTCGAAAATACGACGAAGCTTACAGTGGTATACCGTTTTACGTTCCTTCGAAAATCTTGTCGAAATCTTGTCGTTTTACGTTCCTCCGAAAAAACGTATGCCGTCGAAATAGGAATACATCTATTTTGAGTCATTCGCAATGAGATTGAACGATTTGCGTCACGTCAATTTCGATGAAAAACACCATCGATCAAACGGAACAAAATCGGATAAGGGAGCACCGGACATCATATAAGGGTACTTCGCCCTGGGACGATGTTTTTCCGGAAAATTCAAAAACAGGTATCTCCTACGTTATGTAACTCTATTAAATTTTGATGGTTTTGATAGAATGAAAGAAATTCGATTTTTGAAAAATGTTCGACTTTTAACCCCTATACATTTCTACCAATTCGTCCCCTCGGAATTGATGGAAGCGCATTTTTTATTATTCGCCATAAGCATTATCCTCGAATTTGTTTAATTCGAATATCTTGAATGAAAATGTGCAAAATTGCAAAAGACAGTTTGAGGGTGAGTTTCACCCCTTAAAACTGTTTTGCCGCCGATGAAAAAGTACGTGTCACTCGTATTTCGATGAAGAACAAAATATCCAAAAATGATTTTTCAAATGATATCCAAAAGGTTTTTTTTTTCGAAAAACGCAAAAATCCGTATCTTACACTTTTTCAAGCTCTTTCGAATGCAATTGGTTTTATCGAGATAAAAAAAAGTTTCCGACTTACACGAATTTTTTTACTTTCAACCCCTATAGATTTATCCCTATTCACCCCCTCGGAACTGAAAAAGGCACATTTTTCATTATTCGCCAGAAGCATTCTTTTCGAATTGGTTTCATTCGAATATCTTGATTGGAACTATGCGAAACAGCAAGAGTCATTCGGAGGGTGCCCAACTTTGAGGCTAAGTTTAACCCCTTAAAAGTGTTTTTCCGCCGGCAAAAAAATACGTGTCTCTTAGATGTCGATGAAGAATAACATACCCAAAAATGAACGAAATCGGAGGGGAACACCGGAAACGGTATTATACAGGGGTAGTCACCCCCAAAAGGTTTTTTTTCGAAAAACGCAAAAACCCGTATCTTCTACTTTTTCAAGCTCTTTCGAATGCAATTGGTTTCATCGAGATAAAAAAAAGTTTCCAAGTTACACGCATTTTTTAAATATCAACCCCTATTGATTTACCCCTATTCACCCCCTCGGAACTGGAAAAGGCGCATTTTTTATTATTCGCCAGAAGTATTCTTCTCGAATTGGGTTCATTCGAATATCTTGATTGGAACTATGCGAAACTGCAAGAGTCACTCGGAGGGTGCCCAACTTTGAGGGTGAGTTTCACCCTTAAAAGTGTTGTTCCGCCGGTAAAAAAATACGTGTCTCTTAGATTTCGATGAAGAATAACATATCCAAAAATGAACGAAATCGGAGGGGAACACCGGAAACGGTATTATACAGGGGTAGTCACCGCCAATAGGTTTTTTTCGAAAAACGCGAAAACCCGTATCTTCTACTTTTTCAAACTCTTTTGAATGCAATTGGTTTCATCGAGATAAAAAAAAAAGTTTCCAAGTTACACGAATTTTTGAACTTTCAACCCCTATAGATTTACCGCTATTCACCCCCTCGGAACTGAAAAAGGCGCATTTTTCATTATTCGCCAGAAGCATTCTTCTCGAATTGGTTTCATTCGAATATCTTGATTGTAACTATGCGAAACTGCAAGAGTCACTCCGAGGGTGCCCAACTTTGAGGGGAAGTTTCACCCCTTAAAACTGTTTTTCCGCCGATAAAAAAAATACGTGGCTCTTAGATTTCGATGAGGAATAACATATTCAAAAATAAACGAAATCGGAAGGGGCCACCGGAAACGGTTTCCTTGTGAGTGATTTAACAGTTTTTCATAACACTTTAAGCCTTTTTGACACTACTTCGTGCGTAAAACTGCCATTCAGCGATACGTGTAGGTAGTTAAAATATCGCCTTATGCTAAAAAGGGTTCTTTTAATTGTAAATTTTATAGGAACGGTGTAGACGATCGATTCAAAATTTGGAAGGTGCATTCAGTATATAAGAGATAACTTGTATAAATTTATTGAAAGAACTGTATAAATTTAAATCAAATGGTAACACTTCACTAATTGTCGCGAAAATCCTTAATCAGTGTTCTGGGATACAAAAAAACATACTAGTATGAAACAATTTTTACAACCCGTACCTTGATTTTTTCCACTGTAAAATTCTGAGACAGTGCTATGTATGCATGTACTTAACTGTGATTACATATCTCTTATTAATACGAACATGTCTGTTATCTGCTAGCCTAAACCGGCAAAGCTTTGATGTTACAAACTTGCATTAAACAAAAATTCTAAACGAAAAATAAAAAGTTTGAGTTGGCTCATAACTTCGTTACGACCAATCAAATTTTCAATTGGAAAACCAAACATTATCGTAATAGACATATTGCTATCGAAGAAACATCGTGAAATGTGCACCAATTGCAATTCTCAAATGCTAAAGATTTATAGGTACATACTGTACTTCACTTCTACGTTATTCTCATACGTCATACTTGCTGTACCCCTTAAAAAACGCATAACTGAAATTTTACTGTAGTTCCTCAGGCATTTATATCAAAAGATATAAACATACTGATCTCTTTCAATATAGGAAAAACATACATTTTCGGACACGGCGAATTAGAAATTCGAAGACAATAAGAAGCGTAATATTTGTTCAGTGACCTTAAGTAGCGTCGGCGAAATAATCCACGATCCTAATAAATTTAACGTATGGATATGCAAATAAAAATATATACCACACTAACTAGAGTGGGTAAATGACGCTGCAACCACGTTAAGTTTATAACTATAGAAAATGAAGTATTTCCGTTTCAAAAAGATACGAAATCCCCCTAAAAACTTTAACAAGTAAAAAAAACGCCAAGTAATGAAAAATGCCCTCGAAAAAATTATCGGTTGTTTCACTATCTACAAGATTCTAATTAACCTCGAAATATTTGTGATTTTTTTTAAACAATAGTTCAATTTAGATTTTAATTTTTCCATTCAAACGTACAAAAGAAGTGAAATAACTTTTTATGAAAAAGCCAAGCAAATTTACTAGATACGTACAGAAAATTACCAAATTCTAGGAATACCATTTTTCTCAATATTTTATTTTCGAAAACCATCTTACTATTATAATAGAAGTACGAATCAGGATTATATAAAAGTACAACGTATGCATCACACAAGTACTGTATGTATGTATCACTGGAAATGCTGGGCAACGAGTTGGCCTGCATGATTAAGAAAAAAAAAGCTCCGGAAGATACACGATTTTCTTACAGAAACGTCCCTACCACTTGCAAAAGTAACTTTTGTAACAATTTATCTACATAGATTATTTCAAATAGTAACATCGCATCAGGCATACAGGATTATTAGAAATGATATGTTCGACTGTACTTAGACAGATTATCGGAAATGGAGCGATAGGTGTCGAGAGTAATATCGATATTCCTTTTCCGCCAGCAAGTGGTGCGGACCATAATTAAAACCTTCAGCCTGCCAAAACTATGTCCATTACACCAAAATTTATACGACGCAATAGATTTCATGAGATATATGGTGTTTCTGCAATAGAGTAGAAAATGAATACTTCCACATAACTTTTCAAATTATGCAAATAAAGTGAGATTTCAAGAGCCGTGTGGTCTAGGGGTACATCACTGATTTTTTAATTTATATTTTGCGGAATCAGAAACTTGGTTTGCAGTTACATAATAAATTGTGTCAATTTAGGTCTTTCTTAACCTAATGGTCAAGTTGTTGAGAAAACGTCATCCTTCGCCGAGCTTTTTTTCTTAACCATGCACGCCAAGTCGTTGCCCAGCATTTCCAGTGATACATATATACAGTACTTGTGTGATGCATACGTTGTACTTTTATATAATCCTGATTCGTACTTTTATTATAATAGTAAAATGGTTTTTGAAAATAAAATATTGAGAAAAATGGTATTACTAGAATTTGGTAATTTTGAGTGTACTTCCGAAAAGCGCATACCGCCGATCGATCTGAAATTTGGTATAATAACGTATTTTGACCTCCTTATCACGAATATCGTAATGAAAATTGGCGCAAACGCCATTTTGAATATGAAAAACGAAGGAGAACCTCTTTTCGTTCGGTGTGTATAATCGCGCATTCCTAACCGATTTTGACTATTTTAGCTTTCCCCAGAAAGGGTATGTGTGTGTGTATAGCGGAGATTAGGAACTGTGGGGTGTCACTCCCACATTTTTAACAACTCAAAACCCTCTCCGCTGTGTGTGTTTTAGGTACCTTTCCCAGGATAGCAACTTTTAATACCCGCGATCAGTTGGGTGAAGGGATCGACATTGAGTTTTTTTTATCCTTCGCCGCCACAAAAATTAGCAAATATGGTCTGCCATCGTATGTTTCGTAACTCCACCACGAGATAACGATCGACGCATCCACCGCCAGGAGGATTCGATATTTTGCGTGTACGCTCCGGTGACGCTATGCACGAATTCCTCCGAATGATTCACAGTTTTGTGAACGTAACCATGCGTATTTAAATTCATGTACCCTTTCCAGCAATCGGTGTGGATTTCGGTACTGGCAGCTACATGCGTTTTTATTAGAGCAGTCAAGGTCGCTTCGTTTCTTTTGTTTTCTGGACAAATCTCCAGCCGATAATTTTCGGAATGTCCTCTGTGGATCATTCCGAGAATCCACGATCGATCAACTACTCGCCCTCTTTCCTATTTCCGACGGCCGATTTTACATTCGTCGATTTCAACGATCTCACCTGGACCACCTATCTGACCTTCTGCCTCGAAATGGTTGTCTAGAGCAACCATGCAAACTTCTCGGCAAAAGGAAAATCGATCCGCAACCGTTTCCGTCGATACTGTTTGCCCATTAATAATGCTACTTTCGTGAATGGTCTGGTCGAATGTCAAGTTTCTCGCAAAACTGTGTGTGATTAGCATACAGATTACTGGAGACGTGACACCTCTCAAACCAAGTATTTTCGGCTACTGTAGCATTGTGGTTATATTTGCCTTTTTTTGACAAATAAATTGACCACAGCCCAATCGGGACTCGTTCAGAGTCATACATTTTTTGTGTTTGCCACAATATCTTGTCGTAGGGAACAATTCTATGTCGCGTAACCATTGCAACGTTCTTTCATGATCTTGTAATATTGAGCCCAACTGAAAAAAGTTATAGGTTCTATTCATTTTGACAGAATGGCTGATCAATATGCGGAAAATTCGTCAAAACAATTCGGTGAAATTAATTTGTTGAAATTAATTCGTCGAAATTAATTCGTTGAACCGATTCGTCGAATATTTTAATTTTTATTGATTTACCAATAACGCAAACTCTGAATATTTTCCGCTGTAGCATTTGAACTTTGTGATGATTTTCCGCTGTAGTACATGAACTCGGTGAATACTTTTCGTTATTTCAGTCGAACTCCGTGCATATTCTCCGCTATAGTAGTTGCATTTTGTGTCTATTTTCCGCTGTCATACATTAACTCTGCGAATATATTTCTTTATATTAGTCGAACTCTGTAAATATTCTTTGCTGTAGTAGTCGGTCTCTGGGAGTATTTGGTGCTTTAGTCTTTGAACTTTGTAGCTATTTCCGCTGTAGTAGCTCAATTCTGGAAACGTTTTTTCTACTAATTCTGGAAACGTTTGTTCTACTAATCGACCTCGGAATATTTTCCGCTGTAGTAATTTAATTTCGTGGAAATTTTCTGCGTCGATATTATGGTGTCTAATTTGGATACGTGGATAAAACTCATTAATAAAAACCCTTGGCTTTCTTTAAAAGGTGTCATAGGTGACGGTAAAACGTGGCCGGCCTTTATACGGGCAGCATTCTGGGACAAGGATTTTGACGATCATAATCGAATGATTATTGTAAATTTCGCCATTGTTAATGGAGTGGGAGAAGAATTTTTGCACGAAGTGCTTACATTTACGTTGCGGCACCATTACACTAAGAATCGCCGTCAAAGAGTTGCTGGGCGCTTTAAGTATTACAATGATCCGCAAATGGGCGAAGAACGCAAAAGTCGAGCGTACTTCTTTGATTTGTATCACCGAAGGCTCTTAACACTGAGTGGAGAATTTTACGTAAAACCTTTTAGAAGACTGTAAATTAACGCTCATACCCACACTCACACACACACGCACACGCACACACACACAGCGGAGAGGGTTTTGGGTTGTTAAAAATGTGGGAGTGACGCCCCATAGTTCCTAATCTCCGCTGTACACGCACACATACCCTTTCTGGGGAAAGCTAAAATAGTCTAAATCGGTTAGGGATGCGCGATTATGCACACCGAACGAAAAGAGGTTCTCCTTCGTTTTTCATATTCAAAATGGCGTTTGCGCCAATTTTCGTTATGATATTCGTGATTAGGAGGTCAAAATACATTATTATACCAAATTTCAGATTCATCGGCGGTATGCGCTTTTCGGAAGTTTATCCGTAATTTTCTGTACGTTTCTAGTAAATTTGCTTGGCTTTTTCATAAAAAGTTATTTCACATCTTTTGTACGTTTGAATGGAAAAATTAAAATCTAAATAAAACTATTGTTTGAAAAAAATCACAAATATTTCGAGGTTAATTAGAATCTTGTAGATAGTGAAACAACCGATAATTTTTTCGAAGGCATCAAGAGACGCGGCAGCGTCTCGACGCCAAGTAATAAAAAAAAACGACTGTCACGACACGACACGCCGCGCACTCTTTATACGCCAAGATGGGCTTTAGCAGACGACTTTTTAACTTATAATCGACATTACGCGAAAACGCGGAGACGAATCGAAAATCTAATGACATTTTACCAATCAAATGTTATTTTTTCCTATCGATTTTGTTTGGGTCATTTTTCGATCCGCCTACTCAAACTTGAGATCTCGTAATATTAGCCGAATTTCCGAGCGACTTTTTTACCACAAAAATTCTTCAACACTTTAGAACTTGGAGGGATAAAGTTATTCGGTCGCATCGTAAGCTATACTACATACGTCCTTTTGGGGAAAGCGTTAACATGATGGGAACGCTTAGTTTCAGCGTGAAGTGCACTGTTTGCTCACTTCAGAGAGGTGCTACTATAAACAAACAATGGCGCGCTAGAAACGTAAAAAGTCGGGTTCTTCGAACGTATAGCCTCTGTCGGCTTTAAGAGGGAACGGTACCCGCAGCAAGACTTCGACGCAGCCCCGGCTCCAGTCGGTAGGGCAGAACTCGTACGAACCCCTGCTACCTACCGGGAGATTGTAAATGCCTTCCTGCGTCTCGCAACGCGTATGCGCGTGTATGTTGGTGTGCTGTCGTAGCGCACCACATACATCCTTCGTAGCGCGTACACACCGCGTGAGCGCATATACACCGCGTGAGCGTATATACATGCACAAACGTACATAAACACAGTCAGCGTCAAGAAATAACTTTATTTTCTTTTCTCAACGCCGACTTCGCAAGAAATTCAAAAACACGAATTTCGCAGAAAGAGTCCTTGCTGAGGGTAGCGATTGGCTCAGTAAACATTTACGGTATAAATAATACAAACATAATTGTTTGAACAATTATGAATGCATTTATTCTCGACCACGATTGTGATCGGTAGATACGGTACTTTCAGTACCTCTCAGCAAATAGATTGCTGTTTGCGAGCCGCAAAACGGTACGCTAAAAATAATGCAAAAATAATTGTTTAAAAAATTATTTTTGCATTTTTCCTCGATCACGATTGTGATCGGGAGATACGGTACTTTCAAACCTCTTAACAATTATGATTGCTGCTTGCGCTATGTAAAATCCAACGTTAAAAGTAATGCAGCCGTAATTGTTTAAACAATTATGAATGCGTTTATCTCGACCACGATTGTGGTCGGTAGATACGGTACTTTCAGTACCTCTCGGCAAAGAAATTGCTGCTTGCGAGCCGCAAAACATAACAATAAAAATAATGCAAACATAATTGTTTAAACAATTATGGATGCGTTTATCTCGACCACGGTTGTGATCGGTAGATATGGTACTTTCAGTACCTCTGGGCAAATAAATTGCTGCTTGCGAGCCGAAAAACCTAACAATAAAAATAATGCAATCATAATTGTTTAAACAATTATGAATGCGTTTATCTCGACCACGATTGTGATCGGTAGATGCGGTACTTACTTCTAGTACTTCTCAGCAAATAGATTACTGATTGCGAGCCGCAAAACCTAACAATAAAATAATGCAAACATAATTGTTTAAACAATTATGAATGCGTTTATCTCGACCATGATTGTAATCGGTAGGTACGGTACTTTCAGTACCTCTCAACAAATAAATTGCTGATCGCGAGCCGCAAAACATAACACTAAAAATAATGCAATCATAATTGTCTAAACAATTATGAATGCGTTTATCTCGACCACGATTGTGATTGGTAGATACGGTACTTACTTCCAGTACCTCTTAGCAAATAGATTGCTGATTGCGAGCCGCGAAACCTAACAATAAAATAATGCAAACATAATTGTTTAAACAATTATGAATGCGTTTATCTCGACCACGATTGTGATTGGTAGATACGGTACTTACTTCCAGTACCTCTTAGCAAATAGATTGCTGATTGCGAGCCGCGAAACCTAACAATAAAATAATGCAAACATAATTGTTTAAACAATTATGAATGCGTTTATCTCGACCATGATTGTAATCGGTAGATACGGTACTTTCAGTACCTCTCAGCAAATAAATTGCTGATTGCGAGCCGCAAAACCTAACAATAAAAATAATGCAATCATAATTGTTTAAACAATTATCAATGCGTTTATCTCGACCACGATTATGATCGGTAGATACGGTACTTTCAGTGACTCTTGGCAAATAAATTGCTGCTTGTGAGCCGCAAAACATAACAATAAAAATAATGCAATCATAATAGCAATTATGAATGCGTTTATCTCGACCAGGATTGTGATCGGTAGATACGGTACTTTCAGTACCTCTCGGCAAATAAATTGCTGCTTGCGAACCGCAAAACCTAACAATAAAAATAATGCAAACATAATTGTTTAAAAAATTATGAATGCGTTCATTCTCGATCACGATTGTGATCGGTAGATACGGTAATTTGAGCATATATGATTGCCTCTCAGTATATATGATTGCTGTTTGCACGCTGCAAAGCATAACGGTAAAAAATAATTCAAAAATAATTGTTTCAACAATTATCAATTTGTTTTTTCTCGACCACGTTTGTGATCGGTAGATACAGTACTTCCTATACCTCTCAGTAAATATGATTGCTCTTTACGCGTTGCAAAACTCAATGGTAAAAATAATGCGACAATAATTGTGTAAACAATTAAAGCATTTCTTCTCGACCACGATTGTAATCGGTCGGTGCGGTACTTTCTGTACCTCTCAGCAAATATGATTACTGCTTGCGCGCTGCAAAACATAACGGCAAAAACAATGCGTAAAAAATTGTTTAAACCATTCAAGAATTTATTCTCGACCACGATTGTGATCGGTAAGCGCGGTACTTTCTGTACCCCTCAGCAAATATGATTGTTGCGTACGCGCTGCAAAAATCAACGGTAAAAGTAATGCAAAAATATTTATTTAAACAAGTATTTTTGCTTTTTTTCTCGACCACGATTATGATCGGTAGGTGCCGTACTTTCTATAGTATACAACTTGATGACGTTGAAGTTTGTATTGTAAGATGCATCGAAAACTTTTTCATTTTAATAGCCCAAATTTTTTTTCATTTTCATACTGAACAAATCGTTACGACATTTTCACACCGTCTTAGACAAGTTAAATTTTCACAAAGATTACTCTCTATAATAATAAAAATAAAGAAATGGAAAAAATATGTTGGGGTGGTTTGAAAAATAAAGTTTATAAAGTTACTTTTCAGGGCTTACGGTTGATGAAAATTGTAAAACACATGAATATTTATTTTCCCTTATTTATAATTTATTCAAAACAATACATTATTTAATTTTACGGTATTACTGGATGGACCGTCAGACAATAAATTGGTCCAAAATGGGCGAATCGTAAATTTACAAGTCTAGATCATATCGTACAAGTTTAGCCTTACAAGCGGCTAATTTAATAATAAATTAACACTGAGAAATGTTAATTTTCCACTTTCAATACCAACTGAAGTCAAATTCGACGATATTGGCGTGTGCTTGACTGAGGTTTTGTCAGTGACTGTACATCTGTTTCAACTGGACAACAAAAACATTTCTCAATTTGTAAATTCAATTAATAAGTTAAGATAATCTTATTATTATCAATAATCGCCCAAAAACTCGTTAAGTTTATAACTACGGTAAGTTTATAACTATAAAAAATGAAGTATTTCCGTTTCAAAAAGATATGAAATCCCCCTAAAAAACTTTAACAAGTAAAAAAAAAACGCCAAGTAATAAAAAATGCCCTCGAAAAAATTATCGGTTGTTTCACTATCTACAAGATTCTAATTAACCTCGAAATATTTGTGATTTTTTTCAAACAATAGTTTTATTTAGATTCTAATTTTTCAACTCAAACGCACAAAAGAAGTGAAATAACTTTTTATGAAAAAGCCAAGCAAATTTACCAGAAACGTACAGAAAATTACCAAACTCTAGTAATACCATTTTTCTCAATATTTTGTTTTCAAAAACCATTTTACTCTTATAATAAAAGTACGAATCACGATTATATAAAAGTACAACGTATGCATCACACAAGTACTGTATGTATGTATCACTAGAAAAGCTGGGCAACGACTTGGCGTGCATGGTTAAGAAAAAAAGCTCGGCGAAGGATGACGTTTTCTCAACAACCTGACCATTAGTTTAAGAAAAACATAAATTGACGCAATTTATTATGTAACTGCAAACCAAGTTTCTGATTCCGCAAAGTATAACTTAAAAAATCAGTAATGTACCCCTAGACCACACGGCTCTTGAAATCTCACTTTATTTGCATACCTTGAAAAGTTGTGTGGAAGTATTCACTTTCTACTCTATTGCAGAACCATCATACATCTCATGAAATCTATTGCGTCGTATAAATTTTGGTGTAATGAACATAGTTTTGGCAGGCTGAAGGTTTGAACTACGGTCCGCACCACTTGCTGGTGGAAAAGGAATATCGATATTACTCTCGACACCTATCGCTCCATTTCCGATAATCTGTCTCAGTACAGTGGAACATCTCATTTCTAATAATCCTGTATGCCTGATGTGATGTTACAATTTGAAATAATCTATGTAGATAAATTGTTGCAAAAGTTACTTTTGCAAGCGGTAGGGACGTTTCTGTAAGAAAATCGTGTATCTTCCCGAGCTTTTTTTCTTAACCATGCACGCCAAGTCGTTGCCCAGCTTTTCTAGTGATACATACATACAGTACTTGTGTGATGCATACGTTGTACTTTTATATAATCGTGATTCGTACTTTTATTATAAGAGTAAAATGGTTTTTGAAAACAAAATATTGAGAAAAATGGTATTACTAGAGTTTGGTAATTTTCTGTACGTTTCTGGTAAATTTGCTTGGCTTTTTCATAAAAAGTTATTTCACTTCTTTTGTGCGTTTGAGCTGAAAAATTAGAATATAAATAAAACTATTGTTTGAAAAAAATCACAAATATTGCGAGGTTAATTAGAATCTTGTAGATAGTGAAACAACCGATAATTTTTTCGAGGGCATTTTTTATTACTTGGCGTTTTTTTTTACTTGTTAAAGTTTTTTAGGGGGTTTTTTATTACTTGGCGTTTTTTTTACTTGTTAAAGTCTTTTAGGGGTATACAATACACAATATATAACAGCGATGTAAATAAACGTTACACACAACACACAGTATATAACAGCGATGTAAATAAAGACATAGAAGTAACGGCTCGAACACTCATTAGGAATTTCACTTGAAATATCGTAGGAAATTTTAAATTTTGAAAATTCATTTTTTACTTAAAAAACAATTCGTAGTTTAGAAAGATGGGTTCCCCTCCAACATCACACCATTATTTATGTTGTTTTATAGTTAAAAATTGGAAAAAATACATTTTAGCGCCATATTTAGGAAAAGCCACTAAACTATATAATTGCCGCTTTGTTTTTTTTTTCATTTGTTTCATTTGCTTCGTTTGCTTTGCTTTCTTCATTTGTTTCGTTTGCTTTGTTTTCTTCATTTGTTTTATCTGCTTTGCTTGCTTTGCTTTCTGCATTTGTTTCTTTTGCTTTGTTTTCTTCATTTGTTTCATTTGCTTTGCTTTTTTCATTTGTTTCGTTTGCTTTACTTTCTTTATTTGATTCATTTATCTTTGTTTCCTTCATTGGTTTTGTTTGCTTTGTTTGCTTTGCTTTCTTTATTTGATTTATTTGCTTTGTTTTCTTCTTCGTCGTTGGATAACACTGTAACCCTTTCATTCTTCATTAATACCATCGATGTTTCGTCCTCGGACGTGTCGCGATCGCTTACGAGGCGTTCCTCTGCAGGTTCCTTTGTCTCTAGAAGTATTCCGTGTCTTATGCTGTATTCGTTTCCGTTCCATTCCTGTGAGTTGTGATTGATTTATTAAGGCGTCTTCTCACTTTACAATTTTCAAAAAATCGATTTTTTTAACATTTTTCGAAAGTATACATATCCAAAAATATCATACTAAAATTTTATGAAGATCAGAGGAGTCTAACTGTATTTTTGTGTGACCTTTACTTTAGTACCTGAGCACGTTCATCTCCTCTGCTCGGAGGGGTGCCGTGTACCTGGCGTTATACACTTGAGCAGTTACTACCTTTTATGAATCTAGTACCCCTGCTTAAGTCTATTCATTTATGGTCTTTATTATTCGTTCCTGTCGTTAAAACTCAAGACTTAACGATAAAATTAATGAAAGAACTGTCAACAAACTATGGATTACCAATCGAAGACACCCAAATTCTGTGGAAGATATGCGCAAGGAGATTTGGGCAGGATACAATCACAAAATTTCAACTGATAGCAATCCACAGCATTCATACTGTTAGAACTCCTGGTGTAAATATAAGAAAGCCGTGAAAGATAACACAGTTAAAACTTTCAAAGCAAATTTTGAAACCGATCTACGAAGATTCGACTAAGGAAGAATGACTTGAAGGATGCCTCGGAGGAAATACTCAAAACAACAACGAGAGTTTTAATAACTGCGTGTGGGCAATGGCACCTAAACACATCTTCAGTGGAAAAAAAATAGTTGAAATTGCTTGTCAAACAGCTGCTTGCATTTTCAACGAAGGTTTACAACCGGTTTTGAACATTTTGGAGGTAATGAGCGCCAAACTCGGTCCGATCGCCGCACAGTAGGTCGTTAAACGTGCCAGTGAGCGTATACGCATAGCGAACCGCCGCAGCTCCGGTCCCTCAAAAGAAGCCAGAACAAAACGCAGAAACGCTATTTTAGATGAAAATGAACACGATGAAGAAGTAGAAGGCATACTCTATGGTGCAGGCATCGCTGATTAAGCACAGGTAAGATTTTTTTACGATTTTTCATTAAAATAAAAACTGTAAACGCGTTTTTCTCGAAACAACGTTTTTCGACGGCTTGTTGATAAAATCTTCGAAACTACTGAACCGATCCTTATGAAATTTTAACCACATATTCTTTACAACTATAGCTATAGCGCATATCAAGGATTTTTTAAATTTTGATATTTACTTTTTTTTGCCAAAAACGGTGAAAAAAACACGTTTTTTCTTGTTTTTTCGAAAAATGTCCGCCATTTTGTTTTTTTGCATATATCAAAAATCGTATGATATGCGCTATAGCCATTAACATACTGAATCTAAAACCGTTTGATTTTTTTGTTTCAGATGATCCATCTCCGAGATTTCATTAACAGCGCAGACCTACAATTTTTTTAGGACATTTTTTTAACTACCATTTTCGTCTGTAAATAGTGACTCGAATAAATAATTTTTTTTTTGTATTTCGAAAGTGTATTTATTAAGTGCAACAACTTTTATATCAATATCTATAATACCCATGTGCGAACGGCATAATGGCCAAGTCCCGACCCAGTACTGGTGCCGGAGTTGCCAATACTGGCTGACGATCATGGCCCGATAGACAGACAGTACATAAACGGTACTGGCCTAACTCCGAAATGATAACACTGGTCCTAAGCTCGGCAACAGCGTTTGAACAGTACTGGTCGCCAGTACTGGCTGAATACTGAATGCCAATATTGGGCCAGAGCACATAAACAATACTGGCCCAACTCCGAAATGATAACACCGGTCCAAGGCTCGTAAAGGGCGTTGGTGCAGTACTGGCGACCAGTACTGGCGGCCAATGTCAGGCCAGAGTGCATAAACAATACTGGCCCACCTCTGAAAGTATAACACTGGTCCTCCGCTTGGCAAGCGTTAGCACAGTAATGGTGATTAGTACCGGCTGCCAATATTGGGCCAGAATTGCGGTGCGTAGTAAGAAAAATCGATTCACTTGTGAAAAGGGTATGCTTTTAAGAAATGTTTCATTGAAAAATACATTTTTATAGAGAAATTGTTTATTTTCATGGTTTTTCCCGTCGTTTTGTGCCGCCTTCTCGGTCACCGGCACCAGATAAATATTGGCTTGGTGCCGATAATATTTTCGCCACAGTGGTTTTTTTCCACCATCGTATCTAAAATAATATCTGAAATCAAAATATTTTATTTGATTGCGCCCAGTTCTAAAAATTATATTAGTAAAAATTTGAAAAAACATTTACCATTCATGCTTTTGTACGTTGTTGGGTATGAAAATGTTTAGCTATAAAAAAGAAATAAATGATGACGAGAAATACAAGAAATGGTAAAGAAGAGGGAAAAGAGCTTAGATACCATCAAAAGAAATAAAAATATGCATCACTTGAATCCGGATAACGTCCGTGGGTTTGCCCCCCCCCCCCCCAATTTTTTTCTAGGCATGGACCCTTTAATTGAAATGATTTTTCGCGTATTCCAATGCTTGGTGTTGATTTTAATGATTTTTTAGTATGGATATAAGCATATAAGAAAATAACTGTTAACAAAATAGACAATAACCAAATCTTAAGTGATACCTTTTGTTTATAGAAAAATGAAATGTTAACCCTAAACTTTCTCTACATCATCTAATAGATAAGATTTTTAAATATTTCTAGGAATTTTTTCAATAATTTTTATTCCAAAACCAAACGTTTGAAGTTCAGTGGCAAAACAACGTGCAAATATCATTTTGCAACAACACGATAACATCGAATATATATATATTCGCGATACAAATATTGTTGTGAAAATTAAATTATTGGTATAGTAAAATAAAAAACGTCGAATAAACTATTATTATATTATTATTATTAAAAGGTATTTTGAAACTCACCACTTGAATCTGCATTCGATTGCAATTTATCGGGCTGTATGATGCTTCGCTTCGAGAACGCTTTGATTTTTTTCTCGAATCTGATCTGCGGAGTCTATGTAAATTTTTACAAGATTAAAAGAAAAGTGAAACCCTATTTTGGCTTCCTCACAGATAACTAGAGCTTGCAAATTGCTTTTGCAACATTCCAACGTTTTTTTTAAATTAAACTCATAAATGTTCTGAATTTACAAAGCTTCCTATGATAAAGGTAAAATAAAAAAAAAAACCCAATTGTTTGTGGAATAAGATTTGAATTTCCAAAAAATAGAAGGATACCATGTGGGGCATGCCACGTTAAATCAGCCACTTCTGAACCTCACCTTTTTTTGCTCAACATTTTTGCAGTTGTTATACCTATTGGAAGAGCCTCTCGATTTTTTAAAGAATTTTTTGTCTATCTACTAATGAGATATTGAGAGATATATTATTAATGAGGGATGAGATATATTTTCATCGAAGTACCCATATATTTAGAAGAAATATAAAAATATATATTATGAATATATATTTTTATGTTATGGCCTGACAAAAAGTTGCGTTTGAGTTTGGGTTTAATGGGAGATATAAAGAATATAGTGAAATGCGTCTTTAGTAAGTTAAATAAAAAGTTTGAATTTATTAAATTCCGCTTGAAGACTAGAGAACAAGCAAGTGTAAGAAAGAGGGTGTTGAATATTGCTATGAAAGGAATATATAAAAGGAAGAGATGGGTAATTCAAGCGCTGCAATAATATGTATTCTTTGTATATCTTACCTGGTTTTCACTTTATAACACGTTCGAATTTTTATAGCCCACTTTATAGCACTTGAATTCGTTTTAGCACGAGAAAAATTAATTTATAACAATACAAAAACTGTATTGTATAAGAACGAATGATAACTGTATGAATTGAACTGAATAAATATAATGTATGGTTATTCAATTTAGTATGTTAAGGTGTAACATACCTTACCATAATGTAAGGTATGAAAATGAATGCAATGAATGTCAATGAATGTTATTTATGATAAATGCAATGCATGTAATGTATGAGAATATATGAAGAAGCACGTAAAATTTGGGGGTTAAGACAAGTTCACACGTCGATGGCACGAGAAAAACTGATGCTCGATCGTAGCTCGATCGCTGCGAAGGAACAGCCGCATGGAGATAAAAATCTTCAACCGCGTGTGGCCGACGTAGTGAGTTCACACGGACACACACGCGTTCCGCGATATACGATTCATTGTAATGCCTTGTCGCGTTATTTACGTTAAAACGTAAATACGCGTTAACCCTTTGTGCCATGGTGGCACTCTGAGAGTGCCACCTGAGAGGCACTAAAGGAAAAATGTGTGACACAAAGGCTTAAAACGTATTTACGTTTGAACGTAGCATAATGTAATACATCAACCAATTTTACTCGAATTTGATAACAACATTCTTTTTTTAATACTTTATTCGTACTATAAAATTCTGCCCATTTTTTTCGAAATTTGCAAAAACTATAGCAATTCAATTTAAAAAATCAAAACTTTGTCATATCCGAACCGTTTGAAAGATTCTCTCCAAATTTTATACCAAATTTACTTTTACAATACTTTATGCAAAAAAAAATCAGCACGATATCTTGATATATGCAAAAATTAGAGGGATTTGACATATTTCGAATATTTCTAAAATTCATAAAATTTAGACCATTCGACCGATCATTCCCAAATTCAATACCGGCCATCCTTCCATGATACTCTATTTATTAAAAAAAATATTTACAAAATTCTGAAAATTTTTGCAAAATAACTCGGTCACAGACGTTTTTGAAAATTAAAAAATGCCGTTACATTTGTAATTTTTTCGTCATCTCGACAAAATTTGCAGAGAATGAAGAGATTGTATAGATTAACATCTGTGTGAAACAGGAGCCCTTCAACTCGAACCGTTCTCGAGTTATAGACGTTTTAATTTTACAGTGCCAGAACATGCACGCGCACGCACACACACGCATATGCATCCAGACATTGTTCCTGAATATTATTTTTCGAAGTTTTGGGACATTTTGAGGACGTTGACATTGAAAACTGAAAAAAAATGTTTCCATCGTCACAAAGTTTCTCTATGAGGAAGCAAAACTTACATTTTTCATTTAATCCACATTTTTTGGACTGGCACCGTACTGATAAAATTGTTTACCAATACTAGGGCAGTACTTAACCGAAGACTCGGTAACCAAAACTGGCATGGTAATGATGGCAATGCTGGGGCAGTACTTCCAGCCGAGACTCAACCAACCTTGGTTAAGGCAGTAGTCTGCTTTACAGGCTTCAAAAAATCGATTTTTCGTTTTTGTCTTAAATCTATTCCAAAACTATCCAAGAATATGTGTTCAAAATTTTAGAGGCCAATTCGACATATTTTCGAAGCTAGATCAGTTTTAGTGGCCGAGCGTCGAGCAGGTGCGAATGCTCGGGCAGAACTTTACAGCCCGTTTTCTCGAGTTTTCATTTTCACAAGTTTTGGAAAACGGTGCCGGCGATAGTAAAAACAATATATGTCCGATCGAAAAAAACCAAAGTGATCTAGCTTCAGTATTGAATTATCTTCTATTTGAACTAAAAAAGTTGGACAAAAGTACTATTTAAATTACTTGTTTTGCAACTTAAAGTGAATTTTTTTTTTCAAAAAAGTGAATTTTTTTTTCAAACTTCGAAAAAATTTGGAATTTCGTCATTTCTTCGGTATTTTTTTAGTTCATATAGAAAAGGAACTTATAAAAACTAAAAAAAAATTTGGTTCCACTGTTTCAGATGCATCGCACGACCTCCATCACCGGCACCGATTTACGAGTGCACACTCCAGGCGCCCCAGAAAAATCGTTACAACTTTGGCAAATTTCAATAATTTGTAATAATAAAAATTGTTTTTTAAAGCTTGAATATAATATACTATCGTCTCAAAATTTCGTTTACCGCAATCATTTCCTTCCCTTTCAAAAAAATTGTTGAAAAAACGCTTTTTTTTCGGCTCCTAAAGCAGACTACTGCCTTAACAAGACTGGCACTGAACTGATAAACTTGTTTACCAATACTGAGGCAGTACTTAACCCAAGACTCGGTAACCAAGACTGGCATAGTACTGTTGCCAATGCCGGGGCAGTACTTCCAGCCGAGACTCAGCCAACCTTGGTTACCAAGACTGGCACTGTACTAATAAAATTATTTATGAATACTGGAGCAGTACTTGACCCAAGAATCGGTAATCGAAACTGGCACGGTACTGATACTTTCAGTTGCCAGTGCTGGGGCAGTACATCCAGCCAAGACTCAACCAACTTTGGTTACCAGGACTGGCACCGTACTGATAAAATAGTTGACCATTACTGGGCCAGTATTTCACCCAAGACTCGGTCACCAAGACTGGGATGGTACCAATACGTTCGGTTTCCAATACTGGGGCAGTACCGTCAATTGAGAGTCGGTCGCCAGGACTTGCACAACTCTGGGCCGTATTGGTAACTATGGCGCAATACCGATATTCGCACATGGGTATAACCCTATAAAAAAAATCATGAAAATAGCCTTTTTTAGCGTCTACAGTGAGAAGACGCCTTAAAGAGTGAAATCGATGCCCAACGGTGGAGAGGATCGGGGGTCGTTACGGTGTTTTACATTGAAGGAATGTATCGATTGGCATGAAACCAATTGTAAAATGTTGCACATATTACAAGATGTAGTTTATATTCACGATGGCCTGCTATCCGTACGTTTAGCAGATGAACCACCGCTCTAGGAGTATATATTTTCACATTTATTTATATTACAAAAGCAATTATAAAGCGATTTCATTGAAACAAAAACCAAACTGAGTGACAAGAAATCTGAATCACGTGGTTCTTTATTTTTGCGATAAGTGGAAATCGTACTGTAAGCCACTCCTCCAAAGGCAATTTTGCTTTTCGTACTATGTGCATAATTTTGTTTGATTAAATAATGGTGTTGTCATCGATCGTTCAGGAATTATGGAGAATGACACGAACTGTAGGATTTTTATAAATTTTATACCGTAATGTAATTATGTGTTGCTCGAAGTTCCTTATATGACATGATAAAAAACGTGCTGGATCGAAAAAAAAATTAAGCGTGGGAGTTTATAGAAGAGAATTATATAGACGTGTTATCGATTTCGATAGAAAAGGATATTTTTGACAAGAAACTATGACTTTATTATCGTACTAGGTGATTTAATTTAATTACGATTCGTATTTATCGCTATAATGGTAATCGTGGGTTTGATACAAAATGCTTCTTTACATCAAGAACATTGTATCACTGCAATTTCGTCACAAACTGTACCAGCCCATATTAGCCACTTGCTTCAATAATATAAATAGAGGTGATAGAGATTTTTATGATAAAAATTCTTCATTGTGCGGGTAGATCGATGAACATAATCCAGCCATTGCTTTCTCGCCCGGCGCATCTTCATCATCAACGAATTCCGGATGGTTTTCTTTAACCCATTTGCTGCCAACTACGAGATATCTCATAGTGAGAGTTTGCAACGCGAATGCTGGCTGATTTCTCCGGCAGAAAATGCGGAACTTGTTTTCACTGGAGTTCATATTGATGCTCATCCCTTCTCAACGATAAATACCAACGCTTATTGTTGTGCAATAGAGATGTAAACTTGCACACGTAAATAGTTAAGTAGGCCGTTTTCATTTCTGGATATTAAAATATTTAAAACTCACCGGAATGTTTTGAATATGAAATGAGAATTGCGCTTCGAGACCTGTTATGTTAATGCTTATGATAAAAAAACTTACTTCGATTACATATTTAACTGTTTGAAAATAGAATATTAACGGAATAATCCATTTCCGTACAGATACAGTCCGTGCAGAAATGTGACCGAGCATTCCCGACTTTGCGTCTGGCCCTAACCATGCTTATCTCGTCCGATTTACCTGAACGGGCCCTTCCATGGCTGAGGCCGGGAGAATCAGCAAATGTTTTCCCTAGCTGGAATTTTTACATTTCCTGAAAAGTAAATATCGACCTTAAGAAATGTATATAAACTACTGTATTTTTTATCTCATCAAAGATATTGACAATTGAATGCATATTATCGCATTATATTATTTATATGTTCGATTACCTTAATTGTAATTATACCCTCCATTATATCTGCAACTTTTCCAAAATAATAGTCGAGAATAAAAATGTTATCAACGTTATGGATTCTAGAATTATTTCATGAGCCGAACAAGTAAAACGGTAGCAAGATCTCAGCTGTAGAAATCGCGATCTTCTTTTTAGCGAATGTCAATGTATTCCCGACCAAAACATTGGCATTTTCCGATAAATAGATCCGAACCTTAATAATATAACTATGGTGCGGCGGCTTAACTGTGCTGCCTGATCGTATGATTAAGAGGGAACGGTATCCGAAGCAAAACTTCGACGCAGCCCCGGCTCGAGTCGGCAAGGCAGAACTCGTTCGAGCTTCTGCCGAGAGATGTCAGCACGCTTATACACGCTGATATCTCTGACCGGGGCTTTTCCGCGTCTCGGGACGCGACAAGTATTCGCGTTTCACGCAGCGCGTGTGCGCGTGTGCGTCAGTGTGTGTTCACTACGGTGGCCGCACGCGGTTGAAGATGTGTATCTCCCCGCGGGCTGGCCCTTTGTAGCGAGCACATACTGCGTGTGCGTATATAAATGACATACAGGCATACATACAGCGGCAGCGTTGAGATAGAACTTTGTTTTTATTGTCTCAAGGCCGACTTCGTGAGAAATTCGAAATACGAATTTCGCAGCAAGAGTCCTTGCTGAGTGTACCGCTTCGCTCAGTAAATATGACTGGCGGTAACACACTGCAAATCGCAGCAGCACAAGTAACGCAAAAATAATTGTTTAAACAATTATTTTTCCATTTCTTCTGGACCACGATGGTCGGTAGGTGCGGTAATTTGAATACTTTTCAACAAATATCGCTACGTACGCGTTGTAAAACGGTAAAAATAATGCAAAAGTAATTGTTCAAACAATTACTTTTGCATTTTTTCTCGATCACGATTGTGATCGGTAGATACGGTACTTTCAAACCTCTGGGCAATTATGCTTGCTGCTTGCGCATTGCAAAATTCAACGGTAAAATATTGCAAAAATAATTGTTTAAAAAATTATTTTTGCATTTTGCCTCGATCACGATTGTGATCGGTAGATACGGTACTTTCAGTACCTCTCAGCGAATAGCTTGCTGTTTGCGAGTCGCTAAACGTTATGGTAAAAATAATGCAAAAATAATAGTTTAAACAATTATTTTTGCATTTTGCCTCGATCACGATTATGATCGGTAGATACGGTACTTTCAGTACCTCTCAGCGAATAGCTTGCTGTTTGCGAGTCGCTAAACGTTATGGTAAAAATAATGCAAAAATAATTGTTTAAACAATTATTTTTGCATTTTGCCTCGATCACGATTATGATCGGTAGATACGGTACTTTCAGTACCTCTCTGCGAATAGATTGCTGTTTGCGAGTCGCTAAACGTTATGGTAAAAATAATGCAAAAATAATTGTTTAAAAAATTATTTTTGCATTTTGCCTCGATCACTAGTATGATCGGTAGATACGGTACTTTCAGTACCTCTCAGCGAATAGATTGCTCCTTGCGGGTCGATAAACATTATGGTAAAAATAATGCAAAAATAATTGTTTAAAAAATTATTTTTGCATTTTGCCTCGATCACGATTATGATCGGTAGATACGGTACTTTCAGTACCTCTCTGCGAATAGATTGCTGTTTGCGAGTCGCTAAACGTTATGGTAAAAATAATGCAAAAATAATTGTTTAAACAATTATTTTTGCATTTTGCCTCGATCACTAGTATGATCGGTAGATACGGTACTTTCAGTACCAAACAAATAATGTTTCACAGCGAAAATTCACAGCTTAGAAAACGATGAGCTTTGGAATATTTAATCGAAGGAGTGAAAAGTTGTATTTTGTTATTTTGAACTGACTACAGTCTTTCAGATTTTTTTTTCCTAAATTTCCGAAATTTCCGAAATTTTAAATTTTGGGAAAAAATCTTCAAAAAATGTAGCAAGTCCGAAATAACAAAATACAACTTTTTACTCCTTAGATCAAATATTCCAAACCTCATAGTTTTCGAGTTATCCTATCCCATAGGTGCAGGTTACAGGACAGCGAAGGCCTAACACATAATGTTTTACAGCGTAAATTCACAGCCTAAAAAACGATGAGGTTTGGAATATTTCATCTAAGGAGTAAAAAGTTGTATTTTTTATTTTGGACTCGCTACATTTTTTTAGATTTTTTTTTCCAAAATTAAAAAAAATGTCAGAAATTTCCAAAATTTGGAATTTTGAAAAAAATCTAAAAAAAATTCAGTCAGTCCAAAATAACAATGTACAACTTTTTACTCCTTAGATCAAATATTCCAAACCTCATAGTTTTCGAGTTATCCTATCCCATAGGTGCAGGTTATATGACAGCGAAGGCCTAACACATAATGTTTCACAGCGTAAATTCACAGCCTAAAAAACGATGAGGTTTGGAATATTTCATCTAACGAGTAAAAAGTTGTATTTTTTTCATTTTGGACACGCTACATTTTTTTAGATTTTTTTTTCCAAAATTTAAAAAAATGTCAGAAATTTCCAAAATTTGGAATTTTGAAAAAATCTAAAAAAAATTCAGTCAGTCCAAAATAACAAAGTACAACTTTTTACTCCTTAGATCAAATATTCCAAACCTCATAGTTTTCGAGTTATCCCATAGGTGCACGTTACAGGACAGCGAAGGCCAAACAAATTATGTTTCACAGCGTAAATTCACAGCCTAAAAAACGATGAGGTTTGGAATATTTAATCTCAGTAGTAAAAAGTTGTATTTTGTTATTTTGGACTCACTACATTTTTTTAGGATTTTTTTCCAAAATTTTAAATTTTGAAAATTTTAGAAATATGTTTAATTTTTGGAGAAATGTTTTTTTACTATGTAATGAGTCCAACATAACAAAATACAACTTATTACTCCTTAGATTAAATATTCCAAACCTCATCGTTTTCTACACACTATTTTTATTTATTTGTTTATTTATTTTATTTTATATATTTTTTAAGTTGAATCATGCATTGTCATCTCTTAGATGCTTGCTTGGAAAATTTTAGTGCTATAAGTAGTTGGGAAATGAATGAAATATCGATTTTTCTTTTTGCATCGAACAACAAGTTAAATAAAAGCTAGTAAAAAGGCGATACTCTTCATTACTTCAATTCATTTCTCGACAATTACTCAGTTGATTTATTTGACACTTAGCATAATTAATTAATTGATCCTAAATCTTGATGATATAATATTTTCAGAATTAACGGCGATTTATTTCCGTTTGTTTTGCGAGCATTAACGTCTGTAGAAGCTGCTTTCCCATTAGCGACCTTGTTAAATTAATATATTTATAACTGCTAAATTATTTAGTAAAAATTCTGACAATTCATATATTATCATTTTATCAAGAACTATCATTCTTCAAATTTTCAAGAATTTTTGAGCATTTTTAATATCTATCCAGTAATACCTTAAATATAAAAGTTATGAGAAGAAGATATCTATTTAAGATTTTTTTTATCCAATTCAGAAAACTTTGTGTACAGCGAGTGAGGAAGCCAAGCTTCGCAGTGTGTTGTCCGCACTTTGTAAGACACACAAAATCGTCTGCTAAGAAGCGGATAATTTTGTGACACAGAAAAATGTTTACACTGCTTGAACCAACCAGACTTTGTTCGCACATAAAAATATGGAAAATCTTACCTTTCGCTGTTCTCGCAATAGTGTCCCTGCAAAGAAGTAATGGAACGAATGGTTAGGTAGACTTATCCTGCAGTATTACAGAGTACAAGTGAAAAACTCTGAATAACATTTTGTAATTTTCTTTATAAGGATTCAGTGAATCATCTAAACATTTAATCTCGTCAATGAACAAATTTACAAGTTTGATAAGTAGTTGAGAAAGTTATTTGCTTTTTTACTGCTCGTCAAACTGGTCATTTTGTTCATCGCCGAGATTACATATTTTGATGATCGACTGAATCCCTGTAAAGAGAAATGCAAAATGTTAGTCAGAGTTTTTCACATATACAGTACTGTGGAAAAAGTTTAACGATCCATTTTTTTCATTACTTCTTCGCAGGGGAAACGATTGCGAGGACAGTGAAAGGTAAAATTTTTCCGATATTTATATGCAAACAAAGTTTCTTTGGTTAAAGCAGTGTAAAAATTAGTCTGCGACACAAAATTATCCGCTAAGAGCTTGCGTCTCTTACAAAGCACAAACACACTGCGAAGGGTAGCTTTCTCACTCACTGTGCACGTCGTTTTCTGGATTGATGTTGAAGTTTGCATCACTGGAAAGCAACGAAAATTAATTATTTTTATTTACTCAAGTTTTGTCAGCGCATTTATGCTTTGAAACCCACTCAAACGTTGCTACGTATTCTTCTCAGAAATATACGACTTCAATTTGCCACAAAGGCTTTGGATAACGATGAAAATAAAGAAATAAAAAAATTAAGAAAAATATATCGTTCCGTTCCAACAATGCAAATTTTACCCTCATTTCCGGATTAGAAGAAAAAAATCGAATTGATATGTAAATACCTAACCTCGACGTATCTCCACGAAAACGTTCCCCAGGTGACTCGCACGACGAAAGTATCTGGGACCCCGTCGGACTACTCACAACACAAAAAAAATCGATTGTTCTTGTAGATAGACACACGAAAACTTGTGACATGGTCGCAAGACGCTACCTCAGCTGTCAGTTTGTCGGCTCATCGAGTTCGAGCCGACACCGATATATGTCGAATGCGTGATGCGCCAGGCATAAGCGGCGGAATTATCGGGAACCATGACGGACGGAGTTCGTGCGAGTGCGACGGACGACGATGCTCGCAATCGTCAACAATTACATACTAATTATAGATTCCCACGGATTTCCTGAAATACGTGATGGAATTTAATGATTCAGGTCCCAAAATGTGTGTTTTGAATATGGCTACGCGGCTCTTCTCCCCTCTAAGTCGTGAGATGTGCCAAACTTTTTATTTCACAACACTTCTATCACGGATCCCGCATGGTAGTGCAATCTACTTTTTTTTTTTTGATTCAACAAATTTCATGAGAAGACAGCCGTTCGTCTATCAATTTGACATTGTCTGGTCAAATTTCGTGAAATTCTGAAGAGCCGTTTAGGAAATCCGTGGGTATCTACTATCCCGATCTGACATACCGGCGGAGTCGGGGTACCGTTCTGTCTTAAGGCCATGTGTCACTCGATTCGGCCGGTACAACAGAACACGATTACAGGTACCCAGTGTTCTCGAAAACGGCTCTACAGAATATCACGAAATTTGTACAGTCGATGACAAATTAATAGACGAACAACGGCTATCTCCGCGATTTTCCCGATTTTGAAAAAAATAAAACAGTTTCTCTTACCACGCGAGGCCCCTAGCTAAAGTAAAGAAAAAAAAATGGCACACGCGATCGACTAACGAAGAGATAGCGGTTGTTCCCGAAGTGAAAACGAACATTTTGACACCTCAACCGTTTCATTCCAGCAAGTAATTACGGAAATCATTGGGTAGCTACACATTATAGGTAATCGTCAAGAATTTTACCCAAAATTCGCGTGACGATTGTCTAGTTCAGTTCTCGCGAATTCCGGCGAAGGCTCAGAGCTATCGTTCTGTCGCGTCGATATCAAATACCGACGGCTGCTGCTTGAGCTCGATAAAGCAGGGATCACACAGACCTTCTGTAGTGTATCCTCGACGTAACCACGCATTCGTCGACGATGGAAATTTGGCGACTTGTTTGTGTGAACCCGGATTCGCGCTCAAGATGTGACAGCCAATATCGCGCTGTCGGAGTATAATTTTAAAAAGTTATAAATAAATTTTTAATGATGGTGTGTAGTGTTGGGATAGTGTGTGGGTTACCAAAGTTCGGCGAAATGCATGTGTTTACGTGTATTCATGGGCCGGGACCACCGATTTTCCGGAGGAATTTAAGGTTAGGTTGGTTTATTTTCCTTATTTCAATATGTTTTTACTCTCATTTTAAACATTTATACTATTTATATATGAGCTACTAATAAGAGCCCACTTTAGTGTTGAGATTAAGGTTATTTAAAGTGTTGATAAAAAAATCTGTGACAGAACATCTTCGGTTTCAGTCACCGAAAACGAAGGCGGTGAATGAAATTGAATAAAGTATTGAAAATAAAATGTTATCAAAGTTATTTAGTAGTCTTTGCATGATAAGAAATGTAATTTAGCCTTTTTTCTGACTGTTGCAAAAATAAAAAAATTAAGAATTTAATTACAGTTTTCCATTTGCAAAGAACTGTGAAGAACTTTGGTTCAGAGCTGATACAGTTTCTAGTGTGATGAATTTTTTGAAAATTAGATAAAGAAATGAGTACAAAAAAAATAATTCATTTTAGAAGCCCTAGAAACTTTTTCGGCTCTGAACCAAGTTTCTTCGCAGTTCTTTGCATATGGAAAACTGTAATTAAATTCTTAAATTTTTAATTGTCGCAACAGTCTGAAAAAATCCTCAATTACAATTCTTATCATGCCAAGACTAGTAATTTAAATTTAAAAATTTTTAATTTAACCTATAGACAATTTTCAGAATTAAAAATTTAAAAATTAGACAAAGAAATAAGTACAAAAAAATTAATTCATCGCACTAGAAACTTTATCGGCTCTGATCCAAAGTTCTTCGCAGTTCTTCGGATATGGATAACTGTAATTTAATTCTTAATTTTTTCTTTTTCACAACAGTCTGAAAGAATCTTAAATCACAATTCTTATACCCCTAACTACAGTCCTTGACAGTAACCTACCATATGGCAAAGAAATTTTTTCTTCGCTGTTCATTGAAATGTTACTTCGCTTGGATACGAAGAACTACGCACAACTTTAGTTGGCAGTGAACAAAACTGTATGAAATATTTGGAATGAAATCTAACCAAAGTTATTTGCTATGCTTTGCATGATAGAAGTTTTCATTAAAGTGCTTCCAGATTGCCTCTAAGCGGTGCAAGTGACAAATCTGATTACAATTTTTCATATGCGAAGAACTGCTAACAACTTTGGAAATTTTTTTCATACTATTGTATTCAGTTTTGTTCACCAGTAACCAAAGATGTTCACAGTTTTTCGCAGGCAAAAATTTAATTTTTTTTGAACGGTATTGGAAACAAACTTCCTATGTAATATAAGAGAGTATTGTGAAACACTGTGGCTGGGGGTAATAGAATTTAGACGAAGAAAAAAATTCAAAAAAGTTTATTCACTGCATGAATCCCGAAAGCTTATTCGACTCTGAATCAAAGTTTTTCACAGTACCCGTCAAGGTACTGCAAATAAAATGTAAATTACTGTGTAATTATAAAAAAAAATCTTTTTCAAAATCTTCTTGAGTGCTGAAGTTTTATTTTTTCATAAAATCATCTTTTTATATATTTGTCGATTTCATGTTTCTACACACTTTCATCTTTCACAGATTATATTTCTATATATTTGCACAGTTTTAAATTGCACATTATTGTTTCGTCGGTTTTTTCCATAGGAAACTTTAAAAGAATATCAAAACCGACATTTTTATTTTTTAGAAAGTCTCGTACGATTTTTTGTCGCCCTAGTATTGCATTTTAGTTAAAAAAAGACATGTTTTAGAAAAAAAAAGGCGTCAACGAAAAACTATAGGGTTTCAGGGAAAATGTCAAAAAGTTGCATGGGTTCACACTGGAGTGTCTAGAATTTTTTCAGAATTTTTTTTGAAATTTTTTTTTACCATTTTTGGTTGGAACTTTGATGAGTGGAGAGGCTCCACTTGGGAATTATGGGGCCTAGGACAATATATTGAGAATAGGACATTTATTTACATATTCATTTTTAATTGACAACATTTTTTTTCATTTTCATTTTTTTATTTTAGTTTTCAAAAATAAAAAAAAACATCTTGGAAAATTGTACTTGATTAAAAATAAAAATGTAAACAAATTTCCTTTCTTAATTGTCCTAGACCCCATAATTCCCAAGTGGAGCCTCTCCACTCATCAAAGTTCCAATCAAAAAAGGTAAAAACAATATCCAAGATAAAATTCTGAAAAAATTCTAACCATTCCAGTGTGAACTCATGCAACTTTTTACCCTCTTGACTTTCCCCTGAAACCCCTGTTTTTCGTTGACGCCTTTTTTTCTAAAACATGTCTTTTTTAGCTAAAAATGCAATACTAGGGCGAAAAAAATCGTACGAGACTTTCTAAAAAATAAAAATGTCGGTTTTGATATTCTCTTCAAGTTTCCGATGGAAAAATCCGAGGAAAAAATGTTCCACATACTTTGCATTTAATTTTCGACGGCCAAAAAATAGTCGAAAAATGGCCACGTTCAAAAGTGCGCACCGGGGCAAAAAAAATCGTAGAGTATTTTGTAAACAAGCAAAATAAAGGTAAACTTGTCCTCTTTAAAACGCCACTTGGGAAATTTAATTACCTTTATTTTTGAGTCCGCTAGATAAATTTTAGTGCGGTAATTATTTGTTTAAACAATTTGAAATAGCAAAATTTTACCGCTCTTAGGTAGAGCGAGTCTCTAGCAATCTCCATTGCTAGAGAATTCGGCCCTCGTAGCACTTTCCGAGGATAAAAACCGACGGAGAAAAAAATGCCGAATATATTTGTTTAAACAAATAATATTAATTGTACTCTTTTACCACTCTCTTAACGAGTGAGTCTCCAGCGATCCCTGTCGCGTGAGAATTTGGCCGAAGTCGAATTCATCGACAATCAACGGCATCGAGAGCACAAGTACTGCTCGACGTTTTTCGTTTAAACAATTTCATGTTGCGAAATTCCACCGCTCATATGTAGAGCGAGTCTCTAGCAATCTCCATTGCTAGAGAATTCGGCCCTCGTAGCACTTTCCGAGGATAAAAACCGACGGAGAAAAAAATGCCGAATATATTTGTTTAAACAAATAACATTAGTTGTACTGTTTCACCACTCTCTTAACGAGTGAGTCTCCAGCGATCCCTGTCGCGCGAGAATTTGGCCGAAGTCGAATTCATCGACAATCAATCACTTTGAGAGCATAAGTACTGGTCGAAATTATTTGTTTAAACAATTTGAAATAGCAAAATTTTACCGCTCTTAGGTAGAGCGAGTCTCTAGCAATCTCCATTGCTAGAGAATTCGATCCTCACAGCACCTCCCGAAGATAAAAAATGCCGAATATATTTGTTTAAACAAATAACATTAGTTGTAATCTTTCACCACTCTCTTAGCGAGTGAGTCTCTAGCGATCTCGTTCGCGCGAGAATTTGGCCGAAGTCGAATTCATCGACAATCAATGGCTTCGAGAGCATAAGTACTGCTCGAGATTATTTGTTTAAACAATTTGAAATGACAACATTTCACCGGTCTTATGTAGAGCGAGTCTCTAGCAGTCTTAGGGAATTCGATCCCTCGTAGAACCTCCCGATGGTAAAAATGTCGGGGAAAAGAATGCCAAATTGTTTATTGTTTAAACAATAAACAGTAATTGTACATTCTCACCACGTTCTTGAAGAGTGAGCAGATCTTACGATTAGCGATAACGCTTTCTAGAAAATTCGACCGAAATCGAATTTTCGATGTTGATGAGGAATACGGTGGAATTGTATTGTTTAAACAATTTATTGTATCCCCGTTTTTCCATAAAGCGGGCCTCTAGCAGCGCCGATTGCTGAACATTTTTATAATCTCTTGAATCTGGACGGAATTGCCAGATGTATTTTCATATATATATTGTTTGACATAAACAATTAATTATTTATTAATTGTATCGCATTTTTGCGATAGCTATGATCGGGCAATCGTTATTGCCGGAATCGGAACGCTAGCAGTTTCACGCCTCATGCGTAGAAGCGTAACACAGTCGCCTAAGATTAGCTGTGTATCCATCGATGGATACACACACATACATCATTCAAAGTATTTTCGTTACGACCGAACGCGTGCAAAAAGGTCACCTCTCTCTCTCTGCACGTGGCCGGCGTAGCGAACACACACACGCACAGCAATCGTCGCCTATAGGGTCTCGAGTCTTCGGCGTAACGCCAGGCATGGAGCCCCTATAGAATACGTGCGCGGCGTTCTCTGGCGGGAGCAAGCGGCGACTCGTAGCCAAAGCTGCGAGGTTCTGCCGTACCGCCATGATGGGAGGCCGCGTCGAAATTTTCTGGCGTGTGACACATGGCCTTAAATAACTAGTAGTGCGCCCCGAACTGAAACCTCGCGAAGTTCCGTTTTTACCCGACTACCAAAAAAGAGGGGAAGAAATATATGTATTTCACGTACGTTCATGTGTTTCCCTCATATCTTATAAACCACTTAACGTACTTTGAGAAGTGAGATGTCAGTCGATGGGTTTTCACTCCGAGTATCATCTAACATATCTATATATATATAGAAAAGAACATGTCCTGACTGACTTACTGACAAATCAATGCACAGCCCGAACCACTGAAAATAGAAACATAAAATGTTAACAGTAGTTTCCTTTCATGATATAACACCCACTTAGAAAGGACTCTGTGATATTCGATCCCCAGAAGGATAAAAGCGGTTGTCACTACCATTTTGGGGTAGTAAAATACTACCAAAAAAGAAGGGAGGTTGTATATGTATTTTACGTACATTCGTGTGTTTTCCTCATATTTCATAAACTCCTTATGTTTTTATTATTTATTATTATTACTATTATTATATACAGGGTGTTTGGCGCACGGACCGACACCATTTTTTGGGAGATTCGGGGCGTCATTTTCTAGTTTTGTCACCCTTAGATCCTGTGTCCTAAGTGTCACGGTAATTGAGATATGATTTTTTTCGTTTTTGTTTTAATTCCCCGAAATTTCGCCTTTAAATTATAACTTTTTGTTTGTGATTATAGAAGCACGAAATAACTTTTGTTGCATGCATACTGAGTAAAGAAGGTTAATTTGAACAAAATTTATGACTCAAGTTTAGCGCATCTAGTTAATATTTTTAAAAAATTTGTCTGTGCATTTTTGTTTTTTTTTCTTTGCCTATTACAGTTGTAATACGGCCCAATCTCCTCTCTTCTGTGAAAGTGACTCTATCTTTCTGTTTGTCTGTCACTCACATTTTTAGTTTACGAAAACCTCGCTTCGCTCGGTCTCAATGCCCCGAACTGATACCTTGCAACCCTTATATTTTTACAACCTTTTTACCGATTTCGCTCATATTCGAACTTAAAAATGGTATTAGCATGAACTACTTGCCTACAAAATTTCATGAAGATCGGATCAATGGTACACAAGTTATCGTCGAACAAACGTGCAAATATACGAACGCCGATTTGTTCCAGTAGATTGTGAAAATATGGGCGAAATCGGTTAAGGGGTTGTAAAAATATATGGGTTGCAAGGTTCGGAGTATTGAGACCGAGCGAAGCAAGGTTTCCGTAAACTAAGATATAAGAGACAGAGAGACAGAAAGATAGAGTCACTTTAGCTTTTATAATGGAAGTGCATTATAGTATAGTATTATAATTGACCGAGCGAACCGAGGTCTCACAACCTACTGGAACAAATTAGCGTTCGTATGTTTGCATATTTGTTCGACGATAAATTGTGTACCGTTGATCCGATCTTCATGACATTTTGTAGGCAAGTAGTTCATGCGAATACAATTGTTAAATTCGAATATCAGCGAAATTGGTCGAGGGGTTGTAAAAATATAAGGGTTGCAAGGTTCGGGGGATTGAGACCGAGCGAAGCGAGGTTTTCGTAAACTAAAAATGTAAAAGACAGTCAGACAGAAAGATAGAGCCACTTTTGCAGAAGAGAGGAGATTGGGCCGTCTTACGAGTTGTTATGTCCCAACCGGCAGGATATCCATTTCGGTCAAGGAGAGCGACCCCTCCCTTTACACGTTATTCAGACAATCCGCGTTATATTGGGGCAAGTTGCCCTGTTTTGAGCCTAACCTTGTGGAAAATTGCTCGGGATGGGCTAAGGAGTGCGATTCAAGGTTATGGACCTTGACTAGTTATCCAAAAATTAGAAAAAAAGGTTAAAATATTTAATAACAAAAAAAATCTCGAATTGCGATAGAGGATGACAAACAACACCACAGAATCCGCGACGATCGTAATTTTCAAATATAACTCATCCATAGCCTGGTGCGAAAAATCCAGGTCTGCGGAAGTATTTAAAGGACATTCCTCCGAGGAAGAATCTTTCGTGGACATGGTCTCTAATATCATTACGAATTATTTAGAAAGCGAATTTCTGGGATCTGAAATCATGATTAAAAAAAACACCATAACATCCAATTATTGACAGGGTGGAAAAGAGCCATTGTTGTGTTTATTCCGACTGGATAGTTATTGGGCGATTAATTGGAGACACGTCTGAAAACGAGGAAATGGGAAGATATCCCCATATTTTCCTTTATGCTCGTGAGAAATGTTCACGGTTACTTACTCATGATATTCAAACAAAAGACAACTGGCTGCAAGAGCTCGATTGTTTCCGTTGGGTAGATCCGTGAAAGATAAATTCTTACAATATCTGGATTTGGTCGGATAGTTGAAATTCCAAAACGTAGTTCCAATTACTTAATCTTCTTTATTTTCACAGGGTGATAGCAAACTTTTCACATTTTCAGACTCTTAGTGTATTTCCGACTGCTACTACGGCTATGACTATACTACAACTACACTACTTTGCGATTTTTTTCTAAGAAGGTTGACGAAAGACTCTTCGAAAAAAATGTCTTCTTTCGCGACGTAAGAATTAGGCGATGTTGGGTTTTTGGGGGAAGGAGAATTCGGGAGATTACGCCTTTTGGTGATGCGATTCTCAATGATTGGAGAATAGGGCATAAAACATAGGTTAACTCATATGATTGGTCGAGGCGGAGCGGGGAGTAATCTGTGGGATCATTGTTGGATGAATGGTGCGATAGTCGCAATCACCGCTGCATCCCTAGATCGGGTCTTTATCCGGAATAAAAAGGGGCCTTGTTGGCGGCAAAACGCATATGATTCGTGCTATGTTGATTTTACGACCGGGTCGACTTACTGGGTCAGGGGGCTTTCATTCCAGTGGGTACATAAAGAATGTGAACATTTTCTGTGTCAAGGGTCGGAATTTTTCTGACGTCGTTCGAGTCGCTGTCTACTTTCGCTTTTCTGGCTAAGTAAATCTTGAAATAAGAAAAATATGCTAAGACTTCTCGATGAGAGACTGCTCGTAGTCCCTCTAAATAATATAACGATACTGCGATCCATATCCGTGGTTCTCAAAAGCTTGATTAATTTTTATAACTGACGCAATGATTACCTCACAAAATTTCCGCCATATTATTCGAAAATATTTATCCTAAAATGTTATACATAAAAATAATTATATCTTAAGATTTAGTTATGAAAATAATTTTATCCAAAAATGATAAATTTCACGCTATGATTATATTATCACGAGTGACCTGAACCCCGCAGCCGTCCGTCTCAAATTTTCTTTTCTTTCAACTCTATTTCTTGCGTGATCGATTAAACGTACTTTCGGGATTTACAACATCCTCACTATTTTCCTTCAATAGAAAACGGAACCACTGACCATGAGGCATATTTTACTAGCGCCAATTTGTATGCGTTTCCCCTCGCGCACTCTGTTCTTTCTTTCGAGCTAGCGTACGTCATTCGATGCCGCTGTGAATTTCGGCGCTGGGCCATATGCTTGATGACAGGCACTGCTCGTATCGACGCGGGCGTCTCCGTACGCCAGTTAAACAGAGAACTTCGATAGAGGTTCTTTTTTTTCTTTGGAATACAGCGACAAAGATTGCTTTGACTAGTAATGATTTCATCGGCTTAGACCTAGTGGTCTATTTTATCACCTTTCTAGTGGTAATCTATATACGAACACAGAGATGCGATGGCTTGTCCTCGAATTGGTTCCATTTCTTCTATCAGTTTTAAGATTCGTGAGATGTTGCAAGCCCGAAAGTCGGTGTGAATTCGAAAAATTGCGGAACATTACAAAGTATAATAGTCAAAGAAAAAAAAAACAAAATATACACTGACAGAAAAATTCTTTTGATATTATCTAGATGCTTGACTTGAGTTATAAATGTTGTTCAAATTGACCTTCTTTACTCCGTATGCATGCAACAAAAATTATTTCGTGCATTTACAACCACAAACAAACAAGTTATGATGATTTAACGGCGAAATTTCGGGTAATTAAAAAAAACAAAAAAATCTATCCTAATTACCGTGACACTTAGGACACAGGGTCTAAGGGTGAAAAAACTAGCAAACAACCTGTATGCTGGGTGCTTGGTGAATAGGGGGGGGGGGGGGAGGGGTCAATTGGAGCCAAATTTATAACTCAAGTTTAATAAAAAAAAACTTCGGAAACATAAAAAGTCTGTTCTTAACCCTGACCCTGGCAAATTATTATCTCTTATTTTGACCACATGATGAATTATTTCTATAACATGTATCATACCGTTAGAAAGGGTTAAACTAGAGAACTTTTTAAAACAAAGCTACGTTCAAAATAACTTTTAGTTTTTTTTATAATCAACTAGCTGTACCCGGCATGCGTTGCAATGCCACTGAGTAAAAAGAAACTTTCTGTATTTTAATTCTGTCTATCGAAGTGCTTTTGGATACACAATATTTTTTGTTTTTCCGTTTAGTGCGTAATAAATCAGAAGGTTTTCCGTCGCGTGAGCAGGCCACATATAGCTGCCCATGTGAGAAGCATGGATTTTCCAAATTTAGTCCACACACTTTTAACGATTGTCCCTGTGCTTTGTTGGCGGTCATTGCAAATGCGAGTCGCACCGGAAAGTGCAAACATTTGAATTCGAATGGCATATCTGTCGGAATCATTGGGGTGCGTGGAAACAGTATATCTTCTCCTTGAAATTTCCCATTCAAAATCGTAGCTTCGATGATATTGTTCATCATCTTTTTCACTGAAAGCCTGGTACCCCTGCAAAGTCGTGGTGGATTGATGTTTCGGAGAAGAACGATAGGCTTGCCAATTTTCAATGTTAAAACGTGCGGCGGCATGTCTAGCGGTTGGATAATTGATAACTTCGTCTTGATTCATTACAGTATCGATGGGCTTATACGTTGTTGCTTCGCCTGGTATTTCGTTTTGAATGCTGAAATTGATGGCATTTGCATCGTCGGTTTTGGCTGCTAATATAGCACGGGCACTTGGCCACTGATGATTTTTGCAATTCTGTGCGATATTTTAGAAAACTTTGTGAGTCAATTCGTCTGTGGTTGTTGTGATTCTACAGAAGTTTGTTGGCAATGTGATATATTGTGTGGATTCTTCGATTGTCATTTTCCCATTCCCAATATGCAACAATTGTTTTGTGAAACGTTCAGCGGATGCATCATGTGGTAGTTGTACACGCATATTGGTATTTAAAGTCTTCTTCTATCTTCTATCTATATCTATAAAAATGAATGTTTTTCTATTTGTTCATTATGCGTTCCTATACCATTCATGCTATTGCCATGAAACTTTGGTAAGTTGTTGTGCGTATGCTCGCGAAGGTTTCTGAATTAGTACAACCAATTCTTAAGTGGGTAAAAATCGGGAGTGCAATATTGTATGGGAGTTTCGTCGTTTTTTAAAAAACCACTACAACTGCTACTCAGTCTATTCGCTATAAATTCAAAATGACTTATGTCAGCCTTAAACAAAAATAATCCCTTAAGGGGTTGGGAAGTATTACAAACTATTACATATTGTAGACCCTTCTCTACATTGATCGTAGCGTGTTCGTGTATCGCACAATTCAATATCCACGCTTCCACGTACAAACAAACAACAACGAATCGGGCTCTACTAATCGCACGTTTCTGGTAGGAAACAAATGAACACCGGTATTTTTATTTTCGTGGGAATCATGTGATTTAGAATAAATGAATTTCCTTCAAGTGAAAACATACTTCATATTTAAATAGTAGCGTAAGTACTTAATTATGTAAGTATACTGTATACGTATGCTTAATTGTCGTCCCTCGCTTGTTTGAGAAGCTCATAATTTCTTTTTCTTTCGTACTCCGCTGACAGATCTACTAATTGAGGCGCGTTTGGGAAGCTTGATTAAAAGTCTCAACTCAGTCGGATGAACGATGTGCGAACGCATTATCCGGTAAGACTCGCGCGCCACCTATTATACGTCGATGGTACTATGTCAGAAACTTCCGTGTGAGTGCCAATAACAACTGTCCAAGTTTCAACTCAATCGGATGAACGATGCGCGAACATATCGAAGACGAAAAATTATCCGATACGACTCGCGCGCCACCTATTGTACGTTGATGGTACTGTCAGAAACCTTCACGAAAGTGCCAACAACAACAGAGATTAGTAGGGAGATGTACAACGCTCCCGTTTTCGGCGTGCCTCGGGAATGGCGCTAAATCGCGGCGGCGAATTCGGGAATAGAATTTTGTGATCATCGCCTCTGTCGAGGTTGCAGATTCCCCTGTAGCCGCGCGAGTGGTGATCATCGCTCAAGTCGGTATCGCAGTCAGCGTGAACACGAATGGGTAGCTTGGTGGGGGAAAAGTCTCCGCCCCTCGCAAATCGTGCTTACTCGACAGGCGAACGAAGCGAGGTTTTCCGTCCAATCGAGCTCGATATATTTGTGTGGCCGTACTGCGGATTAGAATATGCATTAAATGAATTTCAAAGTGAAAAACATTTATTAAGATCATTGTTTTCTCTCGGTTGCCTGTTTATGCCGAGAATGCGGGTTAAAAAAAGTAACGACGAAACGCGTTGAAAAATAAAACGCCGAAACGACCGTGGAAGGTTCAAAGAGAAATCTTGAGCCTTTGCCGCGGTCGTTTCGGCGGTTTTTTTTTCAACACTAAACATTATAGATAAGCGTGTATCGTAAATGTTTCTCTATTCTCAATGAGCGTCGTGGCTGAGTCGGTAGCCTGACGGATTAACAATGCTTGCGGTCCGGGTTCGATCCCCAGTGAATCGATTTTTTATCTATTTTTTTTCTTCATTCTATATTCAACAAATTTCGAACTTCCTCTCGCTTTAGCTACTCTCGCCTGTCCAGGCATTATTGATGATATTTAATTCATATATGTTTAATAAAAAAAAAGACATTGGCACCCCGGGGTCGAACTCGCGCCGTCCGTACTCAGAGCCCGCATGCTGTTATCTCAGCCGCGAGGCTCTTGTGACTGCAAGGCTGCGTTAGGTACACACACTTATTCAATGTGAAATGTGTTGAAAAAAAAATGCCGAAACAATCGAGAAAGGAAAACTTTGAGAAAGAAAACTTTCAGTCTTTCTCGATCGTTTCGGCTTTTTTTTTAACACATTTCGGATTGGATAAGTGTGTATACCTAAGGCAGCCTTGCAGTCACAAGAGCCTCGGGGCTGAGATATCAGCGTGCGGGCTCTGAGTACGGACGACGCGGGTTCGACCCCGGAGTGCCAATGTCTTTTTTTTTTTATTAAACATATATGAATTAAATATCATAAATAATGCCTGGACAGTCGAGAGTAGCTAAAGCGAGAGGAAGTTCGAAATTTTTTGAATATAGAATGAAAAAAAATTACATAAAAAATTGATTCACCGGGGATCGAACCCGGACCGCAAGCATTGTTAATCCGTCAGGCTGCCGACTCAGCCACGACGCTCATTGAGAATAGAGAAACATTTATGATACATGCTTGTCTATAATGTTTAGTGTTGAAAAAAAAAACGCCGAAACGAACGCGGCAAAGGCTCAAGATTTCTCTTTGAACCTTCCACGGTCGTTCGGCGTTTTATTTTTCAACGCGTTTCGTCGTTAATTTTTTTAACCCGCATTCTCGGCATAAACAGGCAACCGAGAGAAAACAATGATCTCGCTACATGTTTTTCACTTTGAAATTCATTCAATGCATGTTCTAATCCGCAGTACGGCCACACAAATATATTGAGCTCGATCGGACGGAAAACCTCGCTCCATTCTGTCGAGTAAGCACGATTTGCGAGGGGCGGAGACTTTTCCCCCACCGAGCTATCCATTCGTGTTCACGCTGACGGTGATACCGACTTGAGCGGTGATCATGACTCGCGCGGCTACAAGGGAATCTGCAACCTCGACAGAGGCGATGATCACAAAATTATATTCCCGAACTCGCCGCCGCGATTTAGCGCCATTCCCGAGGCACGCCAAAAACGGGAGCGTTGTACATCTCCCTACTAATCTCTGACAACAATTGTACAAAGTTTCAACTCAATCGGATGAATGGTATCATGGAAGTTGACATTTTTCAAACATTTAAACATTTTTAATACTTTGGAAGCTCATGAGTCCTTTTCTTGAAAACAATTGGACCAAATAATTATTTATTTACAATAAACATATATTACAGAATAGAACAAAATTTATTTCGTGTTATTACAACCACAAACAAAAAAGTTATGACGATTTAAAGGCGAAATTTCGGGTGGACAGCCCCCCCCCCCCGCCGATCCCCCAAAAAATTGTGTCGATCCATGTGCCAAACACCCTGTATAGTAAATATAATAATAATAAATAATAAAAACATAAGTAGTTTATGAAATATGAGGAAAACACATGAACGTACGCAAAATACATATACATCTTCCCTTATTTATTGGTAGTATTTTACTACCCTAAGAGGGTAGTAATAACGCCTCTTATCCTTCTAGGGGTCGAATATCACAGATTCCTTTCTTAGTGGGTGTTTACATCATACAAGGAAACTACTGTCAAAGTTGTATGTTTCTATCTTCAGTGGTTTGGGCTGGGCGTTGATCTATCAGTCAGTTAGTCAGGACATATTCTTCTATAGATAAAGATACTCACGTAGAAATGCCAATGCTCACCCGTTAGTGGACAATCGGCTGAGACTTGGCCCAGTACTGGATGCCAAGCGTCGGCATTCTAGACTGGCCCAAGCTTCAGCATGTCGATGGTACAAAACAGACCCAACGCTAGCTCAACGCCAGAGCCGCCAGAGCCAGCGCTGGCTCAACCGTTTGTGGACAATCGGCTGAGACTTTGCCCAGGACTGGATACCAAGCGTTGGTATTCTAGACTGGACCAAGCGTCGGCATGTCGATGGTACAGAACAGACCCAACGCTGGCTCAACACCAGAGCTAGCGCTGGCACAACCATTAATGGACAATCGGCTGAGATTTGGCCCAGTGCTGGATACCAAGCGTCGGCATTCTGGGCTGGCCCAAGCATCAGCATATCGATGGTACAGAACAGGCCCAATGCTGGCTCAACGCCAGAGCCAGCGCTGGCTCAACCGTTAATGGACAATCGGCTGAGACTTGGCCCAGTGCTGGATACCAAGCGTCGGCATTCTAGGCTTTTCCAAGCGTCAGCATGTCGATGGTACAGAACAGGCCCAACGCCAGAGCCAGCGCTTGCTCAACCGCTTGTGGACAACTGGACTGGCTCAACCATTAATGGACAATCGGCTGAGACTTGGCCCAGTACTGGATACCAAGCGTCGGCATTCTAGACGGGCCCAAGCGTCAGCATGTCGATGGTACAGAACAGGCCCAACGCTGGCTCAACGTCAGAGCCAGCGCTGGCTCAACCGTTAGTGGACAATCGGCTGAGACTTGGCCCAGTATTGGATACCAAGCGTCGGCATTCTAGACTGGCCCAAGCATCCGCATGTCGATGGTACAAAACAGACCCAACGCTGGCTCAACACCAGAGCCAGCGCCGGCTCAACCGTTAATGCACAATCGGCTGAGACTTGACCCAGTACTGGATACCAAGCGTCGGCATTCTAGGCTGGCCCAAGCATCAGCATGTCGATGGTACAGAACAGACCCAACGCTGACTCAACGCCGGTGCCAGCGTTCGACCGACATCCAATCACATGCACGAACACAGAAGAAAGGGAGCCTCTTATTGGTTGTCGTAGCTATGACGAAAACGCTCGCCACCGAGTTACAGAATCTCGCTACTATACATATATGTACTTCTACGCTCATGCAGCCATATTGTTCAGAGTTTTTAGTGTTGGAACAAGGAAGATCTCCTCGTGTTGTTTTAAACGACCAAGTGAAAAAAGTATTTGTGTGATTGATAATTACAAATATACAAACGAATTGACAGCCAATATTGACGCTGAAGTGTTTTCTGAATCGGGATTATCAATAGCCAATTCTATGTTTCAATTTGTTTTCTGAAATTCAGTCGTAAACTTTAGCTTTAGATATAACATGATAAAATGTTTTTTTTTTGTGGAGCAATATCCTATTTTTGAAAAATATGATTGTCGTGATATAAAAATATAAAACTTATAATTTTACCGAAATTGGTGATAATCTCTGACGGTGAGACTCTTCACGGACGAAAACTAACCTATAATTTGCTATCTTTTTCGTTTCTTTGGTGTTTATACTACATCACAATGAAGACCGGAAAATCAGACGACAATTTATATTAATATCTGTTTGGAAGTTTTTTTATTTCCAATCGATCAATTTTCATCAGTTCGATACATGTATCGAACTGATGAGGGTTATGAGGCATGCCTCATAACCGTAGAACATACTTTTAAAACCTAATTAACTTTTGCTAATATGTTGTTATATCTTTTTCTGCCTCACCAATATCCTTTCAAAATCTTTCCCTCTCTATCGCAGATATATTTTCAAAATCTTTTTCTCTCTCATTGCTATCTTTATAAATTGTTTTTCTCGCTCTCTGATATCTTTTCAACATCTTTTTTTCTCACCGATATCTTTATAAAATCTTATTCTCTCTCACCAATATCTCTTAAAAAACTTTTCTCTTCCTCCGATATCTTGCCATAATCTTTTTTTCGCTCTTCGATATCTTTTTAAAATACTTTTCTCTCTCTCCGATGTAATTCTTTCACTTTTTCCCATATTGTCTTAAGAGGTTTTTCACTCTCTGATATGTTAAGGGCCTTACCGCTTAGCAATGCCCTTTAAAACACTTTTGATGCTGCGGTTAGTTAGTTACCGAAGATGTATTTTTCCCCTTGCGGTAGCATGCACATAATCTTTTTTGCAGTCTGCGACATGATTTGAAAATGTTCTTTACTATTTCCTCGCTATTCAAAAAAAATCCTTACTCTCAATGAAACCTTTATTTACTGGCCAAATAAACTTCGTACGAACTACAGAGTAATGTATTGAAGGTTTAATTCAGAGTAAAAATTTTGTATCAATAACTTATATCGTTGTTTTCATATGCTGGCATTGTTTTGTATGGATTGGTCGTATAAATCTTCACCACATTGTATTTCTAAAGCTTTTGCAGTCTTAGCTTACAGTTTTACTCTGTCCTAATGTATTTAAGAATGTTATATACTGTTGTCGGTTTAGCTAGCGAAGGAGAATTTTATTCTTCGGACCATGCATTTCGATTTTCAGCTTATAATAATACTAAGCAACAGTAACCATCTCTTATTTCAGTTCATTCATTTCATAATAATACTGAATAACACCAATAATTCACTTTTTCCTCCGAACAATATATTTTCAGAATTTTTTTCACTCTCTGCAAAATATATACATGGTATATAAGGTGTAGTAAAAAGAAATCCATTATTTTTGCATGAAATTGAAGGCTTTATTTAGCATAGTTAGAATGATCCGATTTAGGTCAAATATGCACCATTTTGATCGATAACTTGTTGCCACTTTGAAGGTAATTTCATTATGCCTTTCTTATAGAAACCCTCATCCCTATTGGCAAAAAACTGGGACAGTCGATTTTCACAAGCTTCTCTTGAGGCGAATTTTTCACCAGCAAAATCATTCGCCATAGACAGGAACAGGTGGTAATCACTTGGTGCCAGATCCGGACTATAAGGTCGATGCATAAGAACCTCCCAACCAAGCTCCCGGAGCTTCTGGCGAGTCACTGTGTGTGTGGCGTGGCGTTGTCCTGATGGAATACAATTCCTCTCCTATTGGCCAAAGCTGGCCGCTTCTGGGCGATTGCTTCCTTCAGACGGTCCAATTGTTGACAGTACAGGTCCGAATTAAGAGTTTGGCCGCAGGGGAGCAGCTCATAGTAGATGATTCCCTGCCAATGCCACCAAACACACAGCAAAATCTTCCTGACCGTCAATCCTAGCTTGGCCTCCGTTTGTGCCGGCTCACCGCGATTCGACCACGACCGGTTTCGCTTTACGTTGTCGTATGTGACCCACTTTTCATCACCAGTCACCATCCGCTTCAGAAATGGGTCGATTTTGTTGCGATTCAGCAGCGATTCGCAGATGGAAATTTGGTCCATGAGGTTTTTCTGCGTTAACCCATACATCGAACTTCTTTTTGTATCCAGCCTTATTCAAGTGGTTCTAAACGGTTTTTTGTGCAATGTTTAGCTCCTCGGCAATCGAAACAGTGCTTACATGACGGTCGGACTCGACTATTTCCATCATTTTATCGACATTTTCGACAATTGGCCTTCCAGAGCGTGGTGCATCTTTGGCATCAAAATTACCGGAACGGAATGGACGAAACCAAAATTGCGCGTGATTGGCTGTTACAGTATCAGAACCATAAACACTATTCACATTTTCAGCCGCCTGGCTTGCGTTTTCGCCTTTATCGAAGAAAAACTGTAAAATATGGCGTATTTTCACTTTGCTGGTGGCCATCTTTGACGCGCGCTCAAAGAATATTGAGTTAAGCAATCACAAAACTGTCTGAGATGTTTAATTTAGTACGAAATCTTATCTTTCTAACGCCATCTAGCGTAATCCGATCGCACTTATACAACGCGAGATACAGATTACTAAAGCCATCTATTGCAAAAATAATGGATTTTTTTTACTACACCTAATATATATATTTTTTAAAGTCAACTCTCTCATATGATTCTCAAATCTTTATCTGTTTATATACTTTAACCTTTATATAGTATAAACCCCTTACATAGTTTTTTTAGTTTTTAGTTTTATTTTTTTTAACCTTTTTACATTGTTTTAAGGTTTATTAACCTTGGTATAGCTGATATAGCTGGTTGACGTATCAGCTCAGTATTCCGTTCCTATTAGAAAAAATCTACAGATATTACATAAAGTGCAACTATTTCATGGCATTGAAAATATTATCAGACTTTTCGGGTGATGAAGAAAAAGGTACATGCAAATAATATGAGTTGCTCTCTCTCACATTATCATATGCTCGCTCTCTCACTCTCTCACTCTCCATCTATCCATCAAATTTTCGCGTTTTCACATTTTCACATTGTCGAATTTTCGCATTTTTCACATTCTTACATGTTCGCATTTTCACATTTTTTACTTTTTCGCGCTTTTCACATTTTCACATGTTCGCATTGTCACATTTTCGCGTTTTCACATTTTCGCATTTTCACGTTTTTACATTCTCATCCATCCATCCACCCTCTCACCCGCCCTCTCTCTCTCTCTCTCTCTCACTCACTCTCACTCTCCCACTCTTGCACTGACTTACTCTCTCAAACTGTAAATATGATTATCATCCTTGTGATCCAGGCATCGTAGCCAATATATGGCTGCCGAGCGTCAGGCGTGCGGCGCATTTCCATGCCTGGACCAAGCATTTTTGCCGAGCCTCGGCCAATCAAGTTCGACACTGAGCCAGCGCTAGGCCGATGCTCAATTTAGACATGGGCCAGTCGTGGTCTTGGCATCGTAGCCAACCCTCGGCTGCCGAGCGTCAGCCGCGCGTCACATTTCCATGCCTGGGCCAAGCATTTTTGCCGAACCGCGGCCAATCAAGTTCGACACTGAGTCTGCGCTGGGCCGATGCTCAATTTATACATGGGCCAGTCGTGGTCTTGGCATCGTAGCCAACCCTCGGCTGCCGAGCGTCAGCTGTGCGTCACATTTCCATGCCTGGGCCAAGCATTTTTGCCGAACCGCGGCCAATCAAGTTCGACACTGAGTCTGCGCTGGGCCGATGCTCAATTTATACATGGGCCAGTCGTGGTCCTGGCATCATAGCCAACCCTCGGCTACCGAGCGTCAGCCGCGCGTCACATTTCCATGCCTGGGCTAAGCATTTTTGCCGAGCCTCGGCCAATCAAGTTCGACACTGAGCCAGCGCTGAGCCGATGCTCAATTTATATGTAGGTCAGTCGTGGTCCTGGCATTGTAGCCAACCCTCGGCTGCCGAGCGTCAGCCGCGCGTCACATTTCCATGCTTGGGCCAAGCATTTTTGCCGAGCCTCGGCCAATCAAGTTCGACACTGCGCCAGCGCTGGGCCGATGATCAATTTCTACATGGGTAGATAGATGACACTCGGAGTGCAAACGCATCGACTGACACCTCATTTCTCAAAGTACGTTAAGTGGTTTATGAGATATCAGGGAAACGTATGAACGTACGTGAAATACATATACATTCTCTCCTCTATTTTGGTAGTCGGGTAAAAATGGAACATCGCGAAGTCTCAGTTCGAGGCGAACTACGAGTAATATTTCAAAATAACCACGACAAACAAATGTTTTTTTTTCCACGAAAACAATAGATCTTGGCAATAGCTGTTGAATGGAATGTAAAAAAACTTGGTGTGGCTGTGTCTGGGATACGGCCGTCTGTTTTTCGTGAATATGCCTACGTTAGATCGTCAACTTGACTCGGCTCGGCAGTCACAACGGCAAATGTACTCGCTCCGACGTTGACGCGCTTGGCCTTTTTGCGTTCTCAGCACCGCTTCACTCGATCATATGTTGTTCCACGGGTATAACTTGATTGATTTTGAGACGCTCTTTCCAACCGCACATGATTTTTGTATTTTATGTTGGCTTTTTGACGAGTATAGGCAGACATTAAAACTTAATAATTTTCACTTTAAAGTCATAATATTTCAAAATGACCACGACAAACAAATGTTTTTATACACGAAAACAATAGATCTTGGCAATAGCTGTTGAATGGAATGTAAAAAAAAGGTTGTAGCTTCTCCGAATCAAAGTTATACTGCGGTGAAGACGTGTGACGCGTCCAAACAGACATACAATGGCGGCGTTCCCCCACCCTCCACGAGCGATGCTTTCATGTTCTCGCTCAACGTAAAAAATTCTTTGATCTCTTGGTAACCGAGTGGTGTAATTGAATGTCGGATATAAACGATAAATTCGGAGCTGTAGTGCCAAACTGTATCGCCCGATTTTGTTATCATCGGGTTTTCTGGATTGCACCCCACTATTGTTGCAAATTTAAAAATGTATTCCCGTAAGAAATCATCTATGGTTGGAAAGAGTCTCAAAATCAATCAAGCTATATACGGTGTGACCGTAATTTTGATGGAACGGGAAAAAAGAGACCAAGAGAGTCACAAAACTTACCCCCCTTCCTATCCCGACAATTTGTATAGGGCGCCAGCCGATAATCGGCTTGTCGAGACGGGAAAGAGGAACGCAATGTCCGGCCAAACTACAGCCTCGTGGATAAGGTAGAGGGGATGGGTTAGGTGTCGATGGCGCTTGGGAGAAGAAAAAGGGAATTAGGGAACTTATTCGCAAACACCTTCGATTCCCTCTCCTTCGCAATCAAATACAACAAAAAGAAACGATACGCACGAAATCTCAGACAATCGCGGCACACGCACGCACACTCCCGACCGGGGCCTACTCACACCCACAATCTAACGCGAGCTCGTGGATGGCCATCGCCTCCTCACCTATTGGCCTTAAAATTTTTTAACAAAACCGGGCCCCCGCAACTCGGTTACCCGGCCGAGCTTATGAAACACACGATCCCGGATAAACCCCCGGTCGTTACTTACCGCGCGCGCCGACCACCGCCCACCCCTCGCTGCGACTGGACCGGGGAAACCCGGCACCGGAAAAAGGGACAACCACTAGATAAAACGAAAGTACCGGTAGGGACTCCACACGGGTTCGAGCTACCGTCCCGCGAGCAAACGGGACGCCGGCTCTCCGCGGAGAGATCCACTACTTCGGGAGAATCGTACTCTTTTCCCTCGTTACAGGTCCCGCCGCGGAACGCGGCATCACCAGGGACGACGCGCTGCGACTTTCCCCTCACTCGCTCTCTCACACACAAACTACGGGAACAACAGAGTTTTTGGAACAAGATCCGTCGCGAACCGAAAGCGAGCCTCCCGCGCGCGACCACGACACGAATTTCCCCGACGGCTAGCACTTACAATATACGCGGGACAATACGACGAGAACGCGAAAGAGGCCGTGGCCACGGGACAGGTGTGCGAGATCGTGAAGCAATCGCGCGGCCAAAAATCTATCCGGACTGTCGCAAAAGGCAGGACCGAGCTCACCGGAAAAGAAAATGGTCGCTTGTGTTGATCGTCTGACGTCCGTCCGGCCCGACACCTCGCAGGAAGCTAACACGAGAGCCGGCCGGCACGGGAAATGCGTACGCGTACCCCCACCAACTCGGGCATTGTCTTTGCTCATGCGAGAGGGCCATCCCGCGCCCAATTGTTCTTCGAGTAGGTCTTTGATTTGGCGCGAGCTTCAAATCCGCGACTTCTCGAACGAGAGACAGGCAAGGATTCTTCTCTTTTGTTGGTCCGACACCCAGGTTCTTTGTGCCTCGCTCCTTTCTTTACCGGACTTTTCATGAACCTCCCGTCCGGGTGACGAAGGGAACCACACGGTGCCCGAACTCCTGGACAAGATAACCCTCTTCCTTTCCGTTCAGAGATCACGAAGCCGGGAAAGGCTAAAGAGGGGGGGGGGGGGGGCTCAAGCAAGAGCTACGACCCTGAGCTACCTCCCGTCCGGGAAGCGATGGCGCCACCTCCGCTTGATTTTCGCGGGAACCTCCACCAATCGCCGTGTAGTTAATTCGGGGCAACGATCTCCACCGGGACCGTTACTTATCGCAACTCGCCTCACATAGAAATAGGGAAAAGAAAGAACAGAAAATATTAAGATTACATTCGAATTCGCTCAGAGGGCCCTACGGAGTCGTGTCGTGACTACGGTGGCGGCCCCGGACCGGAGGGCGGTAACGTCGTACCCAAACAGGGAGGCCGATGCGCGATCCAAAAGGAATAATAAAAAAAACGCGTCACAACGGAAACAACATATGATCGAGTGAAGCGGTACCGAGAATGTAAAAAGGCCGAGCGCGTCAACGTCAGAGCAGTACATCTACTGTTGTAGCTGCCGAACCGAGTCAAGTTGATGATCTAACGTAGACGTATTCACGAAAACTGACGGCTGTGCCCTAGACATGGCCACACCAAGTTTTTTTTTACTTCAATTGCTTATTATTATAAGCAATTGACGTAAAAAGAGGGCGAAAATATACGCCTTCAATAATTAATCTGCCGAAGGAGTCGTTTTTTTTTGCATTTTTCACTTTCTCTAAAATCCTCAAATTAAAACCTCCGAATAAATATACTTTTTGGAAAGACGGTCGATACTGTATTTTTTCGTATCTAAAAAACCTTCCTCTTAAAAAACCTCAAGGATTTTTTTTTATTTTGAAAAAAATATGATATCTTTCGTGCAAATGGGGTCAGAGCATGGGCCACAGTGGATCATTGTTTTTCTAACTCATGCAGTTCCAAAGTTTACCGCTAAGTCATTTTTCTCTCAAATTAAATCCTACAAGGAGTACCCAATCTTTAAAAAAACAGGCATTTATTGGCGAGTGTACATAAATTTTCAAGATGTAGCCTTTACAAAAAAAACTGGGAAATGATCCACTGTGACCCAGGAGTGGGTCACTTTGGATCAATGCATGGATGACAGTGAATCAACTGGGGCACACTGGATCTATAGAAATAAATACAGTAAAAGATGATTATTTCCATAATATCACTCATTTAGTTGTACCGTAAGACAGCTTTTGATTGAATATTCTGAACAGTCTTACAAAAGTTAACAAAGATCACAATTATTTGAACTTAGAAATTTTTCTCTTAGAGCTAATCAATAAAGCGTTAATTTAGTTTTGACGTACAGAACTAAGGTTCAAGCTGAGTCATAAACTTTCGTTGGCACTTAATAACAGTATGATAGGAACATTGTCAAGAAATCAACAATTAAGAACAAAAATCATTATTTAGTAATAATTAACATAAATACAAAAAAAATATAATAATTTCTTAAATTTGAAAACAAATCTTGAGGTTTTGTTTAAGATCAAGTACGCAATTAACATAGATTCATGCTAGAAAAGGCAATATCGAAGTGGTACATGCCTTGCTTTCTCTTTGTTGTAACCGTTTCTTTTGGGTTATATTTTTTCACTTATAAATCATCAACGCATTACATTCATATAATCACTTTTAGACATCACGCCGTATTGTTCATCCATCACTGATAAGAAAGCTCAAAGTAGGAAATAACGACTTTTGGCTCGTCTAGCCTATCACTGTAACATCCAAATTGTCAATAACGATTTTTGTCTCGTCGACAAGGTTTTCACAATTCTTTAACATATTACAATCAACGAATTTCGTCTCGCCGACAAGCTTTTCTTAAAGCGTTCTCATGTTTAATTTTACCACAATATTTGATCCCCGAGGGGTCAAATACAATAGATCTTAAATTTTCAAATTTTGTATATAAAATTTATCGAAAAAACCAATGTTCGCATTATAATTTACAATAAGACAAAACGATTTGTACTAACGACCATTTTATACCACCGTGTCACGCCTATTTTGTCCCAATTTTACCTGATCGAAAATTGTTCAAATACTCACTTTTGTTTATGTCTTTATCTACCTTACGAGACCTCCGACTAGGTCAGTTTCAAAATTACACTTCCTTATTCGATCGTTGTAGAGTTTTTCTTTTAATGAAATGTCCATTTGATCCAGGAATTCGACCGATGCGACGCCATTTCCGTGAGACCCTTTTTGACGGGCAGATCTCGATGTTCGATCTCGTCGCAAGCGTAACTCCCTCAACGAGCGTCGTCTCAATTCGTCCCGTCAAAAAGAAAACGACGACTGATGCGACGGATTTGAAATTGTTCACGGTGCATATGAATTTCGTGGTTTGGCGACTGCGTGCCCAAAAACCACGATTCCACGGTCGATCGGATCGTCACCACGTGCGCTATGCCGACATGTTGATTTTCACATATTTTATTTGTTTATATAACCTTTCGGAGACACGAAATTTTTCGTGTTCCATTAACGACACTACTTGACTTTTGAAAACGTATATTATTAACCACGATGGGCTTTGATGCCTCGTGATATTCGTGGATTTTAAAAAAACACGTGTTGCAGGCTGAGTTACAGGTGACAGAATGGCCGAATGGCCGACTCTTCTTCTTCTCGATCTTTTCTCCTTCTTTTTCATCTCGACATCTATTTCCGCTCTATTTCTATCGCAACTCCATCTATTTTCTCTCCGACCGTTCTGTGGCTCCATCTAATTTCGCGCGAAATTCAAATTTAAAATACGAGCGGGGCGCACTCGTATCGCGGTTACATTGTATTACCAGAAAACTTAGGTTGCGTTAAAATCATTTTAATGTCTTGCAACGAAACCGTGGCAATATCTGGCACATTTGGCATATGAAAATTGTTTGGTGTTTTGTCAGATTTTCTAAGAAAACTGACCTCAGTGTCAGTTCCCTTTTCTCCTATAACTTTAGCTGTATAGTAAATTTTTTCCGGTTTACTTCAAATTCAACAATTATAAAGTCACCTTCCTTTGGCATAGCTTTCAGTGCAGTAAAGTTGGGATCCACGAACACATATTTATTTTCTTCCTCAAACATCGGGTCTTCTTTAGAATAAACACTAATTTGGTCGCCGTCTTCGTTGGAACTCCCTCCTTGTAAAAATTTTTTTTCTTTGTTTTTGCAGCCGCCTTCGTCTGTTTGCGTTTCTTGTCATCTCTCATTTCTATTTCTTCTTAATAAAGTCAGTTGCAATCATCGACTTCCCATTGCGTCTTGGTGTTGTTCCTCCTTTACGTGGACCCTCTTTAGGTAACCCTCGCAATTCGAATGGACTTAAGAAGCTTTTTTCTATATTTGCGGATGTAATTGTGCCAGCGAAAGCCTTGGTCGGAGTATGCGTCGTTGCCGCAGATGAAGAGCAAGGCAGAATCAAAGAAGAATGATTGGAGCAGGAAGCATTAGCCGTGACTGCAAGTAGATTATTGTTCACCTGGACTGCTGGAAATGGAGATCAAGCGTTTTCTAATACAATATCAGGATGTCGTTGGAAAATTTGTTTAGATGGAGTGCAAGGAAGCTCTAGTACTGAAGGCGACGGGGTTCTCGTTCTGTCATTGTCATTACCTTGAACACCGTGTTCTTCTGGTCTATTGCCATGGTTTGGTTCAGTGCAGGGAGGCTCTAGTACTGAAAGTGATGGGTTTCTCAGTCGGTCATAATCTTTATTTTGAGCATCGTGTTCTTGTATTCTGTTGCTTTGGTTTGGATCATTTTCCAGATTAACTTGTCGATCAGTAACTTCACTAGGTGCAAAGTTTAGATCAGTAAAAATATCTCTGTTGAAGGGGAAAATTCCCGTCGCTTTATACGCAGCGCAAATATTTTCGGGCGTCATAGCTTTCATATGGGCCTCCCTTATGCATACAGCGCCTTCATATATTGAGAAAGTTTCTCTGGATTTCACATCATCCAGCTGTCTACTGCCTTGTTATAAGCAGTTTTTACTAGCCCGAAAACGCCGACATCCAGAGGTTGCGGTTTTCCGGTTGAATGCGGCGACACTGTTAAAACAGTGACACCATTCTCTTTTGCCAGATTCACGGCTTCTATACAAACGTGCGACTCGTGGTTATCATATATGAGCAGACTAGGATTATCTTTACTGCTGTTTGTGTGGGTTATAAAATGCTACATTGTTTTTATAAACAATTCCGCGTTCATCCAGCCAGACGATGTAGCTAGACCTAAAGTTCCAGCCGGGGCGTCGGCAATCATATGTTATTTGAAATGCACTCTTGGAAATATAATTACTGGCGGCAAAGCATTCCCTAAAGCGCTAACAATCTAACGAGTTGTTAATGTCCCTCGTTCTGCGCTGGTAACCTTGGAAACTTGCTTTTGTCCTTTGGCTGCTAGCACTTTGGCAGACTTCTGCACTGTCATAGTATTCGTTTCGTCTAAATTAAATATTCTCGTTCCATTACCAAAGGCTGCCTGTCTAGACATAACAGTTTCTAAATTTTCAAAGAACAGACCTACAATGTGGCGGTTGAAAGACGTTGCTCTACTTAAGTTGCATCCCTCAGGAGTCCGCAAAGATAATCGATTATCTTGAATCGATAATCTCTGATACCTGTATAAAGTTGTGAACGGGATACCAGTCGATCTTGCAACAGCTCTTATTTTGTGGCCATCCGATATAAGTTTTAAAGCGCTACGCACCTGTTCTTCGGTGTGAAGTCCGATACCAGTTTTCCTTTCTCTATTGCGAGACATTTTCACCTATAAAAAAAGTATGAATGAGTTTTAACTTCACGGGTCACACGGGATCAGCGATCCAGTGTGACCCAAAACGAAATGATTCATTGAGACCCAACGGCGGTTATCGAAAAAAATAATTACCAACACAAAAACAATCCCTCCTAAAAACGAAACAACGTAGTTTACAACTAATATACGAAGTACCAAGCGTAAAACAATATCCGAAAGTCCAGATTTCTTACTGATTTGAAGACAACACAATTTTAAAAAACACGCAGAAAAATAGTTTCTTACTTGCCTGTTGACCGGAACGTAGCAGCGCGTCCTCTCGCTTTGATACCGCGTCGACGACTAGTGCGGAAGATGGGGGTATGGTAGAGCGGCAACCATGGGTTTGTTCGTGTGCCTACGCGCAACACACACGGAGCTATAGTAAAAAATCCACTGTACCCCGTGATCCACTGTGACCCATGCTCCCTTAAGTATTTTCCAACGCATCTCCCACTTTGAACAAATGTTTGGGCACTTGATTTTTGTTTTTCTTCGAAAATAAATTTTGGACCATAAAATAAGGATCATTGACTACAAAAAACGTTTCTACAAAAGAAAAAAATATGCATATTTACTGAAATACAACGATCTGAAAAACGTCTGAGGTCATATTGACCCCATATGCAGTCAGAGTTTCATGGCGGAGGTGTGTAGTCGAAGGGTTAAAACGCTTATGCGGTACTTTTGTACCTTTTTCGTTTTTTTTGAAAATCATTTTTTTAAACTCGTGGACAAAATTTGTGGAGATCTATTTAACCGCTTTGATGAAATTTATACCACATATTATATATAATATTATCTAGGATGTAGCCTAGGATTTTTTGATTGGATGACACATTCATTTTGTATCAATTTTTTTTACTCAAAATTTTATTAGAAATCAGTTTTTTTCAAGTAGCTATCATGTGTACAAAAAAAATGTAATTGTTTCCCTATGCTATACTTTAGCTATTATCTTTCTTTACAGGAAATTTTTCATTTTTAATTTTCAGACAATGCCTGACAGAGAAAAAATTCACCATCAGAAAAATAAACATTATCTTATATATTTAATAGCCGTGTCAAATAAAAAAAAATGCCATATTATTTTTGCAAGCGCCAAGGTGGTGCACCTCCTTAAGAGATCGAAAAAGTCGTCGTACAATATAAAAAGGTAAGAATGATAAAGTATTATTTCGTTTTTACTTAATACTACCGTCTCTGATTGTGACAACGTGTTTCCAATAATGTTGACGTAGCGATATCATTAGTTTCATTTTTTTAAAGCTAAAACGTGTGAACGTTTGTTAAATATATCGTCTAAAACATTAACTGCAGTCTGAAAACTGTTATCATCAGTATTGTGGAGCTTTAAATTGTCTGTAAAATCGGAATTCAACATTTTTGCGTAGGATCTTCTTCTAGGAATAGTCTCCTAGGAACATCTTAAAATGTTAAGTTTAGATTCCCTACAACGGCAAACGTCGGCATGCGTGAAACCAGAGAGCCCGCAATAACGGAGAGTTGATCGTAAATGATAAATCTTTTTTAAAAAGTATAATAATACGTTCGAAGAGTATTTTATACTCTGCAATATTGATGATACCAATTTTCGGAATATGGCCAGTACAGGAATCCATGCAAGAGACATATTGTAACGACCAAGGGGAAAATTTTTTATCTACTTTAACTTTACCGCTATTTAATTTAAACGTGTTAGTACATGTATTCAAATTGTCGGAAATTTTCTTCGTTATAAAAGTAATCATTTTCGCCATAAGGTTAATTATTTGGAAGATATTTGGCGAAAAGTGAATTCCGAAATTTCGGCTAGCATACGTCTTACTTTTGAGAGAATTTCGTTTTACACCCAGGGGACATGCCTGAACCAATTCGAAAAAAGAAATCGGATATAAAACACTCTGCAGAAAAAATATCTATAACTTTTCATCTATTACGCAAAAGAAAGATGAATATCAAATTCGTAGAATATCGAATTCGTAGTGAATCGCTCCTGTACTAGTGAAGGGTACACGCACGTAGGGTTTTCAATGCGCAGGTCTGCCAGGACACCATCAATCGTCGAATGAATTCGTATTAATTACCGAAGTCCGTCCAGATTTATTCATCGTCAAAAGCAGTAGAGTAAATGTACCGGAGACGAAAACCCCTATAGCCTTACCGTCGAATATAGCGTGGAGGTTCTCGCGCGATTTTGTGGCCTTGGAAACTAATGTACACATAGGCACATGCACGGTCAACATATATTGGCCAGAATCGCGGTGTATCACTGCGTATTAGTAGTGAACGTGCCGAACCACGAGGATCGACGCATCCGCGACCCGAACTCGTCGCTCACGAACGCAGCACACTTTAGTCGCAATTTTTAAAAATAAATTGGCACTCTAGCACGTTGGTGAAACAGTGCGGTCTCGCCGACTGTCCGCGATGCACTTAGAATCTCGTTACTAACGGAGTGTTATCTTATTTTACACTTCAACCATCATACGTAGGAGTCCAGCCTTGTTTTCGGGCATGATATCGTCTGTTCGAAAAAAATCGGTAGTTTAGTCTCGAAACACATGGAGTTTCGTGTGTGCATGTATGTGGATAAATATTGATCTTTAACGTCATTTGCTTCGCGTGTAGTTGGCGTATTCGTATTCGCATGGCCGGCCAAGGGTACTCCAAAATTTTTTTTGGTATATATTTTCACCTACGCAACAAGAGAGAAGAATCACGTGGACTGACGAAAATACTTGCGGATTAAAAGTACACGGCGTCTTCTACCGTAAGCCCTGAAGGTTCACTTATTACGGAGCATATGTACCATACGCATGTAAAAGCACTTATGAAAATATATCATAAATGTAGATAATCACAAATGCATAACAATGAATAATGAATACAATCATGCTCATCAGTGGCAAAAACAGTCGTACATGTATTCCGTAAAAACATCAATAGCAATATTTGATTAATATGGTATATTGGTTGAGAAATGTTCGAACGCAATTTTGATAAAATAGAAAAAAAACCTTGAGAAAGAACCTTGAGAAAAAATGTATGCTGCCATCAGTGCTGCAGCCGGGGGGGGGGGGGATGCATCAGGTGTAAAGGAAAATACGTGTCTACTTAGCGAGTAGACAAGCGCGACGTATTTGACTTAATTTTGCAAAGGAAATCATTAGTCAGCAAGTGTAGAAATCGTCGCCTGTTCCCTCTGTTTATTCAGTGCATTTTTTTTCAAGGATATACGTCTTCTATCGTTCAGGCGACTGTGCAAAAATTATCCTTCTCCGCTTTCGGGTTTTCCTTCAGCAGATATACGCAACGATAATTTATCTCCGTGTTTGTGTTACTCCTGCACGCCTAATCAATCTGTATTTATACAAATCTGAGATTCTGCTTATATGTTCCTGTGGAACAATGAATATATTGTGAAGGCAACAAGTTACTCATTTCACTTACATATTTTCATGAAGAAAGATTTATTAGAAACAGTATAAATTAATATCATTCTAAAAGCCAATCAGATTCAGATTTAACAGTACAATCGTGCTGGATATTGGAATCGGAAAAAATTTGAAGAAGGCTAGTTTTTTGACAGGTGATTTTGTAGGTGCCGCGGGTGCTCAATCCAAGTTTGCCTAAAGGTCGGGATGTAGAATGAAGGGGGATGGGGGTGGATTGATGCCAAACTATAACCCCTGCGAAGTCGGCACCGTGAGACAAAATGTTCAGAAATATCATGGCTTTATTTTTGTCCATGGCGCCGAAATCGTGGAAGCTCATTTTGAGGGTAAAAAAGTGGGGTGAAATTTTAAAAAATCAGTTTGAATTCAGTATCTCTGTATGAAAAAATCGTACAATCTTTGTTTAAATGGGGACGTTATAGCCCTTGAAACGACGCGTCGATTGAGTATTTGATTATCCCTCTCCGATAATATATTCACGGCCAAAAAAAAAGTTGAAATATCAAAAAACAATTGTTTATTGGATAACTCAAAAACAATCGATTTTTCGGGTATGGTTTAAATATACGAAATGTAGAGATTAATTTTCTCTATATTTTCATTTCCATGGACCAACCCTTGAATTCTGCTTTTTCCAACCCCTCTCGAGGGTTGAAAATTCAAAATTAAATTCTGGGCAAATTATTGACCATACGAATTCGCCGCCGTGGAACAATTTGTAGCTTGAACCCTCAGCTACATTTTTATCCATAGCGCCAAACTCGTATCTCTTTATTTTCGGTTTTAAAAATGGGGGGAACCTACCGCAAATCAGTTTTTTGAGAATAACTCTTCGAGAATTTTTTTTTCGATCTCCATTTAAATGAAAAAGTTGTAGCTCTCAAAAATACGCGACGATTGAGTATAAAATCATCCCTCAACTCCAAAAGTAACCACCCCATAAAAAATGACGAAATAGTCTGAAAATTTTGTTTTCGTGATTACTCAATAACGGTTCATTTCACGGGTGCAGTGTGAATGTACGGAATTTAGGGATTAATATTCTCTACATTTTCGTCCATTTTTCATTTTCCTACTTAGAAATACAATGTGCATGAATCTGTGAAATACGAAAATTTTACGAGTAATGCAAAAAGTATATTTTAACATTTTAGGGGATGATAAAGATATTTTTAGGGTAGTTTGTGGCGTTGGAGAATTGAATGACTGGATTTCACGCCTTTAAATGTCGAGAGCACCGCTTGAAACGAACTTGAATTGTAACCGTGATTCATTAATTTTTTCAAGCGGATTGATATTGGGGTTGAGGGTTGATGAAATACACATTCTACGCGTATTTTTGAGGGCAACAAATTTCACACTTAGACGAAATTCGTAAAACGACCTGGCGAAGAGAAATTTCGAAAAAACTATACGAAACATTGTTTACCCTGATTTTTCACCCCCAAGAGTCACCTTGACGGGATTGAGTCTATGACTAAAATTAAAGCTGAATATTCAATGAACAAATTATCCCGAATGAAAATTTTCGTACAGTTTTTCGTATTTCCGGTAAAAGATAAAAATATTTTTACTTTCGTTAAGGGATGAAAACATGGCAAAACTCGAGGGTTGTTTATATGAACTGAAATGTAGAGAATATTAATTCCTACATTTCGTACATTCGAACTGCAACCGTAGAATCAACCGTTTTTGAGTAATCACGAAAACAAAATTTTCAGTGTATTTTGTCATTTTTTATGGGGGGAGGGGGTACTTTTGGGGTTGAGGGATTATTTTATATCCAAAAAGGGGAGGGGCGTGCCCCCTTTTTAAGACCGAAAATAAAGAGATAGGAGTTTGGTGCTGTGGACAAAAATGAAGCTGAGGGTTCAAGCTACAAATTGTTCCACGGCGGCGAATTCGTACGGTCAATAGTTTCCCTGAGAAAGGGTTGATAGAAACGAGGGTGGTCCATAGAAACGAAAATATACAGAAAATTATTCTCTACATTTCGTACATTTAAACCATACCCGAAAAATAGATTGTTTTAGAGGTATTCAAAAAACAAAATGCGTTTTATATTTCAACAATTTTTTGGGGGTTGTAGATATTATCGTAGAGGGATGATCAAATACTCAATTGACACGTCTTTTCAAGGGCTACAACGTTTCCATTTGAACAGAAATTGTACGAAATTTTCCTAAAGAGTTATTGAATGAAAACTGATTTTTCAAAATTTTCACCCCATTCTTTCACCCCCATAATGAACTTTCACAATAAACAAAAATAAAGCCCGCATTTTTCTGTACACTTTGTCTCACGGCACCGACCTCATAGAGGTTGTAGTTTAGCATCAATACAGCCTCCCTTCATCCCCTAAAAAAAACCCTTTTTTAGGCAAACTTACGCCCCCATTTTTAGGCTTTACACCACCATTTTTAGGCAAACTTCGATTTAGCACCCGCGGTACCTAGAGAATCACCTGTCAAAAAACTGGCCTTCTATTTTTTTCCGATCACGGGGTTTTTCGGCAACACTTCGACTGTACTATAAGATAGATACCACGAATAGATTTTTTGCCTCTAATTACAACGGTCTTTTTATAAGAACGTGAAATTCCAATTTATTGTTACCGACCTTATGTATATGGTCTGATATCTCCAATGTCCTACACGCTGGCGATCGTATTGCCTCCGCTGCTTTGCCTGCTTGTTTAGTTGGTTAATAATGTATGGGGGTACGGCAAATAGTAACTGAGATGAATCAGGAAGAAGAACAATAAAGTATTACCTCGAAAGTAAAAGTACCGAAGCATTAATGCAGTATACTCGAGTGTCGGATATTTATATCCAAAGCCTCGCGAGCTTTTTGGCCGGTCAATTCCTACTGTAACGATATCATTGATCGGAGATATAGATGAGGTGGAGATGATTTCGAGTAACGGAGCAAGATAGACGTTTATGGAACACCTGACTGGATATGTTGATTGACGTTAGCAGATTGAGGGTTTAGAATCCAGAAACGCCAAGACTCAATGGAGAGCTAAAGAGACATAAAGCAAGAAGGGGAGAAAGTGAGAAAGCGAAAGCCAGAAACATTGAAGAAGCAATGAAAGTGAAGGATGTCCATGTTCTACTCTTCTTGGGCGTCTGTTATAGCTATCATACGAACATACTTTTTGCTTACTCAAGACTCGAACATGTGACGATAGTAGTTAGAACTCATATTCTAAAGTTCTCATGTTCCTAGCCTTCGCTCAATCTCCGCTACTGCTAATAGAGGGTGTAAGGTATTCCAGATAAATTTCTGTTAAATTGATGCTTTCCCCACTGAATAAACGCTGACAAAAATTCCTTGCTCTAGAAGCTTTACCGTGCTTATAGACTTTTTCCTGTTAAAGCCTAAATCTTTGTGGAAACGGTTTTGACAATTTCTTCAATTTTTTAGATGTTTTTTGAAGCACCGTATCTGTGTAAGAATGGTCGTATCGAGGTGAAAAAAACACTTTAATGCTTCAAGTTTCTAGTTTAGAGATCTTTTGGCAAAAATTTTGTGCACTACGGTTATCGCGCAATGATAAGAAATAGCGTGAGACAAACATTTTCCAAATTTGTTTTTTTTTTAAAGGTTCTATAGGCTTGGGAATTTTTTCCGTTAAATCAATGCATAAGCTTGTTTATTCAGCTTCAATTTGATTTTTTATTGGTTTCTCCCCGTCAACTTTTTGCTGAGATATCCGACGTTGAATGAAAAAGGATCCTTTTGTCTTTGATCATCGATATCTCAGCAACCAATGAACGGGTAGGGCATTAAAGGGTAGTCTGAAAACTTGAATAAATTTCCTATAAGATCCTTCGATTGATTTTTTAGAAAAAAAATTCACTCTTAACATTAATTTTAAAAAAGTACAAAAACATGACTTTTTATGGTTTTTCAGTAAATCTACCACTACTTTATAAATATTAATGAAAAGACTAATGTTGCCAGGTTTTTTCAGCTTAATATGAATTCAGCCCAATAGCCGTGTAAATTTTCAAATTGATTCATCGAACCGTTTTTCCGGACCGGAAACCGTTTTTCCGGACCGATTGATCAAAGTTCTACAAAACAATTAAAGGAACAAGTGTATTATTCCTAAATATCGTGAAATCATCATCAAAATGAAGCGACCAATTTTTTTTCGACTTTTTTCACAACTTTGCACTTGTTACTTGTTAAATTTGGAAAAAAATCGAAAAAAGAGATTTGAATTTTTTTTTTGTTTAAGTTTGTAAAACATTTTAGGAAACAATACTGACTCATATTAGACACGATTCGGCCTTCGCATACCATAATTTCACTCATCTTTCATTCTATTAATTAAAAGTCGATACCCCCAAACTGTATTCACTACACAATCTGAGAACATTTATGCAATTAATTCTCGATATTTTCTGCGAAGGTTTACACAAAAACAGCTTTTTGAAAACTCATCTTTTTTCGGAAGAAAATATGAGTCAGTATTGTTTCCTTAAATGTTTTACAAATTTTCAAGAAAAAATAATTCAAATTTTTTAAGAAAATTTAATTATTTTTTTTCTCAAATTTAACAAGTATCTAGTGTAAAGTTGTGGAAAAAGTCGAAAAAAATTGGTCTTTTCATTTTTATGAAGATTACACGATGTTAAGGAACAATACACTTGTTGCTTTGATTGTTTTGTAAAATTTTGATCAATCAGTCCGAAAAAACGGTTTGATGGCTATGGGGGTACATTAAGATGAAAATAAAAACTGGCAACATTAGTCTCTCCATCAATATTTGTAAAGTCGTGGTAGATTTAGTGAGAAACCATAAAAAACTCATTTTTTTGTACTTCTTTCAAATTAATATTGAGGGTAAAAAAAATCCTCAAAAATAAATGAAAGGGTCTGATAGGAAATTTATTAAAGTTTTCAAAACTGCCCTTCAATTCCCTGTGCGACCTTTGGTTGCTGAGATATCGATGATCAAAGACAAAAGAATCCTTTTTCATTCAAAGTCGAATATCTAAGCAAAACATTGATGTAGAGAGACCAAATTGAAGCTGAATAAACAAGCTAACTGACCTACACATTGATTTAACTGGAAAGAAGGTTTCCGAACCCGTGCACCATTGGAAAAAGAAATCGAACATTTTTGTCTTATGATTACGCGATAACCGTAGCTCACAAAAACTTTTTGCCAAAAGATCTCAAAACTTGTAACTTGAGGTTTCAAAATGCTTTTTTTTTCATCTAGATAGAACCATTTTCCACGCTGTTCCAGCGCTTCAAAATGCACTAAAAGAATTGAAGTAATTTTCTGCTCCTTTAATTTTATGGAGTAGTGTAGTTCCATTCAACACTCTACCTTCTATCAGTGACGTTTGTAGTGAATACTGTAGAGTTTTCTCTCAGTGCCCACTACGACCCAGAAAGACCGATTTTTGATGACCAAGGAGAAATAGGTTAATTGTTATTTCTACTAGTTTCTTTATTTACTCTAAACTCATCAACTCATCTCATCTCTTAAACCCATCTCAACTTATATAGTTGCATATAAGGACTATAAAGGACGAATGGTTTCGCTGAATCAAACGATAGTTTTCGGGGTAATAGCGATTTACACGCGCCTCCGTTGTTTATTTTCTCTGCTGTCCCACAGAGATAGTATGGTTGTACTTTCCTCCATTCAATTCATACTTTTTCACAGATCGAACTCATTATGTCGGGTAGGGCAAACTTTTTCTAATATTTTTCGTTCATCATTGTTATAACACCGGCAGATTTAGGTATTTGGCTATTGCATTTATAAAAATCCCAAACCATCAACTATAGAAATGTCATGAAATACATTTCTATTCGAATAAAAAAAAACTTTTTAGGTTTTCACAATACTGATTAATAACCTTTGACTTTCGAAAAAATCGGTTGTTCTGGGAATGACCGAACGTTTATTGTATATCACTATACAGGGTGTGCCAGGACGGAATGTCATCCCTGAAATGGGGGGTTGGGGGTGAAATTCTGAGTCGATTGATTGATATAAGCACCGCTCCGCCAGGCACCACTACACGCGCGTATCGCTCACCGACGTGAGCCCGCTCATCGGGCGCGCCTGATTGGCCCGTCTTTAAAAATTAATAATAATTCAGGGGTTGATCTGGGAAACATACATGCTTATATCGATCGACTCAGAATTTCACCCCTAACCCCCCATTTCAGGGATGACATTCCGTCCTGGGACACCCTGTATACTATTCCATAAAAAGGAATCTACGTGGACCCGTATTGTGGTAATTGTATTCTACCTTGTGCAAAATTTACATTATGGATGTGCATTTCCTCGTTCCATAGTCCGCCACATTATTCATGGAACGTCGATTATTCGCGATTTTTAATATTAAGGCCTTATATACGCGAAAAATTTCAAAATTTTTCATTTTTTAAATTTATTTTTGATTCCATTAGCCTGAACGGTTAGGAATATTTTAAGCTTTACAGAATTGAAAAATTCCAAAAATTGTTAAAGTTACAGCATTTAGAGCGTAAACACTTTTATTTTCTTGGAAGCAGGCAGGTAGCGGCGGTAACCGGCCGCGCTATACGGAGACAGGTGCGCTAGATCGGCAACTACCCTTTTCTATTGTTCACTTATTATCCCTACGTAGAATCGTGTAACGGTAAAGGTAACGGGTTTTGTCGGTTTGGTCTACGATAAAAGTAACGGTTTTTTTCGGTTCGGCACAAGCATAAAACCAGGAGGAGAAAATAAAATTCTTTAGTCCGAATTGAGACATTGTAGAGGCAAGACAAAATTGTGAGCTGAGACAGTTATATTTTAACATGAGTGATTGTGAAGAAACCCATACTAGTTTAGATAGGAAGGGTTCACGATTCATTGGTGGGAGGACGCCCAGGCCCACGATTCATTCATGGGAGGACGCCCAGGCATTCGTAAAAAACGTCTTTTTCACGGCAATCAGTATACGAAAAAATCGGAAGCCGAACTAAACACAAGTGCGTCTGCAAAAAAATTAAAAGTGTCGACAGCACTCGATGTAGATATTGACCGCGCACATGGCTACGTAATCGTAAATTTTCTATCCGTGTTCACGGCAATTGCTTCTCTCGTAAAGTGCAAAATTTGTAACAGTGACATCAAGTTCTCTGAAACACGAGTTAGAGTATTGGGATTTACCTTAGTTATCAAGTGCGAGAAGTGCGAGCAAAATAAGATAAGTTCGAGTCCTTCGCCTAAAAGTTATTGTTACGAAATCAATCGCAGCTTCACGTTGGCTATGCGAATATTAGGTGTTGGATTGACGGGAATGAACATTTTCTGCGGTATTATGAATCTCCCAAAATGCTTCAGTCAAACGCTCTACGACAAAATTACTGAACAAATACGAGATGCAGCCAAAGAATTTGCAGATTCGTCTATGCGAATGGCAGCTGACGAAGAAAACAAAATAATGGCAGAAAACGAGAACACCAAAGACGCTAATGGAATCGCCGTCTCCGGGGATGGTTCTTGGAGAAAAAGAGGTTTTTCTTCGCTGCAGGGTGTTGCGACACTTATTGGAATTTTGTCTGGGAAAGTTGTCGACATTATCGTCAAGTCGTCATTTTGTAAGGCCTGCCAATCGTGGAGTGAAAAAAGGGAACAGAAGAATATGAAGAATGGTACGCAGAGCATGAAGATAAATTCACAAGTAACCACGAAGGAAGTTCTGGAAAGATGGAGGTAGATGGAATGGTTGAAATGTTCAGCAGATCTGAAGATTTACACGATACAAAATATTTGTATTATGTTGAATATGGCGATGCAAAAACATTCAAGAGCATAACAGAAGTCCATCCGTATGGAGAGAACATTATGATACGTAAACGAGAATGCATTGGTCATGTTTAAAAACGAATGGGCAGCAGACTCCGTAACGTCAAGAAACAAACAAAAGGTCTCGGAGGAAGAGGCAAATTGACTGCAAAATTGATTGACGAATTGACAGTGTTTTATGGATTGGCTGTGAGAAATAATTGCACGTCTATCGATGACATGAAGAAAGGAATCTGGGCAACATATTATCACAAGTGCTCAACCGATGAAAATCCTCCGCATGACAACTGTCCTGGCAAAGAAAGTTGGTGCACGTGGCGACAAGCCGAAGCTGACAACACGTTCGACTCATATACCCATAAGCCTGCACTCGATAAAACTGTGGCAGAAGCGATCAAACCAGTGTATGAAGCACTTAGTAACGACGAGTTACTGGAGAGATGTTTAGGAGGCTTCACACAAAATAATAACGCGTGTTTGAATTCTAAGATTTGGAAAATTGCTCCGAAAAATTCATAGAGTGGTTTAACGATTGTTGAAATCGCCGCATATATTTCGGCTAGCACTTTTAACGACGGAACAGTCGCCTTTCTCCGAATTATGAAAAACCTTGGTATTACGATTGGGCCGAACGCGATGGAGACTTGCGAACATCTGGACGAATTACGCCTTACTGCCACTGGAATTCAATCTGAAAAGGCAACAAAGGAAGCAAGGATTGTCGCCAGAAACGACACAAAACATGCTGGAGAAGTTTTAGATGCCGAGGAAGGTCCCACCAGCTACAAAGTCGTTTTTCCACGATTCACTTTTTTGAACCTTGTGAAAGTTCTAACTCTTGAACGAAGGTTCAGATCGCTTTGAAATTTTTACAACATATCCTTAGTATCATCACCTATCGTGTGAACCACAAAAACAAAAATTTCAATGACAAAAAAATATAAAAAATAAAATACTGACAGAAAATTAAGTAAAAAATGTTTAGTTTCGAATTTTTATTATAATAATTTTTTTATAATATTGTTGGTTCACACTGAAGATACATTCATTATGCAATTATAAATATTTTTTTTTTTTTTTAGACACCCACATCGATGCCGAGAACTTTCACCATCAACGCGCGCGCAAAAAAATACATTGCTTTATTATGTTATATCTCCGCCATTTGTTAATATTTCTGATTTTTTTTACATATACTTAACTTAAAATATGTGCATAAATGATCTGTAAAAAAAATGTTGTCAATATATGCGTCATTTTTTTTAACCGCGTCTAGAAAAGTACCTTAGAAAATCGGCGAAATCGCGTATATAAGGCCTTAAATGTTACTGCTCCAACTCGATTTCAGGACAATCTAGCTATTTATGTCACAAACAAATTTATTCGCGGCACGATACGAGTAGAAATAACCGATCTCGTTTATTTATTTATTCAATTTTAACTCACATACACCACTTCCATTGCAAACTGATGCTACCCAGTTAAAACCGATTTGACCTGGTCGAAACTGATAACAGTGATCATGTTCTGACCTACTATTCTCCCATTCTATCCTTCCATATGTATACCTAACCTAGATAGAGCCAAAGGCGATTTAGAATCATTATAGTAGTTCTTCTTCAGTTCAATTACGCCCGACTCACAGTGATCCCAAATCCCAAAAAGTCGGCCAAAAGTCAAAAACGTAATCAATTCAGGTGAAAGTCTATACTCAGGGGTTTTCGGGATCGTTGATTACGAATTCGAAGTCAAAATTTAGAAAAACAAAATGGTGGATCCAATACGGCGGAAAATTTCTTCATAAACGTATTGAATTCGGGTGAAAGTCTGGACTCGGGAGTTTTCGGGGTCGCTGATTACGAATTCGAAGTCAAAATTTAGAAAAACAAAATGGCGGATAAAATACGGCGGAAAATTTCTTCACAAAAGTATTCAATTCGGGTGAAAGTCTGGACTCGGGGGTTTTCGGGGCCGCTGATTACGAATTCAAAGTCAAAATTTAGAAAAACAAAATGGCGGATACAATACGGCGGAAAATTTATTCAAAAACGTATTCAATTCGGGTGAAAGTCTGTACTCGGGGATTTTTGGGGTCGCTGACCACGAATTCAAAGTCTAATTTCGAAAAAAAAAATCGCGGCTCTAGTATAGCTCAAAAATGGGGCCATGGCGAATAATCATTAAATGTCTTTAAAATTTCCTGCATAGAGCTTTTCGAGGTCACTGATTACGAATAAGTAAAAATATTCCCAAAAAACAAAATGATGGATTCGATGTGGACGGCTATTTTGTAGAACGTCAATTCGATTTGCACGGAATTCACTTTTTAGGAGTCTTCAACGATGCTGATATGAGGTCAAATTTTGGAAATTTTGATTGTGAATAAATTAAATGGAAAATGTAATGACAGTTGACATTTGAAGATTTGTGAAGAAGAGGATTGGAATACAGTAATTAATCATTATTACAATGACAATGAACATTTATAATATATTTCTTTCATTCTTTCATTTCTAATCGATATAATCTTAGCATCTTTTAGAAGTAATAGCTGTCCTGTGACTTGTCATCATCGTCAAATGCATCGCTCGTATTATTTGAAGAAATCTGACTTGATTCTGTAAGTGAAGGTGGAATCAATAGTTCAACCGCGTATGGGGATAACGATCTTAGTTTCTTTGGAGGAAGTTTTCGCAAACGATATTATTGGATCTGACGTTACTAAAAGTCTGCAAAAAATGTCTCTCATGTTTTTGATGCGGTCAAATTTTCGTGAAAAATCTTCTCGGAATCTTTTAATATACTTGTTACATGATTCCTGAGCTTCTTCAGACATTTGTCCGATAGGAAGTAACAAAGATTCCACAATTCCGTGACTGTAAATAAGATTTTTATGTACTGTTGTTGGCATGAACTACCACGAATAGAGTTCGACAAATTTTTGTGCAGTATCTTCAGTGTATTTGCGAAATTTGGGTATATTGATTTCGAAACCACAAGAAATTACCTGCAATACAACATGAAATCGCTTTATCAATTCTTCTTCAATTCCCGTTATCGAAGCGGAAATTTCAGAATTTTCGAAAAAACTCCGAGCTGTATTTCCGTCATTTGAACTTCCATAGCCTGGTTTCGGTTGATCAACAATAAGCCCTAACCTGTCACGAAAACCTTCACTTTTGTATTTCTAATTTGTCAGCTACATGCAAGCAACATTCAAAAAACCGTATCCAAGTATGCAGCGACGATATTCCGAATTCGAAGCGATCTTTATTAATCGGTCTTTGCAACATCTTGTCGATATCATTAAATTCTTTGGACGTAGCACCACAGAGGTAGCAACGTATACTTGACGATGTATTCGTAATAGAATTGCAAACTTTACCATCCATCATTGTCAACACAAGTTTGAAATTGATGTTAATTTTTTTGCTGCCCATTACAGTTTGAAAGGCACAAGGTTTCTCTCTTGCGCTTCGATACAATCAACTTCTGCCCTAGTTGCTTCGGCAGTTTCGTGCAAGAATTCAAATTTAATTGGGCGACAAAATCTTGGCGACGAAGGACGTGGATTTTTCCAAATAATCACGTGTGGGTTGACTATCAAAGATTTGCAAGGGAACAAGTGAAATAAAGAAAATGTTGGCATCCGATTTATTGCCGTCTCCATCGCAAAATTTTTGTTTGTAAGTACTTAGACTAGAAGTGTCATCGCATCCCCACTTGCATATCAATTCTAAATTACCAACTTTGTTTTCAGGAAGACTTCTAATAACGTCCGATTGTACCATTAATATTCTTTCAGCTGTATGATTTAGCAATGCTTGGAGTCCAACTGTGGCTCCACTTTCAGTTACAGAAATTTCTGACTTTACAGGGTGACATTTTTTTTTAGAATCCAATACACATTTATAAAGCGGGTATAATTTACAATTTTTTTTCACGTTTACAGAACGTATTAATTGGTATTGACTTTTGGTCATTTTACGTTCTACTACAAGTGATAATGCTTCGTTGCCTGACAGCACATCTTCTGAAACACGTTCTATAGATTTCCGGTCCTGTGATGCTTTTGATGAACTGCCTTCTGTGACATCCCTAATTACATTTGAAGCATGTAAATTTCCAGAAGCCCGGAGACCCATTTGTGTAGCGTAGGCCAACTCGTGGACGGTATGTTCTTTTCGAACCTTTTCTGTCCTCCTCCGTTTTGTCCCATCACTCAAATCGTCCCAGCTTGTGGAAGGACGCCCCATTGTGTTTTCCGTGGCATTCTTGGAACCTTCATTTTCAATTCCCAGATAGACGGTCATGATTATCACGGCGTGCATACAATTGATGAAACAAATTTTACAGCATATTGACTACATGTTGTGATGCATAGCCATGAACCCATTTAGTATCATGCATTTACAAAACATTTTGATCTTAATATGTCGTTTACAAATGCATCGTGCGTTTAGAGCACGTCGAATTCATATCGCTGTGCTCAAGTGTCCGCAATAAATATCCGAAAATTTTACATCATATTGAAGTCATGTGTAGACATTTTGGTGTATACTCACTATGGTAGCATCAATTGTTCTCATGAATTGTACTTAACATGAAAGCAATTTCGTTTATGTTGGTGAATACATTTCATGAGCTCATTCAGTACCTTGGATTTGAGATACATCGTGACTTTTTGTCGTTTCGAAATGCATCATCCATTGACTACAAGATTAACTCATAAGAGGGCAAATTTAAATTCTGCAATGAATATTTGCAGATAGACGTCATATGGTAGTCATCCAATGATTTTTGTTGGTGTATTCACTGGGTTAGCACTGGTAGTAGACATGCCATGCAAGCAATATGACGGCGATATGCATATTTCTCAGTGATACACCCCATGAGCGCAATATGCCGAAAAAATGCATGTTTCTCAGTGATTACATTCTATGACGGCGATATGCATGTTCTCAGTGATACATTCGATCAGCACAATATGACGGCAATATGCATATTTCTCCGTGACACATCCCATGAGCGCAATATGACGGCGATATGCGTGTTTCTCAGTGATACATTGTATGACGGCGATATGCATGTTTCTCAGTGATACATTCGATGAGCGCAATATGACGGCGATATGCATGTTTTTCCGTAATACTTCCTATGTGCGCTATACAACGGCGGTAATAAGTACGATATAATGAAATCAAATTTCAATAACAATTAATTTCTAAGAATTTGGTGTTTTTTTTATTCAAATGGATGTATTGTACCTTCTTGAAAAATTGAACATTTTTTCATCATTCTTTTTAATGGATCTGGATGGCTTTCTTACATCACTAAAATATTTAGCAAGGACAACAAGATATTCATTTTATATGATACATGTAATAATAACTGCAGTCATTCGTTTATTTTTATCAACATCAAAAGCCTTGAAATCGTAAAACTATAGAAAGAATACGTAAAAACGTGTGTTATTTTTACTGTCTAAATCGGCAAAAAAAATTAGTAGTCAAAAAGAATTTTCGTTGCATTGCAACAATGCAAACTTCAACGTTTTCCCACGTATTGACTTTTTTTTAAATGATAAAAGTAAGGAGCGAAAAAAAGGAAATTTACACAAGTGATAGGATGTTTAGGTAGGTAGCGCGCTCAGCTCTAGCATTAGAAGACGTAGGTTCGAAACCGAGGCTAGACAAAAACTTTAATGAGGCAGACCACGTTTTAATCCAATTATCATATATGCAGCAATATAAGTAAAGCATGTGGAAACGAAAAATACTACCAGAATTTTTTTTTAGTCATAATTTGTAGACTTCTTAATATGTTCATTTCAGACACAGATCCGATAGCCTGTACAGTGTTGTAGTACGGGTTACGCCCTCTAGCGTCCGTATAAGCACAACAATTGTATCATGTCATGACGCCAATATGAGCTCAATATGAGCACTACAATTTTTTCACGCCGTGACACCAATATGAGCTCCAAATGAGCACAACGTAGTTACGTCACGCCGTGACGCCTATATGAGCTCCATATGAGCACTAAAATTTCTTCACGCCGTGATGCTCCTATCAGCTCCATATGAACACAACATTTACGTCACCCTATGACACCAATATGGACCCCATATGCACTCCCTTATTGTTGGATATTCGTGATCCGATTTTGCTAGTGTTGATTAATTAATTGCATGCATACTCGCGTGAGAACAACTTTGCTTCAATTGGATGTATTATTATGAATCGTCATGTGATGCAAATATGACTTGAAGGTGAGCACTCATAAGCGACACATAGCTGTGTTAATATCTATGCATCATAGATAATGCCCATATGATGCCAATATGAGCTAAATGTGTCTATCTGGGTTGTGAAAGACACAGGAACGTTGAGCCACTCATCGAATTTTTAGAAGAATTTGATTTCGTTTCTGCTCACTTGTTACTACCTCTTTTTTAATTCCGATACCAATCTATCCATGGCATCTTTCAGACTTTTCGTATGTATGGATGCTTCAATTTTTTTGACACTTCCATTTCAACAATATCTGTGACCACGTTGATATTTCCGTTCAATACCGATTTCACAAATATGAAAATTTCCTTTCTCGTGAAAGACATTTCTTCGGTATTATCCCGAGGTTCTGTAGAAAAAGGAAAAATAACATTAATAGAAGAATTATCTTTACCAATTTCCTATAAACAATATTTCAGACGCAAAAATTACGAAAAACTGCAGAAAGTTCACACATCATCGCATAAAAATTATAACCGAAACCGAAGTCGCAGCTAGTTGCAGCTAATTCTTGGATATGTTTTGAAGAAATGTCTAAGCAACAATTTCCATTTGGTTTAAGAGCCGGGGTCGACACGGGTTTTGTCTTATTGCTTTTTATAACACGACTTTTCAGAACGTGGCCAAGAAAAATACCACTATTTTTATTAATGACTTACTACTTCATACATTGTTAATAATAATGTCGAGCAACACATTCAAATTGTACTTACTTTCTGGAGAAGAATCCATTTTGCAGAATCCAAATCCGTTAACTTTTCGCGATTCTACACGCGTCTGAACTCTGTGTTATTTTCGACGCGCGATGAGTAAATAATGCGGCAGGCCCGACGCTCTCGAACGGAATGCGTTCCTAAGCCAGGTAGGGACGCTTCCCCTTTCTTGACGGTCATAATACATACTAGGTGTACCACTACAACTATTCCAACCATTAAAAGTACCTAGAAGTTTTTTTTTCTACTTTTGGCCGGCTTTTTGGGATTTGGGACCACTGTGCGACTGTACAAAATTCTTTTCAAATATGGCGCTTAGTAGAAGCTATAAAGGTATTTAGCAATGTAGGTATTTAAACTTATCGACTTACAATTGAAATACAAAAATTAAAACATAATCGTGGAGCTCTTAGTTTCAAAAGAACTCAAACAAACGAAGCCAATGAACCCGAATAAACAAACGTTAATAAGCAAACCCAAATGATCAAACGTAATTATAAAGCTCCTCCTCAATCTAATATGACTTTTCTGCTGTATACACTGAGAGAAGAATATATTTCTATATACCAGGATTTGTTAACTATTAACAAATGGTAAAGTTGGATATGGCGAAATAAATACCTTCTTACAGTTAATGAATCATTCATTTGAGCCTCTGAATTGCCCCGAATAAAGATTTGGTAATAGTTAATAAATGGGTACTTCAATGGAACATACCCTTTCTTAACAGCCAATAGATATACAGTTAGTTTAACCCAATGCTTAGTATTAATATACTATAAATATTTGTTTCCTATAACTTGGACCTTTATTTAATGCGATCAGGAGAGAAAAGTTGTCCTAGATGTAAAGGATAGTTGAGTGATCGATACTTTATATTCGCACAAATGAAGATTCGTGTATAGTTACCAAATGACCACTTGGACAAAGAATTCATTGAATGTCGGCGGATAAAGGTGCAGTTAAATCAATGTAGCACTATAGTATCAATAACGAAGGGTGCATCAACAGTTACTTGTATAGAGATTTGAATGGAATAATTAAAAGATTTGAGCGAATTTTATATATGTATAGCTCCATATACGGTTGTATTTAATTTGTTGAACGAAAGAAAAAAATACCATGAAATAAACGTATTTATAGTAAAAAGGTTTATTCTATTAAATGGTCTATATACATCGAATTTTTTATCCAATTATACACTTATTCTAAATCTCTCCTGGCAATAACATTACGACCGTCTGCAGTTATATGGAACTTCATCGGTCTTAAATATTCTTTCAAATCGAAGCGCAGCAATTTGTACGGAACTTGTCGCTGTGGCATTGCGACTTCGTATGCTTTTATATGATCATTGAAACCTATCATTACACATTCCTCATAAATAAAGCACATCTGATTTGAGTGCGTTGTAATAACATACACGATAGTTCCTATCACTGGATCGTTGTTGATATTATTTTCTAAGTAAATAGCAGACTTTGGTTTGTAAGTGACACCGTTCGCTTTAATCCACGTTAATTCGAAGCACGGAGAGTTAATATTATTAATGGGTAAAGTAGCGTACTCAACATTTTCTGACAGGTCCCCAATAATGCGGCCAAACTCGATCGAATCGACAATACCTTCTTTGCTTAAAAATCGATAAGTGAGTTGTAATTGCAATTTTCGTGCTACACTCAATATTATGTTTGTACGTGAACTGACAACGCGCGCATAGGATTTTGATTATTTATGGAACGCTTCAAATCTGGCGCATGACGCATATTTCAATGGGCCCATATTCCTTATTACGTTGCCATAGTGTGTTAAAATGTGGAATTTTGGTTTTAATGGCTCGTGGAATACTTCCATAAATATTTGGTTATGAGATTTGATCAATTGTTCGAGATGGGAAATATCATAGTCAGAGACACAGCTCGACGTGACAATATGGATGATTTCGTAGAGAATTAAATATAATTGCCACACGGAATTTTCTTCTGGGATTCGATCGCCAATAATTATGCCAAAATATGCTATCAACGCTGACATTTCGGCAGCAGTAACAACAATGCAGCCATTACGAATGTGCTGCTGGCTGATCGATGATATTTTATTACCGCGATCTAAATCTGAGGAGTCAAAATATTTCAGTCGATCGTTCAAATGCAGCAAGGAAAAATACCCTTCTTGTATAAAATAGCCAATAATCCTTGCCATGTCGTATCTACAGACCCCTAGATACAAATTATATTTGTATTATATCGCAAGTGCCGTTATTTATATTATGGAAAAACGGCAATTCATTGAAAACGCATTTATCCTTTACGCCACTAGATAACGTCTCAACGTCGCGGTTGTAGTTATCAATGTTTCGTAATAAATTTGGATCCTCCACACATTGTGAATGTGTGTCCGCTTTTGTAGCACGACAAAATCTGCAGAAATATCTAGCTCAGAAAGATTCGACAAAGCCAAAAAGACTATTCACACCCAAGTTATCACCCAAAATCGCGATAACAACAAAATAAAGTTGGTAAGTTTGATCGGCAACTGTTATTGTTATTCCTTCGGTAAAAAGGAATTTTAATTCCTCTATTACATTTCGGAAGCACCTTTCATTTTGGAAACCTCTTTTATCGGTTGTGTAAATAAATTGGCCAAAAACAGATTTTCTAACTTCGCGGAATATTTTGGAGGCATTGCTGCGATCGAAAAATATAGACCGCCTATTTTGTGAATTCCTGATGACGGCGAAAGGGGATTACCTACTTCGAAATCATCGTAATATAAGTACAGCGGTATAACGGTTTTTTCTTGAAACTGAGTTTTTATATTTTTCCACACCGTACCTTGAAAGGGGCTCGTGTAAACTCCTGATTCTCGAGAAAGTTCTTCCATCATGAAAGTAGTTATTGTTTCAAAATCTTTGGGCAATTCTAAGTATACTTTTAATACTTGCCGCAAACTTATCATTTCTCCAGTGCACTCTTTCTTTGTGAATACAGTCATTCCATTGATTCGTCTATCATCATTAATTGTACCGAAAATGATTGTCTCCGGAGGAATATATAGTTTTGATTTTTCCAGATATTTCATCCGCTTGTATTCGGTTTCTAAATCCTTTAATGCTGGTATTTTTAACGAACTCTATTTTATCATGAAATTCTGGGGGAATTGTGTCTTTCAATGTTTGCCCATTTGCGGTAGTTGTGTTTTGTAAAATTTCTGAAAAATTTTCGATTATTTCTTGGACAACAGACCTCGAAATAGAACTATTTTGGTATAACTTGGCGACGAATTTCCAAATGGGTCCTTTAACACCGATATGATCTACTTTTCCGGAACTAGTAATACTTTTATTCGTTGCACTCACATTCCCAGAGTTTAAAAAACTTAATACTGTTTCTGGTTCTGTTTCTGATAACTGTACATTTTTTTCCTCCTTTGGGCATTGTAACATACATATTGCAACGTGTTTTCTCAGTGTAGTAATGGAGGCAAATTTGCGCAAGCAATTTCCATAGATCCATGTGTATGTCGGTTCGTGAGGATGCATAATTTTTATGTGATTTAATAGAACACGAGAGTCGCTACAGCGTGATGATAAAACACAAATCTTACACTCCATTTTGATGGAAACAGTGCAAAATTTTTATGCAATTATTTTACTTCCTTCACTTTGTTCAAAATTGTATAAACAAAAGGTATTTTGTTATCCAACTCCGTGCGAATATTATATATCCCCCATTGAATCAGATAACAAATATGTTCGCATTCTAATGGATACTGCATTTCGAAGGTGAGGACCGTTTTGAAAATGATATCGACCGCTTTTTGAAGTGACGCCACTTCATATGTCACTTCGTCAAAGCGTGCGTAGATCTTCTCGATGTTCGTAATTTCTGGTCCAACGATGATGATAAACGGTTGAACGCTTAGACCCATCTTTGACATCTTAGTGTGTTTTTCCTCGACGGCATGTTCTATGTCTCCAGGTACCTGAAAGAAAATACACATTAGTAATCTTAGGTAAACTTTTTGTATTATGTTAGATGCGCTATAGAGAAATTTGAAGATAGACGTACTTTGACGTGAACAACGAGCCCTTCTCTGCACTCTACAATCGAAGGTTTCCAAAATGTCCTCGGAGTTCCTTTACCGTGCACTTTGATCGAAACTTTGTTCGATTTTGGAGCCACTAGGCTTGGCAGCAAGTACAGTTGTACAGCAGTTCGACTATCTGAATTTAAAATCGCATTTATAAAATCATGCACTACTCTAAAAAGGAAACATTTTTCGATATGTGATAATTATTTACCGATCGACAGCCGTTCGGATTGCAATTTTTTTTTTGAATGTGGGGGTTTTCGTTATATTTTTAAAAAATACAAAAAAATTATAACAACTATTGTTGATCATAATTTTTGCATTTTTGTGCTCAGCCAAATGAAAAGGGATCGTGTGGGATGAAAAGGGAAACCTCGGTGATTTGGCGTGGAATATTTCATATTAATTCTTTATACATACATGTCCACAACGTCATACGTCAGATTTTTGTTCATGCAAGCCCGTAATATTATTTGCCTGAAAAATTGTTATGTGTGACAGCAATGAAAAAAGAGTGCATAATAGAGTGCATAATGAGTACATAATAGATGTTACAAATAATTAGCGAAACAAATAAGGATAGTAAAAAAGCAAAAAAAAAAAGAAAACCGGTTAAATAAACATTCTGCATACATGGTCGGTGTATTTACTTCGCAGCTTCATACGCGTGCCAATGCAAGGAACAACCGTTGACAGTTCATGTCGGTTGTTTAACAACTCTCCAAGCGTAGCTATTTCTCTAATTCCATGTTCTGTATTTAGATAAAACCAATAGAAGCGTACCAAAAGTAATTGATTGGAAACAGTTTTTTGGATGAAACTGTATGTGTTTACGAGAGTAGAAACAAAGGTAGCGTGCTATGATCAAGCAAGCAAAGCAAAGGTCGTGTGAATAGATGCACGTAGCATTCTAAATATTCGAACGCCTAGGTAATTTAATATTTTCTATACTTACTTTCGAAAGTTTCTTGAAGATTTGGCAAGCCCCACAAAACAAGCAAGTCGTTTTTTTCGGCCATCGGCGCAGAGAATAAATTCACGTTTTCACGGTCACAAACTAATATTCTCTAGGTAAGTAGACACGCGGTCACGCACAGGCTCCAGTATACCTCGATCGTATCTACGTTGCTTCTGCGCACGAACGAGTTTATGTGACAAAGGGCCATGGTAGTGTACAAAGTAAGCGGTTACGCCAAATGTACGATACTCATCTCAAGTATAGATTTGTTAACTATTAACAAATCATTATTTGAGACGAGTCGTCGATTTTTTAACAGTAATTTATTAACTATTAACAGGGCTATATTTGATGAAACTGGAGATTTTTTAATTATTACCAAATATTCGTTTTGTAATAAGTGTACAATTGTTATCTCTAAGAACTACTGGGCTAACATTTTAAATACAGATCCATTAATAGTTAATAAATTTGTATTTGCGTTAAATAGAGAAGTTGTCGCGTAAACTGTGTGACTGTTGGCTCAAATGCGGCCGAAACAGTCGTTTTGAATGAAGATCAGTTAATTGTTGTGACATGTTCATTTGCATCGAACACAGGATAGTGGCGACAACTACACGTTAACGACCCCAAATCTAAATATATTAATTGTGAACAAATCTCTACTCCTCTAAACTGTATTATCGTATCACAATTTCAACTCGTTATTTGGTGACTATAAACATCTACTGAGTTAAGATAAATAAAAGTGATCAAATGCATCATCCTTTTCAAAGAAATACTATGGCTATAAAATTTTGTCATGAGAACACGAATATTTCTTAATAACTAACAAATTTTGTAATAGTTAATAAATATTTCAATAAAAGTGCCAACAAAAATATACTTCTTAACTATAAATAATCTTTTTTCTCAGTGTAAAAGTCCGGGGTTCAATACATTTTTAAAATTAAGCACCGAGTTTGACAACGCGCTCCAAATTTTCTACAAGAGGAAGAAGTCAACTAGAAGATTAATATATTATAGAGAATTACAACCATTGAATATTCAGTCGGAACGCGATTAGGTTTTAACAGTTTGAATTTCACTGGTGGCTGTCTAATGAATCCCTTTAAAAAAATTGAAAAAGAAAAAAAAGAACGCCAAGTAATGAAAGTAATAAAAAAGTCTCGCCGAAAACATTATCGCTTGTGTTGCCATATAAAAAATTCTGATTTATCTAAATTTTTTTAAATTGTTATTTAGACACGGGTTTTATTATATTTTTTGGGGATAGTACGATATTCGAGGCGCCAAGTTTTAACCGTTGATTCTTGATGTTTGAACCAAAATAATGAGAATTTCAAGAATAAAAAAATTGCCGTTTCGCCTTCCTTAAGATGGAACGGTACCCCGACTCCATGGGTATGGCAGATCGGGATAGAAGATATCCACGGATTTCCTAAACGGCTCTTCAGAATTTCACGAAATTTGACCAGACAATGTCAAATTGATAGACGAACGGCTGTCTTCTCATGAAATTTGTTGAATCAAAAAAAAGCAGATTGTTTTACCATGCTGAAGCCGTGATAGAAATGATGTGAAATAAAAAGTTTAGCTCATGTCACAACTTGGAGGGGAGAAGAGTCGCGTAGCCATGTTCAAAACACACATTTTGGTACCTGAATCATTTGATTCCATCACATATTTCAGGAAATCCGTGGGAATCTATAATTAGTTGGTATTTGTTGATGATTTCGAGCATATGTCGCACGAGCTTCGTAGAGTTTAGTTCCCGCAAATTCTGGCGCTCAGGAATGGCGCTCATGACGCATTCGACATATATCGCTGTCGGTTCGAACTCGATGAGCGGAGAAACTGACAGCTGAAGTTCCGTGTGGAGAAAATGTAACAAATTTTCGTGTGTTATATAACAAACGATCTTTTTCTTGTTTTTCGTCGAAAAACAAGAAAAAAATCGATTGTTTTTGTGTCGTGAGAAGTCCGACGGAGTCGCGGATACTTTCATCGCGCGAGTCACCTGGGTGACGTTTTCGTCGAGACACTTCGAGGTTAGGTTTTATCAATTTCTGACTAAGAATTTTTAATATCCATCCAGTAATATCTTAAATATATAAGTTATGAAAATAATTAATATCTATTTAAGATTTTTTGGTCCAATCCGGAAAATGGGGTTGAAGTTTGCATCGTTGGAATGAAACGATATATTTTTCTTCATTTTTTTATTCCTTTATTTTCATCATTATCCAAAGCCTTTTTGGAAAATTGAAGTTGTACATTTCTGAAAAGAATTCTGAAAGAGTAAATGAAAGAATTAATTTTCGTTGCATTCCAACGATGCAAACTTCAATGTCATTCCGGAAACCGATGTGTACAGTGAGTGAGGAAGCTACCCTTCGCAGTGTGTTGTCTGTGCTTTGTAAGACACGCAAGCTCTTTGCGGATAATGTTGTGTCTCACAAGGAAACCGTTTCCAGTGTCCCCCTCCGATTTCGTTTAGTTTTGGATATGTTATTCTTCATCGAAATCTAAGAGACCGAGTGGCTCTTGCAGTTTCGCATAGTTCCAATCAAGATATTCGAATGAAACCAATTCGAGAAGAATACTTCCAGCGAATAATAAAAATGCCCCTTTGCCAGTTCCGAGGGGGTGAATGGGGTAAATCTACAGGCGTTGAAAGTAAAAAAAATTGTGTAAAGCGAAAACTTTTTTTTTATCTCGATGAAACTAATTGCATTTTAAAGAGCTTCAAAAAGTAGAAGATACGGGTTTTTGCGTTTTTCGAAAAAAAAAACCTTTTGGGGGTGACTACCCCGGTATAATACCGTTTCCCGTGTTCCCCTCCGATTTCGTTCATATTTGGATATGTTATTCTTCATCGAAATCTAAGAGACACGTATTTTTTTTACCGGCGGAAAAACACATTTAAGGGGTGAAACTCACCCTCAAAGTTGGGCACCCTCCGAGTGACTCTTGTAGTTTCGCATAGTTCCAATCAAGATATTCGAATGAAACCAATTCGAGAAGAATGCTTCTGGCGAATAATGAAAAATGCGCCTTTTCCAGTTCCGAGGGGGTGAATAGGGGTAAATCTATAGGGGTTAAAAGTAAAAAAAATCGTGTAACTCGGAAACTTTTTTTTTTCCCGATGAAACCAATTGCATTCGAAAGAGCTTGGAAAAGTAGAAGATACAGATTTTTTCGTTTTTCGAAAAAAAAAAAATAACCTTTTGGCGGTGACTACACCTGTATAATACCATTTCCGATGTTCCCCTCCGATTTCAATCATTTTTGGATATTTTGTTCTTCATCGAAATCGGAGAGACACGTACTTTTTTTTATCGGCAGCAAAACAGTTTTAAGGGGTGAAACTCACCCTCAAAGTGTCTTTTGCAGTTTTGCACATTTTCATTCAAGATATGCGAATGAAACAAATTCAAAGATAATGCTTATGGCGAATAATAAAAAATGCGCTTCCATCAATTCCGAGGGAATGAATTGGTAGAAATTCATAGGGGTTGAAAGTCGAAAATTTTTCAAAAATCGATTTTTTTTTCATTCTATCAAAACCATCTAAATTTAATAGAGTTACATAACGTAGGAGATACCTGTTTTTGAATTTTCCGGAAAAACATAGTTTTCATCGAAATTGACGTGACACATATCGTTCAATCTCATTGCAAATGACTCAAAATAGCCGTATTCCTATTTTGACGGCATACATTTTTAGACACCTATGCGGGTTAAAAGGTTAACAATTGTAAACCATAAACACGATTCGTTTTATTAGAATGAATTGATTTACATTCGACAATACAACGAAGCTTACAGTGGTATACCGTTTTATGTTCCTTCGAAGATCTTTTTTTACCGGTGAATGACGCCTAGGTATACGTGCGTAACCGAATTTCCATTCAAATCGTATTATGTTTAAATATTACGAAGCTATTTTTATCTGAAAATAACGAGCTTAATGGTTAGAAGAACATTCGATTGTATTTCCTAAAAAAATCCATCCCTATTTTCAGACCCCCTTTTGGCGGAATTTCTCATAGGCAGGCATATTTTTGCAGTTTTCTATTTTCAAAATGTTTTGGTCGTACTAGAACTGATTGACGAATCGAAGCTATTCATACCGAGTCGTTTATTTTAACGCTAATTCACTTGCAACTAAATAGTTAATTAAATGCATAATTGCGGATATTGCAAATCGTAAAAACAAAAAACCCTTGGTATTCGTATACTATCTTGGCATTCGGAGTAATGTAAGTTATATTATTAATTGAAAGTACTGCAGTAATGGTAATCATCAAAAAAATGCTTAAAACATAATGAATTCTTACACTACGAACAACGAATAATCGCTACCTTTTTGCACCCTGGGACTTAAAATTGAGATCTTAAGAAAGAGTCTCCGAAACCAAAATCCACAGGATTTTCAACTTCTTCTGGCTTCACTTCTGTATAACCATTTTTGAACCAAGAATACTTAAAAAGATTGAGATATCGAGGGAATGATAGATGATTATGAGTTAGAGATTGCAATTTAATGATATTATTTCTTAAGTGCAAATTAATATCATAATCCATTAATAATACACTATCAGAGAAATGTCTGACGAAATTTTTCCATACTCTGAAACCATAAACATCAAGAGGTTGAATCTTGCCGGTCGTACCCTAAGGTATAATTTTTTTCATAATGTCCTTATTCGGAGGTTCTTGCATCCCGTACAACCGCAGGGCAACAACCACTCCATGAATCAATCAACAGTACACTTTTCGAACGAACGTTTTTGAAAAAAACATGCTGTAACCAGATTTTAAGGTGTTCTGAAAAAATAATAAAATATTTTCATTATTTATATAATTATCTTTATTTATATAACTATGTAACACACGTATGCGAATAATTGTGCAATATATAAAAACATATTTATACCTGAAGTAAGTTTGCCAGACTTCGAAACTGTTATGTATACATTATCTGGTCTGAACAATTTTTGTTCCACTATTAGACCAAACATACCGCTTGGTTCTTTGAGAACTAAAAAAAGGGGCGAAAGAAGCTTTCCCTCTGCTGATATAGTTGGTTGAATAGTATAACTGTGGGTAGTAGACGAAACTGGTTGTACAAGACATTCCACCTGCTTTTCGCCTTCGACTGCTAAAGTTCTTCCAGAATGCATCTCTAATTCGAAACCATTTTAGTCGGAATTATAAACGTTTGGTAATCCGTATGTTTGTATATTTTGCTTGACATCAGATATACATTTTTCGACTTGCTCTCTTAAAGTTTTCACATTCTCAATTGTTTTTTTTAGTGATTTATTAGTTAATTTTTCTTGATACAATACGAGGGGCCTTTTTAAATGATCTGACCCAAAATTCATATGTTTTGAACCGAAAGTCTTCATGGCCTACTTCCTTCTGTGCTTGCAAAGCCTACTTTCGTAAATCGTTATCATGAACTGCTAAGTGTGCATCGAAAGCAGACATGAAATTGCGCAATGTATAGTCACAAATTCTCGCGATTTTTGCTTTGTAAGTTCCACCTTTCTTTAAATAACGAGTCCAACGTCTTCATAGACGTACAGATCCAACTTTTTTGAACTTCTGTCGTTGAATTTATATTCGTAAGACAAATCGTCATCATTACTTGAGCACGCACCCGGCGGTAGTTTCGGTTCATGAATAGCATCTGCCCATTCTTTATCTTCTACAATTTGCATTTCTCTATTTTTATATGGTTCTTCAAAATCTAGGGAGTGATCCTCCACCATTCCGACGCCAGTATACTCATCCATTGCATTTAATAATATAATTTAAAAACTATTATCAATTGTATTTCTGCATCATTTATGGGCGATTGAAGAAGATTCATTGCTTCAAATGTTGTCAGAAGTAGTTGTCTAGCATTCATTGGGTTGACCTTCATCTTTAACATAAGGAAACATTCAATGCCCTTGACTTTTTAAATAAATAATTACTTGAAATAGTAGGAAAATGTTTATGCATACTACCTTTGAGATCGATGAAAATCGATTTATAGTGCACACTATGATGATACCCACAAAACTGACCACGACGAGTTCTTCATGTGCGTAATACGATGAATAATCTCGCGAATAGCAAGATTTACGTAGTCATTGCGTTTCAACGTTCTTGCACGGCATTTAATAAGCAACTGTGATGCACTTTTCATATGTATTATTCATGATCCACATTGTGCGAGACAAACAAGTCGGCGAGATAAGATAATAATGACCTTCACTTGCTTCTATATAAAAATATTTATATCGGGAATATTACGACGGTTGGTCGACGTCAACTTCATGCATCTATCACTGCACTGTCTAGTCATTTTCTGGACAAAATAATATTTGGAAAACGAGTTCTCATGATATCTGCTAGCTAGGTTGAAATTCAACATAAAAACGAAAAGCAGTAACTGTTTTTCAAATAGTAAAATTTAAGGGCGGGGTAAAGTTAATTCGGCGAAAAAAAGGCATGTTTTAAAGATTTTTTTTTGGCGTAACGGATAGTGTTCGTTTATTGAAAAATTTACATATAATAAAGTAACATTTGAACAACATTCTCCTAAATTTGCATTGCAAAATATTCAAAATTGAGCGAGTGAAAATTAAACCCCGGAGGCGCCTCGAAAAAAAGTTGGTTTGCGGTGTGCACCATAACTCGCAACAGAATCATCTGAAACAAAAAAATCAAAATGCATTTGTTAAAGGAGATGTTTCTCGAGGTAATGACGGGAGGATGTTTTTTTTTCGATTTTTCGATTTTTCGTAGCACTTGGGAGCCAAAAACCCGATTTTCGCTAAAAAAAATCGGCTAATTTGTTGTTGAAAAATTAGTAATTATTAAAAAAAACAAAAAAGCTCTCGACAATACCTGGTGAATTATGTGAAGAAGTACTGTGCAAAATTTCAAAGCGATTGGTCTAGTAGATTTTGAGTTATCGTGCACACGGACTTCAAATATGACAAGTCTCAGAAAAACGGTTTGAAACACGCAGAAGAGTTTGGTCGCTTAGCGCTCATTGCACATAAGTTTGAGAACACTTCTCGATTGCATAAAAATCTGAGAAAATTCATGCATATTAAAGGTACTCAAAAGATTAATTTTGCATAATAATAATTCCAAAATGTTATTAACAAAATGATGAAAAACAAAAATTAGTCAACAAATTTCCCCGCAACCCAATTTTTTTTCGTGATTCGTTCATTTTCCTGAATACGTATGAATTTTTTCAGATTTTTCAATTATCTTTGAATTTTTAGAAATTCAAAATAAAACTCGATAATTTTCTTATACTCACTCAAAGTCGTCGATGCCAGGTCCGTAGAGCAAAAGGCTTCCATCAAGATGATCGAGAGCATCTTTTTGCGTTTGTCTACGCAAAACTCTTTCTTCTTTACTGTCATGCGCCGCTTGCTCCTCTGCTCTACTAATTCGCAAATCGTCAACTTGTCGGGCCCATTCGTGAGAACTTGGCCCTGTACTGATTTGCATCTCTTCCATAAAGGCCAACAAAGCGAAAGAACCTTCATTGTAAGTACATGCAGCTACATAAGCTGCAATTTCCACAATTGTAGAGGTGCCACTGACTGACTTTGGAGAGATTTTCCAAATAAGTTGATTGAGACTCTCATTATTATTTTGCGTGAAACCTCAAAGACATCGCTGCAAAAGTGCGTCGTTGCTCAAGTCACTATAAATGGGCTCAATGGCTTCCAGAACGTCAGTAGGTAGGAAGGGCTGTGTAGCTGTGTTTAATTGATTCTAGAGCATCTGCAGCTGCAGCTTGCTGCCATTCGCACCAGGAGTCTTCGCCGCTTGGGCATTTCTCGTGCTGTGGGTTCTCGTCGGTTGAACTGTAGTGATGATAAGTTGCCCATATGGCATTTTTCATCTTCGCAACTGAATCATAATTACGTCGAATAGCTAGTCCATAGTAAACAGTCAATTTATCAATCATTCTAGCAGTGAGCTTTCCTTTGCCAGAAAGGCTTTTTCTTTTTACGATCTTTCCGGCCTTGGTTTTTGTGTCAACTACGCTTGTTTTTACTAGTCCACGCAGACGTGTTCCCATTCTCTTTTGGACATGCCCTATGCATTCTTTTTTGTTTATCACAAAATCTTCACCATAAGGTTTTGCATTGACAACGCCGCTGTACGTCTTTGAGTCACCGTCTCCGATGTAGTTACGATATTTCACCCCAAGATTTTCCACCGATCGTTCGAACATTTCTATAATTGCTGATACCTCCATGTTTCCAGAGGGTCCCTCATGGTTGGCTTTGCAATCACCGCTATCCACATGCTCTTCGTACCACGCTTCGTATTCGGCAGAATCCAATTTGTTTTTCCAAGTCTTACAACCGTGGCAGTAACTGCTTTTTACAAAAATGTCAAGTACCTTTCCAGTACAATATCCAATTAGAGAAGCAACGCCAAATAACGAAGAGAATCCTCTTTTTTTCCAAGTGCCGTCGCCTGATACAGTCAATTCTGACGTTTCTTCTACATTATTTGCTTCAGACATTGCTTTTTTCTCTTCTTGTGCAGCCGATGCGAAGAACTTCTTGGCCACATTTTGTATCGCTTCACAATGTTTTTTCATATATAAATTATAGGCTCGTTTCGATAAGAAAGCACTCGCCAAATCCATTAGTCCGCAGAACTTATTGCATCCGGCTAAACCTAAGCCTAACACTCGCATTACGAAAGCAAATCGATAATTGACATCGTATACACCACTGTCTATTCTTTCACTTGATGGAATGTAGTGAGGCTGTTTACACTTTTCACATGTAACCTTGATCTTGAAACCAAGACCTTCTTTTTTGCATGTTTGGAATGTAATTTTTCCATCACACTTCACACATTTGACTACAGTAGCAATAGTCGAAAAAACAAGAACGAAATCTATCATTCGATAATGTTTTTGGATGTCTTCTACCACCCCAGCGGGATTATTTTTAATTTTTTTCGCTGACGCGCTATTAGCTAACGGTTCGTCGTTTTTACGCTTTTGAGGAGGCACTTTTTTTTTCGGTCGGCACAATTGCCCAATACCGTTCTCACGATCTTGTCTGTTTATTTTTCGAGGCATTTTTCGAGGTACGAACACGAACGAAAACGGACTCAAACTGTTAGTGTGACTTGCTACTGCTCAGCACGGCATACAGCGGTCAACTGATGTACAGACTAATGTGTATACTAAAATACACCATGCCTCGAATATATATAACGGGACCGGAACAGGCCCGTTTATCAAGAAATTTATTCGGGGTCGAAAAATACAATAGCGCGCCGCGCAGCTGCCGCCCAGGTATAAAACCCGGCATGGAGCAATAGACGCTCAAATACTCATAACTTCGTCAATTTTACTCCGATCGACTTGAAATTTTAACACAATATTCTTGAGATATTATGCATTCATTTAAAAAATGAAAAAAAAATGAAAAAAAAAAAATTTAATACTTTACCCCGCCCTTAATACAGTGTTCAATGGTGAATTCGCGAGTGGTGGCAAACATGCTAATAAAAGTGTCAACACGCGAAACACTGAACTATTTGACACAAGCGATTTGGATGAGTGGTACCAGCAACGCGTTATGGAGCCCACTTTAACCTTACTCGACGAATTTCAAGAACGAGATAGTGGTTGGGCTTTGCGGAAAATACTGAACCTTACGATAAATGTGAATAAGTATAATCCGATGAGTGCCGGGTGCTCCATATTGTTGCCGCGGGAAATAATGATGAAGAGGGCCGTGATTAACGTGAAATCAAACGACCACGCATATTTCGCGTGGACAATAGTCGCAGCTTTATACCCAGCCAAACGAGACAGTGCCCGTCCGTCTTCTTACCGTCATTTTTCGACAGTACTGAATCTCCAGGATATTGAATTCCCAGTAACGATCCATCAAATTAAAAAATTTGAATTTCAAAACAATGTATCGATCAATGTGTATACCACCACCACAAAAAAGGTCATTGTTCCAATACGGGTCACTCAACACAAGAAGGAAAAGCATATCAATTTGCTGTACGTGCAAGATACTGAGGACAACAATGTGGGGCATTTCATATGGATCAAGAACCTGTCGAGACTCGTGAGGGCACAACTGAGCAAAATGGAGCATAAAAAATATATTTGCGATCGGTATGTAAATTTAACCTTATTAATGCGTAATTATATCTGTTAAAAAAATAATAAAAAAATTTAATCTTTTTTTTTGCAGGTGTTTGCATCACTTTGGATCAGAGGACAAATTGCAATCATATGAGGTCGATTGTGGAGCAATAAACGACTGCGCGAGCCGACTACCGAATGACACCAACAAATGGCTCCAATTCACCAACTTTAACCGGAAAGAGCGACATCCCTTCATTGTGTATGCTGATTTGGAGTGTGTCTTAGCAAAGACTGATGAGAAGAACCAAGCAAAAAATATGTATCAACACCATGAAGTGTTTAGTATTGGATATTACGTGTGTTGTTCGTACGATCAATCGCTTTCTTCGTATCACTGGCGTCGCAGTGCTGATTGTGTCTCGTGGTTTTTCGAAGAACTGAAAAATCTAGCATTGCGCATAAAAGAAATTTTCTTTGACAATGTCCCAATGATTTATCTGACACCGAGTGAGTGGGCGAGTTTTCGCAAAGCGACCCAATGTCATATATGTAGGAAACTATTCGCGCGAGACGATGTACGCGTTTGAGATCATTGCCATCTGACTGCACGCTATAGAGGCCCTGCCCATTCTAATTGCAATTTAAAATATAAACAGTCTTTTTTCATTCCAGTAGTTTTCCACAATTTATCGGGTTACGATGCACATTTTATCATCAAGGAAGTAGCCACAGCGTTAGAAGGAAAAACCGATGTGCTTCCAAACACAAAAGAGAAATACATCTCCTTCACGAAGCACGTTCAAATTACAGACGATTCTAGACACAAAATCCAATTGCGCTTCATCGATTCATACAAATTCCTCAACACCAGTCTCGACAAATTAGCCTCATTTTTGACCGAGGACAAAATCAAAGTATTACGTACGCAATTTCCAACACTATCGACAGACGATTTCAATTTGCTGACGCGGAAAGGGGTTTTCCCTTATGAGTATATTGACGACGTGAGCAGGTTGAACGACACTTGCTTACCACCACGTGACGCATTTTATAGTTCCCTGACAGATGCTACAGTATCCGAGAGCGAGTACGCTCATGCTGAGAATGTCTGGGAGCGGTTCTCCATTCGAACGCTGGGTGAATATAGCGATTTATACTTGAAGACAGATGTCTTATTATTAGCAGACAATCCCCATGGCTACGTTCATATATCGAGTTAAATACTCAGTTTCGGACGCTAGCCAAAAACGATTTTGAAAAGAATTTATTCAAATTGATGAATAATGCGGTGTTTGGCAAAACGATGGAGAATGTGCGCAATCATGTAGATGTAAAGCTTTTGACAAAATGGGAGGCAAGGTATGGTGCAGAGGCAATGATTGCGAAGCCAAACTTCCACAGCCGCAGTGTTTTTTTCCGAAAACCTCATTGCTGTAAAATTGCGCAATCTTGAGGTGAAGTTCAACAAGCCGATATATGTGGGTATGTGCATACTCGACATATCCAAAACGAGCTTGTATGGATTTCATCACGAGTATATGGTACCATTGTATCGCGATAAATGTAAAGTGATGTATACCGATACAGATAGCCTCATATATGACATTGAGAGCGAAGATGTATATGCAGACATGAAGTGCGATGTTGAAAAATTTGATACGAGCGACTATTCAGCGGACAATAGGTATGGTATGCCGCTTGTCAACAAGAAGGTACCCGGTCTCTTGAAAGACGAAGGCAATGGTGCAATTATGACCGAATTCATTGGACTTCGATCGAAAATGTATGCGACACGTGTCGAGGGTAAGAAGGAAACTAAAAAAGTTAAAGATGTCAAGAGCAGTGTTGTGGCTAGGACAATCACGGTTGACGATTATGCTCGATGCTTGACGGAAGACATTGAAATGATGCGTAGTCAAACGTGTATTCGATCGAAGTTGCACAAGGACTACACCATTCGCGAGACGAAAATCGCTCTAAGTCCACATGATTATAAGCGGTATATCAAACCTGGGACCTCTGAAACCCTACCATGGGGGCATTACAGCATACCGTCATAAAAAACTACCATATATATACAAACTCGATGTAAAATTTTGTAAAATTATGTACATTTTTGTAAATACTAACTTGATGTAGAAAACTTGTGAAAATTGTGTATATTTTTTGTAAATATTTGATATTGTAAAAACGGATTTTTGTAAGTAAAGAAAACGGCTTTCATAATCCATGCATACTCATTATTTTCCGCATACCCATTCACTTTTCGAGAGTTGGGGGAAAAAGGGATTAGCGGACGAGAAAACGTCCGCTGTGGCGCACCACGTGGGGTTGACGGGTAGAAAGAGAGTCATAAAAGTCTAAATGTTTTTGGTCTCTTGTATTGTCGACTACTAATCAGATTTATTTATCCAACTATTGTGGGTATTGTCGAAACCCAGCCATTTTACAAACATTCGATTGCCGCGCTTCTTCAATATTTTTTCAATGAGATAGATATCTGGGGTACTAGATATCGAGAAGCTCTTGTTCATAGAAATCACCGGCGATGGGTTCATCTTTATGGTCCTTCAAAAGATACGTCACTGGATGCGTTTTTTTTTTTCACACGAGATACCGTAAATATTTTCGTTGTCCAATTTGACGTTTCGAAGACGTTTGTGAGACTTTTAAAGATGTTCATGAGACGTTCGAAGATTTTCGAGAAACGTTTGAAGACGTCGAATAGATGTTTCGCACTCCCCACTCTTCCTCCCGCCCGTCCTTCTGGCGGGGGGAGGGGGAGGGGGGGTCCGTTTGACAAGGCGCCCGATGACTCACCACCCACAAATGTTTAAACAATTTTTCTGAGAAATGAGACACCTCACTCTTCCTCCCGCCGCTCCTTCTGGCGTGAGGGGGGGGGGGGCTCCCTTTTATTACAAAGCACCACAACTCTTTGTCAGTCGTTGCGCGGCCTCGCCGGAAGTCGGACGTCTCCGTGCCCCCCCATTCGTGAGGGGGACCACCATCAGCCGGTAACCAAGGGAGCCTTACCATCGACCGGTAGGTATCGACAGTCGATAATGGTGCGGGGGCTCTGAACAAAATCCTACCCGACCATCCGAACCTGACTTAGCTCGGACATGAACCAATGGTTCGTGTCTTGGCTAACTCGGTCGGTACGAATGCCAGTAATAGGAATCTTGTCAGTCCTCCCGCACCTAACATCTACTTCAAATATATGTACATTCCGAAAATGCAATAAAAAAAATCGATTTTCTGAAATTTCCAACTAGGTATAACGCCTTAAAGCAAAGAAACTTTGTTCGCATATAAAAATCTGGAAAATCTTACCTTTCGCAGTCCTCGCAATAGTGTCCCTGCGAAGAAATGATGGGAACAATGGATCGTTAGACTTATTCGTACATGTGAAAAACTCTGAATAACATTTTGTAATTTTCTTTAGAAGGATTCAGCGAATCATCAAAACATTTAAACTCGCAGATGAAAAAATTTACAAGTTTGATAAGTAGTTGAGAAAGTTATTTGCTTTTTTCACTGCTCGTCAAACTGGTAATTTTGTTTATCGCTGAGATTAAATATTTTGATGATGCACTGAATCCCTATAAAGAAAATTACAAAATGTTAGTCAGAGTTTTTCACATGTAAAGTACTGAGGAAAATGTCTATCAATCCATTTTCTCCATTACTTCTTCACAGGGACACTATTGCGAGGACAGTAAAAGGTAAGATTGTCGAGATCTTTATATGCGAACAAAGTTTCTTTGGTTGAAGCAGTGTAGAAATTTATCTGACAAGGAAACCGTTTCCGGTGCTCCCCTCCGATTTCGTTTATTTTTGGATATGTTATTCTTCATAAAAATCTAAGAAACACGTATTTTTTTTACCGGCGGAAAAACACATGTAAGGGGTGAAACTTACCCTCAAAGTTGGGCACCCTCCGAGTGACTCTTGCAGTTTCGCATAGTTCCAATCAAGATATTCGAATGAAACCAATTCGAGAAGAATGCTTCTGGGGAATAATAAAAAATGCGCCTTTTCCAGTTCCCAGGGGGTGAATAGGGGTAAATCTATAGGGGTTAAAAGTCAAAAAATTCGTGTAACTCGGAAACTTTTTTTTTATCTCGATGAAATCAATTGCATTCGAAAGAGCTTGAAAAAGTAAAACATACGGATTTTTGCGTTTTTCGAAAAAACCCTTTTGGGGGTGACTACCCCTGTATAATACCGTTTCCGGTGTTCCCCTCCGATTTCAATCATTTTTGGATATGTTGTTCTTCATCGAAATCGGAAAGACACGTACTTTTTTTTATCGGCGGCAAAACAGTTTTAAGAGGTGAAACTCACCCTCAAAGTGTCTTTTGCAGTTTTGCACATTTTCATTCAAGATATTCGAATGAAACATATTCGAGGATAATGCTTATGGCGAACAATAAAAAAATGCGCTTCCATGAATTCCGAGGGGACGAATTGGTAGAAATTCATAGGGGTTGAAAGTCGAAAAATTTTCAAAAATCGATTTTTTTTAATTCTATCAAAACCATCTAAATTTAATAGAGTTACATAACGTAGGAGATACCGATTTTTGAATTTTCCGGAAAAACATCGTCCCAGGGCGAACTACCCTTATATGATGTCCGGTGCTCCCTAATCGGATTTTGTTCCGTTTGATCGATGGCGTTTTTCATCGAAATTGATGTGACGCAAATCGTTCGATCTTATTACGAATGACTCAAAGTAGACGTATTCCTATTTCAACGGCATGCATTTTTAGACACCATGCGGGTTAAAAGGTTAGCAATTGTAAACCATAAATACGATTCGTTTTATTATAATGAATTGATTTGCATTCCAAAATACGACGAAGCTTACAGTGGTATACCGTTTTACGTTCCTTCGAAAATCTTTTTTTTACCGGTGAATGACGTCTAGGTATACATGCGCAACCGAATTTCCATTCAAATCGTATTATGTTTAAATATTACGAAGCTATTTTTATCTGACAATTAACGATCTTAATCGCAGCTGTAACAAAGCATTTCTCCATTTGCTTTTTACATTACTTCTTTTAAGGGCGGAGTAAAGTATTAAAATTTTTTTTTTCATTTTTTTTAAATTTTTTAAATGAATGCATAATATCTCAAGAATATTGTGTTAAAATTTCAAGTCGATCGGAGTAAAATTGACGAAGTTATGAGTATTTGAGCGTCTATTGCTCCATGCCGGGTTTTATACCTGGGCGGCAGCTGCGCGGGGCGCTATTGTATTTTTCGACCCCGAATAAATTTCTTGATAAACGGGCCTGTTCCGGTCCCGTTATGTATATTCGAAGCATGGTGTATATTAGTATACACATTAGCCTGTACATCAGTTGACCGCTGTATGCCGTGCTGAGCAGTAGCAAGTCACACTAACAGTTTGAGTCCGTTTTCGTTCGTGTTCGTACCTCGAAAAATGCCTCGAAAAATAAGCAGACAAGATCGTGAGAACGGTATTGGGCAATTGTGCCGACCGAAAAAAAGTGCCTCCTCAAAAGCGTAAAAACGACGAACCGTTAGCTAATAGCGCGTCAGCGAAAAAAATTAAAAATAATCCCGCTGGGGTGGTAGAAGACATCCAAAAACATTATCGAATGATAGATTTCGTTCTTGTTTTTTCGACTATTGCTACTGTAGTCAAATGTGTGAAGTGTGATGGAAAAGTTACATTCCAAACATGCAAAAAAGAAGGTCTTGGTTTCAAGATCAAGGTTACATGTGAAAAGTGTAAATAGCCTCACTACATTCCATCAAGTGAAAGAATAGACAGTGGTGTATACGATGTCAATTATCGATTTGCTTTCGTAATGCGAGTGTTAGGCTTAGGTTTAGCCGGATGCAATAAGTTCTGCGGACTAATGGATTTGGCGAGTGCTTTCTTATCGAAACCAGCCTATAATTTATATATGAAAAAACATTGTGAAGCGATACAAAATGTGGCCAAGAAGTTCTTCGCATCGGCTGCACAAGAAGAGAAAAAAGCAATGTCTGAAGCAAATAATGTAGAAGAAACGTCAGAATTGACTGTATCAGGCGACGGCACTTGGAAAAAAAGAGGATTCTCTTCGTTATTTGGCGTTGCTTCTCTAATTGGATATTGTACTGGAAAGGTACTTGACATTTTTGTAAAAAGCAGTTACTGCCACGGTTGTAAGACTTGGAAAAACAAATTGGATTCTGCCGAATACGAAGCGTGGTACGAAGAGCATGTGGATAGCGGTGATTGCAAAGCCAACCATGAGGGACCCTCTGGAAACATAGAGGTATCAGCAATTATAGAAATGTTCGAACGATCGGTGGAAAATCTTGGGGTGAAATATCGTAACTACATCGGAGACGGTGACTCAAACACGTACAGCGGCGTTGTCAATGCAAAACCTTATGGTGAAGATTTTGTGATAAACAAAAAAGAATGCATAGGGCATGTCCAAAAGAGAATGGGAACACGTCTGCGTGGACTAGTAAAAACAAGCGTAGTTGACACAAAAACCAAGGCCGGAAAGATCGTAAAAAGAAAAAGCCTTTCTGGCAAAGGAAAGCTCACTGCTAGAATGATTGATAAATTGACTGTTTACTATGGACTAGCTATTCGACGTAATTATGATTCAGTTGAGAAGATGAAAAATGCCATATGGGCAACTTATCATCACTACAGTTCAACCGACGAGAACCCACAGCACGAGAAATGCCCAAGCGGCGAAGACTCCTGGTGCGAATGGCAGCAAGCTGCAGCTGCAGATGCTCTAGAATCATTCAAACACAGCTACACAGCCCTTCCTACTGACGTTCTGGAAGCCATTGAGCCCATTTATAGTGACTTGAGCAACGACGCACTTTTGCAGCGACGTCTTGGAGGTTTCACGCAAAATAATAATGAGAGTCTCAATCAACTTATTTGGAAAATCTCTCCAAAGTCAGTCAGTGGCACCTCTACAATTGTGGAAATTGCAGCTTATGTAGCTGCATGTACTTACAATGAAGGTTCTTTCGCTTTGTTGGCCTTTATGGAAGAGATGCAAATCAGTACAGGGCCAAGTTCTCACGAATGGGCCCGACAAGTTGACGATTTGCGAATTAGTAGAGCAGAGGAGCAAGCGGCGCACGACAGTAAAGAAGAAAGAGTTTTGCGTAGACAAACGCAAAAAGATGCTCTCGATCATCTTGATGGAAGCCTTTTGCTCTACGGACCTGGCATCGACGACTTTGAGTGAGTATAAGAAAATTATCGAGTTTTATTTTGAATTTCTAAAAATTCAAAGATAATTGAAAAATCTGAAAAAATTCATACGTATTCAGAAAAATGAACGAATCACGAAAAAAAATTGGGTTGCGGGGAAATTTGTTGACTAATTTTTTTTTTCATCATTTTGTTAATAACATTTTGGAATTATTATTATGCAAAATTAATCTTTTGAGTACCTTTAATATGCATGAATTTTCTCAGATTTTTATGCAATCGAGAAGTGTTCTCAAACTTATGTGCAATGAGCGCTAAGCGACCAAACTCTTCTGCGTTTTTCAAACCGTTTTTCTGAGACTTGTCATATTTAAAGTCCGTGTGCACGATAACTCAAAATCTACTGGACCAATCGCTTTGAAATTTTGCACAGTACTTCTTCACATAATTCACCAGGTATTGTCGAGAGCTTTTTTGTTTTTTTTAATAATTACTAATTTTTCAACAACAAATTAGCCGATTTTTTTTAGCGAAAATCGGGTTTTTGGCTCCCAAGTGCTACGAAAAATCGAAAAAAAAAAAACCTCCCGTCATTACCTCGAGAAACATCTCCTTTAACAAATGCATTTTGATTTTTTTGTTTAATTTTCACTCGCTCAATTTTGAATATTTTGCAATGCAAATTTAGGAGAATGTTGTTCAAATGTTACTTTATTATATGTAAATTTTTCAATAAACGAACACTATCCGTTACGCCAAAAAAAAATCTTAAAAACATGCCTTTTTTTCGCCGAATTAACTTTACCCCGCCCTTAACTTTAACGCTATTGTGCTTGCAAATAGTATTTTGCACGTGTAGAAGGACGAGGTCTCGAGCATCTTTGAGAAATTGCTGTGGTTCGATGTGATTGCGATTGATTACGGAACCGGTCAATATTCGACTATTGAAGGATGTGTCAATCTCTCGCCAGATTAGCCCATGATCACCGTGTCCTGCACCCGTGTGTATAAAATGATTACGCACAGAATTCCTCAACCCTTCCAGCCGCGCTATTAGGGCTATCAATGACTGTTAAAGTCCAATTGATAGTCGCGGTCGCTTAATCCGACTTTGCGTTTCCAATTTTTCGATAAACCCAACGCACCGTTGTTCCCACACAGCAAAATCTTCGAATGAACTTAGGAGCGCGGCTTGGTCGTGCAAGATTTGTTCTGACTTCTCCGCGTTGCTCTCCATATTTGATGAAACGAGGCTTCCCAAAAGAGATGATGTTCACTAACTGAATGCTCGATCCAAAGTGCGATCACTTTTGAGCGCAGTAGATCATTAAAAATGGTTTTCCCCTTTAGACATTTTTCGTCTTTCCCTACCATCTCGGAAAATATCACCAAACCACGCGAATTTTCTAATATCGCGTTGGATTGCCGAGAAAAATAAAACAGAGCATGTCAGTCGAGATGCGTGTAGTAAAAAAAAAATTCATGGGCTCTCCATCAGCGCTCAAGTGGTCCACGGTCGAAGCCTAAAAAAGGCCTTTATCCCTAGATCTCCAGAGTTTATAGTTTTTTAAAATAAACACCCCGTTATCATATATGCTTTGAATAGCGGAGCAATAAAAAAAATTCTAATGGCTTGGAGAGTGGCATTAACTAAGAAAAAAAATCCTTAACCATGCGGCTGACTTGTTCAGACCTGTATGATCTCAAGTGTCAGCACAAGGTTTGGTGTTGCACTCTCTGTGAATGTTATCGTTCGGAGATGAAAAACTAAAGCCCTGTAGGATGGAAATGCATTAATTTTTTGCCGGATCACCGTCTTCGTCGGAAAAATTTTATGGGTTTTCAAGTGTGGACCTATAGAATGATCAGGCTCGAGTTGCACATGCGAAGCGATAGGACATGAAGGTCCCTGGCGCTCGACGTAAGAAAAAAGAGTCGTAAAATTTGAGACTTTCGGACGAGGTGGTTGAAACGTTGCAGTGTATAACAGTGTCTCGGACATGAGCCTTCGTCCAGATAGTTGACAAAAAAAGAACATCTGGATACATTCTTGCACCTTTTCTTACCCCTCCACGTAACTTCTTAAGAGACGTTTTTTTTTCTCCACTCAGATTTTAAAAACTTCTCCCCACTTATTCAATCATAGGCATGTGGAACAGGTTCAAACACGTTCGAAGAACCCTAGCCTCCCACGTAGAGAATATCCCCCCTTGCGACACTTTTCACATTCCCGACGTTGAGGTGGGTGACCATCAATGTGATCCTTCATCTGTGGCGTATTATAATGCTCCACGCATGGAAGATACGATATCACTTCACTATCGTGCTGATGATGTTCTGGCAAACGATCCCACAGTAAACCAATAAAGTTACCCTAATACTTTAGGAGCAAGACCTTTGGAACCTGTTCGAGCTCGTTTTTTATCAAGTCCAGGGGGTGCTTGGCCGGATGCACTGCGTACACACTCGCACATGTGAACATCTTGACGTAATCTTGTGAAATGAAACCTCGACGGGTTGAAACTTGTTTTGAAATAACTTGCAGCTGCATGCAATAAATAAAGCATTTTATGGGCTTTGAAGGACCGCCCTTCATATGGCAACTATCGCTTTCTCACTCCCGAAAATTTTCCTAGTCATATGTGTTTTCCACACAAGTGCATACGCACACGTGCCTGAGTAATTTTTTTTTCTTTTTATATTTAAACTTCTGCGGATAGTCTAGAAAAAATGCTCCGCTTGCATCTATAATTTTTATGTTGATAATAAATTATCAGATTTTATGGGTTTCCAACGACCCGCGACTCTATGATGCCCCCGACCCCCTCCCCCGCAGAATCGACAGCGGCTTCCCCCTCACGTCCGCGGGTCCAACTATCGCCCGGAAGACCGTCACCAAAAACTAGCCTCCGCACTCTCTGACACCACCACCCTCCCCTTTCCCTCCACCTCAGCCCCGTACTCGGCTGCCGCATGCCGGACCCCCCCCCCCCCCCCCGACGATGCCTCACAATCGGCTGCTGCGTCCCGGACCCCACCCCCCTGACGTCACACCATGGCTTTCCCGTGCCCCCCCCTTCCGCCGTGTATACCCCGGCTTCCCCGCGCTCGACTCCCCCGCCCCGCTCCCCCCTGAGATCTCGGCGTTAGAATCACTGTAGTTACTCTACTAAGGCTGAAGGTTTCAATGGCATTTTGTCATAGAGAGATGATGAACCGTTTCAACTTGGCGGGCCCCTATTGGCTGGTTCAATACATATTTATTATTTTATTGTCGATTCCTGCATAAATCATAGATGTAACATGCTGACCTGAAACGTTGAACGGAGGTAATAATAATTATCGGTAGCAAAAACGTTGTCGTCGAACAGCACAATATTAACAACATTGATTCTGTGTTATTATTATGCACAGATTCTTTAAAAGCTTAAATTTTCATTTTTGCTCCATTACGGTTAAAATTTTTATTAGTCTTTTGAAAATATATTGTTTGAGAATTAGGCTAAGTTTACATGACCGCGCGGAGACGCGATTTTCTTCGCCGGTCATTTTTCGTCGATCTATGCGTCTGTCCGTCTCAAGCCGCGCGGATCAAATGAACAGGCAGATATAGGCCTGCAGATCTTGTATCGTGCGGTCAATGTAGACGCGAACATTTTTTTGTTTGAATCTTGTATCGCGCGCTGAATCGTTCGCGCGGTACCGCGCGGTCATATGAACGTATTCTTAAGGAGGTACGACTACTCGCTCAGGGTCAATAAAGAGACTAAATTCATGTTACCTCACGGGTGTTCTGATTTATGTTAACTTATGTTGGATATTCGTATTGTTGATCCCAAAGTGCCAAATTTGTAAATATTTTCTTTATTGCATATTTACTAATAAAGACTGAAAAATTAAATCCTCAACGACTCTGGAGTCTTTACGACGGTTTCCAAGCAGTATCGAGATTTTGTAACTCGGTTGTGACCGTTTTCGTTATCGTTAGCTAGCGACAGCCAATAATAGGCTACCTTTCTTCTGATCGTGCATGCGATTGGCTGGCGCTAGCCAGCAACAACCAATACTGTCGCTACTGAATTACAGAATCTCGCTACAGAGCTAGGTTATGCTCGCCCAACGAATCAGTTGTTACGCCCGACGTTGGCTAGTCTACGGGTACTATTTCGTCATTATGATAATATTCAACCGGAAGTTGTAACCGTTTTATAATGTAGTGATTAAACAACACGGTGAAATTCGAATTTTCGATTTTTTACAATATCTATTATGTCGAATTTATCAAATTTCAGTTTTTCAACGACCTTAGTTGGATACGTGAGCAGCAAAACCGTGATCACTGTACATCCGGTCGACCGCCTCCATAAAACGACGTGCTTCACTAGCTCAAAATGCTCGACTTTGCAATTTTGTTACGAAAAAACTGAACGGTCAATATAGCTGAAATTTTTCCAAAGGGTGCATAACGTATTCGTCAACATCATATAAAAATTTCATGCCCGAAAGTTGGATTCGTCCCCATGATCGTACCTCCTTAATCTCGACTCGAAGTGAAAAATCGTCCTTTGTTGGGTTTAGCTGCAGCCTTTCGTATAAACGAACGATTGCCTTCAGTGGATTGATCAGATAGGGGATGGTGGGACCTAGTGTGCCACTTTTTTCTAACGAATCTTTTACACTCAACAAACAAAGTAGTCTGATTAAGAAAGAAAGGTCATAACCGATTTTATGGACCTTTGGGCGTACAATAAAGCTACCATATTTTTTTGCAAAAAGATTAAAAATCTTAAAATAATGCGATCGAAAACAATTAGCGGATTGACTCATTCTGCCCCATAGGTGGGGTACAATGTGTCAGATAGGTGGGTACATTGTGCCAAGTGCTGCGAAACGTTAATGGACAAAAACATTGGGAGTCAACTCATTGTGCGCAACAACTCGATGACACATTGTGCCCACACAATTGCCTCGCAATATTTAACGTTTTCCCGGCAAGCGAAATTTTTTTTGAGGGTCAAATTCATTTTGTATTTTTAATATTTTTTGTGACCTTTTATTGACTTTCTTTTAGGCCAGTCGAAACTTTATATAAATCACGGGCCAACACGAAAAATTACGGATTCTACGAGCTACAAAACTCCGAGAAATCGCATGTAGTTGGCAGTTGCCCGTGACACATTGCGCTTGTTCGGAGCGTCACCACTTCTTTGTTTCCTCATTGGGAGTCGACTCATTGTGCATCACAATTTGGTAACACATTATACGCCACTAATAAAATATTTTATTATTAATAAAAATAACTATTATATTAATTAAACTACAAATGGAAAAAAACAAGTCACGGAGTGCATCATAAATAATGAAACTATCGATTAGGACCGAAAACCTGAGCCGCTACGGAAAGTGTCTTATATTTTACGTTTTCGCAGCGAGCGAAATACTTTTTTTTCCAAGCCTCAAAACAATTGTTAATCTCTAATAATTCTTTGTGAGCTGCTATCGACTTTCTTCTAGGCCTGACGAAACCAAATTTGAAAAAGTATAAAGAAATGACTTTATGCCGTTTTGGAAAATCCACCACAACTTTGTAAATATTGCGAAAATGACCAATGTTTCCAGGTTTTTTTAGCTCAATACATGTCCAAACACCCTGTAAAATTTTTAATGGATCAGTTACACCGTTTTTTTTACCCGAATCGTCAAAGTTTTATCGAAAATTGAAGGTGCACTTTTATTGCTCCTTAAACGTCAATTGACGATGCTTAAGATGAAAAAAAAAAATTTGTTATTATTATGGATTCACTCCGTACCTAGCCGACCTCAATGAACCTTATGAACAATTTTTTGTTCATAATTTGAAAAAAAAATATTTCGTGATTTTTCTTACGATTTCTCATTAACTATTCATCAAATGTAAAAAAAAATTCAAAATAAAAAAAAATCTTTTTATAGCAATTTTTTACCGCCAGCATTAGCATTACTCAAATCGTACCGCCCGGAGGTTGCATGGTCGGATGTGTGTGTGTGTGCGTGCGTACGCGCGTGTGTGCACGTGTCTGTGCACTCGTGTGTGCGCGCGTGTGTGCACGCGTGTGTACGCGCGTGTGTGCGCGCGTGTGTGCGCGCGTGTGTGCACGCGTGTGTGTGCGCGTGTGTGTGCGCGTGTGTGCGCGCGTGTGTGCGCGCGTGTGTGCGCGTGTGTGTGCGCATGTGCGTGTGTGTATGTGAGGTTCGGACAAATGCCGTCTCACCATGATTGGGTAGAAAAAAAAATCGAAAAAATTAGAGCTTTTTTTAAAGTTTTGAATATACTAGTTTTGAAAAAACTAGTTTATTTTATGAAAAAAATTTGATAGTTCTGAAAAAAACTGTTTATTTTAACTGCAGAGAGCTTTCGAAAAAGTGATTGAAAAATCGTATAGCGATGCGTGTAAAAAGGTGCATGAAGATTCGCTTAGGGGTATCAACTTAATTTAATGCAAATAATTGTAACTAGATAAATTATGGCATTCAAATAAAAAAATCGCGTCAACACTGAACAGATGATGATTTCATAAAATTTTCTACACATGTTTAAATAAAAAAAGGATTTTTTTTTTATTTTGAATTTATTTTCGATATGTGATGAATATTTAATGAGAAATTGTAAAAAAAATTTTACAATTTTTTCGGATTGTTTTTTTCGGGAAAAACGGATTTTTTTTTCAAAATGTTGTATTCTTTTTATAACTGATTTTTTTCGGAATTTGATGTTAATGCAAAATTGTGAGAAAAATAACGATTTTTTTTGTACATCTTAACTAACATCAATTGACGTTTAAGGAGCAATAAAAGTGCTCCTTTAATTTTTTATAAAACTTTGACGTTTCGGGTAAAAAAACGGTTTAACCGATTCATTAAAAATTTTACAGGGTCTTAGGACATATATTGAGCTCAAAAACAAACCTGGAAACAGTGGTCATTTTCGCAATATTTTCGAAGTTGTGGTGGATTTTTCAAAACGGCAGAAAAAGTCATTTTTTTGTACTTTTTCAAATCAATATTGAGCTTCAAAAAAAAAAATCCTCTAAAATACCACACGGAACTTATAGAGGAATTATTCAAGTTTTCGAAACCCACGTTCCGTTCACTGTACGATAATTAGTTCATGAGATATCGATGATAAAAAAAGCTGACTTTTCATTCAATCGGCGATATCTCAGCGACAAATGGTCGTACAGAGAGCAAACAAATAAGAAATGAAAGCAAAAGAATCAGGCTAAAAGACCCCAGCATTCTCTCAGCCAAGAAAATATTGTTGTAGTCCATGGACGATGTTGAAAAAAAATTTCGAAACATTTTTTCTCGCGCTGTTTCTTATGACAGCGCCCAGCGTGATGCTCAAAAAAAAAATTCTCCGCAAGATTCTTAAACTGGAGATTCAAGCTTCAAAATGCTTTTTTTTTCTCCCGATACGACCATCTTTCACGAAGTTACGGCCTTTAAAAAACCACGGAAAAAATTGTGAAATTTTTTTGCTGACAATGAGTGTATAATAATATAAATAATATAATATATATATATAGATATTGTATATATTTAAAAATTATATGCGTGGTTGCCACACTCGTTAGAAGTGAAACTTCAAACACTCGTGTCACTGATGAATGCAAATACCTCACCTCATATATTTTGCAAACTATTCTATAAAAAATGGAACACACAGCAACTAAAATTATCAACACTATAAATCGAATGTAAATACACCGAGGTAAACAGCCCAACGCAACAAACAATGCCAGCGGAGCATCACTCGAGGCACATTTCAAAAACATTTTCTAAGTAGCAAAAGCAAAGCAAGAATGTTTTTAGAAAGGTTGCTAGTGACGCGCCGTATGATTCTTCGTATACCATGGGGATACTAGTGCGCATGCGCACGTCTATCCTTTCATTGATCGACTATCTTTCTTTCTTTATTTTCCGCCTCCAAGGTATCGTTAGAAAGTAACGCAAACGTTAAACGCGAGAACCTCGTATAAGAAGTAATACAATATTTAATAGTTTGCAACAAGTTTCACATTGAAGAATTAAGTGTGTAAGAGAGAGAAAAAGAGGAAAAAATTATGAAAAAAATTAATAAAGAAATGAAATATAGTTTTTTGAAATAAAAAATTAAAAAATAAAATTGAAAAAAAATGTAATAAAAAAAATATACCACGTTTTTAAAATGGACTAAAAACTATAAAATGATTTCTCCTAGCCCCATACAGATTTATAACCCCATACAAATTCCTAACCCCATACAGATTGTCCTGAAAATTTGTAATTGTGAATTTTTAATAGCTATGAAAATAGTTGTAAGATTGAAAACGAAAAACGTAGGGCGCAAGCAATAGATAATTGATGCATGAATAGTTCACGTAAGTCACTAATAATTTTATTGCACTGCAAATGATATGAACTGTTGTGAGATTTTTCTCAACGACAGCTACTCCCACACTCCTTACTATTATCTATTGCATGCGTACTATGTGTTTCGTTTTAAATCTTACAAGTATTTTCATAGCTATTAAAAATGTACAATCACAAATTTTGAGGACAATTTGTATGGAGTTAGAAATCTGGATGGGGCTAGGAGAAATTATTTTATAGTTTTTAGTCCGTTTTAAAAGCGTAGTATATTAAAAAAAATGTATTTACATTTTTCGCTAATATGGCCGCAAATATACAGGTAGGTAACGATTTGGCAATACTCGGCTCACTCTGTGTTCTTGGGAACAGCTGGATTACAATCCAAATTGACGAAAAAAAAATCTGTCGACACGTACTACATTCGAAGATTACAACTGTGACGGTGCACGGATTAACCGTTGAGTTCGGAGACGACTCGTCGGAGATGAACTTACTCTTTTGGGTTTATCGGAAGGAAGCGTGTTTGAAGTGGAGGGGCCTAAGTAGGTGGAGGGGATGCCACCTGCGGGTCAAAGGGACAAAGAGTCAGAGAAGTTGCAGATGAATGTTTCCAGGAAAAGAGATTAGGTTTAGATGAGCATTGGAGTTTAGGTGTGAGAAACTGCTGATAGTGGTTAAGGAGTTTCAGATGCTGGCGTGTGACTGGTTTTGGGAATAAGAGGCGTGTGGGACCGTGACACTCCCTTTCTTACAAAACGATACTCCGCATGGTAGGTAACAAAACTTTTTTTTAATTGATTCTATACATTGAAGTAAAAGGTGTATGACTCGATATAATATGGATGTGTGTGTTGTGTGTTTGTTTAAAGTTGCGGTTCGATTGTGCTGTAGGTGCAATTTGGACCACGTTCTAGTCGGATGAAGTGCTTCCAATCGAATGTGTTTCGTGAAGTTCCAGAGAATTGGTTTTTGTATTCCTTGTATCCTTATTTTGGCAATTTTATTTCCGTTTCTGTTCGTCCGTAATTTGTTCCTGATATTGTAACGTTCTAATGTGTCGTCCACATGTATGTTGAAGAAAAATGGTCGTGACTCCGAAACTGACTATAATAGATTAGTTCCTGGGTTAGTAGGAGTTGTTTTGTTATAAGAAGATAGATGGGTGGCGGGTTGCTTAATTTATGCAATTTATAAAGATTTTTTTTGGTGACTGGCAGGAATCTGTTCAACTTTTGAGGTTCCCTTATGTCCATTTTTCGTATGGTAAATATATTTTTCCATGTATTTTTCGTAATTTGTTCTTCCATTTTGGTCCCTTTTATTTCGTTGTATGCTGAAAAGTGTATAGGTATTTTATAGTTTCTCTTCTTTTTAATTGGATCTGAAACAGCCTTAATTCTGATTAGTTTGGGTGTTAGTGGATATAGGCATGTTATTCAGGATTTGGTTGGACCTCGCTGGTCGGTGTGACGAATGAGAGATACGCCTCTTGGTTTTTCAAGGAAAATTTTGTTTTTTTAAATGAAGAAAGTAGAAGATAACAAAAGAAAAGGTAAAAAAAGAGGAGTTTAGTGTTTGCGTAGTATTGGGTGAAGTAAAAAGTTCTGAGCGTTTTCCGCTACATGTCTTTAGTGAGCTATATCTTACGATGTATACATCGCATCGGGTCATACTATACGGTGATTTAAAGGTGATATTACGCTTCAAAAAAAGTTCTTTGACAGTTTTGTGTTTGGTGAAGCCAGTTGTGTGTTACAGCATTCCAAAATGGAGGTAAGAAAAGAGAAAATTCGATACATTCTTCAGTACCACTACGACCAAGGTGATAAGGCGTGGCAGTCGGCAAAAAAAATCTGTGCTCTTTATGGACCCAATACAGTACCGAATGCAACAGCAAAGCGGTGGTCCCAACGATTCCGCTCTGGTAATATGGACGTCGAAGATGAGGCACGCTCTGGTGGACCATCGCCGAAAATGTCGATAAAATCATGGAAATCGTCGAGTCGGACCGGCATGTGAGCACTGAAGGAACTGCCCAGGAACTGAATATTAGCCAGATTCGGGTCACATACGAGAACAACAGCCGAAAAAGATCGTGGTCCAATCGCGGTGAGCCGGCCCAAACGATCGCCAAGCCCGGATTAACGGCCAAAAAGGTTTTGCTGTGTGTTTGGTGGGATTGGAAGTTAATAATCCACTATGAGCTGCTCCCATCGGGTCAAACACTCAATTCGGACCTCTACTATCAACAACTGACCAGATTGAAGCAGGCGATCGACCAGAAGCGGCCAGAATTGGCCAATAGAAAGGGTGATGTGTTCCATCAAGACAACGCCAGGCCGCACACATCTTTAACGACGCGCCAGAAGCTCCGAGAGTTTGGATGGGAGGTTCTATTGCACCCGCCGTATAGTCCAGACCTGGCACCAAGCGATTATCATCTTTTCAAGCATTTGCAAAATTTTCTTGATGGTACAAAACTGGCCTCAGGAGGGGCTTGTGAAAATGAGCTGGTCAAGTTTTTTACCAATAGGGACGAGGACTTTTTCAATCGCGGAATTATGAAATTGCCTTCAAAATGGACAAAAGTTATCGAACAAAACGGCGCATATTTGATCTAAATCGGATAATCCTAACTATGTCAATTTCATCGTCGAAATAAAGCGAAAAAACGCTTAGAACTTTTTACTTCATGTAATATATATATATGTGTACTGTTGATGTGCTTACATACTAGTGTGTTTATACTAATGCGCTTCTATGTTATTGCGCTTTTACGATAAAGTGCTTTTATTATAGTGGGCGTTTATGATAGTGTATTCTAGCGCGCTTATACTGGAGCCATAACGTTTTCAACTGTCACTGTCTAGTCTGTTCGCGGGGTTGTCGTCGGTAGTGTCTCTGGGTTTAGTTTTTCCGTAATCAAATGTTCCAGTAAGTTTCGTTGTTGTCGGAGTGCTCGTAAGGGTTGTAATCTGTACCAGTCTATGAGATTCCGTTCCATTACTATTTTTCCTATGTCGTCAGTCTGTACTCCTTGAAAATGTGTGCATTGTGTTGGGGTAGTCGGGTTTCTCAAGTGCAGGGTTTTAAACTCTCTTAGTGTGGGTTCTTTATGGCATGGCCTCTTTGCGTCTAGTCGTCGTGATCGTAGTGCTCCTTTTTCGTAGTAAATCAGTATGTTACTGTCGGCGTTGTTGTTGTTGTTCGTTTCCGTCTTGTCTATGTTTCCTGTGTCTGTAATTTGTTCGTCCGTTGCTGTTTCGTCTGTTCTTTCGTTGGTATTGTCTACGTTTTCTGTGTCAGCCATTTGGTCGTTCGTTGCTGTCTCATCTGTTTTCTTTATTAGCGTTGTCTACGTTTTTGTCGTCGGCTATGGTCAAGCTCCTTTCGAGTACTGTCGACCTTGTCTCGTCGCTGTCTGTTTCACTACTGCTTGTTTTGTCATCGTGTGCTTCATCAACGTCCATTTCGTCACTAGTTGTTTCGTCATTGTCTGTTTCATCATTGTTTAATTCATCAGAGTCCATTTCGTCACTGGTTGTTTCGTGATAGGTTGTTTCGTCATCCATTGTTCCGTCATCGGTTGTTTCTTCATCGTCCACATCGTTGTTGCTTGTTTCGTCGTTGTCTGTTTTGTCATTGTCACTTTTTGCTGTGTCGATATCGTCCTTGTACGTTTTTGAATGTGTGTTTGTGGTGCCAGCGTTGGCCGTTGGGCCAACGCGCATTGCTGTCTCGTTTTGCTGCCATTGATGGTTCGGCTGTTGGGTCCGTCTCGCCTTCGGGGTTCACTTCACCATCTTCCGACACTGACCCAGTACGCGGAGCAGCATTCGCGATGTTCCATCATACGGTTTGTCGGGAAGTTGGCTTCGCACAGCGGGCACGCCATGCCTCTGTGCGCTACCACTTCATCGCCGAATTGTATGGAGCACTCCTGCATGTGTTGTCGGAAGCCTTGTACACAAATGTGTGCGAGGTTGCCATTCCTTTATTTTATATTATATATATATATATATATATATATATATATATATATATATATATACACAAATGAAATCAACTAACCTAACGGTTATCTATTGCCTACTGAGGCGTAAAACGTACGGGCATAATGACAAAAGCGAACCCAACTTTACTTAAAGTAATCAATCATGCCGAATGCAATGATCAGAGACAAAAAAAAACAAAATTGTTTACCATTACAGTAGATGAGTGGTGCGGGACCCGAGCCGCGCGCCCTACTACCGACAATTCATCGCTCGGACATGAACCATTGGTTCATGTCCGAGCTAAGTCAGGTTCGGATGGTCGAGTAAGTTTATGCTCAGAGCTCGTACCATTATCGACTGTCCATGTCTCTACTTACCGGTCGATGGTAAGGTCACCTTGGTCACCGGCTGATGGTGGTAAGTCCCCCCTCACGAATGGCGGGGGGGGGGGGGGGGCACGGGGACGTCCGACTCCCGGCGGGGCCACGCAACGACTGACAAAGAGTCGTAGTGCTTTGTAATAAAAGGGAGTTGCTCCCCCCTCCCGCCAGAAGGAGGGGCGGGAGGAAGAGTGGGGCCTCATTTCTGAAAAATTGTTTAAACATTTGTGGGTGGTAAGTCATCGGGCGCCGTGGCAAAGGGACCCCCCTCGCCTCGCGACAGCTTTGTGACGTGTTGAAACCTGTCAGCGAATGATTTATGCACTTTTCGCAAAATTTGTTTAAGCGCGGCGCCCCGAGATGCGACAGCTTTATTCATTGACGTGTTGAAACCTGTCAGCGAATATCAAATGCACTTTTCTGACAATTTGTTTATCCCGGCGGTGGAAGAGGGGGTCAAGCGGCGGGATTTCGTTAGATTTTTTCTACGCATTGTTTATTGTAATTGGAAGCTTGAAATTTTTCGGCGCTTGACAAAGAAGTCTCGCTCTCAAGTGCTCATGCGATCACAGGAAATAAACAGATCAGTGTGAAAAGACTGCTGTTTATAATATCGTGTTGAGCCATGCGACTGCACGTTCCATTTTCACGCACGCGCGTGCACACACACATACACACGCACCCAAACACACACACACATTTGCGGATGCTTCGCTGGACAAAGACCCCCCCCAATGAAAGCTATGCGATAAACGTGGTCACTATGAGACATGCAAGGGGGCTATAAGTGGAGCGTATCTATAAAACTATTTGCCAGTAGACCATCTAACCCCCGTCATTGCCAGTATACCATCTAACCTCCGTCAACATGAGTCATTTCAGAGATTCAAAAAATCCGGTTTCTCAAAATTTGAAGAAGTTTGCTGAAGATAAATATCGAAAACGTCCTCCCCCCTGCGAAGTTCCTAAGATCAAAGGGAGTGAAGCATTGAATGATAATGTTCGTCTCGGGCGATATGGGGCTGTAGGCGATTCACGGAAAAAATAGACCTTCAAGCTCTTGTCGAGAAGTTGCCATTGAAGTTATGCGGCACAGCGAATCGTGCAAGAGACGTGAATTAAAAGTGCGCATCGAACGATTGTTGAACAACATTCGACAATTGAAAGGAGAAATAGACTCGTGGTCCCAGATTCATTCGCTGACGATGTTTGAAAAAAAAAAAATTTGGAGCCACAGAAGAGCTAGCGCCCGTAAATCTCTCCCTCCTCGTTATTGGTCGAGGAGTGAGAGTGGCGGCAAGGTGTGGTGGAGAGGGGGGGGGGGGGGAGTATATAATCTCGTGAAGACGGTTTCGAACAATCAGACGAACGGCAAGTGAAAAATGGAGGCGATCAATACGGTTGGTAAATATCCTGACTTTCTCCCGGCAAAAAAATTGAACGAGCTGACACCCGAATCGGAATATCCCATCACCAATATACGGGAAGTGAGCACCAAATATGGAAAAAAGTTCGTGATCGACATCCGCAACGAATTCACCGTGTTTCTACCAGCAAGGATCAGCAAAGCGCTTGAAACGAGTCCAGCAACATTTCAGATGATGTTGGCAGCAGCGTACAAAGGAGATCTCTGCATGGTGTACATCGGTGGAAAGTTTCACAGCATGGAATTAAAAAATGTGTCAAACGAACCTCGCGAATGCTGATCGGTGGCGATTGACCGCTTCGTCAAGTGAATTGCGAGTGAAAAAAAAGTGCCCGGTGAAGAAACTTATCGCCCGAGTCGCTGTGGGGTCTTGAATTCACCAAGGCTCAGACGATGTTGGCAGAGAAAATCCGGACCACAGCAGCGAAACCGTCTTTGCCAACATGGATCACAAACCAGACGATGTTGACAGCAGCGCTTAAGGCGTTACCCCCACTTGTAGCGCAAAAAAAAGGCCTTTTTCATGAATTTTTTTAAAGAAAACTACAAAACTTTTTTAATCGATCAATATACCATCTTAAAGAATACATCTTGAAGAACTTTCAGTAATTTTTTTATTGAAAAATATTACATTGTTTAGTGGCAAATGGCCGTCAATGAAATAATGTTTTTATATATACGGTTTGCGGTGACCAACATTGCGGCGAAGTGGACCATCTGAAAAAAAATGCGGATGGATTTAGTCAAATATAAGTATAAACTAGTCTTTAATCGAAGGATTTTAAAAAATATTCATTTTTCACAAAATCGCGGACAGTCAAAGTTAATGGTTCGATTTTAACGAAAAAAACGGCCGTTTTTTGGCTATAAAACGGCCATTTTTTTTTCGAAAAAAAAATCGAACGATTAAAGACTACATTTCTATGTATTAAATAAGCCTGCAAAATTTCAAGAAGATCGGTTCATTAGTGTTCGAGTAATCTTGGTCACCGACTTCAGAAATGCCATTTTGAGAAAAACGCGTTTAAAGTTTCAATTTCAGTTTACACGAAGAAAATATTTTTTTTTGTAAACTTACATAGAGTCATCTATTCCGGGCCCATACAGAAGTTCTTCCGCCGACGATGCCGCTTGCAAAACGAAAATTTGGTGTTGCCTTCGTAACATTCTTCCTTCACGAGTGCTCTCGGCCGCACGTCTCTCTGCCAGTGCAATCCGTGCTTCGTCCATTTTATCAGCGTATTCGTGCGCTTTGTGTCCACAGCTCACTCCGATTGAGTTCAAATAAAATAATAATGATTTTGAACCTTCGTTGAATAGTCCAACGGCCATATAAGCTGCTAAATTTACAACGATTGCTCCACTTGAGACGATTTTTGGGCTGATTTTCCAAATCAGTTGGTTGCAGCTTTCGTTGTTATTTTGATTGAAGCCACCGACGCATCTTTCGAGTAAAGTTTCCTTACTCAGATCGTTGTATATAGGTCTGATGGCATCCAATACATTTGATGGAAGTGGTTTGTAATCGTGTTGGAAAGCCTCGTTTCTCGCCTGAGCTCGTTGATACGAACACCACGATTCTTCACCGGTTGGACATCTCTCATGGTGTGGATTTGCATCGGTTGAACTGTAATGGTCGAAGGTCGCCCATATTGCCTCATGCATATCGTGAACAGAAGCAGAATGGCGTCGAATAGCAAGTCCATAGTACACAGTGAGCTTGTCAATAAATTTTCCTGTCAGCTGTCTTTTACCACCAAGCTTTTTGTTTTTTTTTACTAAATTACGAAGGCGGGATCCCATACGCTTTTGGACGTGACCGATGCATTCTTTTTTTATAACTTCTACGTCGTCATAAGGATGAGAATTTACTAGCCCAGTGTACGTTTTCGAATCTCCGTCTCCAATATAGTAACGGTACAGGACATTATATTTTTCTATTGAACGCTTGAAGATTTCGATAATGGAGTCCACCTCCATTTTTCCCGAGGAGCCTTCGCGATTTGCACTGCAGTTATCTTCGTGTGTTTCGTACCATTCTTCGTATTCCGCATCATTTAGCTTATGTTTCCACGATTCACACATTTTACAATACGCACTTTTTACCACAAGGTCAAGTACTTTTCCACTGTAGTAGCCTATGACTAATGTGACTCCGAACAACGACGTATATCCTCGATTCCTCCAGGACCCATCTCCGGAAACTGTTAATTGAGGAGTTGCATCGCCTTCTGCATTAGGTGTATCTTCAATTTCTTCTCGTACGGCTTTTTTAAATATTACATCTGCACATGTTTTCACAGACTCATAAATACTTTTCAAAATTATTGAATATGTAGTCTCGGTAAGAAACCTTGGCATGTCCATAAGTCCGCAAAATTGTTGTGCTCCAGCCAATCCTATGCCGAGAACTCGCATGGTGAATAGAAATCGACGATTTATTTCATACGAATGTTCCAAAAAAGGAGAAGATGGTATCAAATTATCTGCACATGAGTCACATTTCACAACGATTTTGAAGCCTAGTCCTCTTGCACTTGCCATTTCAAATGTAATATTTCCATTACACGTTTTGCACTTCACTAAATTTGAAATAGCAGCAAACACAACCCAAAAGTTCAAAATCCGATATTCAATATTAGGACTTTGATTCACAGTCATATCAATATTATTTTTCAGTTTCTTCGCAGACGTGCTGAAACTTTCAGTTTCCGTTTCGGCCAGGTTGGGGTTAAAAACACCCTTCCTTTTTTTTGGTCGAGATTTCCGTAAATTATCACTGCTTCTTGTTTGTCGCGAACCTTTTTTTCGATCCATTTTTGAATGTAAAATGAATAAAAACTGCGCTTATAATATTATGAACGGCGGAATATACGTCTTATATAGTCGAACTTTCGAGCTACACTGACGAGTTTAGACCATAACAGACAACGAAAATACGTTTTTATAAATTCCAGTCTGTTATATGAACGTTGTGAATGCCAGGTATACGACCCTTTTCATCGAACAATGCATTGAAGGTCGGAGGGAGGGTCGAGCGCGCCAGACGGCAGAATAGCCGGTCGTTTACACAACGGATTCTTCTCTTTCAACGCTCATATCTCAGTCAATTTTGTTCGGATCGACTTGAAATTTTCAGGACATATTCTCAGATACTTATACTTCAAAAAAATGCAATAAAAAAAATCGATTTTTTCAAAATCGCAAGTGGGGGTAACCCCTTAAAAGACATCCGTGTTTCATCAAAGCGCTCAATCCCGACGATGCGCTTAGAGATCTGGCGAGAAGAAATGTACGTTTTTTGTGTAAATAAAAAAAGAACATGTTGTAATCAATTTAAAAATAATTATTTTCTCGTATCATCTTTGAACCATTTTTCCAGACATTTCATATTTACATAGGCACATTTGAATTTTGGTTCGAGAGTCGTATGGTAGGGACATCCGTTGTTTCATAGCTCTTTTGACGCAAGCTTGTGCAACGATGGGCAGTCCAGAGTCTCCAGTTCGATGATCGCCGTTGCTTGGTCGGTGAATTTCTTCAACCACAGCGATTCCTCCAAACCCTTGAAGTAGACGATTCGAGCGTATTGTAAGATTGACCGAATGAATATGGGGATCGTGTCGTGTGGAAAGCCGCCATCTTCCCATCGCAACCCATGGTAATTGCTTTCCAACCACATATTCGTACTCTTGTACTTTGCCGGCAGACAGTGCCAGGCGTACGGTGGTTCGAAGAACAACGTCAGGTGCTTGCTGTCAATGCTCATCACCTCGACAATTGATATTTTGTTTGGCACGAATTGGTTGATCGTTCGCTTGAAGCCTTGTACGTCAACGATGAACTCCATGCCGATGACTGAGGTTGCGCGCGATCTCAATTTTTTTAATATCAACTTTTTGACTCCGCCACTTATCGGATTGTACTCGACAATACGATAATGGAGAATGAGACAGTATGTGGAAGTATTGGCGAGAATATTGGTCTTTGATTCAAATTCGATGCCTTATCGATGCCAAAACTTATTTACAAATTATAAGCATTTTGAAAATTTAGCAAACTTAAAAAAAAGGGGAAAAATAAAAAGGGAAAATGACGAAACAGAAAAGGAAAATATCAAAAGCAATTGTTAACTAAATATAAGAAAAATCCTTTTAACAAAAAACATATGACGTCGACGAAACAAAATTGATACTGTTAAGCCACCCCGGCGCCACCGCGCGCGCCCAAATTTAGGCCCCTCATTCATAAACCTAGAAAATAACGACATATTAAATACAATGGCGTACGGAGGCCTAACGTTCCGCGAGATATATCAACCAATCGCCGAGTTTGACGGTAGAAATATTCCAGTCGAAAACTTCATAAGTGCATGTAAAAAGGCCGCAAAAATAATTCCATCGAATGAACATGCCGGACTTCTCGTCATGGTACAATATAAATTAACAGGAACCGCACACGATTTAACAGAAACAAAAAATTACACGATCCTCGAAGAACTCCTGACGAATTTACGACACAATCTTAGTACACCAATCTAATTATTAGATGTCGAATTAGCACTCAAAGAAATAGCCCAAAGGTATAACGAACCAATAGCAGAGGATGCGACCCGAACGCGCACAATTATGAAACGAATAATGGATAGGTTCAACGAATGCTACACGAGCAACGAGGATCAACAATATCTTGAAAACAAAAAATTAGGAGTGAAAAGATCAGCAGGTAGAGCCTTCACTCGCGGTCTTTTTGATAAAATCGGTACCATCCTAATGCGACAAGGAGATCAAACCCTCGACGAAGCGATACGAGAAGCAGGAAATATGGAAAAGGAATTAAAAGCACGACAAGCGGTTAATCAAAATAGAATAAGTCTCGGAACTACAGGAGGAGAACAAACAGAAACATCAAAAGTCCAATTTGCTGAAACACAAAAAACAATTCAGCGAACATATTGACAGTTCCACCTAGTTACCTACCCATCCCACCGCCGATTGCTATGGAGTAAAAAACCTTAGAGTAGAACAAAGGGAAAAATTTTATAATCGAAGATTCGGGAACGCACCACAAAATCGGTACAGTAATTACAGAAATAATTCACGCTACAGATACCAAACAGACAGTGAAATTTCCAAAACGATTACAGAAACAATTATCAATACAGACATCAAAATACACAAAACAATTATCAAAACTGTTCAATAATCGTTCTGTGCATTCTAGATAACAGAATGCACGGAACGATTATCACAATTTTTACCAGAACAGACAATACAACTCGTGAGGTGATTACCAAAACGACTACGGACAGGAACAACGAAACTCACGAAACGATCATCAACGAAGACAACAGTCCCCAAGTCACTCTCGAGGCAACAATAATTATTAGACGCATACGGACAGTTCACACCACGGCTACCGCAGCAATATGCGAAACAGATCTCGCGATATCTCGCGATCGAAAGTACGAAAACCACACACAAAGATTACGAGGTACGAGTAATGACAGAAATAACATCATTACCGAAAACCTTCACGAACTCGCTAAGGTAGTGACAGAATTAGGTAAAAAAAACTTGAGCATAACTTCGCGGGATAGCGCGAGGCGAAGCAAATCGCAAGAGCGCTCGACATCGAGCCAATAAAAAATGAAATAACAATTGTAAGAAAAGCCACCATTTCGCTGGGAATTACAAAAAGACGAGAGCCGCCAACAGTAATGATAAATTCTGTTGAAAGAAAAAAATACGGCACTCCTTGTCGATAACGGAGCTCAAATGAATCTGATTAAATCACGTGCAGTTGGAACCCACATTGAAATAGGCGCATATATATTAAATGAATCATCGGGAATTATGAGCAACACAATCTTCACTTCCGGTATGTGCGTCATACAAATCAAAGACCTCCCCGTTGAATGTCACGTTGTCAAAAACGAATTTCCAATTTGTCAAGGTGCCCTTCTTGGTCACGAATTTTTCAAGAAAACACCAGCCGCCATTTTATACACACAATCGTGTATATCTTTCGCAAGATATAAAATACGATTCGAAACACGCGAAAGAGTTTCAATCCCGGCTAGGTCGAAATGCGTAATTCATATCAGAATAAAAAATACGGATTTTTCGGCAGGGTACATTCCACAAGTACACGCTGGTTAAGGATTGTAGATTGGTAACGCAATGGTAACAAACCATAAAGGAACCGCGTATTTAACAGCGATCAACACAAACGAGTGTACACGATACAACTGCAAGTTCCGATATTGAAGTTACCGCCAATTGAGGAAATGCCAAAAATCGACACTGTCGAAAACGACCCATACGATATCATTACCGATCGTCATGCAGTGGTTGTTTGGTGTCGACAAAAGATAAAGAGGACAGATTCGAACAACTGAAGCTTCTTCTACACGAAAATGGCGAGGAAACGGAGTAGGCACATGTGCTCCAACTGGCTTCCCAGTACTCACACCTCTTCAGCTTACCCGGTGAACAATTAGGTTACACATCGCTCATCAAACACAACATTTTTTAAACCGATGAGAAACTCATAAACACTAAACAATGTCGTTTCCAAAAAGTGCACAAGCAGGACATTCACAAACCGGTCGACGATCTCTTAGAAAAAGGAATAATACAACCATCCTTATCACCATACAAATCTCCTGTTTGAATTGTGCCGAAAAAAGGTGACCGAGAAGGAAAAAACGATGGCGTATGGTAATCGACTTTAGGAAATTGAACGAAAAAACAACTCCCGATGCGTATCCACTACCAAATATTACAAATATCCTAGACCAACTAGGCAGGTCTCGGTACTTCACGGTACTGGACTTAGCGTCCGGGTTCCACCAAATTGAGATGCACCCACGCGACAAGTCGAAAATAGCTTTTTCGATACCGATCGGTCATAACGAATTTAATCGAATGCCGTTCGGATTAAAAAATGCACCAGCAACCTTCCAAAGGTTGATGGATGTCGCGTGGTCGGGGCTACAGGGTATCGACCTTTTTGTATATTTGGACGACATTGTCGTATACGTTACCGACTTAAAAGAACACAAGCACAAATTCCGCAGACTAACAAAGAGACTATGCTGGTCTCACACTACAAACAGATAAATGCCTGTTCCTCCAAAAGAAAGTCGAGTACCTGAGTTACGTCATTAATGAAAACGGTTCATAACCAAGACCGGTCCAAGTCCAATACGAGCAGTCCAAGAATTTCCAACTCCCCATGTAGAAATGCCAATGCTCAGCCGTTAGTGGCCAATCGACTGAGACTTGGTCCAGTACTGGATACCAAGAATCAGGTTCGACTATATCATTACAGAAAACATGCGCCAATAATTAGTCTTGGCTCGGCCGAAAAAAATTGTCGAAGACGATCATCGAGTAAATATCAAATATCGTAAAAGTTATTTTTACTGCCTAAATAAACAAAAAGAATTCAGCATTCGAAAATAATTCATGTTCGTTGGATTTCAACGATGCATACTTCAACTTTTGGCAACTTATTGATATTTTTTAAAAATAATAAGAGTAAGAAGCGAAAAAAAGGAAATTCTACACAAGTGTTAGGATGGCTAAATAGGTAGCGCACTCAGCTCTAGAATTAGAAGCCGTAGGTTCAAAATCCAGGTTAGGAAAAAAAACTTTAATGAGGCAGAACCCGTTTTAATCCAATTATCATATATGTAGTAATATAAATAAAAAGCATATGGAAACAAAAAATACTACGAGAATATTTTTAATCATAATTTGTTGACTTATTTATTTTTTCATTTCAGCGGCAGCCAAACATTTGGCTGCCAAGCCGCAGTCGCGCGTTACATTTTCATGACTGGCCCAATATTGACTGAGCATTGGCCGATCAAGTTCGAAAATGCGTCAGCGCTGGGGCGATGATCAATTTCTACTTGGACCAGTCGTGGTCCAGGCATCGTAGCCGACGTTCGGCTGCCGAGGGTCAGCCGCGCGTCACATTTCCATGCCTGGGCGAAGCATTTTGGCCGAGCCTCGGCCAATTAAGTTCAACACTGAGCCAGCGCTGGGTCGAATGGTAAATTTCTACATGGGGCCTACCAACAAAAAGTCTATCTTACAATTCCATGCATTGGTCAACTTCTATAAACGCTTTGTGAAGAACTTCGCAACAATCGTTCTGCCGTTGGGGAAAACTTAAAGCATCGCAAACGTTTGAATGGACCGAAGAATGTTAACAAGCATTCGACCACTTGAAAGAAAAGATGACAAGCTAACCAATCGTGTGTTACCCAAATTACGAGAAAGAATTTAAACTGACAACAGATGCATCGGACTACGCCTTCGAAGCCGTTCTCAGCCAATAATCCGAAAGAATCGATCATCCTGTTGCCTTCTACTCTCGCACACTCTCAAAAGCGAAACTCGCGTACGGCGCGATGCTCAAAGAACTTCTGGCAATCGTGAACGCAATAGAGCACTTTAGGCCATATCTCTACGGGAACCACTTCACCTTGGTAACAGACAATCGGGCACTTACGTATCTGGTGAAAAAGCCTAATCCACCACAACAACTACTAAGGTGGCAGACAACTCAACGATTACGATTACGAAATCCATCATAAGCCTGGAAAACTCAACGCCATCGCTGACGCCTTATCACGGAACCCAGTCGATATTCTCCCGGTTAGAGCAAGAGACCCACCATCGGAAGAAACAGAAAACGATGCAAAAAGATCAAGGACTTCGTAACAAGGCGAAAACGTAACCTATCAATATCAGACGAATTCTCTGGCAATCCAGCACCGGACAAGGTAATAATACTGCCAGAAAAAGATATTCAACATGACAATACAAAGTAACAAATAAACGAAGAACCGAGCCACACAGAACTTGAGGGGAGGTCTCACCCAAAAGTTAACAAATCACTCGACGATAACAATTACAATTCAACAACGTCAGAGGAGGAAGATGAACTCACAGGAATGAAATGAGAACGAACACAGCATACGACACGGAATAATTCTAGCGACAAAAGAACATGCAGAGGAAGGAAAGGGTTACAGTGTTATCCAACGACGAAGAACAAAGCAAAGCAAACGAAATAAATGAAATAAAAAGTCGATAAAGCAGCCGGACGCGGCGAAGTAGAATAGTAAGAAAAGATGCAAGCCCCGAGCTGCCACAACGGGCCCCTATCAACGCTGGTGGGGACATTGGCGGGTCCAAAGCTACCAGCCACGATACAACTTACGATAAACAGTCAACGACAATGGACATCGAAGTAGTAGAAAGGATCACCGCTGGAATAGAAGAGAATCTGACTTCCAGCCCAACAAGAACCAGAGCGGAGGATGAACATTTGAATAGCGTAAAACAACCAAACGCGCATATCGAGCGTAACCTATCGCCACCATCATATGACGCTCTTAAAAATGAAAAACAAACATCGATCGGTACCAAACGCAAACGTGGTAGACCACGAAAAGCGCAGGCCAGCAAACAGCCAACATTGCCTGTCACACGTGGACGTGGCAGAACACGAAAAACACTGATTGCCCAACAGTCACTGGTTACTCTCAAACGTGGACCCGATAGGCATCGAAAAAAATGTAGTCAATCCAAAACCATCAACAACTGCTAAGTATGGACCTGGCAGACCACGCAAGAACGATCCCAATCAATAACAAACTTCGATAACTGCCAAACGTGGTCCAGGCAGACCACGAAAAAACGTTGACCATCAGCCCCCAACATCAATTGTCAAACGCAGGCCCGGTAGACCTAGGAAAAAACCATAAGAGGAATCCGAAATACGTCAGGAGCCGACGTATAAAGACAAAACCTCGTCAACAAATGACCGTCCTGAGGACACGAACAACGATCCAACATGTACGATATCCCAATGTCATAGGAAACGACTGACCGCTCCACAGTTGGAAAAAAGTACAAGAGCCGAAACGAGACAAGAGAACACGCTAGCCGAATCAGACGCAACATCAAGAAATTCGCACGAAGAAAGTCACGGAGGTCTCGAACGAAGTCCAGAGCAGGCAGTCAGGACGAAAACAAGAATGAAATCTACGAGTCTAAAACCAAACCAAACAAGGGTCAACGACTTATAATTATAAATTTAAACTTAGTACAAGAAAATATCCTAGCACGAAAAGACCACATGGCACACTTCCTAGCAGCCAACTGCGTCATGAACACAATGGTGTCGAAAATTTTGGTCGAGAAAAGAAAGATAAACCACCAAGAATTTTTACAGAAGTACCCAAGGAGTAAAAATATTTTCATCACCCAACACGGAGAAACATACTATGTTAGTTAGGTCTGCAAAGGCAAATCATCAGACGGTACTAACCTATCCATGATCAAGAGATGTCTACGGGTACTTCTAAAAAGTTTGGACAAGAACAATTAAGGTCTTCTACCATATCCAAAGAACCGGAGATCATTGACGCGCTTATTTGGGCAAACGTGAAATCATACATACGTTCACTCGTATACGGTTCAACGGTAGTAATCACCTTATGTGAAGGCCTAGTCTCAGTACCACCAGAAGGAAACAGACAAGCCATTATATAGGAATGTCACGCATCCACGGTGGATGCAAGAGAGTGGAAAAAAACTCAAGAACGCATACGCTCAAAATAATACTGGAAAAATTTGAGAAACAAAATCCGGAACTTCATACGATTGTCAAAGAAACAAATCAGTTCGCATCAAAAACCGACCCCGCATGATCATCACCCACTCACTAACTGAAGCATTTGACAAAATTGCAATTTGCATAGACGGGCTACTGCCCAAAACTAGTAAAGGTTACGAGTATATCCTAATAATAGTGGACTTGTTCAGCAGGTTTAGTATTGCTACACCACTCAAACAAACAACTGCGCGAGACATTGCTAAAGCAGTATGCACAAAATTCATTGCTATATTCGGGGCGCCACGAGCAATCTTATCTGACCAGGGCGCAAATTTTATGTCCGACAATTTTTAATCTTTCGCAGAAATTTTCCAAATAAAATAGTATAAAACATCAGCCTACCATCCCCAGTCAAACGGCGCCTTCGAGCGTAGCCATCATGGATTATTAGAGTACATAAAACATTTCAGAGATAATGAAGGGGATTGGGAAGAATTGCTGTCGTTCGCGACATTATCATACAACACAAGTACCCATGAAAGCACAGGCTATACGCTATGTGAACTAGTTTTCGGTCACCAAGCAACCTGACCATCAGAATTCCCACCACCAGAAAAAAACTATTAACCTTCGACAATTACATTCAGACATTCAACCGAAACCTCAAGGACGTTCGACAATTAGCATTACGGAAACAGTTATAGACAAAAGAAAGATCAAAACAATACTACGGCAGACAAGCAAAAGTGAGGAAATTTCAGACAGGACAATTAGTATTCTTGATTAAGGAACCTAAAAAAGGAAAACTGGACAGTAATTGTGTAGGTCCATTTAACATTTTGGAAATTACCGACAGAAATAACGATAAACTTCAGTTAGAGGCAAACAAAATCAAACTAGTTCACATCGATAAAATAAAACCGGCATATGTTGGAGATGCCACGCACACGCTTTAAGCCTAGTCAGTGGTTCCCTTTTCTATTAAAGGGAAATAGTAAGGATGTTTTAAATCCCTAAAGTACGTTTAATCGATTACGTAAGAAATACAGCTGAAAGAAAGGAAAATTTGAGACGGACGTCCGCAGAGGTCAGATTACTCGTGATAATATAATCATAGCGTGAAATTTATCATTTTTCGATAAAATCACTTTCATATATATATTTTAGGATATCATTATTTTTGTTTAAAACTTTAGGATAAATATTTTCGAACAATATGGCGGGAAGTTTGTGAGAGGTAATAATTGCGTCAGTTATAAAAATTAATCAAGCTTTTGAGAACCACGGATATGGATCACAGTATCACCATATTATTTAGCGGGACCACGTGCAGTCTCTCATCGAGAAGTCTTAGCATATTTTTCTTACTTTAAGATTTATTTAGCCATAAAAGCGAAACTATACAGCGACTCCCCTTATAGGGTCACTATAAGGGGAGGGGACACTATAGAGGGGACTCTATAGGGCCATTTGAAAACAGCGTTGCCATTTAAAAGGTATTCAGGAGTCGTTCAACGCAGTTATTCTGGAAGGGTCTGTTTAGTTTACTTGCAGCTGCTGTACACTGTACAACAGAGCGAAAATGAGTAAAAGCAGTTCAAGTTCGAATCAAAAAGGCTCTCACGATACTCCTATCCATAGATCCAGAAGCAAGAAGAGGAGATTTTCGGCAAATCGATACACGTATGAGCAGTCCACCGAAAATACCAGTAGAGCCGCTGAAAAACTGTTACGCACCGGAGATGATGAAATTATAGTTGATCATACCATGGATACCGTTTCATCCAGTTTTACTCTGTTTTTAGTGCAATTAGCAGTTTAGTTGTGTGTAAAAATTGCAAGAAAGACATCAAGTTCAATGAAGCAAGTTCACGGGGTTTAGGATTCAAAATTGCTGTGTCATGTGAGTGCGGTGTTTCATATGTGAATTCTGGACCGATGAGTGATAATGCTTATGAAATAAATCGTCGTATAGTGTTTGTGACGCGACTTGTAGGCGTCGGTATCAATGGACTAAATCTATTTTGTGGCTTGATGGATCTTCTTAGAAAATTTGATAACAACACTTTCGCTGGATGCTTTGAAAATGTAACCAAAGCTGCTGAAACCGTTTATGAATGGAGCACACAAAAAGCCGTAATTGAGGAGAGAGCTAAAACCTTAGAGAATCAAGGTTCAGATATTAATTTCACAGTTTCGGGAGATGGCACATGGAAAGAACGCGGCCACACTTCACGTTTCGGTGTTTCAACTCTTGCAGGTAAATTCAACAAAAAAATCATCGATTCAATCGTAAAATCGACTTATTGTAAGAGTTGTGAAGTATGGGAAAAGAAAAAAGATACTCATCCTGAAGAATACGAAGAATGGCTTGAACGACATGACGATTGTGATGTGAATCATATTGGATCAGCTGGAAAAATGGAGGTTGATGGAGTGAAGGAAATGTTTAGTCGCTCGATCGATCAATATAGAGTAAAATATACGCGCTATATCGGCGACGGTGATAGTGCCACATACAAAGGTTTATTGAATTTAAATCCGTACGATGTGCATGTAGAAAAACTAGAATGCTACTTACATGCGAAAAAAGGAATGGGAACGCGATGCCGCAATCTCAAAAAACAAACCAAAGGTTTAGGAGGAAGGAGTAAGAATACCGTGAAGCTAACTGATAAAGTTATTAATAAACTCTAGAAATACTATGGATTGGCAATTACCAGGCATCAAGATAATGTTGATGAAATGTATCAAGAAATTTGGGCTACCTTGCATCATTTGTCGTCGACAGACGAAAATCCGAACCACTTGAAATTTGAACTGAGTACTCTTGAATATATTTACTCTACAATGACGTAGGATATTATTGATTGGATGAAAATTGACGATTTGGCATTGAAAAAAACGACCATTTTATAGGCAAGAAAACAGACTTTTTTTCATAACGACGCCATTTTGTTAGATTTTGATATTTTTCGAAAATCCTACGTCATTGTACAGGAAATACCTTCCAGTTTAACGACTTTTTTTCCTTTTTCGGTTTCAGCTACTCAATCGGGCGAAATCATGTCAGCAGTGGAGGAACTTTTTTTTTGGCGCCTCCGAAGGCAGCGCATAAGTCGCTTAGATTTCAATATTTTTCTATGAAAAAATTATGTAATATAGGTCAAATTTAGCCAAATATATTCTTAATTTTCCGAAACATTTGATTGCGTACTTTTCTTTCAAAAAATTCCCGAACATCCCCCAAATTTTCAGCGTTCACACTGGTATAGCCCCTTAAGAAACGCATCACCAAAAAGCGTACTCTCCGAAATTCTCCTTCCTCCACATACCCAACATCACCTAATTCTTACGTCGCGAAATGTAATTCTCTATCGCAACTCGAGATTCTTTTTTTGTTATTAAATATTTTATCATTCCTCTTAATTTTGAATAACGAGTCAAGGTCCATTACCTCGAATCGCACTCTCTAGCCCACCCCGAGCAATTTTCCGCAAGGTTAGGCTCAAAACAGGTCAACTTGTCCCAATATAACGCGGATTATCCGAATAACGTGTAAATGGAGAGTTCGTTCTCCTTGATCGAGAGGGATATACTGCCGGTGGGACGTAACAAATTTTGGGGGCTCGTCCGGGATAACAGAGTGCCTCGTTATCAATAAAAGTATTTTTTTTTGTGTTTTCCCAGATGTCGATGTTTATTATTTAAACAGATGACGAGGATCCTGCAGATGAGTTTGTAGGAAGTGGTAGGAAAAATTTATTAAAGGACGATGAACTCGAGAAAATGGCTGAAAAATTAAAGAAATCGTTAACTCATAATGTAGAAACAGACGAACTAAATGATATTCTGAATATAATTTTATCTCCCGTACAAAAGAAAGCATTTTCTAGCCATCAAAAACTCCGTGGATAACCCGCCGGATAACCCGCCGTCTCAACAAAAGTTATCCGTAAAGAGTTGGTCCCTTACATCCATTCTAAAAATGTTTGATCCTTCAGAACACTCGTCTACGAAAACTGAAAAACCCATGGTAAACGATATTGAAGAACCGAATATTAGAAAGATGTCTCAGTTACCTCCGGAAGGGCTAACCACTTTGCGGGAAGCAATGAAAATTGTGCCGGATTTTGACGGAAAAAGGAATAACTTAGGCGTAATATAGCCGCGGTTGAAGACGCGCTCACTATTGCCGGAGATGGTTATGAGACCCAGCTATTACGGCGCGTAAAAGGTAAATTACACCAACTGTTTGGAATAAAATCGCAACAATTGGCTCAATTAAAGAATATGTAAACTATCTCCGTGACACTTATGATCCGCCTCAAGACGTGTATCAATTAATTGCCGACCTCGGCAATACTTATCAGAGAACAAACGAAAGTGTAGATGATTATGTAGATCGAATTCGGTATTCTGCGGAAAGAATATTAGAAGCAAACGCGGCGGATGATACGGTGACTCAAGCAGAAAAAAATAAGTTCGATGGTATGGCGCGAAAAATTATGATGCGTGGTTTGTTGCCAGAAATAGAATAGCATATGATGGTCACAGCTTCTCTTAGCGACGCGGTTAATAAGGCAAAGAGCATAGAACACCAGCTCGCTGACATAAAACGCATAAGGAAGGACGAGGCTGTAAAATCTATCGCAACGGACAAATCTGAGAAGCAAGCTAGCATTCATTATGTAAAGCCAGATGAAATAGAGGCAAGTAGGAAGCAAGGCAACGCGAGCTGCCAGCTTTGCGGTAGGTCAGGGCACGCTGCAAACAAGTGTCGAGGTCCGATAGCTGAACCCTCAGGCCCCATGGTGACGTGCCAGGCGTGCAGTAAACTGGGTCACACAGCTGACAAGTGTCAGGGTGTTGGCCCCTATGCACAGCCTGTAGCGCCTATGGTAATATGCCAAACATGTGGCAAATCGGGACATACGACAGGGCAGTGTCGCTCAAGTCAATGGTCAAAGTTTAACTATTTGTCAAGTGTGTAGTAACAGAGGACATACAGCCGATAAATGCTTCCAAAACCCCTGTCTCCAGTGTGGCCGAATAGGACACAGTCCCGAAAGGATCACGGATTAGGTAGAAACGAAGGGGAGAGGTACCCGGAAGAATCTAAGGGAAATAAGAATAAGATGGGTACGAGTGAAAATCGAGAATCCAATGGGCAGAGTTCTGAGTATCGGAGCAAGGATCCATGCCCTAAAGAGGAAAATCGCGAAATTAATGGAGGAAAAGAAAATATACCAGGAATTGTTGAGAATTTTGGGAATTTTGATAGTTTTGAGAATCTTGGAAAAATTGGTAACCCGAAAGAGTATCGCGGAAATCCAATTGAAAAAGAAGAGAATTTGGAAAATGTCGAGATATTTGAGAATTTTGATAGTTTTGCGAATCTTGGAAAAATTGGTAATCTGGAAGAGCATCCCGTAAACCCAATTGAAAAAAAACAAGACTTTGGAAAATTTTGAAGGTCTAAAGATTTTTTACGAAAGTGGTAATCGAGAGATTTCTCCCGTAAATTCAATCGAAAACGTTCAGTGTGATGGAAAAGAGAATTTCGAAAGCATTAATCGTGAAAAAGAAAAAGATTTTACGCTCATTGAGGAAATTGGAACAATTGACGATAGGAAAAACTTTGAATCAACTAACCCGGTAATTGGGGATGCCAGCGGATGTCTAACTAAGGTCAGTTTTGAGGGTGTCAGCAAAAATTGGAAACTGACACTTGAACGCGATAAAGATTTAGAGAGGATTACAGAATCTCAAGGGAAGTTCTTGCCCTTAAGGAAAGAGATTGGTAATGGAACAGTTCAAAGGGAAATCGGCAAAGAAAATTGGAAAATAGATCTTCCAGAAAACAGGAGTCACCAAGCTTAACTGAGAAGCATATTATCGAGTCATTAACAAACGTAGATTTTGATTGTTTCGCAATAACCAACAGGATACCAGATGTGGAACGTTTCGAGAAGGTAATAGAATTGCTCCGTTTAGATCACCTCGAGGATGAAGAAGTCGATATAGTGCAGGTATTGTTTAAAAATAATGCCGATAGAATTCACTTGTCAGGGGAGGGATTAGGCGCCACTGACGTAGTGACGCATAGGATACCGACCACAGATAATTTACCCGTCAATTCGAAACAATACCGTTTTCCTGAAGTACATAAAGAGGAAATTTGAAGACAGGTAGAATAATTATTCGAAGCAGGGTTAATACGAATATCCAGATACTCTTACAATACGCCCGTGTGGGTTGTACCTAAGAAGCCGGACTCACAAGGAAATCTACGATGGAGGATGGTACTCGATTTCCGGCAATTAAATGAAAAAACAATCGGGGATGCGTACCCCTTACCGAATATAATCGACATTTTAGATCAGCTCGGTGGAGCGCGATATTTCTCCGTCTTCGATTTTTGGGATTTTATCAAATAAAAATGCATCCGGATGATTGTCACAAAACCGCCTTTACTACCCCGTACGGACATTATGAGTATGTTCGTATGCCTATAGGATTGAAAAACGCTCCGCCCATCTTCCAAAAAGAAATGGATATGGTGTTAAGAGGATAGCAAGGACAGGAGTTGTTTGTGTATCTCGATGATAAAGTGGTATATGTCAAAACGTTGGAAGAGCACGGGGAAAAAAGCGCAAGAATTTTTCATCGCTTACGAAAGGCCAATTTCTCGTTGCAACCGGATAAATGTAAATTCCTGAAAAAATAGGTTGTGTATTTAGGTCACGTGATTAGTGATTCAGGATTGAGGCCCGATCCTCGTAAATTAACAGCAGTGAGCGAGTTTCCCCGCCCGAAGAACGTCAAGGGAATTCGACAATTTTTAGGTCTCACGGGTTATTATCGTCGTTTTATAAAGGGATACGCACATTTGGCTAAACCTTTGTCGAATCTTTTGAAAAATGATGTTGCGTTTTCATGGGCAAATAGTCAAGAAGAACGTTTCCAGCAATTGAAAGATAAACTTTGCACCGAACCTATTTTGATCTTTCTAGATTTCTCTGAACTCTTCGTAATAATGACAGATGCCTCCGGTTACGCAATCGGAGATATCCTGCCTCAAGGCCCGATAAATAGAGACAAACCTATAGCATACGATTCACGTACACTCAATAGCGCGGGAAGTAGATATGATACGTATGAAAAAGAGGCCTTGGCCATAGTTTATAGCGTTTTGCATTTTAGACCATACCTCTATGGAAAACGTTTTACCCTTCTCACCGATTACAAACCATTGATTTGGTTCAAAACCTGCAAGTACGGCAATGCACGAGTACTTCGGTGGAGATTAAAATTAGCCGAGTATGAGTATGACGTCGTCTATAAGGCAGGAAAAACCAACGTCAATGCGGAAGCATTGTCGCGGAACCCCGTCAGCTCAGAGGATCCTCTCACGGAAGAAGACATTTTCGTGACAGGCGTAGGAAAACAAACTAGTTTGACCGAGCCGGAAATTCAGGAATTATTGGAAGGAAGCGACGAAAACCAGGAAGATGAAGATTTCGAGACCGAGGAATTAGATGACCCGGAGCGTCAGTGGAGGGAATCACTCTCTCCGGAACAATTAATTTAAATTGAGGATACGACATCGAGTGCCACGAAACCCGAAACCGGAAAAACAACTCTTGAGCCAACGAGAGAAAAAGGAGAGTTGAAAGGGAAACTGGAATGTCATAGATCTTCGACCTCATCGCTGGACAAAGCTGTCGACGGTCCATCGCGACCACCGAGTTCGAAGGCTAAGAGGGCCACCAGGAGTCAAACAAAGACACAGCGACCGAATGTTTCCAAAGATCGCAGCAAGGACGAAGAAATGGAGAATTATAGGTCAGACTCGGAATTTTACTCGAAAGACGAAAAAGACCGTATAACTATCGGAGCTAGAAGATGACGATAAACGGTTCTCCGCATGCAAGGACAACGCCAATGAAGAAAATTCAAAGGAGAAGAAAACGAAGAAGGTTTTGAGGACGCGGAAGAAGATTAAGGGATTTAGAAGAGAAACGTCCGAAAAAGAGGACACAACACCCGACTCCGATGGAAGTATCCACGATGATGATACCCGAGAGGAAATCATCACCAAAAATATCATTCAGTCCAGGGATCCTTTTTTTACAAGGAAGGACAGTTTGGCAAACTTTTTGAACACTCATGGAGAGCCGTTTGATAGCGGCTCGCGCAAACTGGCCGATAGAGGTGAATTACCGTATTTTCCGGATCTGGTATTAGGGCATGCCCACGCAGTAAAAATGGGGAACAAATACCATGTGGCCTTACCGGTTAGTGACGATTCCCGAGATGGAATGCTGTTGACTTTAGGACACATAAAAACAGCGAGAGCCAGTCTTCGCGAATTGAGTATCGTAATCGGCATTCAAAGCCTTAGCATAGCAAAATCCGAGACTGTAGGAAACGGCCCACGAGATGACATTGTCACAGAATTATGACTAGAGTTTTTGCAGTCCTTTTAAGGTAATAATTCGCCATTCGATGTCCAGGAAAAGGAGAGCGCAGAGACATAATAAGGGAAATGCATAGCTCGCCTGTGGGTGGCCATAGAGGAGTGACGAAGACTTACAATCGAATCAGACAACATTACTATTGGGAGGTATGAAAATAGATATTCAGGAATTTATTCAGCAGTGTTTGCCATGCCAGTTGAAAAAGTGTCTGTGAACAAAAACTAGACAATCCATGGTGATTACCGATACACCGGGTATGGCATTTGATAAAGTCGCAACGGACATGGCAGGACCTTTGCTTAAAACTAAAAATGCAAATGAATACATTTTGACCATTCAAGACCAGTTAATAAAATTCTGCTTCGGTGTACCAATGCCTGACGGAACGGCCGAGACTGTCGCGAAAGCATTGGTCCAAAATTTCATCACCCTGTTTGGGGCTCCAAAAGCCATACTTGCAGATCAGGGCCAGAATTTTATGAGAAAATTGCTAAAGCAAGTGGTAAACATTTTTCGGATAAAGAAAATGCGTACAACAGCGTTTCATCCTCAATCAAATGGGTCACTAGAGAGATCGCTTCACGCCTCAGGGGAATATCTTAAGCAATACGTCGGAAAAGAATATGAATGGGACGAATGGGTCCATCTCGTGATTTTTGATAACGGCCGCGATATGGCTAGAAAGGAATTGATCGATGCGAAAGAAAGATCCAAGACATATTATGACAGGAATATGAACCCGAAATCTTCCGATAAGGGAGACTACGTATTTTTGCAAAAGGGAGGTAAACCCAAGAAGCTAGAAGACCAGTATACAGGCCCGTACGAAATAGTAGAAGTAATGAGAAAAGGAAATGCCAAGATAAGGATAAAAAAGGATGCAAAGGTCGTGCAAACCAACCGACTGAAGCATTCCCATATCAAACCAGCATGATCCCTAATCATTTAAATTATTTTACAGAAAACACAATATGAGAGCAAAAGGAATTAAATGGGCAGGAATCGTCATAATTCTGTGGATAATAATAATGATACAATTGCAACCTGGAGAAGCAATTGTGGGATATGAATGCGGAACGTCCGCATCTAATATAACCACGCTATCCCTCCTGAACGTGGAGGAAGGCGAAATCCCTCAACTGGAATTGAACGTTTCAAGTGTGCATATTCAATTTTTGCAGTTGGACGATTATGGCTTGATTCATGCGTGACAGTGTAAGGTAGAAATCGCGCGGGACGTCTGTAAATGCGGAATGTTCTCACATGGTAGTGATGTACTCAATGGAAAAGCATCATACTTATACAATATTTCGCGACACTCGTGCTTACGCCTGCACGAATACGGATCCATAGTAATTGATAAGGTTATTATCACGGGGATACGACCAAATGATAATGCAAGTTATCCTCTCATCTTAGCAGAGAAACTAAACGTTGATTGAAGCTGTATAAGCACTACGTACGCGGATCCGTTTGGAAGCTGGAGTGAAGTGACTGCGCAGGCTGACATTAAATTTACCTTAAGAGTCAGTTGATGAAAAATAGAGTAGTGCGCATGTGTCTCCAAAGATACGGCAATTACGGTTTTCATTTAGAACACATGTTTGCATAATATTTTTACTTCCTATGTAGAAAGTTCTCTACACCTTGGGTCTTTTTAAGGTACTCGGGGTTTAGAATTTAACGAACGCCTTCTGTTGAAGTTTGGTGCTTGCAAAAATAATTTGTAAATCATTTTATGCTTAACCTTAAATTCAGTAATTCCTATAGAGTCCAAAAATGTATAACGCTACTTGAAGCAGATAATAAAAACTCATTTCATAAAAATTGTTAAAATATCAGCAATACGAAAATTGCAGTTGTCATTATATCATTAGTTTGAAGAGTCTGCATAAATCTGCGTGAAATTTCAAAAATATGATTATTTATTGCATACTTTTATATTATTGAGTCTTAACTTTAATTTTCAACAAAGATTTTGTAATATTTCAGAATTTACCGAGCTATATCGGTTTTTGTGACGAGTCAGCGCGCCCACTGAATTACGACAAACCGCCCCGCTGCAATACGGGATATAGTCATTACGGTCCTTCTCGCGCGATAACCTTCTACGATTATACCTAAGGGTATAATTCGTAGAAGGGTATAATTATCTCTGTTACAAAGTTAAAAAAGTACGACAAGTAATCAAAAATCCCCTCGAAAACTTTGTTGCTTGTTTTACCTTATAAAAAATTATGGTTTACCTTAAAACTAATTACTATCTGTCTCAATTGAAACAATGATTTTATGATATATTTCCAATAAATCCAAAGTACACCAAAAAATTAAATGATTTACAAAATAGCCAAGTACAATGTCCGTATTATGCAATTATACAGGAAATGTTGTACACAAAATTATTAAACCATAGAAATAATCTTATTAAAAGTGTTCTATTTTTATTTAAAAAAATCACCGTATAACAAATAATCGATATCACCCCAATAGAAAAATACAGCATGTGAACCACACAAGTATACTGGAAATGCTGTGCGAAGTCTTGGCCTGCATGGTTAAAAAGAAAAAGCCCGGGAAGATGTAGAATGTTCCGTTTCTTCACCACCCGCGTAAGAACTTTTGCGAAATGATACGTATATTTCTTCTACATTTTAACATTGCACCAATTGCCAGTCGGTGGCCAAAATATATTTATTGTAATTTGTAATGGATGTGTAATAAAGTAGAACATTCATATTTTTATCTAACTTTTAAATTATTTAAATCAAATAAGATTTCCCGTTTGCGGAGACTAAAAGACATGCCATTGTTCTGATCTGTACTTCATGGGATCATTATTTTAACTAACATTCACATAAACAGTTTGGGGTAACAAAGTGTTTAATGTGGTTATGTGAAAAGGTTGGGGAATAATTTGTGTTTGAGCGAGGATCTGGTTTTGGGAGAGGGGCGCTGGTTAATGACGCAAACTCGAGTTTTTCGTAAAACAAATCGTGACGTTTAATAAATCACTCGTCGATTTTTTCGAGCGTGTACAATATTCCCAGGACGGGAGCGCAGGGCACAATCGTCGAACAGTTTATTTTTCGCGAGGATCAGAGACGGGCTAATCGCGCGTGGTAAGTTTGTCGAAACTGTACGTGGCGCGAAACAAGACACGTACCCCGAGGATCGCCGTTGTAAGGAGCTCCTCTCGTTGCACCCGACTCTGCCGACGAGAATAACCGTCGTGAGGAGTTACGTTGTACGGGCTAATAGCCATTGTAAGAGGCTAAGCTCGCGGACGGATTCGCTTCACGTGTTACGTGAAATCGATGGACTCTTTGTTTGAGATCGATGGACACTGTTTGAAATCCATGGACACTTTATAAACGGAAATTCGCTGGTCGATCCGAGCACATAGCGCGAGGAGAGACTCAGACACCTAGAATCGCCGTTGTAGGGGGCTCCGTTCGTTGAATCAGCCTTAGACGATGAGAATAACCGTTGTAAGGAGCTACTCTCCTTGACGTGTTAGCTACACGGTGTACATTTCCAGCAATCGACTCAATCGTTCGTGAGGCGACAAGATGAGCAGATAGCGCGTAGCACGGAATCGATGATCGAAACGAGCACGTAGCGCGAGACGAGACTCATACATCGAGTATCGCCGTTGTGAGGGGCTCCTCTCGCTGGATCAGACTCAGATGGCGAGAAGAGCCGTTGTAAGGAGCTATTCTCGTTGACTTGTTCGCTACACGGTTCACGTTTCAACCAATCGACATAATCGTCCGTGAGAAGACGAGATGAGCAAATAGCGCGTAAAACGGATCGATTGTCGAGACGAGCATGTGGCGCGAGACGACTCATACAGCGATGGTCTCCGTTTCGATCGATAAACATAATCGTTCGAGAGGACACAAAAAGAGCAGGTAGCGCGTAAAACGGAATCGATTGTCGAGACGAACACGTGGTGCGTGACGACTTATACAGCGATGATCGCCATTTCGATCGATATAGACATAATCTTTAAAGAGGAGACGAGATGAGCAGGTAGCGTATAAAACGAAATCGATTGCCGAGACGAGCAAGTGGCGCGAGACGACTCATAAAGCGATGATCGCCGTTTCGATCGATAGACATAATCTCCGCGAGGGGACGAGATGAGTAGGTAGCACGTAAAACGGAATCGATGGGCGAGACGGGCTCGTGGCGCGAGACGACTCATACAGCGATGATCGCCATTGATGGATTTATTACACGGCTTGAGATAAGTCGATCGACAATTCTGAGATGGAGATAAGTAGGGAGATACGATTTTTGACTCGCGAGGGCGAGAGGCTGAGAGAATGACATTTTGAGATAATGAGCGGGGCGTTATCGGAACTTTTTTTTTATACGACGAGCAACAATAGAGAGAGTGAGAGGGCTAGAGAGCGGTGGATACACGTCCGTTTTCATGATCGCGTCGCACAACAATGGCGCAAAATCGGATGCCGGTCAGAGCCAAAAACGCGCGTGTGGGCGCCAAATTGAGAAAAGGGAGGTGGTAGCGTCGCCGGAAGAAGAGCGCATCTAATCCCACTCTTGGTAATGAGACGAAATATTATTTCACGTGGTTCTTTTAAATATTTCGGGCGTAGCCAGAACAATTTAACTTCTTCGAAATACAATCATGCAAACTTCACTTTCCAGAACAAACATATCGCCATTATAAAAAAAATACTATGTCCAATCACCCCTATCTGACTAAGCAATTTCATTGTTTTAAGCCTGAAACTTAAGTAGTTGGGAAGGATTATAATAATGTGTTTTTTAAAATAAAAATGAAACATTTTTAATACGATTATTTCTAGGGCGTAACAATTTTGTATACATTTCTTGTACACTTGCATAATATATACATTATACTTGACTATGACATAAATCATTCCATTTTTCGTCCAATTGGTTAATGGAAAAAATATAATAAAACAACTGTTAGAATTTAAACAAATAATCATTATTTGGAAGGTCAACCATAACTTACTATAAGGTAAAACGAACAACAATGTTTTCAAGGGGATCTTTTTTTACTTGGCGTACTTTTTTCTACTGTTTTAAAGCTTTTACAAGAGATCTTATCTGTTTTTGTAAAGGGGGGAATATGTTTTTTCTTCAGTTTTAATCCAAAGAGTAGTGCGTTTCATATATGTTTGAGAAAATATACGTGTATAGTTTTCCAAATTCATATTTAGCAGGGAAAAGTATTAGAACATGAGATAAAGGTATCATAAATCGTTTTAAAATATTTTATTATTCTTATAATAATTCAGTGTTTATAATTTTTATAACCATGAACCTCAGACAGCGAAGTGGATACTCCTTAGATACTCATACATTGGATTTACAAGGACGGTGCACTTTGTTGATCAGACTTCAGGCCGATAACAGGAATATCAATTTTTGAAGGTTTTCGAACGAATTTCGGGGTCGCTGTACCCAACGGTGTATATTTTTTGTCCGAATGACTTAAGGCAGTCATCCCGTGTGAAGGCACTTTTTTCGCTTTTTTTAGGAACTATTTTTGGCGAACTAAATAAACTTACAACTGCAAACTTTTCACCACATGTTTATTCATATTATGAGCACACTTTACAATTTTTTCAACCCGAAATCTTCGCTCATTGCTGAAGTACACGGCAACTTAACCACTCATCTTCAAAAAAAGTTTTTTTTTTGCGGTGCCCACGATTGCGGGCGTTCTGCTTGGATAAAGCAAAACAATCGAACGGCATTTTAATCTGTGAAGTATTAACTAATTTTTGAACCGGGATTATTAAAATATATTGAAAGCTAAATTTTTGGCATCTTGTTGAACATTTTTTCGTTAATTTTGGTGTTTTTTCACAACTTCTTCAACACGAAAAAACGGCTTGATGAATCAGAATTATCCTAGCTTGCAAAGTATCTACATGAGTACTGAATAAATCATTCAAATTTCAAAGAAATTCGTTCGATAGATTTCGAGATATCGTGGTCATCAGTTTGAAAAATAATTTTGAGAAAAACGCATTTAAAGGTTCAAATACGATTATCACCAATAACATTTTCACTCACCCTTAATCTGCTATGCCTGGTCTAGAAAGTGAATCTTCAGTTTCCTCGAAAAAATCCTGCAAAGCCGATTATTGCTCCCTGGCATCAGTTCTCGCTCTTTTAGCGAAGTTGCTCGAGCGTCGTTCGGAGCGGCAGATACGCGCTTCATTACGACGATGGGCGTAAGCTTGAGTTCCGTGGCCAATTTGACATCCCAGTGTAACTAAAACTTTCAAAATGCCATCAAATCCTTCATTGAAGATGCTCACGGCAAGAAAAGTTGCTATTACAACGATCTTTGTGCCAGAATGCAGGTGTTTGTTTGGGTTTGTTTGGGTTTGTTTGGCAGGTGCCAAAAACAGGTGCCAGAATGCAGGTGTTTAGGAGCGAAAATCCAGATCAATGAATTTAATGATTCTTGTTATTTTGCGTTTGTTTAGAGAATATAACGGCTTCTCTATTGTGCATGTATACCTGTGTTTGTATTGAACGGGCTCAGGTAAGAAACCAAAGCGCAAGAGAAGGGGTCCGTTGCTCCGCCTCATCGAGTGCTCGAGCGCGCGCTCCAAACACCTGGCCTGTTCAACGCTGTGACTTCCGAACGACTCCGAATATCGGAAAGTCACTTTACCCACATATTCTACACTATATTTGTATACAATTTATGCAAAAAAAAATCGATTTTTTTAACCAATCACACGGGATATTTTTCGATACCTAAGGCTCTGAGAATTTTTGATTGCCCAATTTCGCTTCATGGAATTGAGCTAATTGAGCTTCAAAACATTGAGCTAACAAATCCGTCAATTTGGCTACGCGATGCCTAAAGACATTTTTCATTCATGGCGGCATAGAGTACGAGAAAGATAACTGATTCGTAGATTTTCAGTTCTTGTTAGAGACGGCTGATATTTCGAAACAAAAAGAGAAATATCTTTGGCTCTGTTGAACGACGAACAACATATTTCTCTTTGTTTGCCTGAAATGTGATCCGTCGAGGAAAAAACTTGGCTGTAGGACCTTTATCAAACCGACCCATCTCTTTTAATCTATTAGATAAAAAATCTACATCTTAGCTTTCTGTGAACTTGAAATTTATTTCCGATCAAAACCATAATACTTTATGCCAAACAGAAAAGAAAGGCAAAATTGTAGAGTTTTGTTGCATCAGGCATGGGTAACGACAATTTGATATCTTCCGGAACCAGAACAGCCAGGAACCTACCAGAAATATGAAGTTTTTATATATGCTCGAAAACCATGAAAAGTGTATATCTGCGGATACCGGGTGGAAATGCTCGAGGCAAACTAATATACATGGATTCGTCTGCGCCATCGCCGACAACGAAAAATGCATGCTTTCAGGCATTGCAAAGCCAGACATATACTTAATGGCCAATAACAGAGACTTCAGGTATCGAGAGGCTACTCATATATAAAAAGTCCTTATTTCTAGCTATTTAGTACTTAGAAATATGAATTATTTGTTTCCTGTGTGTGATGACTGAAGAATTTCTTTAGGCATCGTAAAGCCTGAAGAATTTCTTTAGACATCGCAAAGCCCTGGATTTCTTAACTTGATCGCAAGCACTGACAAGGAAAGGTTGCGAGGTCGATCTTTCCGATTTCGATGAAATATGGCATGCTTGTAGAATGGGTAAAAATAGGCGACACGTATTTTTTTATATCTGCGGAATCCGACTTTTAAGGGTTGAAACGCATTCTCGAAAATTGAGGTGTTTTTCGTTTTTCGTCGATAATGCTTTAATGGTAAGAGATATGAAAAAAATTCAAATTTCAACAATGTTTATTTTTTCGTGTACTATACATTGAAGATGAGAATGATGCAGATAGCAACAAATTTCATACTGTTTATTGCAAAAATGCAATTTTTTCAACCGTATCTCCGAGAATTTTTAATCGATTGGGATGTAATTTTGCATACATGTAGAGAATGGAAAAGTAGCGGATAGGTGTTTTTTCTTTTTCCGATATCTAACACTCCGTTAAAACTCCGCTTTGATTTTTTAGCCAAGAGCATCATATAATCAGCTAGCCTTTTGGCATTCCGGTCTAAATTCACGTCAATATAAGTTCAAGTTATGACGCAATTCCATATTTGTAACATCCCACGCCCCTCCCCCCCAATGGTCTCCCTCCCGAAAGGCGAACGTTCAAAGTTCTTACCGTGCGGTATGGACGAAAATTTGTAGAAATAAAAAGTACAATTGGTCAAAATAGTCGATACAAATTTTCTCGTTTTGGCAGAACGACACTCTTAAGGAGTCAACGCCCCCCTAAAAAATTTATTTTTTCTATAACTCCTGAACGGGCTCAAATAAAAATAAAGTTTAAAGGGGAAAAATGTTGTACTCTTCGACTACTACACGTTCATGATGATAATGATGAGTACAGCAACAAATGGCGTGGTATTTATTGCAATAATTCGTTTATTGCAAAATACAGGCCTCATATTGGCAAAAGAAGGGCAGAAAACCGTTGAGACAGTATACTGTCTCAACGATTGCACTATAGTGCAATCGATCAAGTATACACAGTTATACTATACAGCCTTTGGTTTCTGCGAGAGTCAAGCTTTTGGCATATATGTTGATCGTTTTAAACGAACCTACTGGCAAATTTGGACCTCGAGTGGAATAAACTATGTTCAGAGCCGAAAATATTAGATGAAGTAAAAAGTTCTGAGCGTTTTTTCGCTTTATTTCGACGATGAAATTAACATAGTTAGGATTATCCGATTTAGATCAAATATGCACCGTTTTGTTCGATAACTTTTGTCCATTTTGAATGCAATTTCATAATTCCGCGATTGAAGAAGTCCTCGTCCCTATTGGTAAAAAACTTGACGAGCTCATTTTCACAAGCCTCTCTTGAGGCCAGTTTTGTACTATCAAGAAAATGTTGCAAATACTTGAAAAGGTGATAATCGCTTGGTGTCACGTCTGAACTATACGGCGGGTGCGATAGAATCGAAAACACACATCGTTAAAGATGTGTGCGGCCTGGCGTTGTCTTGATGGAACACAACACCCTGGTTATTGGTCAATTCTGGCCGCTTCTGGTCAATCGCCTGCTTCAATCTGATCAGTTGTTGACAGTAGAGGTCCGAATTGAGTGTTTGGCCCGATGGGAGCAGCTTATAGTGGATGATTTCCTTCCAATCCCACCAAACACACAGCAAAACCTTCTTGGCCGTTAATCCGGGCTTGGCGATCGTTTGGGCCGGCTCACCGCGATTGGGCCATGATCTTTTTCGGCTGTTGTTCTCGTATGTGATCCATTTTTCATCGCCAGTCACCATCCGCTTCAAAAATGGGTCGATTTCGTTACGTTTCAGCAAAGATTCGCAGGCATCAATTCGGTCCAAAAGGTTCTTTTACGTCAATTCGTGTGGCACCCATACATCGAGCTTCTTCTTGAGACCAGCCTTATGCAAATGGTTCCAAACGGTTTTCTGGCTAATCTTTAGTTTCTGGGCAATGGAATAAGTGCTCACATGCCAGTCCGTCTCGACGATTTCCATGATTTTATCGACATTTTCGACGATTCGCCTACCAGAGCGTGCCTCATCTTCGACGTCCATATTACCAGAACAGAGTCGTTGGAACCACCGCTTTGCTGTTGCATTCGATACTTTATTGGATACATAAACCGCACACATTTTTTTGGCCGCCTGCTCTGCCTTCTCGCCTTGGTCGTAGTGGTACTGAAGAATGTATCGAATTTTTTTTTTTTACCTCCATTTTGGAACGCTGTAAAACACAACGGGCTTCACCAAACACAAAACTCTCGAAGAACTTTTTTTGAAGCGTAATGTCACCTTTGAATCCACGTATAGCATGACCCGATGTGATGTATACATCGTGAGATTTGGCTCACTAAAGACATCTAGCGGAAGACGCTCAGAACTTTTTACTTCACCCAATATATTTCTATTGGCTTCGAAATCTGGAAAATTGACGACTAATCATTTCAAGCGTTGATTCCAAGAAGTATATGAGGCATTCCACAGGTTTTCAGCAAGGTCAAAACCCTCACTTTAAGAATAAAAAATTTTTTTTCCTCCCTAGACTTTAACAATAAAAAAAAAAAATTTCGTACAAAAATTTTATAATAAATGAAAAAAATCGATTTTCAAAAAGTATGTCACGTTTGATTTTGCTCGAAATTTTTCTGAATTTTCTGTTGTTAGTGTGGACATACAGAAAAAATTGGCATCATGGGCCGCGAACTGGTTTAGAAGATACGGGCCGATTTGCATTTTTTTTTTGTTGTTACTCATCTTATCTTTAGTTGTATCAGTCTGATTTGAATTAGTAGTGGACATAACTGAAAAATAACACGATAAAATGAAACTTCAAGCAGCTTCGGATAATGTAATTGACGATTTCGAAATTTATTGCATTTCTAACTTTTAAATACTAGGTAAGAAAAAACACAATATTTATGACAAGTGAACGTTTTTTATTGCCCAGTATTAGCAAATCTTGTGAATTATTATATGAGGCATTCCACAGGTTTGCAGCAAGGTCAAAACCCTCACTATTTTTCAGAGTACTGCAATTTTTTTATTATCATAAGGTACCTATTAGGAGTGTCTGTGATTTTTTTCAGATTTTTTTTATGAGTCCTGCTCCAGATATCTCAATTTTTGAAAAATGAGAATCAGTTTTTAACTAGATGTACGTTAAAAACTATGGCTCAGGCAAAAAAAATTATGGGACAAAATATTTTTGATTTTTAATGAACTTTTGACTTTAACAATAAAACATTTTTTTTCATACAAAAATTCTATAATAAATGAAAAAAATCGATTTTCAAAAAGTATGCCACGTTTGATTTTGCTCTAAATTTTTCTAAATTTTCTGTTGTTAGTGTAGACATACAGAAAAAAATTGGCAAGACAGGCCGCGAACTGGTATAGAAGATATAGGCTAATTTGCATTTTTTTTTCTTTTATATTGATATGAATTGGATGATTAATTGGGAGAAACTTTGAATTTCACATAAAAAAATATATCAAAGTTTTTTGTATGTTATAAGATTGATTTTTTCAAATTTTCAAATTTCCCGCCCGAACGACGCGACACCGGCGGCCAGGTCGGAAGTAAACGTTCCCGTATTTCCTTGGCCGGTTTCGATGTTATGATTGTATGTGAAATTACATAACCTTTATAACGTCTTTAAAAGTTAGAAATGCGATACATTTCGAAACCGTTAATTACATTATCCGAAGCTGCTTGAAGTTTCATCTTATCGTGTTATTTTTCTGTTATGTCCACTACTAATTCAAATCAGACTGATACAACTAAATATAAGATGAATAACAACAAAAAAAAATGTAAATCGGCCCGTATCTTCTAAACCAGTTCGCGGCCCATGATGCCAATTTTTTCTGTATGTCCACACTAACAACAGAAAATTCAGAAAAATTTAGAGCAAAATCAAACGTGACATACTTTTTGAAAATCGATTTTTTTCATTTATTATAAAATTTTTGTACGAAAATTTTTTTTTTTATTGTTAAAGTCTAAAGTTCATTCAAAATCAAAAATATTTTGTCCGATAATTTTTTTTGCCTGGGCCATAGTTTTTAAGGTACATCTAGTTGAAAACTAATTCTCATTTTTCAAAAATTGAGATATCTAGAGCAGGACTCATAAAAAAAATCTGAAAAAAATCACAGACACTCCTAGTAAGTACCTCATGATAATAAAAAAAATTGCAGGACTCTGAAAAATAGCGAGGGTTTTGACCTTGCTGAAAACCTGTGGAATGCCTCATATATTCCCAATACGGGTCCAAAATGGGTATTTTTTTTTTTATTGGTTTGTTCCGGTCGTACAGGGTCTTCCCCTTTTTACGAGCCCCACTCACCTCAACTTCGTTCTGTCGCTTTGTCCACATCCCCCCCTCTATATCTCCCCCATTCCACAATTCCCCCGTCTATCTCCCATCCACAAATTCCCCCGTCTACCTCCCATCGCCCCACCTTGCGGCCGCAGCCGACTTCCCCCTCTATCGTATTCACCATGACATGCCTGCCATAGGCATAGCGAAACTGCGGAAAACCTATACCGATACAGCGTGTCCCAAGTTCGCCTCCCAGTTACGGAACTAGTCGTCTTTCGCCGAGAAATACCGAAGAAAAATATTTCAACACGAAAGTGACACGACTGGGATTCGAACCCGCGACCTCCCGATCCGCTGGCCAGCATGCTAACCACTAGACCAACGCACCGGGTCTTCAAAATCGGTAATACTTCTGGATTCTTGGAGCGGTCAATGTCCAACTGCATTTAAAGAAATGGATATGCAATGGAAAGATATTAAAGTTTTAACATTCCAGCAAGTAAATATATTGCACCAGTTTCATGAGTTCTGTAGACAATTAATTCATATGATAATTAGTCATTCTTGCAGGTACAACGGGAACGATATAGCCCGTGATGTTTATGGCTTCCGTGTATGGAAAAACTTCGACGAACACTTTTCTGAGGCAGTAATACTATACAATTACGACGTCAATCTGCACTTGAGAGACAATATTGTTATGTGACAATCTCTTACGGACAACCAGTTTTCTCCTCCACGGTTTACAAACCTTTTCAAATATGCGCAGTACAAAAGCGGTTACGAAGAAGAAAAACCACCCAATTTCCAAAATCCGGTACAATTTTGCCTTTCACAAAATGCACTGACATGCGATACATGCGGCGAAGCAGCAATTATCACTTGTGCGTGGTGTAAGAAATCTCTTTGTTTCAAACACTCGTATCATGACTATCATTATTGTAATAAGTATAATCCATAAAAAATCATAGAGTTGAAACTTTCCCTCCATAAGTAAGCGTGAAGACATTTTTCCGATTACATTGTAATTTTCAAAGGCAGTACGTGTCGGGGGTGAATTTCTTCGTAAATATACAATTGTAATCCAGTTGCTTCCCGAAGCACGAAGTTAGTCCATTATTGCGAGCCTTATCTATGCCCATATTAGCGGAGAACTCAAGAGTGATTTTTCACCAGTTATTCACGAATTATTTCAATAAACAACACGCCATTTGTTACAGAACTCATCATTATCAACATGAACGTCTAGTAGTCGAAGAATACAACATTATTTCCCTTTAAGCTTTATTTTTATTTCGGCCCGTTCACGAGTTATTGAAAGAACAAAGTTATTAAGGGTGCGTTGACCCCTTAAGAGTCGTGTTCCGCCAAAACTAGAAAATTTGTATCGACTATTTTGACTGATTGTACTTTCCTTGTAACACATTTTTATTTCTACAAATTTTCGTCCATGCCATACGGTAAGAACTTTGAACGTTTGCCTTTGGAGAGGGGAACCATTGGGGGGGGGGGGGGGGTGAAATGTTGCAAATATGCAATTGCGTCATAACACGAACGTAAATTGAAATGAATTTAGACCGGAATGTCAAAAGGCTAGCTGATTATACGATGCTCTTGGCTAAAAAATCGAAGGGCAGTTTCAGCCCCTTAATTATGAGATATCGGAAAAAGAAAAAAACACTTTTTTGCAATGCCTGCCCCGAAAGTGCGATTTTCGATTGGTGTTTAGCGTGCGGAAAGTGGCTTATTTCTCAACGATGCTTACTTTCCCGCACTAGTGCGGGAATGCGAGACTTTCCCGCACTAGTGCGGAAAAAAATCTATTTATAGCTCACTTTACCGCATTGATTCACGAAAAAACGGTTTTTTTCACGGTTGATAGTTTTTTGTTCTACGATTTTGGACCGATCGAACAAACTTGAATATAGCGACATTCATGTGATATGAAAAGTCGACTTATCACAGTTGACGTTTGAAATGTGAAAAAATAAGAATTGGTTATGGTTATTGGTTATTGATTTTGTTGAATCTCAAATCCCACTTTCGAGCCAGTCATTGCAAAAAATAATGTATGGGACATGTGCGAAAAAAAAACGAATTACATCGCGCGTAAGTTGCCGAATTCGCCTCGACTTATGTTACATTTCTCACTCGTACTCGTGTGGTTACAGCACTCGCCTTCGGCTCGTGCTGCAAATCACACTCGTACTCGTGTGAAATGCACCATAAGCCTTCGGCTCATGCGGCAACTTCACGCGCGATGGAATTCGTTGTTTTCCGCACTTGTAGCATAAATTACTATTCCGCTACTTTCCCATTCTCTACATGTATGCAAATTTACATCCCAATCGATTAAAAATTCCCGGAGATACGGTTGAAAAAATGGCATTTTTGCAATAAACAATATAAAATTTGTTGCTATCTGCGTCGTTCTTACCTCCAATGTATAGTACACGAAAAAAGAAACATTGTTGCAATTTGAAATTTTTTCATATCTCGTACCGTTAAAACGTTATCGACGAAAAACGAAAAACACCTCAATTTTCGAGGGTGCGTTTCAACCCTTAAAAATCGGGTTCCGCAGGTATAAAAAAATACGTGTCACCTATTTTTGACAATTCTACAAGCATGCCAAGTTTTATCGAAATCAGAGGGATCGACCTCGCAACCTTTCCTTGTGAGAGGCCACAAGTATGAATCTTTTCAGCATCGCACTTGGGAAATGAAAATTTTTTAGAGCTTTAATCACGGAAAGGCGAAAATATGAATTTCTTTTGAATCATCAGACAGAAAATATGCATTTGTGCCTACTTCGAACCTGTCGAGCTAAAAATGTATATTTTCTTCAGTGTAAAAACATCTGAAAATGGTGGCATCAAAAGTACAAGCTCCCCGCAGCCAAAAGTTTCGATAGTTCAGGTGATGAGATTTTTCGTAGCGAAAAGTAAACATCTCTTTGGATTTCTTCATTCAGCGATAATAAAAAATTGCTTCTTTCGTAGCTTCTAGCAGGTTCAATGCATCACCCAATTGCATCTAGTTCGAATGTTTCGATTCGTATTTCATTCGCTATACAATCGCCAAATAATATAATAATCTAATATAATTGAATTTTAATGAAATGCTGTATTTTGCTCTCATTTGTAATGTTTCTTAAAATGCATTCGTTATCTTGATTACAGACAACAATAAACCATATCTCAGAGATCGAGAGGTAATAATATGAATTATTTTTATACAAAATATAGGCAGCAACATATTCTTAGAGTTTTAAGTGTCAAAAGGCTAAAAATATTGATTTATTTTTAATTAGTTAAATAAATAATATACATTTTTGCGTACTGCGAAGTAGACATTCAAAAACAATATCTTTTTCAGCGATCCACCATCTAATGCTCGAATTGATGACCCTCGACTTGTAAGCGCTGGTTAATTCGCTGATGAAAAGACCGTCTAACTTCAGCCAACATTTGTGGTGTAATTTCGGTACATGCTCGGCGTATTCTTTCTTCGAGCATCTTCTGTAGGTAGACCCAAACCAAGGTTAGTGGATACTTTGAAAGTGATTATTCCGATATTTTTCGATTTTTCGACTATTTTCATACTTTGCGTGACTAGAATGACCTTGTGTTGTAGGTCGCTGAATTCGTCTTAAAATCGGTAATAATGTCATCGAAAAAAAATACATGGTTCCATTTTAAAAAGTGGAGTTGACCTTGACGTAGCTTCAGCGCCTCCACCGATAAAAAAAATAGGGTGGTCCAGTATGACGGCCTTCTCGAACACTGAAACTTTTGTCTGAAACATTTTTGGATATGATCAATAGTTTGAGTACTATTGCTCTGTAACACTTTATGTGCCTCACCCTGTATATATATAAATACATCTGGCAATACCGTCCAGATTCAACAGATTATAACATTTTTCAGCAATCGGCGTTAGAGGCCTGCTTTACGAAAAACGGGGATACAATATATTGTTTAAACAACACAGCTCAACCGTAGTTCTCATGAACGTCGAAAATTCAATTTCGATCGAATTTTGTAGGAAGCGTTATCGCTAAGATCACGCTCTGCAGAAACGTGGTGCCATTACATTTTTTAATTAGTTTGTTTAAATAAAGTTCTGTTCCATTCATCTTCTGAACGACGCGCATCATCGCTGAAGTCGATTTCATCTTAATTCTCTCGCAAACGAGATCGCTCGAAGCTCACTCTCTAAAAAAGTGGTGAAAATATAGAAGTACTATTTATTGATTAAACTATAAACAATTTGGCATTCCTTCTCCCCGACATCGTTACCTTCGGGAGGTTCTACGAGGATCGAATTCCCTAAGATTGCTAGAGACTCGCTCTACATAAGAGTGGTGAAATTATGCAGTTTTAAATTGTTTAAACAAATAATCTCGAGCAGTAATTATGCTCTCGAAACCGTTAATTGTCAATTAATCCGACTTTAGCTGAATTCTCGCGCGAACGAGATCGCTGGAGACTCGCTTGCTAAGACAGTGGTGAAAGATTACAAATAATATTATGTGTTTAAACAAATATATTCGGCATTTTTTCTCTCCGTCGGTTTTTATCTTCAGGAGGTGCTACGAGGACCGAATTCTCTAGTAATGGAGATTGTTAGAGACTCGCTCTACAGAAGAGCGGTGGAATGTTGCAATTTTAAATTGTTTAAATAAATAATCTCGAGCAGTACTTATGCTCTTAAAGCCATGGATTGTCGATGAATTCGACTTCGGCCAAATTCTCGCGCGAACGAGATCGCTGGAGACTCACTCGCTAAGAGAGGGGTGAAAGATTACAATTAATGTTATTTGCTTAAACAAATATATTCGGGATTTTTCTCTTCGTCAGTTTTTAATTTCGGAAGGTTCTACAAGTATCGAATTCTCTAACAATGAAGATCACGAGAGATTGGCTCTGTATATGAGCGGTGGAATTTTGCAAAAAATTCGAAAACATGAATTTCGCAGGAAGAGTCCTTGCTAGCGGCGCGCGCTTCTCGACCACGTTTGTGTTCGGTAGATGCGAAACGTGCCGCTTCACTCAGCAAATATGGCTGGTGGTAATGCATTGCAAACCGCAGTGGTAAAAGTAATGCAGAAATAATTGTTTCAACAATTATTTTTGCATTTCTTCTTGATCACGATCGTGATCGGTAGAGACGGTACTTTATATACCTCTCAGCAAATATGAATGCTGCTAACGAGATGCAAAACTAATAAAAATAATGCAACAATAATTGTTGAAACAATTACTAAAGCATTTCTTCTCAACTATGTTTGTGTTCGGTAGATGCGAGGCGTCTCGCTTCTTTCAGCAAATATGACTGATAGTAATATACTTTAAATCGCAGCAGTAAAAATAATTGTTTGAACAATTATTTTTGCATCGCAAATATTTTTGTAATTATTTCTCGATCACACTTGTGATCGGTAGGAACGCTACTTTTTATACCTCTTAGCAGATATGATTGCTGCTTACGTGCTGCAAAAACCAACGGTAAAAATAATGCAAAATAATTGTTTAAACAATTAATAATGCATTTCTATTCGAACACGAATTTTATCGGTAGATGCGGCGCTTTCTATACATCTCAGCAAATATGATTGCGTACGCGCTCCGAAAATCAGCCGTAAAAATGACGCAAAAATAGCTGTTTGAACAATTATTGTAACTTTTTTTCTGGACCACGATTGTAATTGGTAGGTGCGGTATTTTAGATACCTTTTAGCAAATGTGATTGACACTTACGCGTTGCAAGGCCCAGCGGTAAAAATAATGCAAACATAATTGTTTAAACAATAGTTTTGCTAAAGAAATCTTCGCAAAAGTAATTGTTAATGGATTTATTCTCGATCTCGATTGTGATTGGTAGCAGCAGTACTTTCTACCCCTCACAACAAACATGATTGCTGCTTACGCGATACACCGCAAAGACGTACTGGTAAGTTGAAAAAATCATTCAAGTACATTTTTCTGTCAACGGGGCTATCATCGGAATGTTATTGTTGGCAACGTGCTACAAAAGCGGGCACCAAAATTAATTTTAATTTTCGTGCTCACCAAAATTATTTTTGAATACTGTTTGAATAATAAAATTAATTTATTATTCAAACAATAAATTAGAGTTTCTTCATGAAAACTGAAAATCTATATACATAAAACACTTCCATAACTTACTGACTAATCGACAACGCATGGCTTACGTTGTTGAAGATGGAAACATGAAATTTGGAGGATTTTAGATTCTTAGAAGGAACAGGAACCAAGAAAGGAATTTTTGAAAATCAAGTCTTAACAAGGGTTAAATAGGGTGAAAAAGTTTATATGGAAAATTGTATTCCTTGGGTGTGTTGTGCCGCTAATTTTGCGCCAACATGATTGTGCCCTTGAAGTTACGTCCTCGAAGAGACTGGTGGCGGGAATCGGGCGATCGAGGATGGGTAGCTGGGTGCTTTCAATTATGAGTAAATCTCCATCTTGAGAATTGTGAACTTACAAATATTCAAATTTATTATAACTAGGCAACATTTGTCTCGCAAGATGTTATGTTGCCTTGAGACCGACCTCTTCGGTTACCACCCGAAGACTGACTTTTACCTTTCGGTTCCTCTAATTGTTAGCTCGTTTATTGGCGATCATTCGTTCTAGAACTTTCGAATCGTACGATGTCGATTCAGCGATTCGTGTCGCCAAAGTCACCTCTGGAGGTGCTTCACTCGCCAAAACTGCTGTCGTTGCACAGGGGACCTATGGCCTCTCGACTTCGCAAGTCGAATATGCTCGTTTCTATGCGCCTTAAGTTATGCGCTGAATTTCGAGGCACAACATTCCTCCCCCTTAGGAAGACGAAATCCATGATTTCGGCTCCGATATATAAATATCATTTTTTTTTTGCGTCAGGTCGTCTCTCGGCTTACAAATAATTTTACAAATGCGTGATACATGTAACATATTCTATACGTAAATACTTACTTATTTTAATTGAACCCTTTAATTGACATGTTTTTTCCCATTTTTAATATACCTTTATTCCCTTATTTCATCTTTGTTTACGTCGTACGGGTTCGTGGCGTGTTACGCATGAACGTGACTTTAAGGTTCTTGGAGTCAGCTGTTGATTTACGTTTCACGGCTCACGGCTGTTCGGATGCTGCGTCAGCAAGGTCATTTCCTTGTGACGTAGGTCGCGTGCGGTGATTTCGTACTTACTTGTATATTATGCACATGATAACGATTACAACAGGAATAAATATACTTATGGAATAATTCCCAAGAATATGTTTATACGTTCATACGGAATCGTAATAGTTACTTAATTTTGTTTTTAAATTTTCGATCCGTTCTCCTATTTTGTTGATTTCTGTTGGATCGTTTATTATTTCATGAGGCATATTACTCTCTAATAATGGATGTTGTATATCCATTTCTGGAAACAAGAATGTTAAATTATATGGTGGTAGGAAAGGTATGGTTTTTTCTTGTTTCGTTTCTTTTAACGTTTCGATTTTAAAATCGTCAGAGATGACGGAACATTTCCCGTCCAAAGCCAATATGCCTGTACCTGTTATTGATATATGTTCTATTGCCGATTGTTTACAATTTATCGTAAGCGCTTTGGTCTCGGGCGCTACGTACAACCATCGTCCTTCTTTCTCTAAAGCGATAACTATTAAATTTTTTAATTTCGCCAGGCGACGAGTACAATTTAATACGCCTGGGTTTTTTCCTATAAATGTTGTTATTTCGCATGGTGCCGCTGATTGTATTACTTGTCTCGCGTGTTTCGCATGACAGTAATATTGATTATTCTTTCTTTTTCATGCCGCTAATTCGTTTTCGGTTAGCGTTAAATAATCTTTCTCTCTATTCTCGATTTATTATTACAACTTTCATAGACGTTTCTATGAATTGAAAATTATTTCGTTCTACTCGTAGGGTTTTTTCGATTAAACTAATACCAAGGTGCTTTGGCTACAGGAGGAGCCTATTTCCGTGACCTTTAATAGGTCGTTCATTTTTTCGCGTTCGACTGAGGTTGGAAAATCGAGTCCCTAAGGCAGGTGTGGTAATGCCTCTTTCAGGTACGCTGCCAATTGTCTAGGTGGAAATATGGTAGGGTTAACTATTCCCTTTGGTAATCCTACTAGGAAAGTCTCTAGTAGACGTATATCGTTTAACAATGATTCTATGATTACGCTAATCGCAGTTAATTTTTCGTCAAGTTTTTGTTTTGTTAGAATATCCATTACTAAATTAGTTACACCATGTTGTAATTCTGCAACTATTCGTTTCAGGGAATTTTCGTTAGTTGTGTAACGGCTCGTAGTTCGATTGAACATTTCGATCGTAGATTTTTGAATTTGTAAATTTTCTTTTAGCACATCGTCTGTTGTTTTTTGTTTTCTTGTTATTTCGTTAATTTGATCATTTATTTTCTGAGCGTCATCTGCGTCTAAATTACCCGTTATTGATTTTATTATTTACCCTAATCCATTGATTAATCCTCTCTTAACAAGCTTTCTTTTTCTTCCTGTAATATCGTAGATCGCTTGTACTTCGCTTGCTATTTTATTTTCCACATTTTCGAGAGAATCCGCTAATGCGGTGCATAGATCGTATTCCGGTGTCCGGTGAAAACTTTCCAATAAAGGTTTTAATGCTAATTTTATTTGATGATCCCTATCCATAATGGGCTGGAGATCCATACGTATTGCTAATTTCCGTACTTCCTTTGTGACGAATAATGTTCCAATTTCCTCGTAGTAAATTCCTGGTGACGTCGAAAATTTTTCCACGTGAACATTTTTATTTTCCTTTTCCTTGCTGTTCCCTTGAGCAACCTCAGGAAGGGCAAATAGGAACCTGCAAAGAGGATTATGGGTTTTATCCCTTATTCTTCCCTAAGCGTGTAAATAATATTTTCCCTGTTTCGCTATAGACATTTGTATATATATATTTTTTCTTTTCTCCTATACTATTATTTATGGGCGTGAAATACTCGCGCTTTTCGCTATCGCGGCGGCGTTTTTTAGCAAACGTGTATCCGGTCGGATGCTGTGTCAGCACCCTGGGTACCCTTGAAGGTGTTTGTATTTCCTCCACTCCAAGTCTTTGTGACATATTAGTGAGGAGTGGGGATATTTCGCTCGTTTCTGGAGCTCCATTATTCCAGAGGAACACCATTAATCGTTGTACTTTCACCGAGTGCAAAAAAAAAAACTTAAGTGAGTGAGAATTATTTTTTTTTCTTATTAAAAATCTCTTTTTCCTCTTTTTTTTTTAAATATTAATGTTTTGTGTGTATTTTCTCTTTTAGGATGTCTTTTTACACCTGATGCGACGAAGTCGTCTTCGAGACGGAGGGGCTTGACCTCATTTTGGTAAGCTTCGTTTTTTCTTCATTCCTTTTTTCCCTCTTTTCCTTTCAATTAATTTTCTCCTTTTTGTTCGTTTTTTTTTCTTTCTAGACCGTGCGACGCGAGGCGCACGGGAGGTCGCCCTGGAAGGGGCTGTGGATGAGGCGGTGTAATATTTCGTTTCATTTATTCGACTTTATTATATATATAGAGATCGTTAAGGTATGACAAAAATAATCGGGATAATAGGTTTGTTCTCATTTTAACAAATATCGATTATTTACACGATGATACAATATAATCATATAATACCGGAGGTTCTCTCCGGGACCACGATTGAATCTATTTGTTCTTATTGACGCATATATTTTAGAATTCGGCCTTTATAAAAAAAATCGTTACCGGCTACTTAGCTTTTTATTTTTCATTTTACAAACACGATAGACGTTGTATAGTTGTCTTTCACCGAGGTCCAGGAATCTATTGGAGGCTCGTTCCTTGTTAACGGTCTCAGCACTTGTTGATTGAATTTTTGAGTCGACTCCCGAAAATTAGGACTGGCACTCCAGACCTCTATGTGACAAGGTGTCTCAAAGGTATCGTCTGATCGTTGTCGGGTCCCGGATCGAACTGCTCCTTCTCATCGATGATCTTACCTAGCCCGTCTCCCACCTCCGACGTTACCGAATTCTAATATTCGCATGGGGGGCCAAACACGCGCGAATATTTGAAAGACGGATATTACAGCGGTTCGTCGGGCATGCGAAGGGCGTTCGGGCTCGCCGCCACCGTGCCCGCGATGCCATTCTTCGGCTGTGGGCAGACGACGAGTTCGCGCGGGAGTGCGCAGACTGGGACCCGGAAGGCACCGCTGCTGATGTTTTTTTTCTCCGGTCCCTTTTCAGCCTTCCTCCTTTGGAGGGGGCAGTTTCTGATCCGATCTGGGACGCCTACGTGGTGTCCCTCGGATGAGATGTGAAATTTTTTTATTTTTTTTATATAACAATATAAGAGACATTTTTTTAACTTCGTCTACCTTTTTATTTTCTCCTTTTTCCCGTATCCCTATTCCTTTTATTTATTATTATTATTATTAATTTAATTTTCTTTTTCTTAAAATTTGATTTTGTTATTGAAAAATTCGTTTTTTTTATTGATTTTTTTTTTTTGACTGGGTGGCGTCGCGCCACCCGTACGCGAATCGTCGCGTTGTGGTGGCCGCTCACATCGGTTGCTATGGCGACGGCGTAAGACGGGGAGGCGTCGCGCTGCGCCTCGTGGGCCGCTCGCGGGTCTCCGCGGGCCAGGCGAGTCGCCCCCTACTCTGTCGGTCAGTGGGTAACGTAGGGCTTGATCTGGTCTACATGTACCCGGACTGCCTTACGTCCATGGCCGATAGAGTAGTTAACCTCCGAATCTCGGCTTTTTATGATGTATGGCCTCGTCCATTTGGGGTCAGTTTCGCCGATCTCCCTCGGCGTATCGTCGTATCGTGTAGCAGCACCTTGTCGCCGAGCCGGTATTCTACATTGCCGGCCGTCCTATCACGTTCTTCTTTTGTCTTAACCTTTCCTTGTGTGAGTCGTTCTCTTGCTACTTGCCATGTGGCTCGGAGTCGCTCACGCAACTCCCCGACGTAATCGTCGTATGTATACGTTTTTCTCGGGGCTTCCTTTAATGCTGTCGATAATTCGGCTACCTTTTCATAAATTAATTCACGCGGCGTATAACCTGTTGCCGTATGAGGTGTCGTTTTGTACGTGAACATTGTGTACGGCAACCACTCATCCTAATCCCTTTGATTCTCTTGTATGAATTTTTTTAGGTATTCCACTAGAGTCCTGTGGGATCGCTCTAGGGCTTCATTTGATTGAAGATGGAATGCGGTTGTTTGTATCTTTTTTATTTGAAATAAAGTGCACATTTCCTTGAAAAGTTCACTTAAAAAATTCGTTCCTTGGTCGGATAACACTGTTCTCGGAATTCCATATTTGCAAATAATTTGTGTCGCAAATCCCTAGGCTACTTCTCTACCTTCTTGATTTTTTAGTGGGATGGCTGTGCTATATTTCGTTAACAAATCTTGAAAAGTTAGGATATATTTATGTCTTACTTCGGTCTCAGGTATCGTGTGTCTTTTCGCGCTTTCCCTACGATTTTTGTTGCTAATACGGATTTTAATAAGGTTTGTTGGTCCGCGACTGCGATACTTTCATTTGCATAACCATACGCTTCTATTATATCGTCTACTTCTTCAGGCTTTGTTCCGTCGAATCGTGGTATGAGGCTTCGAGCCTCTTTCAATGTCATAAATTCATTTTCCTCCGGTCGCGCCATATTTTCAAAGTTAGTTGCTAACAGAGAAAATTCCTGTAAATCAATTTCACGACCGCGCCTAATTTCTACAGTATCGGGAGGTTGATCTGAATCGGAGAAAAATGTTACGGTTTGATCTGTCGCAGATCGAAATTTTATTCTTTTCGTCACAGCACGTCTAGTAATAGATTTTTGTGAATTCGGGGCATCGTCGGAACTAGTGTCTATTCTAGGACGTTTTTTACTAGGTTCTTCTTCTAATTCGTCTTTTAATTCATCTTCACGACGCTTGTCGAAAATTGATTCTAATGATCGCGATAATACATGTCTACCAGGTAATCGATATAATTTTTTACGCTCTTCTTCGTTCGACATTAATCCCTATTTGGCTTTGGAGGGTTTTCATATATAAATGTTCCGTCACTTACAGTAAGATGATCCGTTGCATGATGATCGATGCCTTGTAGTTGAATCGCTGTTGAAGGCCTTGAAAGATGTGGAACGGCGTTGCGCCTCTCTTGTCGTGTTGCTTCGATTGTTGAACTCGTACTGGTTGTTGATCTTTTTATAGTTGATGGCGGTGTTGAGTCTTCGGTCTCGTGGTCGGTCTGGTTTCGATGATCCTCGGGATCCGATTTATTTTGAATGGCTCTGTACGTACGGTTCGGCCGTCTGCTTACGCTTCAATTTTTCGTTTTTTCCCTCTTTGCGACTCGATCGGAATGCTTGTAGTAATTGCTTATTCGTGTTTTCTTCTTTCTTTTTTTTTGACGTCACTCGGTCACTTATACTTGCGTTGTATATCTTCAGCTTTTTTTCAATGAGTTCGCGTTTCCCAAGTTGCGGAATCCCACCGCTGCCACCAATGTTGTGCCGCTAATTTTGCGCCAACATGATTGTGCCCTTGAAGTTACGTCCTCGAAGAGACTGGTGGCGGGAATCGGGCGATCGAGGACTCGAGGGTGCTTCCAATTATGAGTAAATCTCCAACTCGAGAATTGTGAACTTACAAATATTCAACTTTATTATAACTAGGCAACGTTTGTCGTGCAAGATGTTAAGTTGCCTTGAGACCGACCTCTTCGGTTACCACCCGAAGACTGACTTTTACCTTTCGGTTCCTCTAATTGTTAGCTCGTTTATTGGCGATCATTCGTTCTAGAACGTTCGATTCGTACGATGTCCATTCAGCGATTCGTGTCGCCAAAGTCACCTCTGGAGGTGCTTCACTCGCCAAAACTGCTGTCTTTGCACAGGGGCCTATGGCCTCTCGACTTCGCAAGTCGAATATGCTCGTTTCTATGCGCCTTAAGTTATGCGCTGAATTTCGGGGCACAACAGGTGTATCAACTTGAAATTTGGTAGCAATATTCTGCAAAACGAACAATAAAGCGCTTATCTTCGAATTTTTAAAAATAACTCCTAATTAGGGGTGCAACGCGGTGTTAAAGTATGTATCGAAAAATTGAATTCCTTGCTTTTATCTCAGTGAAATCGGGGAGACCGATTCCTCAAAGAGCGTAAAGGTGCACTGAGAAAGGATTTTTCAAACATCAACCCCTAAAAGGATGAAGTGGAATGTAATACTCGGTATGGAAAATTGTATTTCTTGCGTGTGTCAACTTGAAACCCGTTATTGAAAAGAATATTGATATATTCTTGAATATTGATATTGAAAAGATATTTAGGATTAAAAAAACAAGCCCTAATAAGGGGTGGAACTCGTAATGAAGTTTCTATGGACCAAATTCCACACGGGAAAAATCGCGGGCAGAAGGTAGTATAATATTTTTATTAATTAGAATATTGTATAATATTTTAATTAAATATTTTTTTCCTTATGTAGAAACACATTATATAGAACTAGTCCGGCCAGGATAATTTTGCACGCCCACCCATACGAAAGCGGTCACTTTTTTCCTTCGCCGTCAGTGTTCACAAGAGTAGTTTTCAGCGACAGCAGCCTACGGAGGCTGGGACGTCTTCTTCGGATGCCTTTGTCCTTGCGTTGTAACCTATTACATGATATCACACTGATAAGTATTTCAATAGATGTGACAAAAATATTATAAATAACAATCTTTTACTATGTAGTCATATTTTGCAAACACAGAAGAAACATTCAAAATTTTGTTGCTTATATCAATCTTCCTGCAAAATGTTTCTACAAGGATTACTCCTTGCAAAGTCTAATTACACAGGACACAAATGTTACTTGGAATTTTTCTGTTGCATCCATTGAAATACTTTTCGGTGTGATGTGTAATGGGTTATGACACAGGGGCCGAAGCCATCAGAAGAAAGACTTTTCACCCTCCGTAGTCTACTGTCGCACAGAACTACTTCTGCGAACACTGACAGTGAAGGACAGAAGTAACCTTTTTCATATTTGGGTGGCATGCATGATTGCCATGACCGGTGTAATACCATATAATATGTTTGTATACAAGGAATGAAATAATGTATAACAGTATTATACAATATCATTATCTAAGAGAATCAAAAATAAGACTTATATAAGGTAAGACTTATTTCTTATATCTCAAATAGAGTATATTTGCAGTATTTGATAAATAATTTTATGACTTGCATAGAAATGCATTATATGGTATAACATTGCTCAGGATAATCATGCATGCCTCATCAAAATATGAAAAGGGTCACTTTTCTTCTTCACTGTCAGTGTTCGCAAAAGTAGTTCTCTGCAACAGTAGACTACGGAGGGTGGAAAGTCTTTCTTCAGAAGCCTTTGGTCCTTGCGTCATAACCCGTTATATATCACACTGATAAGTATTCCAATGGCTACTGTTGCTTTTGTGAGGTTATGGAGAATAAGTGGAGACACGAATGAAATGTAAATAATAAAAGTATATTTGGATTAACACAGTAATTATACTTGTATAAATGTTCTGCGACAACGTCTTTTTTTGTTTTTCTGATCGTACACCGCACACTTGACACGTTTTCGAAGATGCCTTCGGATTTTACTTTTATTTGATTTTAGAGCACGTGGTGCTCTCGTTTCGTGTCCATCGTACAACCGGAAGTATCACCCGTTTCGATATATACCGCGTGGCTACTTTGTCCGATATTGCGCATGTGTGATTCGACAATGTTACCAATCTAGTAACAGCAAAATTATATTTTCACCATCATTTCCTCTTAATTTTGCTTGTGTTGTGCACAGTTAAAAAAAAAACAAAAAAATTCAATAAAAAATTAGAGTATTAGTTCAACAAAAAAAAGTTAGTTCAGAAGTTCGTTTCTGAATTTTTCAAATTTCACCCGCTCAAGAGGTTTTGTGAAGATGTTTGCTGTTTGATGTTCGGTAGGACGATATTCGATGTTCACCATTCCAGCTCTCACCATCTCGTGAACGTAGTGATATTTCACATCGATGTGCTTCGATCGTTTATTCGTCATTCCATTTTTAATCAGGCAGATCGAGCATTTGTTGTCTATGAAGAGTGTTGTATTTATTTCCCGTCCTGTCATTTCTCTCAGCAGATTCGTCAGATGTTGTATCACGTTGCAGCACTCTGCAGCAGCGATATATTCAGTTTCGGTGCTTGACGTAGCCAATGTCTCTTGTTTTCTCGAACACCAACTCATTGGACCACCGTTGTAAAATATTACAAAGCCGCTTTGCCTTTTCCTTATTTCTGTATCTTCTGCGTAGTCAGAATCGCAAAAAGCGATCAGTTCCTCTTGTTCGTTGTGTTTATATTCGATTCCTGCTTCTCTCGTTCCATTGAGATACCGAAAAATGCGTTTTACCGCTGTTATGTTAAGACTTGATGGATTCTCCGTATATCTGCTTTTGATGTTTGTTGTGTAGCTCAGATCAGGCCTTGTTTTTGTGTTGAGGTACAGTACACTTCCAATGGCTTCTCTGAAAGGATATTTGATGTCGGATGTTTTTCTCGTTGTGTATTTCTCTTTCACCACAGGTGTAGCTGTCGGCTTCGAATCTACCATTCCAACATTTTTTAGAATTTTTTCCCTGTAAATGTTCTGTGTCAATTTTATTTCTGATCGTATTTTACTTATCTGAAGTCCCACGAACGATTTTGGATTTCTGGTTATCGTAATTTCCAACTCGCTTTGTAGCCTTGCGAGTAGATCGTTGATTTCTTCCTCGTTCTCCCCGATGATCAATCCGTCATCCACGAACATGGCCAGTAGTAAGTCGCTGTTTTCCTTTTTGAAGATGCACTGTTCCATCACGAGTCTGTTGAAGCCTTGTTTTTTCATGTAGTCCGAGAATCGTTGATTGTGTCACAACTGGTAGGGATGAGAGAATACTATTTCTGTTTCCTTCTTTGTTGCCTACGCCTAGCGCAATAGCACGGGATGAGGATAAAAAGGGGATGCGTGAGAGATAAGTAAGATTATGAGATTTTCGCGGATGGGTAGGTATTTAAGGAATAATTCAACATACTTGTGTTCGATTGACACGATATTATTTATTAAAAGATACTAGTCGGGTTAAGGTGATTAGGGCTACGACGGGTAATACAGAAAAAAAACATATGGTTAGCTTACATTCGTTGAGTGTTGGTCGCTCGCTCGGTCGCACGGATGTTTATTGTCGCTCGGAATTCGAGGGCCTTCGCTCTTGGCCTAGTGCGCTCGCTGGTACAATTTTGGTGAGACGCTCGCGAGACTATACGACGGTGCGGTTGTTACCTTATTGGCACTTGGCGTGAACCGAGGATAGAAATTATACGAGTGTAAATAGAGGATCTTTGAGGATTAAATAAAATGCACTTGACTTCTTTTCAAGAGGTACGATTGTATTGTTTCGTTAAAGGTCGATGGAAGATCGATTCGAATGGAAATTAATTAAATAACACTTGTTGGACTGTTGGATTAAGACTTATTTGGATGGAAGTTGATCGAAGACTGACTCGGATGGAGATCGATAGGAGACTGAGTCGGATGGAAAACGATAGCAGACTGATTCGGATGGAGATCAATAGAAGACTGATTCGGATAGAGAACGATAGAAGACTGATTCAGATGGAGAACGATAGAAGACTGATTCGGATGGGGAACGATAGAAGACTGATTCGGACTTTTGGCGTACTGGCCCTGCTTGGTTCGTTTATGATTTTTGACAGATTGGGAGTAGGGAGTGATTCAATCTTTGATTTTTCTTCTGAGTAGTTATGGTATTGATGGAAGGGGAAATGCGCTCTTTATTCCCTTTGTTAATCGTGAGCGCATGATGTTCGTAGCTAAAATTCGATGCTGCGCCGTTCGCGATAGCGCGGCGGCCGCTTGGTTCGTATGACATGGATGTGCACTGATTTTGTCACACTACGCTCTGTTCACTAGGTCGACTCTCTAGCTTAAGAGGTATAGAATCGATTCACTGTTTGGTTTTTCGTGATACGGCCTTCGTGGAATATTCGTTCGGGACCATGCTTGATGAGAGCTAGAGGAGGTAATGAAATTAGATGTTGCTTGAGTCGCTGTTAGGATTCTGTCGTATGACTCTACGTGGAATATGCGCCCAGAACCGTGTATTTATTGAAAGCTAGAACGGATTCTTGAATTATTATTTACGTCTGTTTGTGGTGTGTACGCCCAATCTCGTTTCTCGTTGAGACTCAACCGGACGAAGAACTTTGGACAGAGGATCTCACACGCGTTTACGCTGTTATATGTTAGATTTCTTAATATATATAATACATTGGTGATGGCAAATGAGGATACTGAGGATAACTGAGGGAAGAGACATCCTGCATATTGGCTAGGATGTAACAATTCCATTTAAGAGGAGCCTGTTTCAACACGTACATTGCTTTGTTCAATTTGAACAATTAATTTTTATAATTGTAACCTTCTGGTGGGTAGATATAAGTATCGTCACCCAAATTTCCGTACAGAAATGCTGCCTTGATATCGAGAGTAATAATTTTTTTATTATTATTTGCTGCCCGAGCAAACATGCATCTGATCGCATTGGTACTCACGACTGGGCTGAAAGTTTCGTCGCAGTTGATACCTTGTCCCTGCTCGCATTCTCTTATTACCAATCTTGCCCTGTAGCGGCCGTCGTCCTTGATTTTGAACACACATCGACTTGTTAACGGTTTTACTCGTCCAGCTTCTTCTCTGTTTTTCTTTTAGAGATTCTTTTTCTTCTTCTATTGCTTCTCCCCATCTGTTTTTATCTGGACCCTCGATGGCTTGAGTGTACGTTAGTAGTACATATCTTTCTGGTGTTCTCCGAGGTCTTTGTGATCTACGGAGTTCTTCTAATGTTCTTTCTTCTGATGCTTGAGTTTCTGATGTTTTTTGTTCTGTTTCTGCTTCTTCGTAGATCGTGCTGTTGAGACTATCGCCATTTTCTGTTTCTCTGTCTTCTTCGAAGTCTCTTTCCTCTTCCGTATCCTCTTCCTCTTCTTCTTGTATATTTTCTTCATCTTCACTGACGTGGTTCTGTAGATTTAGCTTCCTAATTTGTTTTTTTCCGTTTCTCGTTTCTTCTTGACGTTCATCTAATTTAACGTCTCTTGCAATCAGATTTTTTGTTTCTGCTGGTTCCACAATCTATATCCGTTTGATGCATATCCCACGAATTGAAGAATTTTGCTTCTTTCGTCTAATTTTTTTAGAGGACCCAAAATTTTCATGCGGGCTTTGCAGCAGAAGATTTTTATTTGACTGAGGTCAGGTTTTTTATTTTCTCATTTTTCGACTGGAGTTACGTCCAGGTTTTTAGTTGGAGATCTGTTGTGCAGATACGCTGCTCCATACTCTGCTTCTCCCCACATATTTGTTTCCATTTTGGGCTATAATATCATGGCCCTTGCTTTTTCCATTATAGTCCGGTTGATTCTTTCAGCTTTTCCATTTAATTGAGGCGTATAAAGAATTGAAAAATCAATTACGATTCCTTTTGCTTTATTCCATTCTTGAATGTTTTGATTTACATATTCTTTATCATTCTCGCACCTTATTTTGTGAACTTTCAAGTCGTGTTGTCTTTCAACTTTTTCGACAAATTCTTTTATTGCCGTAGAAACTTCGCTCCTGTGTTTCAGCAACCGAATCGTTAATAAATTCGTAAAATCGTCAAAAAAGGTCAAAAAATAAATTTTTCCATCCCAAGTATTTGGAGCGATTGGCCCACATAAATTTGTGTGAATTATTTATAATGGCCTGTTCGATTTTACCCTCGAGTTTGCAAGTTTACTCTTGTTTGTTTTGATTTCATGCAGATTGAGCATACCCTTTCGAGAGAGTCGATTTTCTTTTTCGACAGGTTCATTCCGGTCGAGATTTCTAGAAGTTTTCACATGCTCTCCTTGTTGAGATGTCCTAGACTCTTGTGCCATGGCTCAACGTTCTGCGTTCCTTTCTCAGCCAGAAACGAATCGATTTTGCGCTCGGATTGTAGTTCGACAATGTACAAGCCATTTTGTATTTTTTTTTCCTGTTAACAGAGTCTCTTTATTAAACGTTATTTTTACCGGTTCCTTTGTGAAGAGTACTTCTCCATTGTTTTCAGTGATTGCATTCACCGATAGCAGACTAGTCGTTAGATATGGAACTAACATCATTTTTTTTAGTGTGAACTCTTCATATTCAATTTTTCTTTTCGGAGATATGGCGTAGACATATCTCCATCTTTTTCAAAGGAGTACGAGAAAAATTCCTATAGCATATTACACTTTTGTTGCTCTTTATCCCTTTCATATATGTTTTCAAGTTTTTTCCACATGCTGTGAGCCGCTGCAATTCATTATGTGCACGAGCGGTTTTTTTCTATTGTCATGACGATCATTTTCTGAGCATTCGCATTTTTCTTTTTCCAACCGGACGTTCTTTGTAGTTCCGCCGTTTCAGAAACGATGTGCTCGACGAGAGCGTGTGAGCGAAAAAGTATGCTTAATTGGAATTTCCATACCTGGTACGTATCGGCGCTACTTAACCTCTCGACCGTGCTGAGTTCATCGTGGACGCGACCGTTCATTTTTACTTTCATTTTATTGTTCTTAATGCACAAACACCTTTTTGTTTTTCTTTAAGGAGCCAGTCCACTTTGGAGCCACGAAAAAAGGCTATTTTCGCGATTTTTTTTGAGGATTTTATAAAAGATATGAATATAAAAGTTGTTGGGCTTGATAAATAAAGTCTTGAAATACATTAAAAAAATGTTTAAATTCTTTTTTATTCATTTTTAAGTACAAAAACTATAGTTTAACGTAACGCCTCAAAAATAGGTGGGCTAGGTAGCTCCATCACAACTCGGCAACGGCTTGTCTGAAACAAAAAATCAAAGTTCATTAGATTCAGTATGACACCAGCTACAAAATGACCCTCGGATATAAAGTTTTATCATAAAATAAAAAAATGGCAGATGAAAAACGAAAAAAGTAAAAAAAAACGCGTTTTTTTCGCAGTTTTTCTCAAAAAAAAGAGTAAAAATCAAAATTTTAAAACCATCGAGGGTCACCTTGTTGCGAATCATGTTTACAATATGTGGTTCAAATTTCAAGAGAATCGGTGTATTAGTTTTAGAGATACGATGGAGCTAGCTTTTGAAAACGTTGTTTCGAGAAAAACGCGTTTGAAGTTTATACTATGAAAAACTCTTACCTAAACCCAATCGGCAATTCCTGCACCGTACAAAATCCCTTCTGATTGCTCATCATCGTCGATTTCTTCAAGTCTTGCTTGCTTTCGTTTGGTTCTGGTCTCTTTCGAGCACACAGAACTGCGACGGTTTGCAGAGCGAACACGCTCGTCATCGCGATTGTCGGCGAATTTGATGGCGATCGGGCCGAGTTTGACGCCCATTATTTCCATTATTTTAAGCACTGGACGAAAGCCTTCATTAAAGACACACGCGGAAACTTTGCAGGCAATGTCTACGATTTTTTTGCCGTTGAACATGTGTTTAGGTGCCATATTCCATACGCAGTTGTTAAAACTTTCATTATTGTTTTGCGTATGGCCACCTAAACACCTTTCGAGCAGTTCTGTTTTGGTAAGATCCTCGTAAATAGGTTTTAAAACTTCCTGTACTTCCTCAGAAAGAGCAGGAGGATGTTTGTGGCCGATGGGTCGGCCGAGCGCGCTATACGCTCAGGTAGACGAAATGAGGTCCTGACGTTCAGGTAAAAAAAAATACTTAGAGAGCTCGGATTTTCATAAAATTTTGACACAATATTTCTGAATGTATGTACTTTCGAAAACAGTTTAAAAAAATCGATTTTTTGAAATTTTCAAAGTGGACTGGCCCCTTAAATTATTGTTCGATAATGTCCCTCTTTTCTCCGCGAAGCACTCACAGTCCTGGGCCCATAACCTGTTGCTTTTGTGAGGTTATGGAGACTAAGTGGAGACACGAGTGAAACGAAAATAATTAAAGTATATTTGGATTAACACAGTAATGATACTTGTATAAATGTCCTGCGACAACGTATTTTTATGTTTTTAGAATCGTACACCGCACACTTGACACGTTTTCGAAGATGCCTTCGGATTTTACTGTTATTTGATATTAAAGTACGTGGTGCTCTCTTTTCGTGTCCATCATACAACCGGAAGTGTCACTCGTTTCGATATATTCCGCGTGGCTAGTTTGTCCGATGTTGCGCACGGTGATTCGACAATGTTATCAATCTAGTAACAGCAAAATTATATTTTTACGAACAGCTACAACAGAAATCTTTCTAGTAATATTAGCGTCCAGTGTAATAAGACTGTGCAAGGAGTAATCCTGGCAGAAAAATTTTGCAAGGAGATTGATCTAAGCAAAAAAAATTTTAATATTTCTTCTGTGTTTGCAAAGCATAACTACATAGTACAAGAGTAAAAAGTAAACATTTGTGTTACGAAGACTTGTACTGTGTTACAAGTCTTCGCATAGAATATTCCTTGCCAATTGGTTAGGCAGTACAATTCCTCGCAAACTGGTTTCGCAGGGCAGAAATTAAATAAGTTTAACATCTTGTCCTTAATGATTTAACTGCAAAGATTATTCAGTAATCGCAAGGAATAATATTTACAGGCAATTATCACTTACAAGGAAAGGTTGCGAGGTCGATCTCTCCGATTTCAATGAAATTTGGTATGCTTGTAGAATGGGTAAAAATAGACGACACATATTTTCTTATATCTGCGGAACCCGATTTTTAAGGGTTGAAACGCATTCTCGAAAATTGGGGTGTTTTTCGTTTTTCTTTTCTAACGTTTTAACGATACGAGATATGAAAACAATTCTAATTGCCACATGCTTATTTTTTCGTGTAGTATACATTGGAGATGAGAACGATGTAGCTAGCAACAAATTTCATATTGTTTATTGCAAAAATGCAATTTTTTCAACCGTATCTCCGAGAATTTTTAATCGATTGGGATGTAAATTTGCATACATGTAGAGAATGGAAAAGTAGCGGATACGTGTTTTTTCTTTTTCCGATATCTCACAATTAAGGGGTTAAAACTGCTCTTTGGTTTTTTAACCACGAGCATCGTATAATCAGCCAGCCTTTTGGCATTCCGGTCGAAATTCACGTCAATATAAGTTCGTGTTAGGACGCAATTGCATATTTGTACCCCCCCCCCCCCCCCCCCCAATTGTCCCCCTCTCAAAAGGCAAACGTTCAGAGTTCTTACCGTGCGGCATGGACGAAAATTTGTAGAAACAAAAATGGGTTACAAGGAAAGTACAATCAGTCAAAATAGTCGATACAAATTTTCTCGTTTTGGCGGAACGATACCCTTAACGAACAGGCCGAAATAAAAATAAAGTTTAAAGGGAAAAAATGTTGTATTCTTCAATACTAGACGTTCATGATGATAATGATGAGTACAGCAACAAATTGCGTGTTGTTTATTGCAATAATTCGTTTATTGCAACATACAGACCGCACATTGGCAAAAAAAGGGCAGAAATCCGTTGAGACAGTAGTGCAATCGATCAACAATAAACAGTTATACTATACAGCCTTTGATTTCTGCGAGAGGCAAGCTTTTGGCACCTATGTTGATCGTTTTAAACGAAGCTACTGGCAAATTTGAACCTCGAGTGGAACAAACTATGTTCAGAGCCGAAAATATTAGGTGTATGACTTAATTTTTACAGATTTTTTCTTCTAGCTTAAAATTATATTTAAAATAGAAATATTTTCGCGGTCTTTTGTGGTTTTGAAAGGATCGGACGCAAGGTTTCAGAACACCGAACGACAAGTCTACGTGAGTTACATAACCTCTCAGAATAGCAGAGTTTACGATGGCAACTGATAAGCAGCACATTCGGCACAGCATTTTATACGAATTCCAACAAGGAAAAAATGCTTCTAAAGCACGGGTATCAATTTGTAGTGTTCTTGGTGCCGACGTTGTGTCTTATGAAACGTGTAATTATTGGTCCACCGTTTTAGAAGTGGTGATTTCGATCTTAGTGACCAGCCGCGCCCTGGACAGGATAGAAAGGGTGTGTTTTATTCCGAACTCCTGAAAACTGGTCAGATGGTGACTGCGGAACGCTACAGGCGACAATTGGAGAAACTGAGCGACGAACTTGATCAGAAAAGGTTATTTACTGGGCAAGGAAACAGGCAAGTCATACTGCTGCATGACAACGCTCGACCTCACGTTGCTCGCGCGACTCAGAAGACCCTCTTGAACTTGGGGTGGGAAGTTCTCCCGCACGCGGCATATTCACTAGACTTGGCCCCATCCGACTACCATTTATTCCGGTCATGGCAGCACACCTTAGTGGATAAACAGTTCAAAACGCTGGATGATTTGCGTATATTCGTCGATGACTTTATCGCCTCGAAGCCTGCAAGTTTCTTTCGCGACAGCATTCGTATGTTACCTGAGAGATGGCGCAAGGTCATAGAAAACAATGGACAATATTTCCAAGATTAAGTTCGTTATTCTCTATTTTTTTATATTAAATAAATTTGCTGAAAAATCTGTAAAAATTAAGTCATACACCTAATATATTTCTATTGGCTTCGAAATCTGGAAAATTGACGACTAATCATTACAAGCGTTGGTTCCAAGAAGTATATATTCCCAATACGGGTCCAAAATCGGTAATACTTCTGGATTCTTGGAGCGGTCAATGTTCAACTGCATTTGAAGAAATGGATATGCAAGGGAAAGATATTAAAGTTTTAACCATTCCAGCAAGTAAATATATTGCACCAGTTTCATTAGTTCTCTAGACAATTAGTTCACATGATAATTAGTTTCTGACGCAGTAATATTATACAATTACGACGTCAATCTACACTTGAGAGACAATATTGTTAAGTTACAATCTCTTACACACAACCAGTTTTCTTCTCCACGGTTTACAAATCTTTTCAAATATGCGTAGTACAAAAGCGGTTACGAAGAAGAAATACCACCAAATTTCGAAAATCCGGTAGAATTTTGCTTTTCACAAAATGCACTGACGCGATATATGCGGCGAAGCAGCTATTATCACTTGTGCGTGGTGTAAGAAATCTCTTTGTTTCAAACACTTTTATCATGACTCTCATTATTGTAATAATTATAATCCATAAAATAGCATAGAGTTGAAACGTTCTCTAAATAAGTAAGCGTGAGACCATTTTTCCGATTATATTGCAATCTTCGAAGGCAGTACGTGTCGGGGAAGAATTTCTTCGTAAATATACAATTGTAATCCAGTTGCTTCCCGAAGCACGAAGTTAGTCCATTATTGCGAGCCTTACCTGTGCCCATATTAGCGGAGAACTCGAAACTCATTTTTTCATCAGTTATTCACGAATTATTGCAATAAACAACACGCCATTTGTTGCTGTACTCATCATTATCATCAAGAACGTCTAATAGTTGAAGAATACAATATTTTTTTCCTTTAAACTTTATTTTTATTTCGGCCCGTTCACAAGTTATAGAAAGAACAAAGTTTTTAAGTGGAATGTTGCAAATATGCAATTGCGTCATAACACGAACGTAAATTGACGTGGATATAGACCGGAATGCCAAAAGGCTAGCTGCTTATACGATGCTCTTGGCTAAAAAATCGACGGGCAGTTTCATCCACTCAATTGTGAGATATCGGAAAAGGTAAAAAATCGGAAAAAAAATCGACGGGCAGTTTCATCCACTCAATTGTGAGATATCGGAAAAGGTAAAAAACCCTATTTTTCTATTCTCTACGTGTATGCAAATTTACATCCCAATCGATTAAAAATTCTCGGAGATACGGTTGAAACATTGCATTTATGCAATAAACAATATGAAATTTGTTGCTATCTGCATCGTTCTCATCTCCAATGTATAGTACACGAAAAAATAAACATTGTTGCAATTTGAATTTTTTTTCATATCTCGTACCGTTAAAACGTTATCGACGAAAAACGAAACCCCAATTTTCGAGGGTGCGTTTCAAAATCGGGTTCCGCAGATATAAAAAAATACGCGTCGCTTATTTTTACCCATTCTACAAGCATGCTAAATTTGATCGAAATCGGAGAGATCGACCTCGCAACCTTTCCTTGTCAGGGAAAACTTTTAGCTTGTTTGACGCTTGCTCTGTATTGTTACTCTGAGATTAACTATATTCAGTTAAAAAGCGAATTAAATCACGAAAAAATATAATAAATTTCCGCACTAGACAATGTTAAAATCTATTTCTTATAGTTCCTAATGAAAAAAATTATCTCCGTAATTACTCGCTGGAATAAAACGGTTGAGAGGTCAAAATGTTCGTTTTTACTCAGGGAACAACGGCTTTCTCTTAGACGATCACAGGTACCAATCTTTCTTTTTTCGTTACTTTCGGCAGGGGCCTCGCGTGGTAAGGGAAACTGTATTTTTTCTCAAAATCGGGAAAATCGCGGAGAAAGACGGTTTTCGTGTATTCATTTGTGATCGACTGTGCAAATTTCATGAGGTTCTGTAGAGCCGTTTTCGGGAACATTGGGCACCTGTAATCGTGTTGTGTTGTGCCGACCGAATCGAGTGGCAGATTGCCTTACTTCACGTCACCGAGTTGAAGCTACGTTATATTCGCTTCAAAAAATTGTTCGACAGTACTCGGCCAACCATTGAATATAGACTCAAACCATTGAATATAACCATAAGGGTCAGAAGTAATACCAAGATATTTCTCTTTCCACCAGCAAAAGACAATACAGTAATGCTAACCTTTAAACCTGCGGATGCTGTGGTTTAGAGACACATATTTTAACCATTACATCAAAGTACATATATACGATGCAATGTATTTCATTAGATGTGCGGTAATTATATTATAGGGTAAAAAGTAAATGCTTCTATATCCATTTTTGTATTATGCAAATAAAATAACATTTCCAATGCCGTGTGCTCGAAGGGTACATCACTTATTAGATCCGTACTTGACGTGAATCTGTTTTCCACTTGCATAATAAATCGTAGCAATTTATGTTTTGTTAACCCGATAGTTGAGATGTTAAGATGAAATCCTTCGCCAAGCTTTTTTCTTAACCATGCACGCCCATTGCACAGCGTTTCCAGTGTACTTTTGTGGTACCTACTTTGTACTTTTATCTAATGGTAATATCAATTTTTGTTATAATAGTAATATGATTTTTCCAAATGAAATATGTTCAAAAATATTTTTCCTAAGCTTTAACAATTTTGTGTACAACGTGATTAGTAAACTTGCTTGGCTATTTCATTAAAGTTATTTCACTTTTTTTGTACATTGGAATTAAAGAAATATAATTAAACCATAGCTTGAATAAAAATACAAGACTAGTTTGAAATATTTGAGATAAATCAGAATTTGTTATATATTGTAGTTGAACGACCAATAATGATTTCGAGGGGGTTTTTATTTTTGGGCGTTCTTTTTTACTTTAAAAAAAAGTTTTTGAAAGGGATTTTATCATTACTCCAAGTTTTTACGTTCTCACGACCATTCACCTAGCCCGCAATAAACAACATAACCTGCCGTTTATACATCTACTTAATGTACAAAGTATCCCACATCTAGTTAGCATCTTCACGAGCGGAACTTAAGCTTTTTTCACTTCATAATTTAATTATTATTTCTTTTGTTATCGGCAGTATTTAGGCGAGCCAACCTGGGCAGTAGTATGTTATAGATTACATATGCCCAACCATGACATATTAGATTACGACGGTCTTTCGCTATTTTTTTTTCGTCTACAACTATGTAATCAGTCGTCGCTTAATTTCTGATTAATTTGGTATACAGCCAATTTCAATTTCGAACATAATTGTTAACTGTCAGCCACATATATTTCCACTTTGCTATGTGTTAAATGTACACTTATAGGTTGTATACTTAAGTTGTTGCTGGTCTTATGTCTGTCGACCTCGTCGCATAGCTGTGCAATGTTGTACCAATGGCAAAGTCTTTGGTTAAATAGGCAAAAAGAGAATGCTTTAATTGTCTTACAATAACCATAAGATCAGCCATGTCAACACGCGGTGTATAATTTATATACTTAGATACCGTAACATATACTTTGACTACAAATAACATCAGCGGCGCGTTTATCGCGACAATATCAGCTTATAAGCCTAATTATATAGTCGTTAATAATGTATAGCTTCGATAGCAAAAACATCCGTTTCTTATACACATAACGACGAGTCCTTCAACATTTTTTTATTAAGGGGAGATATACACCTAGATGGTCGAAAAAATCGATTTTTTTTGCATTTTCTTGAAGTTTAAGGTCTCCAGAATATCTGGTGAAAACGGCAAGTTAATATTTCGATAAATAAGCCAGTTACAGCCGAGAAAGTGAAACGTGTTTTGCGGCGCCGAGCCGACAGGCAGGTAGCGGCAAGCGACCCTTCGAACAAAGCGTGTCTAGACCTATTTCAAAAGCGAATGGGAGCCCGTCTTCGCGGATGCAAGAAAAACAATCCTGGAATCGGCGGCAAAAACAAATTGACGGCAAAGCTTATATATAAACTGAGCATTTACTATGGTTTAGCTATTCGCAGAAACTGTAACTCCAAGGATGACATGAAAAAAGCGATATGGGCAACATTCTACCATTACGGCTCAACAGACAGCAAGCCTCAACATCATTTCTGTCCCGAAGGCCCCGAATCGCGGTGCGAGTGGCAACAAGCGAAAGCTAAAAAAGAACTGAAAAATTTCCGTCATGATTATTCTGCATTGCCAAAAATGGTGTTAGATGTCATCAAACCAATATACGAAGACCTCAGGAATGACAAATTGTTAGAACGCTGTGTTGGCGGATACACCCAAAACTGCAATGAGAGCTTCAACCAACTTATTTGGAAGATAGCTCCAAAAACGATGAACAGCGGGGCCAACATCGTTAACATTGCTATATATCTTGCAACATGCACGTTCAACAATGGTGTCACCTCATTATTGGAAGTTATGAACGTGTTAGGAATATCGGTTGGATCAGGAGCGCACTTGTACGCTGCGCAAGAAGACGAAACTCGCATAGCGAAAGCCGAGCAGCAAGCGCAAGAACAGACAAAAGAAGGTCGAATACGGCGACGACAACAAAATTTAGAAGCTATGAACATACCGTCGACCGTAGAAGACCTACACTATGGGCCTGGTATCGATGATTCCATGTAAGTTGACAAATTTCATGATTTATTCATTCCCAAATTTTCAAACGCGTTTTTCTCAAAACCACGTTTTTCAAATCGGTACCCAAAATTTCTCGAAAACCAATGAACCGATTGCCTTGAGGTTTTTTTGTGGTTATTCTATACACCATTATCTAGTGCCTGTCATAGGATTTTTTTTCCGTTACTTAGTTTTTGTTTTATAGGCAAAATAATAACTAATTTTTGGCCCAAAAATCACTATTTATGTTCAAACGTCCGCCATTTTGTCATAAATCGATATTTTCAAAATCGGCTATGACAAGTACTAGATTATAGTATCTAATTTAATAATCTTTTTGGTTTTTTTTTCAAATGATTTTTGAAGAAACGCCAGTGGGTACCGTATACGCAGATTTTTTTACAACGCTCCAAGGATCGTACAATATCCTTGTATATTTTTGATATTTGTAAATAAAGAAAATTAAACATATTTTTGAATGTATATACTTTTAGATAATTAAAACCCCAATCCGAAATTTTAAATAGTTTTCCTTGAAAAAATTCACAAAAATGACCTTTTTTTCCGGCTCCTAGGTGTATATCTCCCCTTAATTGTGACTAACGGATTAGTATGTCTACTCTCTTAGTCTATCTAAATATATGCACCGGTGAAGGTGAATTACTTTTTTTTCAAATTATGAAAAGTTTTTTACTGGCTGCCCTATATAGGAAGCATTGTTTTCGTATCGGTATATATTATCTAATTTGCAATGCTAAAGTATCGAAACTATGGCAATGTTATCGACTGCGTATATAATATAAATATGATAATGTGTATTTTTCGAGTCAAGAATATTACAATTGATCGTACCGACTGAAATTTCACTGACAAACACCGCTTGCCCCGTGTATAAAATAGATCGTTTCGGTTAGTTTGATTAAACAGGTTTTTTTCGTTGTAACTGAATTCGACATTTCTAGTACCGATTATAGTGTAATAATACTCTATTCCTGGACCATAGTTTATTAATTCGGTACTTGAAAACTTGAAGATGGTTCATAGAAAAAAATACATTTTTTTTAATAACTAAAATTCGCATAAATCTAAACTTGGATTGAGCCTAAATGTAATCTTGAATGCCCTCTAATGATACTAAATTCGTAAAAAAATAGCCGTGCATCGCAAAGCTTAAATTGATGAAAATTGTTGAAAACTTCGGTTCCAGATGATATCAGCTTATAAACCGATTTTTAGCAAACTCAATACGAATCCCAGATAGAACAAAACGTCTAATAGACGTATTTTTTTGGACATTCTAATATCCAACGGACATCTATGGGCGTATATAAATCGACCATAGAAGGTGCGAATGTGTTGCAGTTATGCGTCTTATGAACGTTCAGTGACCGTTATAGTGTACGTCCAAGGGATGTTCAGTATACGTCCATTGATCGTTATAGTGTACGTCCAAGGGACGTGTAGCGTACGTTCATTGATTGTTATAGTGTACGTTCAAGGGATGTATAGTGTATATCCATTTATCGTTATAGTGTACGTTCAAGGGACGTATAATGTACGTCCATTGATCGTTATAGTGTACTTCCAAGGGACGTATAGTGTACGTCCATTGATCGTTATAGTGTACGTTCAAGGAATGTATAGTGTACGTCTATTGATCGTTTTAGCGTACGTCTAAGGGGTCTATAGTGTATGTCCGTTGATCATTATAGTGTACGTCCAAAGGATGTACATCGAACGCTTTATGAATATTCACAAAGGGTAAAAAATACAAGGCAAAGTTTTTCATTTAAACAATGTTTATTATTATTATTAGAAATACAATTATCATTAGGATGAAGAAAATTATCATTAGGAATACAATTACATATAGTAGTAGTACGTATTTTTCATATAGTAGTCATATTTTTGGTCACATTTTTGGTATTTAGAAACTTTATTTACCGGAAGAGGTAAAAAAAATAAAGAAGTAAAGTGAGCTTGTGAAATGAAGTTATGTTGAAAGTGGATTTTGGCGCTGCTTTTGCGCGTTGGCAACACGAGCTGGAGCATGCCTGAACCACTCTTTGAGTCTCGTCTCAAATTTTTCTTTGGTCATCGACGGGACATTTTTAATGGCACCTAAATGATTAAGTTTAAACTAAATGAGTAAGGTTTGTAAGTGATTAAGAAGGATAGAGAGAGAGAGAGAGAGAGAGAGAGGAGAGAGAGAGAGAGGAGAGAAAGAAAGGATAAGGAGAATTAGAAAAAGATAGACATATACCATACATAACTCCTACGATCTCCATGGATGACAGATCTTTTTTTCCTTTTCTGCCTTTCCACGAATACTCGCAAGCGAGTTCATTGCTGAAGATCTCCTTTAAAACGCGACGAATGGAGTCGTCGACACTTGTACCACCACATTTAGTGAGTAGATGAACCTGTAAAGAAATCATTTTGTGACAATATACTAGATGTAGTTACAGAAGATATCAAGATTGTAAAGTTTTTATGAGCATACTAGAAAGTTCTCGTAGCTTTTAAGGAGGGTGATGACTTAAATCATCGTGTAGAGAATAAAATATGTAAAAAATTGTTCGTATAGTTTTTTTTTAAATTTGCGTATACTTTTTTTTATTATTATATTAAATGTCTATAACATTTTTAAAGATTTGGCTGTGTAGAAACTGAAATAATTATTGTTAAAAATCGTTACTTTTAACATGGGCTTTTATGAGGTCGCGAGTTACGATTTTCAACATTAAATATCTCAATTTTTACAAAGTTAAGTTGCTATAAATTTTACGCGAATTTTCATTTGACGTTGAAAAATTATCCGGCAAATTCGAAGAATTTTTATGGCAAAATATTATCGTGCAAGAACTACCTCAAAAATGGTGGTATCAAAAAAATAAGTAAAAGTGAAAAGACGATTATATAAATGTGATAATGGATGGATAGAAATAATATAAAAATAATCACTCAGATCAGAAATGCGAATTGAGAAAAGTTATTCTTCGAAAAGTATAAATTATTATAAACATGAAATATATTAACGAAATATGGAAAATAAACATCGGGGTAGAAAAAATCTATTTAGCAAAGGACAAACAAATAATGTAGAGTAAGACAAGTATACACATAGTAAGAAAAACGACGGATAAACGGGTCTCAAAATTCAATTTTGTAGAAGCAATAATTGTACAGCAGACTAAAATAAAACTGAAAATCTTACCAACTGCTTCTTCGACTCTATGTTCTTCAGAAGTTCCTCCACTTCATTGACATCCGCAGCGTTTTTTGTAGGCAATATGTGATGCCACTCGTTCTGATCGTTCAAAATATTTCCATTCGTTGCTGATGCCAAGTTTAAATCGTTTAAACGTTGATCAATTTTTTGTAAAAATCCGATGCAGCGTTCAAGAAGCATTGTATGGCGTTCGATATCTCTCTTGATTTCTTGAATCGTTTCTAAAAGTAATTATGAAAAAAAATAGTGTAAAGTATTTACTTTGCAATAATAAAATTTAAAAATGTATTTTACACAAAATTTTGCTTAGATCTTAAAGATTTTTTTATGTGTAAAAAATATATAAAATTTTAAATGCCGCGATTTTAAATTATAAATATCTCGATTTCTATAAGACGAAGCCTCCTGAAACTTTTAAAATGTTCCGATATGTCTTTGAAAATTTTTAAGAAAAGTTAGAAAAAATTTACTATACAACCACGTTTAATTCAACATACGTATAGAAGTATACTAAGCGAAAAAGCGTATTGATGATAAATAAAAGCGCTTATTTACCGATGTTGGAATCATTCGGCAAATTATTCAATATGGTTTCGTCTCCAATCGTTGGTAGCTCATTTACAGTAGTTTCGCGTGGATTCAAGTCGTCGGTGCTGTCATCCGAGGAAGCTGCGGCATCACCATGTCTGAGCGATTCACTATCGTCAGTGTCGATGTCCGATATCAGAATAGCTTTGTTAAGCTTTATTTTCGCTCTTTCAAAATCGTCTGCGGATTAAATATTATAGAAATACATTTTAGAACAATATTATAATGCAGTGAAAATCCATTTTTTTATAAATATAATATAAATCTTCGTCAAAACTTACCATATGTTCCAAAGGTGCGCACTACTTTGTATTTCGCCCATTTGGAAGTCGGTTTGAGATGGGTCCGCACAGCTTCATCATACGACACTGGTAAATCTCGAGGGTATTTCGGAAACCAGCATAAACCCTTTTCCACTAGCCAGGATTCAGACACTAGCTAAATACCATCTTTGAATTCAACTAGCGAAAAGGCGAATTTGGTGCTAGTTGAAGCCATGACAAAAGTTTTTTACGAAAATCTGTAAATAAAACATGTAAAAAGTAAAGAATAACATATATCGAAACATGTAAAACATAGATAATAACGTGTATCGCATACAACAAAAGTTTAGAATGGGGTAAAAAGTCAACGAAAAATATCGACACGTTATGGGATTAAATACTAATTTTATTAATCTTATTACAAGTCGGTGTGAATCATTGCCGTAACTAAATAAGAATTTTTACGTGGTATTATAAAATATCTAGTTTTTAGTTCGGAAATAAGCCAGATTTTTAGAGAAGATAATTCTTGTACTTCAAAAGAAGAAATTGTTGAAGATACACAGGGCTTGTCATACGAATTTGAAATTCTTTTGAATTTTCGGCCAACCACGTAAATTTGCTGTGCACTTTTAATAATGTTTTCAATGAAAACGATATCGCCATTGTTTTTTAAATCGAAACAATTATCGGGCATTTTTTTTCCGACAATAAATTTTCCGAGGATAGCTTTCCTGTATTGCAATCCATCATGAGATGCAACGGTAGGCCCATCAACATGCAATCCTTTCAAAATTATTTCATTTTTACATCTTTCTGTTTTTAAATGGGTTAAGAAAGCGAATTGTTCGTTATATCGCTTACTTAACTGTTCCAATGTTTGGTTCCCTTTTCTTATCAAGTTCTTTATTTTCTGAAGATGATTTTCGAATGGAAAAGCGCTATAATTATCTAGGGAACCCAAACGGCGTACATCATCGGGAACGTGAATGAGCCCATGGATATTATGTGAAATAAGTTCTCTTCCATATAAAAAACTGAAGGATTTTACGAATCCTTTCAAAAGTGATTCCGCTAAGTCAATATCGTCAGGTCGCGCCATTATCAGTAGACGGATTGCTACATGAAGTTTTTTAAAATGTAAAAACAATTTCGAGGGTAAATGTTTTTCGAGAACGATTGGTCCAATATATAACAGAAACATTCGGAATTCCGTAGCTTTCCAGAATGCTACCTCGGTTAGTCCTCGAGGCTTGCGAGAAAATTCGATGGGTGTATATTGCTTGATCTCTTCGAGCTCTTCAGAGATTTTTAAAACTTCGTGGGTCGGTAATCGAACTTTTTTTTTTATTGGTCCGGATATCTAAAGCTTAATCAATTTCTTTACAACACCAAGACAGCACAAATGCATATAATCGAAGGGAATTTGGGAAACGAATCCAAAATTCGGAATGTCCAGTAGTATACTGACCCCCGTATGGTAATTTTCATCTGATTAGATTTTAAATGTTGCATCTGTTCGTTTTGGTGCATTAATTTCGGGGAATGTCATACGACCGGACACGTAAGATCCTTCGGTTATACATTTTGTACAGCTATTATACCCGGTATGACCTTTTGTAAGGCAAACAAATGATTTAGCTGGTGCATCAGCAATAAAACAATGCAATTTTATCGAGTAAGTAGTATCGCGACATAACAGTCCTTTGAGCATAAGGCTACTAATTTCTTCCACAAATAACCCAAGAAATTCATTGGCGGATCGAGGCTTGCTTTTTCCAGAATAACAACCGATGCAAAATACATAATGAGTACCGAAAATTCGACATAAAATGGGCCATAGTTGAAGTGAACTCGATCTTGAGATTGGAAGGCCATCAACGCCAATTTGTAACAAAAATGTTTTTTCTGAAAAATTACAATTTGATTGTACGAACTGGATCAGCCCGCGACGCAAACCAAAATGACAATAATAGCCTGGATCCATAGAGACAGTATTGACACGTCTTGGTGTCGATAATAATGTTTTGGACGACTTCGGAAAATTCTGAAAACACTTATGCAGCCTTATCAGATTGAGCAGATGATCTGTAGCTCGATGGCTTATATTATTTGCGACAGCCCATTCAGCTAAAGTTTTCGCCGAAAATTGTTTTTTTTTGGATTCTTCGTATTCTATAGTTATATCCTGCTCCGATGTATTTGAGATATCTGCTGGTAACGGAAGTGGATCGTGGTTAGACGAAGTCGAGGGACCAGGATTTTGAACGAGAATCTCACTAGGCTGCTGATTACTGCCCCTCGTAATCGTCGGGATGGAAATATGAACAATATTTTTGGGTCTCTGAGTTGGATCTGTTCGGACGCATTTTTTTTTTGAAATTTGTCGGAAGTATCTGTCGGACATCTCACAAAATTCCTTCCGTTTTTTATTGGATGAAGCCATAATTAAATCTGCAATGTTAAAAATGAAAGCGAAAGATTTGAAATTCAATTATGTGACAAGATTCGCAGAAGAACTGATATTAAACATATGAAAAATAATACATAAATTGCTGTAGGAACATCGAAAGTTTGAATAAGGCAAGACGCGAGTAAAATTGTACACAATAAAAATTATTTACAGAAAGAAGCGGAACAAACTTGTAGACGTTTCCACTTCGATTTTTTTTTTTACGAGAAAAATATTTTCTTCAAAGGCAGTGAAAGAACATGTAAAAAACTCATTCGAAAATACGTACAAATTTTTAATGCAATTCATTGAAAAGATTATTCGAAAATTTTCCATAATCTGTCTTTGAAATCTCTAGAGAATCCTTCGTGGTGTTGATTTTCTTGATAATCTGAAGATGTCTCCAGAATCTTCAGAAAAAAACTGAATTTTATTGAGCCATAATCATGCTAATATTTTCTGCAAAAAGAACTACTTTTTGAGGGTGCGAAATTATCCAAAGACAGTGAAAATGGAATGCAAGAGTATTTGTTCGAAGACGATGAAAATAAATTATAATGCAATTTTCCAAAAGCCCTGAAAATGGACTGCGAAGACTTTTTTTAAAAGACACAGGAAGTAGACAAAAAACAATTCTTCGAAGACACCAGAAGTACAATGCGAAAGCAACTCTTCGTAGGCACTAGAAATATTTCCAGAGGCACTGAAAAGGGACTGCGAAGACAATTTTTAAAAGACGCAGGAAGAAGACTAAAAACAATTCTTCGAAGACACCAGAAGTACACTGCGAAAGCTACTCTTCGCAGGCACTAGAAATATTTCCAGAGGCACTGAAAAGGGACTGCGAAGACAATTTTTAAAAGACGCAGGAAGTAGACTAAAAACAATTCTTTGAAGACACCAGAAGTACACTGCGAAAGCTACTCTTCACAGGTACTAGAAATATTTCCAAAGGCACTAAAAAGGACTGCGAAGACCATTTTTAAAAGATGCAGGAAATAGATTAAAAACAATTCTTCGAAAACGCCACAAGTACACTACAAAAGCCTCAGGGGGTACTCCAGGGTACCAGAAATATTCGAAAAGTACTATATAACAATCTTTTAAACAAATGTTTGTAAAAATTGTAAACGTAATTAATTAAACGGAAAGTAAGATTACAATTAATGTTAAAGTATTAAAATATGTATATAAAATAAATAAGATAAGATGTGAAACTCACCAAGATATTCAATCACGGGTTATCTGTTCGAAGAAACAACAAAATCGAAGACGAGCGACAGCCAAGGTGGTCAAAAGTGAAGAAAAACTCTATGAAATAAAAACATTTTTTTAGATTTCTCTAGAAAAAAAACCCAGCACAAGCAACATGTGGCCACATAACCTCAACATAGAAGAAGACTCGTTTATTAAATCATAAAATATTGCTTACAGTTGATAAAATCTTTGGAAAAGAGACATTAAATGCAAAGTTAAATATGTTTGTACGGTACAATGAAATAAAATGTAAAACTTACCTTAATACACAATTTTACACTTGCACGATACGTAGCGGTACGGCTTTCGGCAACAGCAGGGCGGTGACACTCGTATATATTCCCTTAACAATCGATGTCCCCGTTATTGTCGCCACGGATAGCAGCCCACCATGCGGCGCTAGTAGTCATCCGCGTTACCCCCACTCCGCAAAACTCCGCAAAACTCCGAAAGGTGGGCGTCCAATGGATGTATTCCATGCTTGTATATTATATGTCCGTACATAGACATCCAATGAATGCCCATTTAATGTATTCCTAATAAGGTGTTGACGTAACCAAAAGATGGACATCCAATGGATGGATTCCATGAACGTATATTATATGTCCGTACATAGGCGTACAATATACGTCCTGTTAATGTACACATAATAACGTGTTAAAATAGCCGAAAGATGGACGTCCATTAGATGTATTATCGTGAATGTATATTATACATATATACAAAGGCTTTTTAAATTGTAATTTAATGATCCAGTTAATTTGATAATATATATGTCCGTACATAGACATCCAATGAATGTCCAATTCATGTATTCTTAATAAGGTGTTAACGTAGCCGAAAGATGAACGTCCAATGGATGGATTCCATGAACGCATATTATATGTTCGTACATAGACATACAATATACGTCCGGTTAATGTACACATAATAACGTGTTAAAGTAGCCGAAAGATGGACGTCCATTGAATGTATTCCATGAACGTTTATTATATGTCCGTATTTAGACATACAGTAAACATCCAGTTAATATACACCCAAAAACGTGTTAAAGTCGCCGAAAGATGGACGTCCAATGGATGTATTAATTGTGACTCGTGCTTGGCGGTTATATGAACTATGATTGGATGTATAATATATATTCATTTAATGTCCCGTATGGTCTTAGACGTTTTCGGGCTCAATGGATAGAAAAAGTACGTCCATTGGACGTTTTGTTCTATCTGGGATTATACTTTAGCGGAGCTCTATTCGTGTACTCATTATTCTATATGGTAAAATTCGAGCGAATATGAGTTTGAGTGCGAATAAAAATCCCATTAAATGTTAACTCCTTCTATCGTAAATGTGTAACACATAGAAGGATTTCACGTGAAAATCTAAATTCCTCCTAAGCGATTCTGACCAAATTGAACGCCCAACGTTATGCAATTGTACTCCATTCATGGAAACCAAAGTTTTGCCCGATATCATAAAATTACGGAAGTTAGAGCATTGACGAGCAATCTGTACAAATATACACGCACACTTTCGCTTTTTTCTGAATATCATTTTTGGACATTTTAACATATGCTTAACATATGTTAATTGAAATCACAATAAGAAATATTTTTCACAAAAAGAAAACTTTATAAATATTATTCTGTGTAACTGATTAATATATTATTTTTTAAAATAGTTACCAGGATTACTATATTTTATTTTATTAGTTCGCCTACATTCCATTCGGCTTTCATATTTCTCTTACAATTGGAAATAATACAACCCGGCATATTAACTGAGAATATTATAATCCCTCGGGATTTTTCCTCAGGAATTCTCGGAACTTATGACTTGTTATCAATCTTTCAAATACTAACACGTTTCGAAACTTTCCTACAGCTATTTATCACGTGCTTATATGTTGATACGTGTCTAATACCAACATCAATGTGTGTTCGAGATATGTGATGAAGATTTGATGCGATAACATTCCGCAACATATACGTATTATTTCAATATTTCGAGCAATACCCACATTTCGTTTTAAACGTTTCATTAAGAAGTGTCAACGGTTACTCTATCATTATTTAAGACTTCACTTGACTCTCGAGGAGAGATAAGATATTTGCAAACATTGGTAATACATTTCTTAGACATTTTTCGTTAGCGCATCGCTATCTATGCCTGTCGTTTTGAAATTCCACTGAGAAATCTTATTTTCTTTTATATACTTTTCTCCCTACTTTGTTGGACATTTTTACAGGATGCTTCAAGCATCCTGTTTTTTACAGGATGCTTCAAGCATCCTGTAAAAATACGACACGTATTCTTAAAATACAAAAGAGACAAGTTTAAGAATAGTATCGTTGTCCAAGCGGGGAGAACGCGGTGTTGTCCTTTTGTTCGCCGGATATCGTAAGTAATACTCGTTCAGCATCATATCCGTTGAGCGTATGCTTTTAGGTTTGGTAGTCGCGTGTAGGGATTTTCGGCGCGTTCCCACAGTCGGTCGTTAAGTGCTGCCGTCAGTCGTTAGGTCGAGGAATTATTACGTACGTCGAGGCATTATTTTCGGGAAGAAATACAACTTCAGTTTCACGTGACACCGCGACAAAACAGCGTCGATCTCGCCGCGGCATAAATCATTAATAACAAAATCATTCATTTTTCGTACGTGTAAAGGGTGAACGCCTTGTTAAAAATTATTAATAAAATAGTATGTTAAATTTTACTGATACATTTCAAAATTTTGTTTGGTATGTGCAGGGGGGGGTTGGGCTCTGCCCCCTGCCCCCGGGGGGCTCCGCTTCCCTCCACCTCCGTGGGGCGCGTACGATACAGCTTCCATGTGCGATACACCTTACATACGGCAACACAGCTACGGCACATAGTTGCAGCCATATGTATTTCACATTACAAAAGCTCGGAATTTGCCACACGATAAAAAAAAACGTGTCTCTCGGATTTCAATGAAGAATAACATATTCAAAAATGAACGAAATCAGAGGGGAACACCGGAAACGGTATTATACAGGGGTAGTCACCCCCAAAAGGGTTTCTTTCGAAAAACGCAAAAACCCGTATGTTCTACTTTTTCAAGCTCTTTCGAATGCAATTGGTTGCATCAAAAATTTAAAAAACGTTTTCGAGTTACACGATTTTTTAAAATTTCAACCCCCATAATTTACCCCTATTCACCCCTTCGGAATTTATTTCAAAATAAAATCTATTTATTTCAAAATAAAAACAATTAGAAGTGGAAGTAGTCCTGAAGAGGACTAAGGGTTCTAAGTAGTCCTTAAGTACCACTGGTTGGTCACATCAGTAGATCGATTTCGGACTGCAATTCTTGCAGATCCATATTCTCTTCTATGGTTTCCTCAAGCATCAACAAAAGTTCTATAGCTTCTGGAAAAAGTTCTAATTGCTTCGAGTTGCTGTACTACGGCCCAATGCGCGATAAGTATGGGCCAGAGCTTATTAAAACATTATGTAGCACGTCTTCTGCGATCTTCATCCTGTTAAATTTTCTTGTACGACATTCACGGACTCTTCTAAAATCTTTGTTTTTTTGCTTCAGGCCTTATATACGCGATTTCGCCGATTTTCGAAGGTACTTTTCTAGACGCGGTTAAAAAAAATGACGCATATATTGACAACATTTTTTTTTACAAATCATTTATGCACATGGTTAAGTATATGTAAAAAAAAATCAGAAATATTAACAAATGGCGGAGATATAACATAATAAAGCAATGTATTTTTTTTGCGCGCGCGTTGATGGTGAAAGTTCTCGGCATCGATGTGGTTGTCGGAAAAAAAATTAACATATTTATAATTGCATAATGGATGTATCTTCAGTGTGAACCAACAATATTATAAAAAAAAAAAAAAATTTCAACCCCCATAATTTACCCCTATTCACCCCTTCGGAACTGGAAAAAGCGCCTTTTTCATTATTCGCTAAAAGCATTATTCTCGAGTTGGTTTCATTCAAATATCTTGATTGGAAATATGCGAAACTGCAAAAGTCATTCGGAGGGTGCCCAACTTTGAAGTTGAGTTCCACCCCGTAAAACTGTTCTTCCGCCGATAAAAAAATACGTGTCTTTTATATTTCGATGAAGAATAACATATTCAAAAATGAACGAAATCGGAGGGGGCCACCGGAGACGGTTTCCTTGTGAGTCAGTTCTATTTAGCTGATTTGTTAATTTCGCATCGTCCAGCTGAGTTACCTTTTTTTTGTATTAAGAGCTATATTCGCATAGAATTACGTAACCTCATATTGTATTCGTCTAAGGATTTATTCTGGCTAGTGACGAATGAATAAGTACGATGTTAATGCAATGATGTTATGCATTATATCATATAAACTACTAATGGCGATATAAAAATGATATAAACTAATCACGGGCGACTAATCGAAAAGAACATAGCCGCAGTTGGCTAGTTTTGCCTAGGTCATCGTGAGATATCCGCTTGACACTTTTGTTTCATTCGAAACGCCATTTGAAACTCTAGTTGGCCAGCCAACTAGAGTTTTCTTCCTTCGCAACGCCATCTTCTACTCAAATTGCTTAGCCAGCCATGAGCCAATCGCTCGATGGTACTAGATGTAGTCACATAACCTCACTTTGTGATTTGTGAACATCATTGCTTAGCCAGGTACGGCTTAGTCATTGGGTGGTATTTTTATAGTAAGACAGCGACATCTACAATCAAGGTCGGCTAGGCAGTGACTAGCCAAGGGGTGCATAGCTGCAGTTAGCTAGTGTTGGCTAGGTCATGGCGAGATACCTACTTGACACTTTTGTTTCATTCGAAACGCCATTTGAAACTCTAGTGGGCTAGCCGGCCGCGAGTAATTCGCTAGATGATGGTACGTGTAGTCACATAACGTCATGTTGTTATTCATAACTAGTGCTGGCTAGTTCAGTACGGCCTAGTTACTAAGTGGCATTTTTATTGCAACGAAGCGATATCAATTGTATAAATCGATTGGGCAGTGAATATACACGGGCTGGATAACAAAACGTTTAGAATATCACTAGTTCATAGCGAGGCAGCCATTCGTCCATTCGTATGAGCTCAATTGGACGAGCCAGTTACTAGCACGTAGTCAGACTAACACAATTTCTACTGTCGTGTTTTTCCTTGATTTTTCTCCTCTCATTACACTTTTTTTCATGACAAAAACTTTATAAGTTGAACAACAGACTTTGTTTGCCACAAAGGACCATAAAACGAAGCATCGTCAACTTTGGATTACCAGCATCGTCAGCATTTAATTTTTAAAATGAAATCAAAATTGATTCTTTTCAAATGTAGAGTAAGCCCGCTTCGATTACTAATTGCTTTTATGACAATTCTCTTAAAAAAACAGTGAAGAACATTCAAAAATTCATTCTGTATTATTAAGGGATCAATTCGATGCGTGGAGGTCAAAACGGGACATATTTGTACGAATTTATTTTGTGGCGAAGATAACGGAATAATATAATACTTCAATCCATGTTATATATTTTTTTAAATTTTTATTGCTTCCATCGTAGGGGGTGCTTCCCCTTTTTAGGTGCCCACCTTATTCCATCTTATTCCCCACTCCTATCCATGTTATATTAAAATACTAATTGAAACAATGGTTTTTCTAATATTTTCTCATGGTTGAAGATGACACTCGTACCACATCGTTGCCAGCTGCCATAGAGGGTTTAAGGTTACAGGATCACCTGAAGCGACATAATCGAAGATATTTTTAATGTGTATGAATCACATTACTTGTACCACTTATCGCACATAGGAAATTCATTTTCTTTTGTTGCAAATTAAAAAAATGGGGAGTATCCAAAATTGGAGAAATGAAATGTACATGTGTATGCGACATTTTTCAATGTTAAACAAATTACTCGTGTGGCAATGTCTAAACTATTTTAGCCACAAAAAATGTCCTTGGGCTCTCGCACACGTCAAGCTCATGGGTTAAAACGTGCGACAAAATCGAAGATATTTTTAATGTGTATGAATCACATACTCGTACCACTTATCGCACATAGTAAATTAATTTCTTTTGTTGCAAATAAAAAAATGGGGAGTATCCAAAATTGGAGAAATGAAATTTACATGTGTATGCGAGTTTTTTTCCAATGTTAAACAAATTACTCGTGTGGCAATGTCTAAACTATTTTAGCCACAAAAAATGTCCTTGGGCTCACGCACACGTCAAGCTCATGGGTTAAAACGTGCGACAAAATCGAAGATATTTTTAATGCGTATGAATCACATACTCGTACCACTTATCGCACATAGTAAATTCATTTCTTTTGTTGCAAATAAAAAAATGGGGAGTATCCAAAGTTGGAGAAATGAAATGTACATGTGTATGCGAGTTTTTTTCCAATGTTAAACAAATTACTCGTGTGGCAATGTCTGAACTATTTTGGCCACAAAAAATGTTCTTGGGCTCACGCACACGTCAAGCTCATGGGTTAAAACCTTCGTTATGATTTTCTATGTTGGAAACAAGGCATCATTCCAACACGGCACTTGACGTTGAATTCTCATACACGAGTTTGAGAAGTATTATAATAGAAATGTTGGGGCGTGTTGTCGGTAGAAACTTTACCGTAATAAGTCGTACATATTTCGTTCCACATAGCTTCGATTGATCCGGGGCGGCGGTACATAGCTAATCCATAATAGAATGATAAATCTAGGATGACTTGATTTGTTAATTTCGCTTTTACCAGATCAGCGGGTTTTTGAGTTTTATTTTTTGACGGACTTGTTGCTTTACCCTGCAATTGCTTCTACGTCTTTTTCCATTGAGTGGAGTTGCGTTGCTAATTCCTTTGCTTGTTAAACATACGTTTCTTTATTTACAAGACACATTCCTTTTTAAAAATGATAAAGCCATTCCCATAGGGAATTTTTTTTTTATCGCGCAGAGTCTTAAAGATCTTCTTCATCACCATCACCGATATAGTGCCAATACTTCATATTAAACTTTTCTTTAGACCTGGCAAGTACACCGTGCGGCTATAAAATAACCGGGCAGATGCTCTCAAAATTTTAAAATTACTCAGTCGACATTACTACTCATTTTCATATTCATTTTCGGAGAGGTCGTTTATGAGCTTTGCCGCTTTTTTCTACACAGCTTCAACGGAATCAAATCTGGTTCTATTTAAAAATCAAATGCCATAGGTCACCTGAGCAGGGTGGATGTTCCACTACGGCAATCCTGCTCTTTGATAAAAACCTTTCGATCGACAGCACTTTGTGTGCTGACACGTTGTCTTAAGGACATGTAGGACACATTTCGACCGCCTCGGAACTTTGAACCCACTTCTCTCACACACGGTATAACCAGTTGGGATGTCATTTATTATGTACATGTAATATTGTTGCACCAAGAGCTTGATGCTCGCCAATTTCCCAAATTTTGAAAAAAAATGTATAGCTTCCAATTACTATGGGATAAATCGTGAATTATTAACTGATGCATCGAATAAATGTAAATTCGAAGAGCATAGCGCTCTAGAGCGGGAAGAAACACACAGATTGAGCTATTTTCGAACTCATTTTATGGAAAAATGACGGAGAAAAGTGGGTTTAAAATTTTTTACATAAATGTAGCAAAATTGTACCCACGAAGCTCAAAATATTATCGACGAACGCGAAAGTCTAGTTCATCTGTTTTCTCACTGACAGCGCTCAGCTTGCATTCTTCGTGTAACCGAAGGCGTTTGTATCCAACCGGGACAAAAATTGTTTTTTGACAGATCGGAAGCGGCAGCCTTCGCGGAACCTTGTATATTCATTCCGTTCATTTGCAGTTTTTTTTCGGGATACGTTACTGCATGCGCCATACATACGCAAGAATTATTCCGAATTGCCAGGAATGTCCGCGATTTGCAAACAAGAATTTACCTGTATGTTCGTGAAACGTGCGAAGAATCGGTGAAAAGTTTACGTGCTCGGCCGAATATTTGTGTACAGTGTCCAGATAACCAAGCGTACCATTCAAAAATTGTACCCTATGGCGTACACGTATGGGACGAGTATTGTACTGTTAGGCGGTAGAATTTTACGCCATACTGTTACGGTACCGGTACGTAATACAACTGTATGGCGTATAGCCACCAGACTAGTGTGAATCGTACTACTCGATACATGCCCGGTACGCCGTGCTTGGTACCGTACCGCCACCGTACGGTCACGATACTTGCCCCGTGGCCTTACATTGGAATCTAAAAATCATACACAGTGGTGCTACGGTGGCAGTACGGTACCGCTACATTACCAGTACGGCGTAACAATACAGTACAGGTACGGCGTACTGCACCAGAGCAGTACAAAAGCAGTACGTGGCAAGTATACCATTCCGAAATTGTATCCTACGGCGTACACCTACGGTACCAGTATTGTACTGATACGCGGTGGAATTGAACGCCGCATAGTGGTCCGAATTTCTAAAAAGATGGACTTGGGTGCAAAAGTGCCAATTTCGCTCATCACAAAATTGTTTTCAATAAAAAATTCAACGCTGATTAACATTTGTAATGTATGATTTTTATAGAAATGAGTCCTTCACACTTTAAAAAAAATGTAAGAAAAACGTATGGGAGAACATCGATTAGATTTTTTTCTACGTCCAGTATCAAAGTGTAGCAGTCAAACCTTATATACTGGTAAGTACTTATCGTCCTTAACATGATGACATAAAAACTTCTTGCGTATCTCTGCGGCCTTGGTGCCTACGATGCTTGGAAGTTAAAAATTTCATTATTGGTTTTATCTTAATTTTTTACGCGTTTTTGAATTGAACTGAATTTAGAATAGAATATTTTAGTATAACGAACATAAAAAAAACACTAGCTTTACTCCAAGTGTTATTTATTTCAAAATAAAAACAATTAGAAGTGGAAGTAGTCCTGAAGAGGACTAAGGGTTCTAAGTAGTCCTTAAGTACCACTGGTTGGTCACATCAGTAGATCGATTTCGGACTGCAATTCTTGCAGATCCATATTCTCTTCTATGGTTTCCTCAAGCATCAACAAAAGTTCTATAGCTTCTGGAAAAAGTTCTAATTGCTTCGAGTTGCTGTACTACGGCCCAATGCGCGATAAGTATGGGCCAGAGCTTATTAAAACATTATGTAGCACGTCTTCTGCGATCTTCATCCTGTTAAATTTTCTTGTACGACATTCACGGACTCTTCTAAAATCTTTGTTTTTTTGCTTCAGGCCTTATATACGCGATTTCGCCGATTTTCGAAGGTACTTTTCTAGACGCGGTTAAAAAAAATGACGCATATATTGACAACATTTTTTTTTACAAATCATTTATGCACATGGTTAAGTATATGTAAAAAAAAATCAGAAATATTAACAAATGGCGGAGATATAACATAATAAAGCAATGTATTTTTTTTGCGCGCGCGTTGATGGTGAAAGTTCTCGGCATCGATGTGGTTGTCGGAAAAAAAATTAACATATTTATAATTGCATAATGGATGTATCTTCAGTGTGAACCAACAATATTATAAAAAAATTATTATAATAAAAATTCGAAACTTAAAATTTTTTTATCCAATTTTCTGTCGGTATTTTATTTTTTATATTTTTTTGTGTCATTGAAATTTTTGTTTCTGTGGCTCACACGATAGGTGATGATACCAAGAATATGTTGTAAAAATTTCAAAACGATCTGAATCTTCGTTCAAAACTTAGAACTTTCACAAGGTTCAAAAAAGTGAGTTGTGGAAAAACGGCTTTGAAGTTGGCGGTCGGGCGCGCCGCGCGGTATCTATTATAAATGCAATCTTACCTTATTTAATAGCATCCTGCGCTATATGTGGGGCCTTCCTCGGCATCTAAAACGTCTCCAGCATGTTTTTTGTCGTTTCTGGCGGCAATCCTTGCTTCCTTTGTTGCCTTTTCAGATTGAATTCCAGTGGCAGTAAGGCGTAATTCATCCAGATATTCGCAAGTCTCCATCGCGTTCGGCCCAATCGTAATACCAAGGTTTTTCATAATTCGGAGAAAGGCGACTGTTCCGTCGTTAAAAGTGCTAGCCGAAATATACGCGGCGATTTCAACAATCGTTAAACCACTCCATGAATTTTTCGGAGCAATTTTCCAAATCTTAGAATTCAAACACTCGTTATTATTTTGTGTGAAGCCTCCTAAACATCTCTCCAGTAACTCGTCGTTACTAAGCTTTATACACTGGTTTGATCGCTTCTGCCACAGTTTTATCGAGTGCAGGCTTATGGGTATATGAGTCGAGCGTGTTTGCGGCTTCGGCTTGTCGCCACGTGCACCAACTTTCTTTGCCAGAAGGACAGTTGTCATGCTGAGGATTTTCATCGGTTGAGCACTTGTGATAATATGTTGCCCAGATTCCTTTCTTCATGTCATCGATAGACGTGCAATTATTTCTCACAGCCAATCCATAAAAGACCTTTTGTTTGTTTGTTGACGTTGCGGAGTCCGCTGCCCATTCGTTTTTGAACATGACCAATGCATTCTCGTTTACGTATCATAATGTTCTCTCCATACGGATGGGCTTCTGTTATGCTCTTGAATATTTTTGCATCGCCATTTCCAACATAATACAAATATTTTGTATTATGTAAATCTTCAGATCTGCTGAACATTTCAATCATTCCATCTACCTCCATCTTTCCTGCGTACCATTCTTCATATTCTTCTGTTCCCTTTTTTTCACTCCACGATTGGCAGGCCTTACAAAATGACTACTTGACGATAATGTCGACAACTTTCCCAGACAAAATTCCGGTAAGTGTCGCAACACCCCGCAGCGAAGAAAAACCTCTTTTTCTCCAAGAACCATCTCCGGAGACGGCGATTCCATTAGCGTCTTTGGTGTTCTCGTTGTCTGCCGTTATTTTTTTTTCTTCGTCAGCTGCCATTCGCATAGCCGAATCTGCAACTTCTTTGGCTGCATCTCGTATTTGTTTGGTAATTTTGTCGTAGAGCATTTGACTGAAGCATTTTGGGAGATTCATAATACCGCAGAAAAAGTTCATTCCCGTCAATCCAACACCTAATATTCGCATAGCCAACGTGAAGCTGCGATTGATTTCGTAACAATAACTTTTAGGCGAAGGACTCGAACTTATCTCCTTTTGCTCGCACTCCTCGCACTTGATAACTAAGGTAAATCCCAATCCTCTAACTCGTGTTTCAGAGAACTTGGTGTCACTGTTACAAGTTTTGCATTTTACGAGAGAAGCAATTGCAGTGAACACGGATAGAAAATTTACGATTACGTAGCCATGTGCGCGGTCAATATCTACATCGAGTGCTGTCGACACTTTTAATTTTTTTTCAGACGCACTTGTGTTTAGTTCGGCTTCCGATTTTTTCGTATACTGATTGCCACGAAAAAGACGTTTTTTACGAATGCCTGGGCGTACTCCCATGAATCGTGAACCCTTCCTATCTAAACTAGTATGGGTTTCTTCACAATCACTCATGTTAAAATATAACTGTATCAGTTATATTTGTCTCTACAATGACTCAATTCGGACTAAGTAATTTTACTTCCTCCTCCTGGTTTTATGCTTGTGCCGAACCGAAAAAACCGTTACTTTTATCGTAGACCAAACCGACAAAACCCGTTACCTTTACTGTTGCACGATTCTATGTAGGGATAATATGTAAACAATAGAAAAGGGTAGTTGCCGTTCTAGCGCACCTGACTCCGTATAGCGCGGCCGGTTACCGCCGCTACCTGCTTGCTCCCAAGAAAATAAAAGTTTTTACGCTCTAAATGCTGTAACTTTAACAATTTTTGGAATTTTTCAATTCTGTAAAGCTTAAAATATCCCTAACCGTTCAGGCTAATGGAATCAAAAATAATTAAAAAATGAAAAATTTTGAAATTCTTCGCGTATATAAGGCCTTCACCTGCTTCTTGCTTGATGACAAATATCTGCACCATGTACGAGAAGCTTGTACCACTAGCTGGAAAATATAACCGTGGATAGAGATGGACGAAGAGCTTAGTTGTCTCTCTGCAATAAGTCCTAAAAAAACAGCCCGCGTCTCTAATTACCTAATTCTGGGAAATTTTTTCAATGATAAAAAAATTATATACGCGCAAAATGTCTTTTTTTATGTTTGTTATACTAGAATGTTACATTCTAAATGCATTTCAGTTCAAAAACTCGTAAAAAATTAATAAAATCCCAATACTAAAATTTTAAACTTTCAAGTATCGTAGGCGTCAAGGCCACAGAGATACGCAAGGAGTTTTTATGTCGTCATGCTAAGAACGATAAGTAGTTACCAGTATATAACGTTTGAGTGCTGCACTTTGATGCTGAAAGGAGAAAAAAATATAATCGATTTTCTCTCGGACTTTTTTTTCTTAAATATTTTGTATAGTTATGGAGGACTTATTTCTAAGATAATTGTACATTACAATTGTTAATCATGTGCACAACCTTTTCGTACATTGTGCAGATATTTGTCATCACTTTAGCTTTCTGCAAATAGGCATTCTTCCAGAAGAAGCGGGTGAAGCAAGAAACAAAGATTTTAGAAGGGTTCGTGAATGTCATACAAAAAAATTTAACAGCATGAAGACCGCAGAAGACTTGCTCCATAGTTTTTTTTAATAACCTCTGACCCATACTTATTGCACATTCGACCAAAGTATAGCAACTCGAAGCAATTTGAACTTTTTCCAGAAGCTACAGAACTTTTGTTGATGCTTGAGGAAGCCATTGAAGAACCAGAAAATATGGATCTTCAAGAATTGCAGTCCGAAATCGATCTACCGTTGTGACCAAACAGTGGTACTTGAGGACTACTTAAAGTAGCCCTCTTCAGGACTACATCCATTTCGAATTGTTTCTATTTCGAAACAAATAGAGCTTACAGTAAATCCAGTGTGTTCTTATGTTCGTTGAACTAACAAGGAAACCGTTTCCGGTGTCCCCCTCCGATTTCGTTTATTTTTGGATATGTTATTCTTCATCGAAATCTCAGAGACACGTATTTTTTATCGGCGGAAAAACAGTTTTAAGGGGTGAAACTCACCCTCAAAGTTGGGCACCCTCCGAGTGACTCTTGCAGTGTCGCATAGTTCCAATCAAGATATTCGAATGAAACCAATTCGAGAAGAATGCTTCCAGCGAATAATGAAAAATGCGCCTTTACCAGTTCCGAGAGGGTGAATAGGGGTAAATCTATAGGGGTTGAAAGTCCAAAATTCGTGTAACTCGAAAACTTTTTTTTTATCTCGATGAAGCCAATTGCATTCGAAAGAGCTTGAAAAAGTAGAAGATACGGATTTTTGCGTTTTTCGAAAAAACACCCTTTGGGGGTGTCTACCCCTGTATAATACCATTTCCGGTGTTCCCTTCCGATTTCAATCATTTTTGGATATGTTGGTCGTCATCGAAATCGGAGAGACACGTACTTTTTTTATCGGCGGCAAAACAGTTTTAAGAGCTGAAACTCACCCTCAAAGTGTCTTTTACAGTTTTGCACATTTTCATTCAAGATATTCGAATGAAACAAATTCGAGGATAATGTTTATGGTGAATAATAAAAAATGCGCTTCCATCAATTCAGAGGGGACAAATTGGTAGAAATTTATAGGGTTTGAAAGTCCAAATTTTCAAAAATCGATTTTTTTTTTCATTCTATTGAAACCATCCAAAATTAATAGAGTTATATAACGTAGGATATATCTGTTTTTGAATTTTCCGATTTTGTTTCGTTTGATCGATGGTGTTTTTCATCGAAATTGACGTGACGCAAATCGTTCAATCTCATTTGCGAATAACTCAAAATAGACGTATTTCTATTTCGACGGCACACATTTTTAGACACCTATGCGGGTGCAAAAATGTAGCGATTATTCGCTGTTCGTAGAGTAAGAAGTCATTATGTTTCAAGCATTTTTTTTTATGATTGCCATTGCTGCAGTACTTTCAATTAATAATATAACTTACATTACTCCGAATGCCAAGATAGTATACCAATACCAAGGGTTGGTTGTTTTTACGATTTGGAACATCCGCAATTATGCATTTAATTAACTATGTCGTTGCAAGTGAATTAGCGTTAAAATAAACGACTCTGTATGAATAGCTTCGATTCGTCAATCAGTTCTAGTACGACCAAAACATTTTGAAAATAGAAAACTCCAAAAATATGCCTGCCTATGAGAAATTCCGCCAAAAGGGGGTCTGAAAATAGGGATGGATTTTTTTAGGAAATACAATCGAATGTTCTTCTAACCATTAAGCTCGTTATTGTCAGTTAAAAATAGCTTCGTAATATTTAAACATAATACGATTTAAATGGAAATTCGGTTGCGCACGTATACCTAGGCGTCATTCACCGGTAAAAAAAGATTTTCGAAGGAACGTAAAACGGTATACCACTGTAAGCTTCGTCGTATTTTCGAATGCAAATCAATTCATTATAATAAAACGAATCGTGTTTATGGTTTACAATTGTCAACCTTTTAAAATGTTAACATAGGTGTCTAAAAATGTATGCCGTCGAAATAGGAATACGTCTATTTTGAGTAATTCGCAATGAAATTGAACGATTTGCGCCACGTCAATTTCAATGAGAAACACCATCGATCAAAGGGAACAAAATCGGGTAAGGGAGTACCGGACATCATATAAGGGTAGTTCGCCCTGGGACGATGTTTTTCCGGAAAATCAAAAAACAGGTATCTCCTACGTTATGTAACTCTATTTAATTTAGATGGTTTTAATAGAATGGAAAAAAATCGATTTTTGAAAATTTTTCGACTTTCAACCCCTATAAATTTCTACCAATTCGTCCCCTCGGAATTGATGAAAGCGCATTTTTTATTATTCGCCATAAGCATTATCCTCGAATTTGTTTCATTCGAATATCTTGAATGAAAATTTGCAAAACTGCAAAAGACACTTTGAGGGTGAGTTTCACCCCTTAAAACTGTTTTTCCGCCGATAAAAAGTAGGTGTCTCTCCGATTTCGATGAAGAACAACATATCCAAAAATGATTGAAATCGGAAGGGAACACCGAAAATGGTATTATACAGGGGTAGTCACCCCCAAAAGGTTTTTTTTTCGAAAAACGCAAAAATCCGTATCTTCTACTTTTTCAAGCTCTTTCGAATGCAATTGGTTTCATCGAGATAAAAAAAAGTTTCCGAGTTACACGGATTTTTTTACTTTCAACCCCTATAGATTTACTCCTATTCACCCCCTCGGAACTGGAAAAGGCGCATTTTTCATTATTCGCCAGAAGCATTCTTCTCGAATTGGTTTCATTCGAATATCTTGATTGGAACTATACGAAACTGCAAGAGTCACTCAGACGGTGCCCAACTTTGAGGGTGAGTTTCACCCCTTAAAAGTGTTTTTCCGCCGATAAAAAAAAATACATGTCTCTTAGATTTCGATGAAGAATAACATATCCAAAAATAAACGAAATCGGAGAGGGACACTGGAAACGGTTTCCTTGTAAGATATATTCTAAATTCATTTCACTTCAAAAACTCATAAAAAATTAAGAAAAATCCAATAATGAAAATTTTATCTTTCAAACATTGTAGGCACCAAGACCGCAGGGATACGCAAGAAGTTTTTATGTCGTTATGTTAAGGGCGATAAGTACATACCAGTAAATAAGGTTCGACTGCTACACTTGGATACTGGACGGGGAAAAAAAATGTAATCGATGTTCTCCCATACATTTTTTTCTTAAGGGCATGTGCCACACGCCAGAAAATTTCGACACGGGGTCCCGTTACGGCGGTAGTGCAGAGTTCCCAGTTTTAGCTACAAGCCTCCGTTCACTGCCGCCAGAGGGAACCGCGCTCGATTTCTACACGGTCTCAATATAGTCGAGACCGAGTAGGCAACGATCGCTGTGTTTCTGTGTATGGGTGTGTATTCGCTACGCCGACCGCGTGCAGAAACAAAGTAACGTGTTCGAACGCTGTTCGATCGTAACGAAAACACCTTATATACATATGTGTATGTGTGTGTGTGTGCATCGATCAATGCACACACACACTAGACTTAGCGACTATGCTACGCCTCATGGCATGCCCTCGCTCTGCAGAAGAGCGGTGAAACTTTGTTACATTGTACAGACAAATGTGTTCAAACCGATGTCTTTTTTCGATGACAGCCATCGGTGGAAATTTTATGACGGTTGAACCTTCTAGCAAACAGAGTTTGGTAGAGACTCGTCTTGTAGAAGGAGGTGACATTTTTCCATCCTTTTTTTTAAAGAAATAAGCTCGAGCACGATTTATATTTTCGATGCAGCTTATCATCGATGCATTCGACTACGGTTAAATTCTTGAACGAACGACATCACTCGAGACTCACTCACTAAAAGTGTGGTGACATTTTACAAGCGATGCCTATTCTTTAAACAAATACGTTCAGCATTCGATTTCTCTGCCGAGGTTTACCTTCGGCAGGTTTTCCGAGGTAAACATTTTCTAGCAATGGAGATTGCTTGAGACTCTCTCTTCGAGAGAGCGCTACAGTTTAATAATTAATGCCTATTGTTTAAAAAAAATATGTTCAACATTTTTTTCTCTGCCGGGATTTTTTTTCGGCAGGTAATCCGTGGATCGAAGTCTCTAGTAACGAAGATCGATAGAGTCTCGCTCTACGGAAAAGCGCTGAAATTTTGCGATCGGGAATTGTTTAAACAAATGGGCTCGAATCGAATAATTTTTTCGACGATGGTCATCGGTGAAAATTTGATTACGGTTAAACTTTCTCTAGCAAACGAGGTTTGCTAGAGACTCGTCTTGTGGAAGGGTGGTGATATATGCCGATCCTTTTTAAATTAATTTAAACAAATCCCTCCCCGATCGATGGGCAGGGATTACAAAATAACGAGGACAGATAACCCGAGACTCGATAGGGAGGCAGTAGGTAGGATAACCCGATCGATGGTGAGAGATTAGAAAATAATCAGGTCAGATAACCCGAGACTCGAACGGGTGACGGTAAGTAAAATAACCCGATAAATGGGGAGAGATTACAAAATAACGAGGTCAGATAACCCGAGACTCGAAAGGTAGACGGTAGGTACGATAACCTAGCGTCGATGCTGATACGATACCAGTACAACGTACTGGTATGCCGTGGCGTACTTTGTATGGTTTTCAGATTCCCATGTGCGGCCACAGCGTTAGTACCGTGAGCGTACGGTAGCGGTATGTTACCAGTACGACGTACCAGATTTGCATTGAGTAGTACGCGTTATTAGTACGGTGACTCAACGCCATATGATAGTATCATGTACCGGCACTGTAACAGTACGGCGTACGATTCCACCGCACAGCAGTACAACACTGATACCCTATGTGTACACCGTAGGATACAATTTCGGGATGGTACGCTTGGTTATGTGGGCACTGTACACAAATATTCGGTCGATCACGTGGACTTTTCACCGATTCGACGCACGTTTCACGACCATACTGGAAACCCTTGTTTACACATCGCGAATGTATGGCGCACGCAGCAACGTGTTTCGAAAAAAATGCATGTGAACCGAACGAGAATACAACGTTCCGCGAAGCCTGTCGCTTCCGATCTGTCAAAAAACAATTTGCTGTACCGGAAGGATACGAGTGCCGTCGGTAACATGAAGAATGCCAGCTGCGCGCCGCCAGTGAGAAAACAGGTGAACTAGACTTTCGTATCCGTCGATAATATTTTGAGCTTGTTGGTATAATTTTGCTACTTTTATGTAAAAAAATTCAAAAGGAATTTTCTCCGCCATTTATTCACAAAACAGGTAAAACCAATCTTAAAATATGTGGTTTTTCACAGTCGAGAGCATGGTTCTCGTCAAATTACCGAAAATGCAATGGTTAATAATTTACAATTTCTCCCATGGTTACCACAAACGGTAATTTTTTTAGTGTTAGGTAGTGTGGGGTTCGGTCCCAAGTGTCACCCCCTGCCACCGTTCACCCTGATGGGCCCTCGTTTTCGCGAAATCGACCAAACAAAATTTGTGTAACGATTTTTGAACCTCAAAAATAACAAGAGTTTTCGAAGCAGTACGATAGCCTAGCGGTTAAGGTCTTCGGTTAGTACGCTGCTGGTTTTGGGTTCGAGTCCTGCTACCGCTATTTTTTTTTCAATCGAAATGTTTGTAAACGTTATTTTTATTCATTTACTTTAATTTAAATCCAACTTTTTTATATTGCGCTTAGAATTCTTGCCCGCGTGATTGTAATCACCGTTTCAAAAATTTTGTATATCCAATTTTTTTTCTTATATTCTTCATCTAGTTTGAAAGTCGATCTTTTTAGAAACCCGGACCATGCTGCGCCAGTATTTCACAGGGCCTAAGATAGCCATTAGATCGCGCTCGTGCAACGGATCTGTACGTCGACGTCGGGGAGAGACCACCGTGACATTTCCTGTCACAATGTTGATCTTTTTGGTCTATAGTAAGCGTGTTTTCTTGGTTTTTGTCAGGCAGCCACGGCTTCTTTGGGCTCTTACATTTTTTAAGGCCAGCTTGGTTGAGCCTTCTTAAAACAATTTTCTCTCTTCTTTTCTCTTTGACAATTATGTATTTCTGCTTTCTGACCATTATGTGTTCTTGTCAATTTCTTCTCTCTGACAATTATGTATTCTATATGGAATAATGTCGTTTTCCAACCTCACTTTCAGATATCGCTGTGGTATTTGCTTTTTATCGGATAATCCTTTTTGGGTAAATTCAACTATCCCTCTTTTAACAGCCGACTGCAATATTCATTTCTCGATCTGAGAGTCACTTACAACCCGACTACCATGAAGGACATGAACCATGATTGACATTCGACATTAAAGTCCGTCAATTGAGTCAAATGCTACATTGACATATCGCCTTGTATATTCTGTGTTTACGAATATCATGTTTGGTGACTGAATCATTCAACGATTATAGCGAAATTCACTAATGATATAATACACAAACATAAATACACAATCGACCGAATCGTATCGGCGATGAGATTCTCTCGATTCGGAAATCTAAAGCGCCAGTGAACATCGCCCTCTGGTAACTGTGTTGACACAATGCATGTGTCAACAGAATCGCGAAAATTTTAGTAATTGTGTATGCGGGAATCGTTCTCACGGATACGAGATAATGTTCGATGTCACAGGCCCTTGAACAATCGCATTTGCCACATCATATCAACATTTTTCACGACCGAAAGAACCAGGCGATCAAACTTTGCAGCACTGTACGCTCATAAGTAATTATTTAGAATAGAAAAATTGTGTTTGTACCGGTAATGGTATAACTTCCGTAGCAATCTAATGCAAATCAGCATCTATCGAGATACTGCTGAACCCAACGAATACTGCCGACTTGCATTTGATGAGTGTAGAAAACATTTTATAGTAAGAAACATTTTATCTTGTGGGCTAATTTCTCGGCTTAATTTGCGGCATAATTTTTAATGGGACATTATGTATAGCATACTTTTTTTTATGTTTTTTCCTAAGGTACATGCTGTTCGCGTTTGTTACCTATTTTTTCCTCCACTGTGACTGTTTCTTTCCTCCTTTTTCCACACTCCTTTTCTTCACCTTTTCCCCTCCTCCTTGCGGCCGCAGCCGACTTCCCCCCTCTTTATCATATTCATCATGACATTGGTGTAGGGAATCTGTCATGGGTATAGGAAAACTGCGGAAAACCTATACCAATACAGCCGGTCATCAAGTTCGCCCCCCAGTCGTGGAACTAGTCTTATTTCGCCGCGAAATGCTGAAGAAAAACATTTCACGACGAAATGTACGCGACTGGGATTCGAACCCGGGACCTCCCGGTCCGCAGGTTTAGTGGCAAGCACGCCATCCACTAGACCATTGCACCGGTTTATGTATAGCATACTTTACACACTCTTAAAGTACGAATTCATTCGCAAACCCATATGTAGTTTTTGACACGATATTGGAGAGCGTATAGCGAGAAATGCCCGCAATGAAACTTGATTGGCTTTTTATGTGGAATATGATTCCGCGATGAAAAAATATGGGGGTTTGTTTTAAAAAATCGAATTGCGCCTTACTACTACCATGCATAAACTCGAAGTAATGCAATTTCAATGTAAAACACTTTTTGACAGTACACCATTTTTCCGAGCTATAGTGGTTTAAGGGACAACACCACTGTGACGGCTTAAAAAAATCGATTTTTTGAAAACCATCTAGAAAAATCTAAAATACATTTAAGATTAAGATGCCGTTGGACCCAGGTCGAAAAAATAATTATTTTCGGAGATATTGAATATTTTGTGGAGCGGTGCAGCGCTCCGTGACGCTCGGGGTCCCGCGCAGCCGCCTCTTCCTGAGGAAGTATTGGAGGCAATTACGCCAGTCTTCGAAAATTTGAGCAGAGACGATTTGCTGCAGCGTTGTTTGGGCGGCTTCACGCAAAACAACAACGAAAGCTACAACAAATCAGTTTGGGCAATAGCCCCCAAGTGTCAGTCCGGGAGCAAAAAAATCGTCGATATTGCAGCTGATATCGCGGTATTATTATTCAATGATGGCCTGAGAAGCCTCATGAAAGTTTTGGAGACGTTGGGGATAACTATCGGCCCAAATTGTTTCAATTTTTGCGTTGAAACCGACGCAGCGCGGATCGAGCTGGCGGAGCGCTCGCTCACAGACGCTGCAAAAGAGGCAAGAAGAGCCTCTACAAGTTCGAGAAAATATGCTAGGGATAATCATTTGCTTCTTGAAGGCCAGCTATATGGTGCCGGCATCGCTGATTAAAGGTAAAAAATTTTTTTTCCAATTTATCGCATAAATTAACAAACCTAAAACTTTGAACGCGTTTTTCTCAAAACCACTTTTTTGAGTGCGGCACGCAGCAGAACTCGAGCATTTTTTATCCGATCGACTTCAAATTTGGACTGCATCAATAAAACTAGATTATCTAAAGAAGTACATAGGATTTTTTCGATATCTCAATAATAAAAAAAGTTATAGCCTATTTTCGACGAGAAATTTTGCTCGAAAATCGTCCTTTAATTTCAAAAGCATGCCTATTTTTAAAAAATCAATATTTTTTCAAATCCCTGTGCACTTCTCTTCAAAATATCATATTATTAACGAAAACACTCGGTATTTTTTTTCAGATCGACTTTGAAGAGAGTTCTGCTGCGTGCCGCGAACCACTGCAGAGGCAACAGTACCTGACGCGGGAGCTTCCCCAGCGTCACCATGGGGCGTGAAAAATTTGAAATTTTTTTTTTATGTATCTTCAATAAACAACGAACAAAACAAAAAAATTTTTTTCGAATATCTCTTTTTTTCCCACAAAAAAAAATTCTTGAAAAATGGCAAAAAAACAGGGGGTCACAGTGGTGTTCTGCCTTAATAGTATAATAAAAATGAGACTCTCTATATTATGTTGCTGATATTTCAATACAGTAAAAAAGAAGGATGTCTGACGATATACATTATCGGGAGACTACATTAGATTGACTGTAATGTCTGGAAAATAGCTCTCTGAAAAGGTAATTTGGTCTTCTATAAGGTGAAATAACACGTTTGTCGAAAAGATAGATCAGGTTTCAAGGAGAATAAACCTGAAAATCGAGATTCTTTTTCCACAATGCAGCTCGTGTATCTCTTTCTTTTTACGAAATATCAGACGTTCACGGAAAATTTCATTAGAAAATAGCATCTATCTCTCGTGCACTAATAATGGTTCGGTCCACATGTTCGTTACGCCTGAAATCAATGCATATGTTTCAACACGCCAAATTTGAATGAACCGGAAATAAAAGTTATTCAATATTGTCGTTAAACAAGAAGTGTGCACTCTTAGGTGACGCAAGTCGCATAGCATTTGCTTGTCAGTGCATCGCTTACATGGAGCCTATCGTGGGCTAAGAACCGATTTTTTTATAACGATGAACCTAAGCGAGGTTTCACCCTGCTTGACACCTAAAACATTGGCTGCGTTGCTATATTGGCTAACCCTCCGATAAAAATTCGTTTCCTCCGATAAATGATATTATCAATCATTTCCTCCGGTAAATGATATTATCAAGGTATCTTGGGGTTATTTCGTAAGGTCTTACCTTCACGTTATATCTAGTTTCCTAGATTATAACCTAGATACTATCAACGGAACGCGTGGTGCTCTGTTTCAGGTACGGCGAATCTCTAATGGGGTAGAGTATATGAGTGGTGCGGGATTTCTGACAAAATTCCTACTACCAACATTTTACCGGCCGAGTTAGCCAAGACACGAACCAGTGGTTCATGTCCGAGCTAAGTCAGGTTCGGATGGTCGAGTAGGGTTTTGCTCAGAGCCCGCACCATTATCGATGGTCGATGTCTCTCCTTACCGGTCGATGGTAAGGCTCCTTTGGTTACCGGCTGATGGTGGTAAGTCCCCCCTCACGAATGGGCGACACGGGGACGTCCATGACGCTGAAACTGGCAGACAGATCTAGCAGACGCGGCGCGGCCGATCGCAGTAGGTTTTGAGTGTGACGGTACGCGCTCCGCTGCCGCAGCACAGTACAGCGGGATAGGGCCTACCCCCACCAACCACTCTCCCGTGAATGAATCGAATCTGCTCGACTAGCGGAAATATATTTTTTTGTTACTTAACAAAAGCCGTCACTGGGATAAATCGTAGGTCGATCGATTCGTCTAACCATATAGAATAAGCATGTAAATTAAGATGTCGCTGGTGTCATGCGTGTTGACAGCAGACGCCCTTAAAGGATTTTTATTGTGCGGGCAACACGATCTGATTCGCGGAAAATCTTTTTTTTTGTTAATTAACAAAATCCGTCACCGGCATAAACGATAGGTCGATCGATTCGTCTAGTCATATAGAATAAGCATGTAAATTAAGAAGTCGCTGGTGTCATGCGTGTAGCCAGCAGACGGCCTTAAGTGAATTTTGTCGTGAGGGTCGTGAGGTCTGATTCGCGGAAAATATTTTTTTGTTAATTAACAAAATCCGTCACCGGGATAAATGATAGGTCGATCGATTCGTCTAGTCATATGGAATAAGCATGTAAATTAAGAAGTCGCTGTTGTCATGCGTGTTGCCAGCAGACGGCCTTAAGTGAATTTTATCGTGAGGGTCGCCCGATCCGTTTCTTGGTTAACATATTTTTTTTGTTAATTAACAAAAGCCGTCACCGGGATAAACGATAGGTCGATCGATTCGTCTAGTCATATAGAATAAGCATGTAAATTAAGAAGTCGCTGGTGTCATGCGTGTTGACAGCAGACGGCCTTAAGTGAATTTTATTGTGAGGGTCGCGAGATCCGTTTATTGGTTAACATATTTTTTTTGTTAACTAACAAAAGCCGTCACCGGGATAAACGATAGGTCGATCGATTCGTCTAGTCATATAGAATAAGCATGTAAATTAAGAAGTCGCTGGTGTCATGCGTGTTGCCAGCAGACGGCCTTAAGTACATTTTATCGTGAGGGTCGCAAGGTCTGATTCGCGGAAAATAATTTTTTGTTAATTAACAAAATCCGTCACCGGGATAAATGATAGGTCGATCGATTCGTCTAGTCATATAGAATAAGCATGTAAATTAAGAAGTCGCTGGTGACATGCGTGTTGCCAGCAGACGGCCTTAAGTGAATTTTATCGTGAGGGTCGCGAGGTCTGATTCGCGGAAAATATTTTTTTGTTAATTAACAAAATCCGTCACCGGGATAAATGATAGGTCGATCGATTCGTCTAGTCATATAGAATAAGCATGTAAATTAAGAAGTCGCTGTTGTCATGCGTGTCACCAGCAGACGGCCTTAAGTGAATTTTATCGTGAGGGTCGCGAGATCCGTTTCTTGGTTAACATATTTTTTTTGTTAACTAACAAAAGCCGTCACCGGGATAAACGATAGGTCGATCGATTCGTCTAGTCATATAGAATAAGCATGTGAATTAAGAAGTCCCTGGTGTCATGCGTGTTGCCAGCAGACGGCCTTAAGTAAATTTTATCGTGAGGGTCGCAAGGTCTGATTCGCGGAAAATATTTTTTTGTTAATTAACAAAATCCGTCACCGGGATAAATGATAGGTCGATCGATTAGTCTAGTCATATAGAATAAGCATGTAAATTAAGAAGTCGCTGTTGTCATGCGTGTTGCCAGCAGACGGCCTTAAGTGAATTTTATCGTGAGGGTCGCGAGATCCGTTTCTTGGTTAACATATTTTTTTTGTTAATTAACAAAAGCCGTCACCGGGATAAACGATAGGTCGATCGATTCGTCTAGTCATATAGAATAAGCATGTAAATTAAGAAGTCGCTGGTGTCATGCGTGTTGTCAGCAGACGGCCTTAAGTAAATTTTATCGTGAGGGTCGCAAGGTCTGATTCGCGGAAAATATTTTTTTGTTAATTAACAAAATCCGTCACCGGGATAAATGATAGGTCGATCGATTCGTCTAGTCATATAGAATAAGCATGTAAATTAAGAAGTCGCTGTTGTCATGCGTGTTGCTAGCAGACGGCCTTAAGTGAATTTTATCGTGAGGGTCGCGAGATCCGTTTCTTGGTTAACATATTTTTTTTGTTAACTAACAAAAGCCGTCACCGGGATAAACGATAGGTCGATCGATTCGTCTAGTCATATAGAATAAGCATGTAAATTAAGAAGTCGCTGGTGTCATGCGTGTTGCCAGCAGACGGCCTTAAGTGAATTTTATCGTGAGGGTCGCGAGGTCTGATTCGCGGAAAATATTTTTTTGTTAATTAACAAAATCCGTCACCGGGATAAATGATAGGTCGATCGATTCGTCTAGTCATATAGGATAAGCATGTAAATTAAGAAATCGCTGGTGTCATGCGTGTTGACAGCAGCCGCCCTTAAAGGATTTTTTTTTACGGGCAACGAGAGCGAGATTCGCGGATAATATTTTTTTTGTTAATTAACAAAACCCGTCACCGGGATAAACGATAGGTTGATCTATTCGTCTAGTCATATAGAATGAGCATGCAAATTGAGAAGTGACTGGTGTCATGCGTGTTGACAGCGGACGCCCTTCACCGAATTTTATTGTGTGGGCAATGAGTTCTGAATCGGAGATAATATTTTTTAAAAATAATTAACAAAAGCCGTTACCGGAATAAATCGTAGTTCGAACGATTCGTCCCGGTATAACGGAGTAAGCACAAAAATCGACAAGTCGCTATTAACATGCTCGATGACAGCAGACAATCTTAAATGATATTGACCTTGCGGGCAGAGACCCTGATTCGCGAATAATTTTTTTTAAATCAATTACCGGTATTTATTGTATAAATTTTATAAATTTTGATTGCTTCAGTTCGAGTTAGTATGATAAATTAACTGAAAGTAGCGGAATGGTTCATTTTACCAACATGCGTACTTTATACCAAATGCATGCAGGGATATAGGAGTTTGAAAAATTTTAACGTATATAACCTAAAATATTAATATTTTCCCGTATAATGCTAGTACATTGAATGTATCATTGAAGTATTTTTATGAAATTAAAGTATTTGGATTAAAAATTAATCAAATTTTTAACTAGACAAAAATGTATATTCACTATTAATATATCATGGCTCTAGCTTAAATGTTTGAAACAACGTTTATCTTAAATTAGCTTCGTCTTAGGGCGTACTTCTTTTTCAGTAAGAAAATATAGGGGAAAAAATGGTACATCTTTGGCACTTCCCATCTCTTCTTTATTTTATTTAAATTATGAAGCAAGTCTGGATCAAAAAGCTAACTTCCCTCAAGAAAAAGTGTTACTGGCGCATTTGCGTATAGAAAATGTATACTTCTTCGAAGAAACAAAATCTGATAAATTCAATTCGATATACTTGATTCAAGAGTAGGTATTCATTAAAATGGAATGATACTTATCAGTGACGTAGGTAATCCTTTCGTTTAATAATTTTGTAACTAGCACACTAATGCACTTCACTTCCACATAATATGACACATTTGGTAAAATTTATTATATGCTAAAGATTATTGTTCAATTAATATAAACACCAAAACAAACAGTACGTTTTTCTGCATAATTTACACTAAATAGCTTTTCAATTAAATCGCGCCGGAACTCGCAGATGTGACTCGTGAGACGAATTTTTCACTACTGACAGGAATCTTTGTTGGTCTCAGGATGCTTGCCCCACCATAGAAAACGTACATTGTCGGTATTATAATCCGTCTTTAGAGTGTAGAAAGATGTGCCATGTATTTTCACTTAAAAAAACGCAAGAGCCGACAGTTTCTCCATCTTGACGTGGATTATTTTGTATTAAAGACAATGATCTTTTTCGGAGGTCGAGTACAGTTTATGCACGCAGTACAAATTATGAAGAAGACGTGCAGCAGATCGTCTATCCGACAATAAAAGTATTAATGTTAAGCCCTTACGGTGAAACACACGGCTTCTGAACGTATAGAGTCTTACGTGTTGTACGACTTACGGTTTATTACCATCAATAAACCGTACGTCGCACAACACGCGAGACGCTATACCTTCAAACGCCGTCTGTTTCACCGTAAGGGCTTAACATTAATACTTTTATTGTCGGATAAAGGATCTGCTGCACGTCTTCTTTACAATTTGTACTGCATGCATGAACTGTACCCGACCTCCGAAAAAGATCATTGTCTTTAAAACAAAATAATCCACGCCGAGATGGAAAAACTGTCGCCTGTTGCGTTTTTTTAAGTGAAAATACATGGCACATCTTTCTACACTCTAAAGACGGATTATAATACCGACAATGTACTTTTTTTATGGTGGGGCAAGCATCCTGAGACCAAAAAAGATCCCTGTCAGTAGTGAAAAATTCGTCTCACGAGTCACATCTGCGAGTTCCGGCGCGATTTAATTGAAAAGCTATTTAATGTAAATTATTCCGAAAAACGTAGTGTTTGTTTTCGTGTTTATATTAATTGAACAATAATCTTTTGCATATAATACATTTTACCAAATGTGTCATATTATGTGGAAGTGAAGTGCATTAGTGTGCTAGTTACAAAATTATTAAACGAAAGGATTACCTACGTCACTGATAAGTATCATTCCATTTTAATAAATACCTTCTCTTGAATCAAGAATATTGGATTGAATTTATCAGATATCCCTGCATGTTTTTGGTATAAAGCATGCATGTTGGTGAAATGAACCATTTCGCTACTTTCAGTTAATTTATCATACTAACTAGAACGGAAGCTATCAAAATTTATAAAATTTATACAATAAATACCGGTAATTGATTTAAAAAAAATTATTCGCGAATCAGGGTCTCTGCGGGCAAGGTCAATATCATTTAAGATTGTCTGCTGTCAACGAGCATGTTAATAGCGACTTGTCGATTTTTGTGCTTACTCCGTTATACCGGGACGAATCGTTCGAACTACGATTTATTCCGGTAACGGCTTTTGTTAATTATTTTTAAAAAATATTATCTCCGATTCAGAACTCATTGCCCACACAATAAAATTCGGTGAAGGGCGTCCGCTGTCAACACGCATGACACCAGTCACTTCTCAATTTACATGCTCATTCTATATGACTAGACGAATAGATCAACCTATCGTTTATCCCGGTGACGGGTTTTGTTAATTAACAAAAAAAATATTATCCGCGAATCTCGCTCTCGTTGCCCGTAAAAAAAAACCTTTAAGGGCGTCTGCTGTCAACACGCATGACACCAGCGACTTCTTAATTTACAAGCTTATTCTATATGACTAGACGAATCGATCGACCTATCGTTTATCCCGGTGACGGCTTTTGTTAGTTAAAAAAAAAATATGTTAACCAATAAACGGATCTCGCGACCCTCACGATAAAATTCACTTAAGGCCGTCTGCTGTCAACACGCATGACACCAGCGACTTCTTAATTTACATGCTTATTCTATATGACTAGACGAATCGATCGACCTATCGTTTATCCCGGTGACGCCTTCTGTTAATTAACAAAAAAATATGTTAACCAAGAAACGGATATCGCGACCCTCACGATAAAATTCACTTAAGGCCGTCTGCTGGCAACACGCATGACAACAGCGACTTCTTAATTTACATGCTTATTCTATATGACTAGACGAATCGATCGACCTATCATTTATCCCGGTGACGGATTTTGTTAATTAACAAAAAAATATTTTCCGCGAATCAGACCTTGCGACCCTCACGATAAAATTTACTTGAGGCCGTCTACTGGCAACACGCATGACACCAGCGACTTCTTAATTTACATGCTTATTCTATATGACTAGACCAATCGATCGACCTATCGTTTATCCCGGTGACGGCTTTTGTTAGTTAACAAAAAAAATATGTTAACCAAGAAACGGATCTCGCGACCCTCACGATAAAATTCACTTAAGGCCGTCTGCTGGCAACACGCATGACAACAGCGACTTCTTAATTTACATGCTTATTCTATATGACTAGACGAATCGATCGACCTATCGTGTATCCCGGTGACGACTTTTGTTAGTTAACAAAAAAATATGTTAACCAAGAAACGGATATCGCGACCCTCACGATAAAATTCACTTAGGGCCGTCTGCTGGCAACACGCATGACAACAGCGACTTCTTAATTTACATGCTTATTCTGTATGACTAGACGAATCGATCGACCTATCATTTATCCCGGTGACGGATTTTGTTAATTAACAAAAAAATATTTTCCGCGAATCAGACCTTGCGACCCTCACGATAAAATTTACTTAAGGCCGTCTGCTGGCAACACGCATGACACCAGCGACTTCTTAATTTACATGCTTATTCTATATGACTAGACGAATCGATCGACCTATCGTTTATCCCGGTGACGACTTTTGTTAGTTAACAAAAAAAATATGTTAACCAAGAAACAGATCTCGCGACCCTCACGATAAAATTCACTTAAGGCCGTCTGCTGGCAACACGCATGACAACAGCGACTTCTTAATTTACATGCTTATCCTATATGACTAGACGAATCGATCGACCTATCATTTATCCCGGTGACGGATTTTGTTAATTAACAAAAAAATATTTTCCGCGAATCAGACCTCGCAACCCTCACGATAAAATTCACTTAAGGCCGTCTGCTGGCAACACGCATGACACCAGCGACTTCTTAATTTACATGCTTATTCTATATGACTAGACGAATCGATCGACCTATCGTTTATCCCGGTGACGACTTTTGTTAGTTAACAAAAAAAATATGTTAACCAAGAAACGGATATCGCGACCCTCACGATAAAATTCACTTAAGGCCGTCTGCTGGCAACACGCATGACAACAGCGACTTCTTAATTTACATGCTTATTCTATATGACTAGACGAATCGATCGACCTATCATTTATCCCGGTGACGGATTTTGTTAATTAACAAAAAAATATTTTCCGCGAATCAGACCTTGCGACCCTCACGATAAAATTTACTTAAGGCCGTCTGCTGGCAACACGCATGACACCAGCGACTTCTTAATTTACATGCTTATTCTATATGACTAGACGAATCGATCGACCTATCTTTTATCCCGGTGACGGCTTTTGTTAGTTAACAAAAAAAATATGTTAACCAAGAAACGGATCTCGCGACCCTCACGATAAAATTCACTTAAGGCCGTCTGCTGGCAACACGCATGACAACAGCGACTTCTTAATTTACATGCTTATCCTATATGACTAGACGAATCGATCGACCTATCATTTATCCCGGTGACGGATTTTGTTAATTAACAAAAAAATATTTTCCGCGAATCAGACCTTGCGACCCTCACGATAAAATTTACTTAAGGCCGTCTGCTGGCAACACGCATGACACCAGCGACTTCTTAATTTACATGCTTATTCTATGTGACTAGACGAATCGATCGACCTATCTTTTATCCCGGTGTCGGCTTTTGTTAGTTAACAAAAAAAATATGTTAACCAAGAAACGGATCTCGCGACCCTCACGATAAAATTCACTTAAGGCCGTCTGCTGGCAACACGCATGACAACAGCGACTTCTTAATTTACATGCTTATCCTATATGACTAGACGAATCGATCGACCTATCATTTATCCCGGTGACGGATTTTGTTAATTAACAAAAAAATATTTTCCGCGAATCAGACCTTGCGACCCTCACGATAAAATTTACTTAAGGCCGTCTGCTGGCAACACGCATGACACCAGCGACTTCTTAATTTACATGCTTATTCTATATGACTAGACGAATCGATCGACCTATCGTTTATCCCGGTGACGGCTTTTGTTAGTTAACAAAAAAAATATGTTAACCAATAAACGGATCTCGCGACCCTCACGATAAAATTCACTTAAGGCCGTCTGCTGTCAACACGCATGACACCAGCGACTTCTTAATTTACATGCTTATTCTATATGACTAGACGAAACGATCGACCTATCGTTTATCCCGGTGACGGCTTTTGTTAATTAACAAAAAAAATATGTTAACCAAGAAACGGATCGGGCGACCCTCACGATAAAATTCACTTAAGGCCGTCTGCTGGCAACACGCATGACAACAGCGACTTCTTAATTTACATGCTTATTCTATATGACTAGACGAATCGATCGACCTATCATTTATCCCGGTGACGGATTTTGTTAATTAACAAAAAAATATTTTCCGCGAATCAGACCTCACGACCCTCACGATAAAATTCACTTAAGGCCGTCTGCTGGCTACACGCATGACACCAGCGACTTCTTAATTTACATGCTTATTCTATATGACTAGCCGAATCGATCGACCTATCGTTTATCCCGGTGACGGATTTTGTTAATTAACAAAAAAAAGATTTTCCGCGAATCAGATCGTGTTGCCCGCACAATAAAAATCCTTTAAGGGCGTCTGCTGTCAACACGCATGACCCAGCGACATCTTAATTTACATGCTTATTCTATATGGTTAGACGAATCGATCGACCTACGATTTATCCCAGTGACGGCTTTTGTTAAGTAACAAAAAAATATATTTCCGCTAGTCGAGCAGATTCGATTCATTCACGGGAGAGTGGTTGGTGGGGGTAGGCCCTATACCGCTGTACTGTGCTGCGGCAGCGGAGCGCGTACCGTCACACTCAAAACCTACTGCGATCGGCCGCGCCGCGTCTGCTAGATCTGTCTGCCAGTTTCAGCGTCATGGACGTCCGACTTCCGACGAGGCCGCGCAACGACTGATAAAGAGTCGTAGTGCTTTGTAGTAAAAGGGATTTCTCCCCTGCCCCGCCAGAAGGAGGGGTCTAGCGTCGGGAGGAAGAGTGGGGGGATCTGATTTCTCAGAAAATGTTTGAACATTTAGGGCTGGTGAGTCATCGGGCGCCGCGGCTTGACAAAGGAACCCCCCCCCCCTTCGCCCCGAGACAACTTTGTGCATTAACGTGTTGAAACCTGTCAGCGAATGTCAAACGCGTTTTTCTGAGAATTTGTTTATCCCGGCGGCAGAAGAGAGGGTCAAGCGGCGGGATTTCGTCAGATTTTTCTACAAATTGTACATTGTTATCGGACACTTGAAATTTTTCATTTGTTTATCCCGGCGGCGGAAGAGTGAAAGAGGGTCAAGCGGCGGTATTTCGTCACATTTTTTCTACGCATTGTTTATTGTCATCGGATGCTCGAAATTTTTCATTTGTTTATCCCGACGGCGGAAGAGGGGGTCAAGCGGCGATATTTCGTCAGATTTTTGCTACGCATTGTTTATTGTGGTCACTCATCGGACGCTTGAAATTTTTCATTTGTTTATAAATAAACTCCGCGGCGGAAGAGTGAAAGGGGATCAGGCGGCGGGATTTCGTCAGATTTTTTCTACAGATTGTTTATTATCGTGAGTCATTGGACGCTTGAAATTTTCCATTTGTTTATCCCGTCGGCGGAAGAGTGAAAGGGGGTCAATATGGCGGTAGGATTCCGTCAGATTTTTTCTACGCATTGTTTATTGTCATCGGACTCTTTTTTCGGCGGTCATCAAAAGACGAGGTGTTGAGTGAGAGGTGTCGACCGTGCGACAATTTGCACAAACGGGGTCACAGATGATTTCAGAGTATCCACCCTCTCATTGGTAAGGCAGAGAACGATCAAGAAAAAAAATATTGAGTTCAAGATTGAAAAGTCACACAACGTCTCGCTGTTTAGAACTCGATCTTGTGTATACAAACTCGACGTTCGAGCGGGCGCGCGCGCGCCTGCACACACACACACACACACACACACACACACACACAGACGCGCGCGTGAGTTTATATACAGATTTTTCTCTTAAATATACAGGGTCTCCCAGGACAGAATGTCATCCCTGAAATGGGGGGTTGGGGGTGAAATTCTGAGTCGATTGATTTAAGCATGTATGGTTCCCAGATCAACCCCTGAATTATTATTAATTTTTAAAGACGGGCCAATCAGGCGCGCCCGATGAGCGGGCTTACGTCGGTGAGCGATACATGCGTTCCCGATAGCACCGCTCCGCCAGGCACCACTACACGCGCCTATCGCTCACCGACGTAAGCCCGCTTATCGGGCGCGCCTGATTGGCCCGTCTTTAAAAATTAATAATCATTCAGGGGTTGATCTGGGAACCATACATGCTTATATCAATCGACTCAGAATTTCACTCCCAACCCCCCATTTCAGGGATGACATTCCGTCCAGGGACACCCTGTATATTCGTCAGCCGATCCACATGGGTATTTGATTTCGATTCATCAAGCAGTCACCATGGACGATTGCGACAAAATTATCGATACGTTGAGGAGTGCGCGGAATTCTCAGGTGGAAAAGTGGCAAAAGTTTTGTCACTTTTTGTCAAAAAAAAACAAGGCTGCATATTGGTCAAAAATTGAAAATTCAATCGACATTAGCAAAATTATTGTCATTGAGAGAAAAAATCGCCCGTGGAGCTGGTGTAAGTAGTGCCGCTGTAAGTGGTGCTGGTGTGAGCGATAGTGATAAACTAAAGTGGGTCGATCCCGAGTCGGCATTCCAAAGTCGGATAAAGACGGGCTTGATAGTGAATTTCGAGTACAAAGATGTGCAAAGTTTCCTCGAAAATGCAGTGCACGTGGTTATCGCAAAATTGGAAAACATTGTGCGAAAAGAGGGCAATGTGAAGGTAAATGTGACATTAGCATGCAAATTTCGTCTCATGAAGGTTAATCAAATAATTGAGGAGGAAAAGATACTTCAAACGCAAAACGCAATCATCTTACCATTGAGCGATATTGGCGCGTGGTTCACCGAGTACGTCAGTAGTATAGCGACCACTATGGCGACCCCCACTCCTGCCCCCACTCCTCGGCAGCCGAGGCAGTGGGGGGTGGAGTGGGGATGGAGCGGAGCTCGCCATAGCGGCCCCTTTGTTTTTTGAGTGGGGGGCAGGAGTGGGGATGAGGAGTGGGGTCTCCATAGCGGCCCCTTTGTTTTTTACTTGATGAGGTTATCGGTGACGCTTATTGTATGGCAACCCCCAGTTCTCATCCCCCCTCCTATCCCCACTCCTCGTTGAGGTGGAGGGGATGGAGCGGAAATCGCCATAGCGGCCCCTTTGTTTTCTATTTGGTGATTTAGCGAGGTGGTAGGGGGTGAATTTTATTTAAAAATTAAAAAAAAAGCACTCACCGCTGTTGCTGTTGCTGCTTCTGCTGCTGGGACGAGGAACACACATACACACACACACACACAGTAGTATAGGCACCACTATGGCGACGCCCACTCCTCATCCCCACTCCTGCCCCCACTCCACGGCAGCCGAGGTGGTGGGGGGGTGGAGTGGGGATGGAGCGGGGCTCGCCATAGCGGCACCTTTGTTTTTTGAGTGGGGATGAGGAGTGGAGGTCTCCATAGCGGTCCCTTTGTTTTTTACTTGATGAGGTTATCGGTGACGCTTATTGTATGGCGACCCCCCTTTCCTCATCCTCCCTCCTATCCCCACTCCTCGTTGAGATGGTGGGGATGCAGCGGAAATCGCCAGGCGGCCTCTTTGTTTTTTATTTGTTGATTTCGCGAGGTGGTGGGGGGTGAATTTTAATTAAAAATAAAAAAAAAGCACTCGCCGCTGTTGCTGTTGCCGCTTCTGCTGCTGGGTCGAGGAACACACACACACACACAAGCGCGAGCGCTCGCGCACGCACACACAGGCACACACACACACATACACACTACTCCTCGTCCGTCGACCCCTCTACTACGTCTCCTTCGAGAGACGTGGTAGAGGGCCGGACGGACGAGGGGGGTTCGCGGGGTTGCCCGACGAACCCGTCGTCGGGCAACCCCGCGTGTTAAGGCAGAACACCACTGTGACCCCCTGTTTTTTTGCCATTTTTCAAGAATTTTTTTTTGTGGGAAAAAAAAGAGATATTCGAAAAAAAATTTTTTGTTTTGTTCGTTGTTTATTGAAGATACATAAAAAAAAAATTTCAAATTTTTCACGCCCCATGGTGACGCTGGGGAAGCTCCCGCGTCAGGTACTGTTGCCTCTGCAGTGGTTCGCGGCACGCAGCAGAACTCTCTTCAAAGTCGATCTGAAAAAAAATACCGAGTGTTTTCGTTAATAATATGATATTTTGAAGAGAAGTGCACAGGGATTTGAAAAATCATTGATTTTTTTAAAATAGGCACGCTTTTGAAATTAAAGGACGATTTTCGAGCAAAATTTCTCGTCGAAAATAGGCTATAACTCTTTTTATTATTGAGATATCGAAAAAATCCTATGTACTTCTTTAGATAATCTAGTTTTATTGATGCAGTCCAAATTTGAAGTCGATCGGATAAAAATTGCTCGAGTTCTGCTGCGTGCCGCACTCAAAAAAGTGGTTTTGAGAAAAACGCGTTCAAAGTTTTAGGTTTGTTAATTTATGCGATAAATTGGAAAAAAATTTGTTTACCTTTAATCAGCGATGCCGGCACCATATAGCTGGCCTTCAAGAAGCAAATGATTGTCCCTAGCATATTTTCTCGAACTTGTAGAGGCTCTTCTTGCCTCTTTTGCAGCGTCTGTGAGCGAGCGCTCCGCCAGCTCGATCCGCGCTGCGTCGGTTTCAACGCAAAAATTGAAACAATTTGGGCCGATAGTTATCCCCAACGTCTCCAAAACTTTCATGAGGCTTCTCAGGCCATCATTGAATAATAATACCGCGATATCAGCTGCAATATCGACGATTTTTTTGCTCCCGGACTGACACTTGGGGGCTATTGCCCAAACTGATTTGTTGTAGCTTTCGTTGTTGTTTTGCGTGAAGCCGCCCAAACAACGCTGCAGCAAATCGTCTCTGCTCAAATTTTCGAAGACTGGCGTAATTGCCTCCAATACTTCCTCAGGAAGAGGCGGCTTATGGCGATATTCAGAAATATTACCGCTTGCGACCGTTCGCTGCCACGAACACCACGACTCGGCTCCCTCTGGGCAATCGTCATGTTGTGGCTCACTATCTGTGGATATTTTATGTTTGATAGTTGCCCAAATTGCCTTCCTCATTTTTTCAACATCATCGCTGTTCCCTTGTGGTGGTGTTGTGGTGTTGTCCCTTAAAAAACGTCCACGTCGTCCCCGACGTTCAGCTCTTCGTTAAGCAAAGACGCTAGGTCGATGCCATCGCCGCTGAATAATCGTACGCATGGACGCGGGGTGTTTTCCGCGACGGCGACGACCACGCGGTGCTCGCATAGGCCCGCGAGTGCGTCGGCCGCGAAGGGTAGGCTTTCCAAGTGCGAAGCACCGGAAAAGCTGCACTCAATTTGTAGCCCCGCTACAAAAGCGCAGAACGAGGCAGGGCTGTATAAAGCGCGTTCGCTGTAAAGTCGGCTATAGCCGTCGTCCCCCAGAAAAACCTCGCAGTACCCCTCTGAATCGCAAGAGATAATCTTCCCGCGAAATACGCGTGCACCGCCATCGGGGATCACCACGCACGACGCACCCTCCACAATTTCTTCGAAAGGGAGACGCACGCGCACCCGTCGTTTTAAATAAAATTCATTAAGGCTGTCGCGCAGCCACTGTAGCGTTTCCCCCATTGTCACGGTGCGGATATGAACGTTCATCCCGTCCACTCGGAGACCGCGGCACGGGAAGGGCACTACAGGAAGTCCGCAACACAGAAGATACATTTTTTCACTTTTTTTTTAATACGCGGAGCGGTTTGCCGTTGAGAGAGAGAGAGAGAATGCACGACTTGTTCACACTACGAGTTCCGAAGAGCAACTAAAGATGCGAGATCGCAGTGTTGCCAGATAGTCGATATGTCCCATCCCTAGATAAATTTCGTATCTCCCTAAAAAAACCCTAAACAGTGGTGCAAATATATGTATATATATACACTATGACAATGTTACGTCCCGGAGGGAGTATTCGAATGGACTCGCGAAGTTGCCGAGTTAGAGCGCGAAATTTGAATTAAGATTCGCGCAGTGAGTCTTTGATTGGCTTCCACGTGAGTTCCGAACACAATTTAATAACAATTTTGATTTAGAGGATTTTTAGGTGCGTGTTTCTGGATTGAGAGATGGATTGAATCCGAATAATCACCGAACTAAGAAAGAGGCCAGAGAGAGAGAGAGAGAACAACACAAATATTCTAAAGCACTTTTCTAGTCTCCTACATTATAAAACATATATGATATTTTATATGTAAAAAAATCATAAATCTTTTAGTATATGGAATTATTAAATAAAATATCGACGTGCAGTGTACAACAGTTGCAATCAGTGCAATGGATAATTGTGGCAGCGTCGTGGAGTTCGTTTTTTGCCCTTCAGTTGGTTTGTTGTGCAATTTAAAACCGACAAAGGTTAACACTTTTGAATCATGAAAAAACCCTAAAAAAATCCCTAACGAAATGTTCTCCCTGTTTCTATCCTATACTAGCTGAAAACACCCTAAATCTAGGGAGAAAATCCCTAACCTGGCAACACTGCGAGATCGCCAAAGAGCGACTTTTGCACTTTTGCCGTCGGAAGATGCTCCACGCGCGCGAGGTAACCGATACTCGTGGTCGCCCCGACGGCGAGCTCGTTCGACGGTGAGCTCATCTTGGGAGCTCGCGCTGATAATTGAGTGAATCTCTTGACCCTGAACCTCGTGTGTGACCGCGAGATATTGCAGGATGAATAATCATGCCGTATGCACTTTCGAAAGCGCAATAAATTTCAAGAAAGACAGAAATAAAATGCCCTAGCTGTAGCGGAAGAGAGAGAGATCTTCTCCTGTAGAGCACTATAAGAGAGAGCGAGAGAGAGAGAGAGAGAGAGAGAGAGAGAGAGAGAGAGAGGAGGGAGGGAGGGCGGGAGGGAGGGAGGGAGAGAGAGAGAGAGAGAGAGTGAGAGGGGGGATGTGTATGTGATGAGCGAGATTAGGAGAGTTTCGCGAATGGGTAGGTGTTCGAGGAATAATTCGACAGACCTCTATTCTATTGACACGACATTCTTTATTAAAAGATACTAATTGCGTTTAGATGATCATGGTTACGAAGTGTAATACAAGGAAACATATGGATAGCTTACATTCGTTGAGTGTTGGTCGCTCGCTCGGTCGCACGGATGTTTATTGTAGCACGGAATTCAAGGGCCTTCGCTCTTAGGCTAGTGCGCTCGCTGGTACAATGATGGTCGACGGGCCACACACAGGCTGTGTTTACAATATCGTCGCAGAAGGGTCAGCGGGTCACTTCACGAAGGTGAAGAACGCGGAAAAGATTTACGATACTTTTTGAAGTAAAATAGAGATGGAAATGAACGATCGAGATACGGAGTTAAATTATTAGACGCGGAACAGAGGTACGGATCGCGACACAAGGTTAGAGTCGATAGAAAAGATCTTTCTATATCGGATAATGATGTTGAACTTTTCGACAGAGATTTATTCGGAAAAAGACCACCTCGGATAGAAGTCGATTGGAGACTTGATCGGTTCGGGATCGATAGAAGACTTGGTCGGATGAGAAACGATAGAATACTTGGTCGGATAAGAAACGATAGAAGACTGAGTCGGGCGGAAAACGATAGAAGACTTGGTCGGATGAGAAACGATAGAAGACTGAGTTGGGATTTTGGTGTACTGGCCCTTCTTGGTTCGCTTATAATTTTTAGCAGAGTGGGAGTACGGAGTGATTCAATCTTTGATTTCCTTTCTTAGAAGTTACGGTACTGATAGAAGGGGAATTGCGCTAATTATTCCCTTTGTCGATCATGAACTCATGATGTGCGTAGCCAAAATTCAATGCTGCGGCGTTCGCGATAGCGCGGCGGCCGCTAGGTTCGTATGACACGGGCGTGCGCTGGATTTTTATCGCACTCCGCTCTGTTATTGGGTCGACACTCTGGCCTAAGATGTATATAATCGATTCACTATTTGGTTCTACGCGATACGGCCCTTCGTGGAATATCCTCTCGGAACCATGTTCTTGATGAAAACTTGATGAGGTGATGAAGTTGGACGCTGCTCGGGGCTCTGTGTGGTTTTGTAATGTGACTCTTCGTGGAATATGCGCTCGGGACCATGTTCTTATTGGAAACTAGAACGGATACTTGAATTATTATTTACGTGTACGCTCGATCTCGTTTTTCGTTAAGACACAACCGGACGAAGATCTTTGGACAGAGGGTATCGAACGCGTTTACGCTGTTATATGTTAGATTTCTTAATATATATAATACATTTGTGATGGCAAATGAGGATACTGAGAATAACCGAGGGAAGAGACATCCTGCATATTGGCTAGGATGTAACACCTCCCCCCTTAGGATTGAGCGTCTCGCTCAATTGTTATGAATGTTCCGGAGGTCAACTCGATTCTTGGGCGGTTACCATGTCAGATAGGTACAATCTTTGGAATAGAGTATTACGTAGACTATCCATTTAATAACAAAAAGAAACGTGGTATATATGTTACGATTATTGTATATATGTGTATAGATCTTTCTGCGAGAATGCTTTTTTTATTTTGTATATATCCATATATGTATGGATTTTTTTTATATCTTCTTTTCTTCTTCCTTTTGTGAAGATATTTATTTACCTATTTCGTTCTATCTTACTTGACAAGGTTAAAAGAATAATAATGATGAGAAAAAATAGAATAAAAATGATTAAGCATGATTGGATTTTTTTTGGTACTTGGTATTCTTTTTGGTACTTGGTTATGTCTTCTTGTGAGAACTCGAGAGAAAGGAATACGATTTGAAGGATTGATCGTCTTCTGGACAAGTAGAGGTGTGAGGATACGGATCGTTTGTTGTTAGTTGGAGTATGTTGCTCCTTGTGTGACGCTCCCGGCTCAGTTGATGGGGCTGCAGCGAATTCTGTTGAGTTCTTGACCAGACTTTACATCTGTTGACGTTTCCTTCTTCTTCGGTCGTTTAGCCAGGTGTATCAATAGATGAGTTACTGAATCCCATATGGCACCAATGAGATAGATGGACCAGCCATACACAGTGTAGGCTGTATGTGTGGATGTTTACGAGTCTACGAGGAGTTTGATCGCTCGCACGACGAGTAGCATCCCGATGACACCAGCGCTTGCTGATCGGATTTGAAAGATTTTTTCCCAGGTGCGATTCCAGATGGACTTCGATAGGCGTTGTAGGCTGCTGCAGTCGGGGAGTTCAGCAGTCTCTCTTCTAGATTCACAGTGTTTTGACCACTGATGCCCCGCGCCATATTGTTTAGGGCAGTGAGTTTAAAAAAATATATTATCGATATCTTCTTTGGAGTAAATTCCACTGGACGCTAATGATGCTGGACTAGTATACTTCCAAGTAGGTTTCGTCATCGGCATTAATGCTTGCAGGTGGATGGCTTCGACCGGAACAGTAAAAAAATTGTAGCAGGTGACTCCGAAATGGTAATATGGAGGAAGTAGGGAATTGTAGGTTGTTTAGGTTCCATTGATAATATAAGAGTTCGAGGGATAAGGAAATATGTTTTGTTCCCACAAGTGATAGGCAATTGCTCGTAGCATTCTTTTAACCTGATCAGGCTTAATTTTATCGGTATACATTTAAAACGTGTACTAATCCGCTAGTTAGTACTGTCATATAGCTTGGAGCTTTCATTAATCTATATGCATATAAGTTTGGTTCTTGAATCGCAAGAGATAATTATTTTTAAGAATTTGACGTTCTTGGTTGCGTTGTTGAACAAGTATATCGTGTTTGAATTTGTTTTTGAATGTGTCGGTCTATACATAGAAACTTACAATTAGAGTTAATATAGGCGAATATATCGAGGTTGGCGATAAGTAATTTTTTGGATAGCGAACGCATTCATTTTTGAGATTTCGTGTATAAATAACTTAGGTATTCTGTGCCAGTTAATTTGTTATGTGGGTTTGATTCGTTTCTCTATACGTAGGTAAAAGTCATATCCTTTAATATTATTGAATGGATTGATATCGGCCATCTGAAAACAGTGTAATTTTTTGGATTATTCATTTAGTTATTAGAATTAAAATGGGATTCGTCGAATCTAGTTGGTTTGTTTTTCTTTTTGTTTTTGTTTTCAATGTTAATGCGTGAATATCGCAATCTGTTTTCATGCACTATTCCTGTTTTATTATTGTATTGGATTTTGACGTTACCATTGTCAAATTTTTATAAGACCCTATGCGGCCCTATATAATGATCACCGAGTTTATAAGGTTCGGACCCTTTGGGAGGTAAACGTAGTCTTCTACCTTAAAATTTTAAGAATTGGCATTTGAGTCTGTCAAATCATCGGAGTTAGGATCGGCGTGGTTTTTCGAGTGAAGGATTGGAAGTGCTTTGCGCTGGTCTGGGCCCTCAGCTGTTTTTGGGTCAATGCCCTGCTCGGGTTGCCTAGCGCGTATGGGTCTTACTATCTCGGCCTCCGTTTCGTCGCTACTCTCTGCATAGTTTATGTGTTTACGAGTTCGACGCGTAAGGTGCCGCGGTTTCGAGTGTACATCTACTCGCTCGGATGCAGGCGCACTGGCCTTTACAGTAGCATCGTCCTTGTTGTCGTCTTTCGCTTGAGAGCCAGTGACGTTTATATGTTTTTTTTTGTGCGGCACGGGGTGGACATCGTTTTCGTTTTCGGCATTGCTATTGCTAGTCTGATCTAATTGATGTGCCAAATCTTTTAACGTGATTTTTGAATTTTCGATTTGTCCATTGAAAATTGGGTATTGTTTTAATACATTTTTATTTTTTAATTTTTTTTTATTATTATTATTATTTTTTTTAACGCGTTTTTAGTTCTTCATCTCTCAAGTGGTCTAGTCGCAAGGGATTTTTGTTTATTTTTAGACGCTCTGATTTGTTTTCAATTATACGCGACTCAGACGTGGAAATAGAATTCACGTTTGTTTCTGAAATTGTTTGTACATTTAAATTTCCGTTTTGTTTCGTTTTATTTTCGTTTGTTCTTTGAATTTGTTTTGCTTTCGTTAAATTTTGTTTTGAGTTTTTTTCTCTCGTCTTGATTTTAATTTGTTTTGGCTTTAGTTTTTTTGGTTTTTATTTTTACTTGTTTTTGTTTTTCTTCACCATTACTCTCGCTGGAGAGTTGACAAAGTTTTACTTCGACGGTGTGTCGATTTTTTTTTTGTATTAGCCACTACTGGGCTTTGGACCGGCGTAGTTGTCATGCAATCTACGTCCGAATTAGGATTAATTGGATTAGCATCGCGAGAAATTAGAATTAGCATCGCGAGAAATTAGAATTAGCATCTCGAGAAATTGAATTTGCATCGCGAGAAATTGGGTTCAGCATCTCGAGAAATTGGATTAGAATTGGAGATTGTCATGCAATCTGATTTTGTTTTAGTTTTTGTTTTGGTTTTATTTTTGGATTTTCCTTGGTCATCGCTCTCGTTGGAACGTTTGCAAGGTTTTATTTCGACGTTTTTGTCGATTTTTTTTTTATTGGCCACTACTGGGCTCTGGATCGGCGTAGTTGTCGTGCAATCTACGTCCGAATTAGGATTAATTGGATTAGCATCGCGAGACATTGGGATTAGCATCGCGAGAAATTGGATTAGAATTGGAGATTGTCATGCAATCTGATTTTGTTTTAGTTTTTGTTTTGTTTTGGTTTTATTTTTGGATTTTCCTTGGTCATCGCTCTCGTTGGAACGTTAACAAGGTTTAATTTCGACGTTTTTGTCGATTTTTTTTTATTGGCCACTACTGGGCTCTGGACCGGCGTAGTTGTCGTGCAATCTACGTCCGAATTAGGATTAATTGGATTAGCATCGCAAGAAATTTGGGATTAGCATCGCGAGTAATTTGGAATAGCATCGTGAGTAATTTGAATAGCATCGCGAGTAATTGGAATAGCATCGCGAGTAATTGAAATAGGATCGGAGATTGTCATGCAATCTGATTTTTATTTTAAATTTTTTTTTTTTTTTAATCAGGTGTTCGACAATGTCGAATTCCTGCAGTTTTACGACAGGCACGCGCAGTCTTACGGGTTCATTTGTGGTATTAAGAACCCTCAAATAAGCCCGACCGTGGATATTTGTTACCTGGCAGTCGCCGGCATAAACACACTTACGGATTTTTAATTTTTTAACGGTTTGTTCGTTCGAACGGCCATGTCTTGTTTTCATATTGAAGACATTCCGTCTCGAAATTTATTTTGGATTTTGTGGCAAAAAGAATCGAGACCCCAATAAACTGGGGTGAGAGAGTTGAACCTCATAAGGTATGATGTGGAATAAAGTTTCGAAATTTATATATATATATTTCTGGGAAATTTTCTGTGTATTTTTTTTTAAATTAGTTTTGGAATAGTGCCACTCTCTACCAACATTTATAATTTTCACACCGAGGGAAATTTATTAAAATTTTCCGCGTTTAATGTGTAGGTAGAATATCTTTGCTCGGTGGAATCGTTGAGACCACGGTCACCGGACGCCTTGGGATCGTGGAATCTCTTGGCGCAGTCGCCCGAAGGGTATTCGGACCGTTTCTCGACTGATTTCGCGAGTTATTATATTCGCGGGTACGGCAGTTTTCGATAGTGTGTCCTATCCTTTTGCAATACCAACAAACGGGTCGGTTGGAATTGGGCGCTTTGTTTTTTTTACTGGAAACATCTATCTGCTGTATGGCCGATTTTTTTTACAAATTTGGCAAACGACTGAGTTTTGTTCATTTGGAACCCGTGTACACGCGTTGGCACTGTGTTCTGGATTTTTGCAATTTTGGCAGGTGAAGGTCGCGAACCGACAGGTTTCTGTAGTGTGATTGTCCTTTTTACATACATTACAAAATTTTACTGATTCGGACGGGACAATCCTTTCGTGGTTGGTGGGAGTGTATATTTTTTAAAGAAATTTGGTGAGTTCTTCTATCGTTTCAAATTTCGTCCCGTGAATTGCCTCTCTAGCTTGATTTTTCAATTTGTTTCTTATTAATTTGACTAAGTGCTTTTCAGCTTCGGGAGGGAGCGTCTCTTTTGCATCCTTGCAGCCAGTTATAAATTCTGATAACGGGATATTTTTTCCGTCAAATTCGGAAACGCAGCTTATGGCGTCTTTAAGGGAGATCAACTGGTTTGTTTCTAGCGTCGTCATTATTTTTGTTCTGCTTTTATTTTCGTTTTCCGATGATAAAAGTAATTTTTTAATTGATCTTTTAGGAGGTTCCAAACCAGGTAATAAATTTGAGCCTGAACTTCTTAGTGAATATCCCGATTTTTCAGCTGGGTCTTCGGTAACGTTTAGATTTAACGAGCTAGTTGATTCGTCGTCGGACATTGGGTTAATTACCACATTCCCTTCTTAATATCCCGGACGAGCCCCCAAAAATTAATATGTCACATCCGGAAGGGATGAGAGCATAATATTTCTGTTTCTCTCTTTGTTGCCTACGCCTAGCGCAATAGCACGAGATGAAGGTAAAAAGGGGATGTGTATGAGATAAGCGAGATTGGGAGAGTTTCGCGAATGGGTAGGTGTTCGAGGAATAATTCGACAGACCTCTATTGTATTGACACGACATTATTTATTAACAGATACTAATTGGGTTTAGTTGATCATGGCTACGAAGTGTAGTACAAGAAAGCATATGTATAGCTTACAGTCGTTGAGTGTTGGTCGCTCGTTCGGTCGCACGGATGTTTATTGCAGCTCGGAATTCAAGGACCTTCGCTCTTATGCTAGTGCGCTCGCTGGTACAATGATGGTCGACGGGCCACACACACGCTGTGTTTACAATATCGTCGCAGATGGGTCAGCGGGTCACTTCACGAGGGTGAAGAACGCGGAAAAGATTTACGATACTTTTTGAAGTAAAATAGAGATGGAAATGAACGATCGAGATACGGAGTTAAATTATTAGACGCGGAACAGAGGTACGGATCGCGACACAAGGTTAGAGTCGATAGAAAAGATCTTTCTATATCGGATAATGATGTTGAACTTTTCGACAGAGATTTATTCGGAAAAAGACCACCTCGGATAGAAGTCGATTGGAGACTTGGTCGGTTCGGGATCGATAGAAGACTTGGTCGGATAAGAAACGATAGAAGACTGAGTCGGGCGGAAAACGACAGAAGACTTGGTCGGATGAGAAACGATAGACGACTGAGTTGGGATTTTGGCGTACTGGCCCTTCTTGGTTCGCTTATAATTTTTAGCAGAGTGGGAGTACGGAGTGATTCAATCTTTGATTTCCTTTCTTAGAAGTTACGGTACTGATAGAAGGGGAATTGCGCTAATTATTCCCTTTGTTGATCATGAACTCATGATGTGCGTAGCCAAAATTCGATGCTTCGGCGTTCGCGATAGCGCGGCGGCCGCTAGGTTCGTATGACACGGGCGTGCTCTGGATTTTTATCGCACTCCGCTCTGTTATTGGGTCGACACTCTGGCCTAAGATGTAAATAATCGATTCACTATTTGGTTCTACGCGATACGGCCCTTCGTGGAATATCCTCTCGGAACCATGTTCTTGATGAAAACTTGATGAGGTGATGAAGTTGGACGCTGCTCGGGGCTCTGTGTGGTTTTGTAATGTGACTCTTCGTGGAATATGCGCTCGGGACCATATTCTTATTGGAAACTAGAACGGATACTTGAATTATTATTTACGTGTACGCTCGATCTCGTTTTTCGTTAAGACTCAACCGGACGAAGATCTTTGGACAGAGGGTATCGCACGCGTTTACGCTGTTATATGTTAGATTTCTTAATATATATAATATATTTGTGATGGCAAATGAGGATACTGAGAATAACCGAGGGAAGAGACATCCTGCATATTGGCTAGGATGTAACAGTACGTAATCTGTCAATAAACGCAGCGTACGATCGGGCGAGCGCAATAAGCAAATGATAAAACGGATTAATCGTTCGATCGTTGATCCATTCGTTGCGTTCACTCGATTGATTGCTGGTCTGATCCGTTCTTTCGTTCGATCATTGGTTCGTTGGCAAATTCCTTAGTTCGTCCGTTGGTTGCGTATGTTCGGTCGATCGTTGCGTTTCCTTGATCGTTCGTTCTTTCATTCGTTGGTTTGATCTTTCGTATGATCGTTCGTTCACACAATTTTTTGAAGGGTTCACTCAATCATTCGTTCAATCGTTCGTTCATTCAATCGTTTGATCGCTCAATCGTTTGATCGCTCAATCGTTCGAACGCTTATTTCGAAGGTGGAACTTACGAACGAACCCTACGAACGATCGCTACGAACAAAGAACAAAATTTTTCGTTCGTTCGAACTTTTTTCGTTCACACGTAATCTGTCAACAAACGCAGCGAACAATCGAGCGAACGCAATAAGCAAATAATGAAACGGATGAATCGTTTGTTCGTTCGATCATTGGTTCGTTCGCTGATTCCTTAGCTCATCCGTTGGTTACGTTCGTTCGATCGATCGTTGCGTTTGCTTGATCTTTCGTTCTTTCATTCGTTCGTTTCATCTTTCGTACGATCGTTCGTTCACACAATTGTTTAAAGCGTTTGCTCGATCGTTCGTTCATTCGTTCGTTCAATCGTTCGATCGCGTATTTCTCGTCCGTTTGTTTCGTTCATTCCTGCGTTCGGTCATACTTTTGTTCGTTTCGTTCATGCGATAGTTCGTCCGTTCATACGAGCGAAACAAAGTACGTCCGAATGAAAAAAATACGTACAAATGAAAACAAGTTGGAACTAAAAAAATTCCGAACGAGTGTACTAAAGAAGGTTCGAACGACACATTACGTGCGAAAGAAAAAAAGTTCGAACCAACGAAAAATTTTGTTCTTCGCTCGATTGTTCGTTCGTAGCGCTCGTTCGTTCGATCGTTCGTTCGTTCGCTCGTTTGAACTAAATATTTTATTTATTCCTAATAAATCTATGATTTGGTTTCATCTGGTAAAATATGGCAAAAGAGACAGATGGAAAAATGGTCCACGATTCAGTCTCTCAAAAATCTCATGACTTGTTTTGTCATTCGAAGGCTGTTGTAACATTCTGCAGCTGAGGAAAATGGTTCGTCTTTCTATACATAAAAAAGTGTCACGCCTGTTAATATAAGGCAGGAGGAATGATGAAGAAATGTTCAAGAAGTTACATCCGTTTGAATAAAAAAAAGCACTAGATTTTTCAGAAATTAATTTTCATTGAAACTTTATTTCATCGTGATGTACTTCCTATTGCCGTCATATGGCGCTCATAGGAAGTATTACTGAAAAACATGAATATCACCGTCATAGGATGTATCACTGAGAAACATGCATACCGCCGTAACAGGATGGATTACTGAGAAACACAAATATCGCCGTCCTATTGCGCTCATGGGATGAGTCACTGAGAAATTTGTGTATTGACGGTAATCTGCATATTTCTCAGTCCAATCTGAGATCTCAATATGCTCATCGAATCGAAAATCTCAATATGCTCATCAAATGTATAACTGAGAACACGCATATCGCCGTCATAGAAGGTATCACTGAGAAACATGCATATTGCCGTCATATTGCTTGCATCGTATGTATACTGCCAGTGTTAACTCAGTGAATGCACCAACAAAAATCATCGGATGACTTCCATATGACGGCAATCTGCAAATTTAAGTCACGATGTATCTCGAATTCATGATACTGAATGAGCTCATGAAATGTCTTCACCACCGTAAACGAAATTGCGTTCATGTTAAGTACACTTCATGAGAACAATTGATGCTACAATAGTGGATAAACACCAAAATGCCGAAACATGACTTCAAAATGATGTGAAATTTGTGGATATTAATTGCGGACACTTGCGCACAGCGGTACGAGTTCGCTGTGCTCTAAGTGCACGATGCATTTGTAAACGATGTATTAAGCTCAAAATGTTATGTAAATTCATGTTACTAAATGAGTTCATGCCTTTGCATCACAACATGTAGCCAATATGCTGTACAATTTGCTCCATCAATTCTATGCACGGCGTGATAATCATGACTGTGTATCTAGGAAGCTTGATGTTTTTCTGTTCGTACGTATTTTACGCGCTCGAGCTTTTTTTTCGTTCAAGCGTACTCCTTCGCTCATCTGTACTTTTTTCATTCAAACTTTTCTTCTTTCGTACTGTAGGGAGATTTAAAGCTTTGAATGTTGGGTGACGATTCCAAACTTGGAAAGAAAACAGATTAATACATTAATAAAGATTTTTGTCAGGACTCTCTTTAATATTTCGGGCTACTGTTACGCTTGTTCGGGTTGAACTGATCCCCGCCGAATTAGCTTCGTCTCTTCGACCACGCAGGGCCGATACATATTATTGTAATTATCATAAGAACGGTATTGTTCTCGCGACGATTTCGAGGTGTCGATCATTCTCGGAATCGTATGCCTTGAGTCGCTCTGCGGACTTTCTTCGGTACGAAGCGTATACTACAGTACGTACTTTTCTTTATTTCAATGTCGCATTTTCGAGCAAAAAGCACGGCCGAACAAAAAGAATGAAGTCTACGAACGAACGATCGAACAAAGAACAAAATTTGTTTTTCGTACATACTTTTGTACTTTTGTTCGTTCGAATGTTTCGTTTTCGAATAAAAAAGCATGTCCGTACGAATAAAGTTTCGACGAACAAGAAGTACGTACGAACGGAAAAAAGGTCGAACGAACGAAGGAACGATTGAATGAACATTTGGAAGGAACGATCGAATGAACATTTCGAAGCATCGAACGAGCACACGCGTCTAACGAATAAGCGATCGAACGAAGAACAACATTTATCGTTCGTTAAAACTTTTTTCCAAGAGGGTGTAATTTTTTGTCGACTGTTCGACGACAGGTTCGTACGCTCGAACCTGTTTTCGTTCGTACGATTTTTTAGCTCGAACCTGTTTTCGTTCGCACGTATTTTATGCGTTTGTTTTCGGACGGACGTAGTTTGTTCCGCTCGTGTGTACTTTTTTCGTTGGACCATTTTCTTTTGTACATACGAATGTTTCGTACTTTCTTATGTTCGAAGAGTCGTTCTCCACGGAACAAATATACGTACGAATGAAAAAACGCCAAACGCACGGTCGAGTGATTGAATAAAGGCAACGAACGCCCACAGCGGACGAAGAACCAGCGACCGAACCAAGAAAGAAGGCATCGAACGAGCGATCAAGCGATCGAACGAACGCAGCAGGGGAACGAACAAACGGTCGAAAGATTGAGCGAAAAAATTCCACCCTCTTGGAAAAAAGTTTTAACGAACGAAAAATTTAGTTCTTCGTTCGATCGCTTATTCGTTTGACGCGTGTGGTCGTTCGATCCTTCGAAATGTTCATTCGATCGCTCCTTCATTCCTTCGCTACATGTTGCGATGCAAAGGCATGAACTCATTTAGTAGCATGAATTTACATAACATTTTGAGCTTAATACATCGTTTACAAATGCATCGTGCACTTAGAACACAGTGAACTCATACCGCTGTGCGCAAGTGTCCGCCACTAATTTCCACAAATTTTACATCATATTGAAGTCATGTGTCGGCATTTTAGTGGTTATTCACTATTGTAGCATCAATTGTTCTCATGAAGTGTACTTAACATGAACGCAATTTCGTTTACGGTGGTGAAGACATTTCATGAGCTCATTCAGTATCATGAATTCGAGATACATCGTGACTTAAATTTGCAGATTGCCGTCATATGGAAGTCATCCAATGATTTTTGTTGGTGCATTCACTGAGTTAGCACTTGTAGTAGACATGCGGTGCAAGCAATATGACGGCAATATGCATGTTTCTCAGTGATACCTTCTATGACGGCGATATGCGTGTTCACGGTTATACATTTGATGAGCATATTGAGATTTTCGATTCGATGAGCATATTGAGATCTCAGATTAGACTGAGAAATATGCATGTTACCGTCAATACGCAAATTTCTCAGTGAATCATCCCACGAGCGCAATAGGACGGCGATATTTGTTTCTCAGTAATCCACCCTATTACGGCGGTATGCATGTTTCTCAGTGATACATCCAATGAGTGCAATATGATGGCAGTATTCGTGTTTCTCAGTGATACATCCTATGACGGCGATATGCAGGGTTTTCAATAATACTTCCTATGAGCGCCATATGACGGCAATAGTAAGTACATCATGATGAAATAAAGTTTCAATGAAAATTATTTTCTGAAAAATCTGGTGCTTTTTTTTTAAATTCCAATGGATGTAACTTCTTGAACATTTCTTCATCATTCCTCCTGCCTTATATTAACAGGCGCGACATTTTTTTTGTATCGAAAGACTAACCATTTTGCTCAGCTGCAGAATGTTACAACAGCCTTCGAATGAAAAAAAAAGTCATGAGATTTTTGAGAGACTGAATCGTGGACCATTTTTCCGTCTGTCTCTTTTGCCATATTTTACCACAAGAAACCAAATCATAGATTTACTAGGAATAAATAAAATATTTAGTTCAAACGAGCGAACGAATGAACGATCGAACGAACAATCGAGCGAAGAACAACATTTTTCGTTGGTTCGAACTTTTTTTTGTTCGCACGTAATGTGTCGTTCGAACCTTCTTTAGTACACTCGTTCGGAATTTTTTTAGTTCCAACTTGTTTTCATTTGTACGTATTTTTTTCGTTCGGACGTACTTTGTTTCGCTCGTATGAACGGACGAACTATCGCATGAACGAAACGAACAAAAGTATGATCGAACGCAGGGATGAACGCAACAAACGGACGAGAAATACGCGATCGAACGATTGAACGAACGAATGAACGAACGATCGAGCAAACGCTTTAAACAATTGTGTGAACGAACGATCGTACGAAAGATGAAACGAACGAATGAAAGAACGAAAGATCAAGCAAACGCAACGATCGATCGAACGAACGTAACCAACGGATGAGCTAAGGAATCAGCCAACGAACCAATGATCGAACGAACAAACGATTCATACGTTTCATTATTTGCTTATTGCGTTCGCTCGATCGTTGGCTGCGTTTGTTGACAGATTACGTGTGAAAGAAAGAAGTTCGAACGGACGAAAAATTTTGTTCTTTGTTCGTAGCGATCGTTCGTAGGGTTCGTTCGTAAGTTCCACCTTTGAAATAAGGGATCGAACGATTGAGCGATCAAACGATTGAACGAACGAACGATTGAACGAATGAACGAACGATCGAGTGAACGCGTCAAACAATTGTGTGAACGAACGATCATACGAAATATCAAACCAACGAATGAAAGACCGAACGATCAAGGAAACGCAACGATCGATCGAACGTACGCAACCAACGGGCGAACTAAGGAATCTGCGAACGAACCAATGATCGAACGAAAGAACGGATCGGACGAACGATCAATCGAGTGAACGCAACGAATGGATCAACGATCGAACGATTAAGACGTTTTATCATTTGCTTATTGCGCTCGCTCGATCGTTCGCTGCGTTTATTGACAGATTACGTACAAACGAAAAAAGCTCGCAAGAACGAAACATTTTGTCCTTCGTTCATAGCGCTCGTTTATAGGGTTCGTTCGATCGTTCGTTCATAATTTCGACCTACGAAATAAGCGATCGAACGAACGAATGAACAAACGATTGAGCGAACGCTTCAAACAATTGTGTGACAAACGAACGAATGAGACAAGGAAAGATCAAGCAAACGCAACGATCGATCGAACGAGCGTAACGAACGAACAATCGAATGAACCCAATGAGCGAACGATCGAACGAATGAACGGACGCGGTGAAAGATCAAACGAAAGATCGATCAAACGCAACGAACGGCCGAATAAACGAACGAATGCAACGAAAGATCGAACGAACGCAACGAACAATCGAACGAACGAACGCAACGAACGATCGAATGAATGCAGCGGGCGGTCGAACGATCGAATAAACGCAACGAACCATCGAGCGAACTTAATAAGCAAATGATCAACAGATGAATCGTTCGTTGCGTTTGTACGATCGTTCGTTCTTTCATTTGTTGGCTCGTCCAGTGCGTTCATTCGATCGCTCGACCGTTGTGTGCGTTCACAATGTGCGTTGTGAGTTTGATGTTTCTTTTTCATTCCTACGTATTTGTGTTCGGGCAATTTTTTTCGTTCGTACGTGCTTTTTTCGTTCGAGAATGACACTGCGAACGAAAGAAAGTTCGAAACACTCGTATGTACAAAAGAAAAAAAGTTCGAAGAAAAAGTGCATACGGGTAGAACAAAGTACACCCGGTCGAAAACAAAGTTCGAATGCATAAAATACGCACGAGGGAAAATAGGTTCGAACTAAAAATTGCGGACAAAAACAGGTCCGAGCTAAAAAGTGCGAACTTGAAAAGTACGTACGAGCGAAAGTTTGAACGAAAAAATTGCACACGCTTGGAAAATTTTTTAACGAACGTAAAATTTAGTTCTTCGTATGTTCGATTATTCGTTTGTCGCGTTTGCTCGTTCAATCCTTCGTAATGGTCATTTGAACGTCCCTTCGATCGTTCGACCATTTTTCGTACAGAGATACTTTTTCATTCGAGAACGAAACATTCGAACGAGCAAAAAAGTACGAAAGAAAAATGTTGTTCTTCGTTCGATCGTTCGTTCGTTTTGTTTGGACGTACTTTTTGTTCGAAAATGCACCATTCAAATGGAGAAAAGTACGTATAAAAGAAGAAAAGTTCAAATGAACAAAGTACAGATGAGCGAAGTAGTACGCCCTAACGAAAAAAAGCTCGAACGCGTAAAATACGTACGCACAAAAAACAACAAGCTCGAGCTAGAAAATAAAAAATAAAAATGCGAACTCAAAAAGTACGAACGAAAAATTACGTAGGATCGAAAAACTTCGAAGGTATAATGGATCGTTCGCCCATTGCCTTCGTTCGATCGTTCACAGAGCCCGCTAGATCGCAGGCTCGACTTTTTTTTTATCTCGACCTTTTTTGTTCCTACGTATTTGTATTTTTATTTGGGTGACTATCTGCCTGACAAAAAAAAAGCAATTATTACTGCGAAGCTTGTTTGTGAGAATGTATCTTACGTAATAAATAAATAAAATCGCGGATGAGCTAAAATTTACTTATGACACCCGCATCTTTTTTAAGCTCCCTCTCACTCTCCCTCGCGTCTCGCTAGGGTCACATAGACGGACGCGCGTCGCTGTGACACATACGCAGCCACGCGTCAGTGTCACACGTACCTATTTCTAAAGCATTTTTTAAATTTCTTTTTGTAGTATGATTTATCTCGATGAGAAATGTGTCTCTTTCGTCGGAGACACGCGCCGTCCGAAGTTGACCAGTCGAGAAATTTTTGCGATTGTCAGCAAAACGCGTAAATCGAGATCTCTAAAGAGTACCTCGAGTTTATGCGCGGCGCCGGATGATTCAAACTCGCCTAAACAATATCTCTTTCCTAATCTCACATCATTCATAGGCACACACGTATCAAAATTGTAATAAAACAATAGGTATAGGAGCAACTATTGAAAAATATTGCTTTTTGTGCTCTTGCTTCGAGGCACCGCGTAGAGAAGAAGTCGCGCGAGGAAGCGCGGCGCAAGGGGGATTTCCCTGTGAGTTGGAAGAGTCGCGACGTGCGAGAGCGAGGAAGAAAGCTGCTGCATTGGCGGAGCCACTCCGAGCGAGGAAGCCCTAGTGGTTTTAGCGTATGATACCCTTCGGGGTGGACGCCGGGCTGTCACACTGCAGCGTATAATGCCAGTGGTATACATGGTCGGCGCGTCACGGCACACATGTACGACAACCTTAATAGGAGATCTTTCTCCCACTACAGAGCAAGCGCTTTATTCATCTCTCTCTCGCCCATCGTCGCGCTCTCTCTTCCTCTACTACTCGCGCAATCTTCTCTCTCTTTCTCACTTAGGTCAACACAGACGCGGCCGTGCGATCGTGTAGCAGGAGATCTCTTTTTCGTCCTATGAGTGTATTCTCTCTCTCTCTCTCTCTCTCTCTCTCTCTCTCTCTCTCTCCCTCCCTCCCTCCCTCCCTCCCTCCCTCCCTCCCTCCTCTCTCTCTCTCTCTCTCTCTCTCTCTCTCTCTCTCTCTCTCTCTCTCTCTCTCTCTCTCTCTCTCTCTCTCTCTCTCCCACTCTCCCTCTTGCTCTCTCTCCCTCTTTCCCTCTCACCCTCTCTCCCACTCTCCCTCTCTCCCACTCTCCCTCTCGCTCTCTCTCCCTCTCTCCCTCCCTCCCTCCCTCCCGCCCCTGCCGTAACGACCGAGAAAAATATGCATTTTAATGGCTTTTAGCGTCCTCTACGAATGAAAATACTGCGTATTTTTACTGTGAGAAGTATCTACCAGAAAATATTGAGCATTCTGTAAACAATTCAAAATTGTTTTTTGACTCCACCAGAATGAAGATAATTAAATCCCGAATATGAAACACTCGTCAAAATCTTTTTTGTGGATCCCGGCATCGAAAAAAATTATCAAAGATGGATAGATGGAATTTGATTTATGCATCAAAAGAATCGAAACAGTCAAGATGGAAGTATAAGGATGTGAAAGTCTGCAGTCACGGCTGCTGTTGTCGGATGTTCAGCTGTCACGGGCAGTAGGGTTGAGATTCCTAGTGCGGTTGAGCCCAATAGCTGCGGATTTATCCCTTTCGCACAACTTCATCAAGAATAATGTTGATTTCGAAAATAATAAAGCATTTAATAAATATTTTAACTAAGTAGAGTCGCTAGCGACTGTTAAAATAAATAACTCTAACGCGACAAAACATAAAAAACTGTTTTCATAATTCTAGATGTTTCATAGAGACAATAATTTTTCTAATATCGATTATATTTTTTCGGTCTATTAACGTAGTACAAAATAACATGACTTCACGTGAACAACGAACTCTTCGTATAAAATAGACAAAAAACGCCACAGAGATTTTTCTTTCACCTTCGGGGTGAAGATTATCTTAAATTTCTACAATTCACACGATCAATGAAAGTAACGTATAATCGATGAGGATTTTTTTTATGCTTCTAGCACATTGTGGTGAGTTCAAGAAAAAACCTAAAAGCTGTTCAGAAAGTTCTGAAATTGTCGTAAAGCATCTGGACACTTGTCAACATGAGTTTATCGTACAACATCCGAAGTGGAGATCCGCGCATCAGGATGTGCAAAGTTTCCCCATGTATACAAGCGCAGAAACTGGGGAGGTTTGGAAAGAGGAACTGTTCGAAATCTTCAAAGATCGAGCGCACGAATGACTTGATCAATGATCGAGATGTCGATGAAGACAGATATGATTGCATGGGTAAGGTCTGATAAAAATAATTATAATTGCATTTTTATATTAATTGTATACAATACAAATAATTATAATGGCAATATATATGAACTTGAGCGTTTTTTGCAATAATAATTTTTGAAGGGAATACTTCTTATGCGACGCTGGAGAGGCCTTACGAAACGCGTGTGTTAAACCGGACAAAAGAATGGAGGAATAGAAGAGGAGATAAAGAGACTGATGTGTGAGCGAGAGGGAGTGATAGATTATCCATAGTATACCCGGGTGAGTACGGCGCATGCGCGCCGTTTTGTCCGTTGTATGCCGAGTCGAGGGAGAGGTATACCTGGGTATGCGTGTATTAGTACGTATAGAATTGTGGCCCGCGTGCGAGTCGAGGGAGAGGTATACTCGGGTATGAGTGCATTACTACGTATAGGACGGCGGCGCGCATGCGAGTCGAGGGAGAGGTATACCCGGGTATGCATGTATTAGTACGCATAGGACGGCAGCGCGCATGCGCGCCGTTCTATCCGTTGATGTTTGAGCCTGCAGCTATGTGCCTTGCTCAATGTGTCGAGGCACAAATACTGCGTCTTTGTGCCTCGCGTCGATTTGATCGTTCGTATTTAAATTTCCTGGGGATACTACGATATACGGGGCGCCAAATTTTGACCGTGCGACATTATTAATTCGGCTAAAAGAAACACTTTTTCAAGAGTAAAAAAAAATCATTTTCGATTAAATAAAGAAGTTATAGCGATTTTTTAAAAATCGATTTTTTGCTACATTTTGGAGCTACAGCTATATTTTATGGTCTTCGCCTGTGCGTGGTTGTGTACGATACATTTCAAAAAGGTCCATCTTTTGATCCAGCTAAAATTTAGATGAGACAAATCGAATTTTGAAAATCATTTATTTTACTGCGCTCCTAGTATACGCGCCCACAGTAGTATGCCATGCACCGCAGGATTCCACACGCATATTCGAGATGCCCCGCGTATTCCACCTACGGTTTTACAGACGTATTCCACCTACGGTTTTACAGCATTTCTTCGCCCTGATAAGGGCCGGTGTGGTGATTTTTTTAGATGTGTGATTGTGTGCGTATGCGTGCGTGCGTGCGTTTGTTTATCAACAAAGTGTACTTGTATATGTTTGCGTGCAAGCTCCTTCCGTTCCATTTCCGAGAAAATTACGATGAATTGAAATGAATTTGATTTCCGTTGATTGCAGACCATTTGCGTTACCAGAATACACCACGCGGAGGTTGTCTGCTCAGTATTCCTTGGCCCTGACAAGGGCCGTTTTGGTGTTTGTTTAGATGTGTGTGTGCGTGTGCGTATGCGTGTGCGTGACCGTGTGCGCGTGCGTGTGCGCGCGCACGCGTGTGTGTTGGGTTTGTGTGTGTGGATGTGTGTGTGCGCGTGCAAGCGTGTGTGTTTCTGTGTGTGTATGTGTGCGTGTACGTATGTTTGTCTTTGGGTTTGTTTGGGTTTGTACGGACGTAGGTGTGTTTTAAAAGACATCATCCGACGTGTTCCCATCACCCGATGTTTCCGTACGCAAATTCTCGAACTCCTCATTGATCGTCGTGATCCTTGAGTGTTTTGCGGGAACTATAATACATTTTCGAGATTCTCGGATTCTACGTTTGGATGGTCGATACTCTGCAGCTCTAGACCTGCCTGCCATTGTCCTCTGACGATCCCTGGATAAACTCGCTTCATGACCTGTAAAAACTGCATGATTTGAGAACCATAGTCATACTTGTACAGTTTCTCCAGAAACTGCTGGCTGTAATAGTGCAGTGCCATGTACTGGTGGAGTAGCGTCGGTGTTCTACGGCATAGCATTGCACGTTTCAGTAGCTTGTTTTGATTTTCTATATCGTTTATCGTATTAGTCGGATCTTCTTTGCTCACGTATTCACCTATGCTGTGATTCGTTGTCAAATGTTTGGTGGTTTCATTGAACAGTTTTTGCAACGTATTTGCTGATATAAGGCCACTGATCGATGACGGTCGACCAGCTTAACTCTTCATCATTGTTTTTTCGGCGCCACGCACGTAACTCGTGAAACATGTCGGAGACTTTTATCTTTTTGATGAAGCTGATGATGATTGCCAAAACTTCGTTGATTTTTATGCGACAAGGCGTCCCGTCAAAGAAGGTATTAATACACGGGTTTTCTGTTCGCCTGCATCTTCCGATTCTTCTTCTTCGTATTTTTCGAAGCGCATCTCCACACTCATCCCAATTCAGCCGCCTTCTTGAGCTCCACCTTCATCGGTAGACTGCAACACTCTGGTGGTGTCGAGAGTTTCGATGGAATGAGCTTAATTTCTTCCAAGAATCTAATCGCTGCCTCTTCCGATTGGACCAGCGGATAATACGAGATGTAAAATACAAAATTTCCTAGGCTTGGATGCAGTAATGGATGCTCCGAAGTCATGGTGAGAACGCACTAGAGATAACGCGATACGATCACAGAAACATGGAAGACAGGAAGGATCACAAACTAAGGCGGGGATTTAGCGAACAAGCACAATAATATTCTCAAGGGAAAGCGTGAATTTGTCGTAAAAACTAATTTTTCTAAATCGTAGACGTGTTTGACAAGAAAAAGCATGCACGAGTATTGAACGGAATATAATGAAAATTTGTGAGCGAAATAATTTGCATAGGAGAACAAATGATTGATAGTGAGGGTAAGAGAGGACGAAGCAGGGCGTGCAACTGTTGAATAGACGTTGATAGGCCTCATATACATTGTATTTGACAAGTTACGAAAAGAATCGAAGACTTTCACGAGTCTCTTCTTTTTGAAAATTACCCGAGCAAACGAACACACCCACAAAAATCATGAAAAAAAAATCATGGCAAGAAAGTTGAATTTTTGGCTATAATTCCGAAAAGAGGAAACCGAATTTTGACCTGAAATTTTGCATACACCTTTTTTTTAATATTGTAAGATATCCTTTAAAAGGATTTTTGGCTGAACGCCATAGTTTTCGAGACATCGATTTTTGAAAGCAAAAACGTTTTTATATAAAAGAAAAAACGAAAAACGATGAAAAAATGGAAGAGGTACTCTGCGGCCACCCCAGTGTTCTACGCATTCCACGATTCCACGCACCCATCCGCGGTGCCCTGCGCCCACCCCAGTATTCTACACACCCCACAATTCCACGCACCCATCCGAAGTGTCTCCGCCCACCCCAGTGTTCTACGCACCTCTCCATTCCACACACCCATCCGACGTGCCCTGCGCCCACCCCAATGTTCTGCGCACCCCACGATTCTACACACCCACCCCAGGTGCCCTGCGCTCACCCTGAGTGTTCTACGCACCCCACGATTCCACACACCCATCCGCGGTGCTCTGCGCCCATCCCAATGTACTAAGCACCCCACGATTCCACATATCCGAGTTTGTTTGGGTTTAATGGATTTGTTTAGGTACCAATGAATTCTCCATCAAACGTGAAAACAAAAAACCAGCGTTACACCAAAAACGCCAGTGAAGGTGGATCAGGCGGGGGGCGGGGAGTGATGCGTGGACTAGACGAAGATCCGCACAAGACGAAGAACGCGATAAGATATATAGGTATACCAATAGCTGAGCCCTTCAGCTAAAAATATAGTAAGCGAGCGATGAAAAAAATAACTTTGAAAAATCAATATCACGAAAACTGCGGCGTTTAGCCAAAAATCCTTTAAGGGGATATTTTACAATATTAAATGGAAGGTGTATGCCAAATTTCAGGTCGAAATTCAGTTTCCGCTTTTCGGAAGTTTTTTTTTTATTACTATAACCCCGTTATTTGAGCGAAAATTGATTTTTTTTACTCTTGAAAAAGTATTTCTTTTAGCCGGATTAACAATGTCGCAAGGTCAAAATTTGGCGCCCCGGATATCGTAGTATTGCCGTTTTTACATTTACATACTATTGCTTGGAAAATAATATTAATAAAAATAATACGTGGCGTAAAAAAACCATTGACCATTGAAAATGTGGTTAACCATGGCTGATGACGGCGGGACGGATGGGCCATCAACAAGTTTTACATTAAACGAAGGTATGTATTCTTAATATCTAATTCATGCATACATTTTTTAAATAAAAAAATTCACAGTTAGAAAAAATACTGACAATTTCTAGATATGAAAGAAACAAGCGATAAAAACAAAACAAAAGAAAAAACTCTACACCACATTACCGAAGCCTTCGGAGGCTCCGTGAAAGCCTTCGGAGGCTTTGCGGAACCCTTCGGAGGATCTGCGAAGGCCTTCAGAGGATGTGGAAGTCTTCGGTAAAATGTTTTTTTATTAAAACAAAAATAATCATAATGAAAATATCTTAATATTTCATTAACATTTTAATATTAAGATATTTTCATTCATATTATTTTTGTTTTAATTAAATTTATATTTTAATATTAAGATATTAAATTAAAAAACATTTTAAGATTATGAATAAAAATATTAAAATACTTACGATTCTAAAAAAATAACAATTAAAACAATAACAATTAAAATAATATCAATAAATTTTTTTTAATCCCCCCCCCCGCCCCACGCACACACACACATAACATTAAAAAAATGTTGACAATTTTTTAGGGATATACTTGTTTTTTTTTGTAAAAATTATTATATTGTATAAATCATGTAATAAAAGAAACACTTATTTAATATTTACATGCGTGTCAACTTCTACTGTCGTGCTAGTAGCCCCAATAATTCATTCACTCACTCTTCCCTATCTTCCCCTCCCTCTCTCTCATCCGATTAATATACGGATATAATTTGTTATGTCAGCGGAGTGCAAAAAGTATTCAGTTCCGGCGTGCGTGAGGGACTCACACACACAATTTTTTGGTAATTTTATACAAAACTTATTAGGAGCTGACCGTGGGTCGTCGCGTGTTTTGAACTTGTTATTGTGGATGAACATTTCGTTCTTTCAAAACGTATACACAATATTCAAAAGATGTCTGTTTAATGTGTAAAACGAATTTATTTTTTATTATTGTTGAGAGATAAATGACCGGTTGCATTAATCAATCAAATTCATTATTTTATTACGATGGATCCAATTTTTCTACCTATACGCCAATCACAAACGAATTTAAGGTTAGGTAGCTGATATAATCCTCGCGCACGCGCCCCTGCGTTTTACAAAATACCTGATATCCGCCACGCTGACGAATCTTCACACGGTCGCAAAACCTCTCGGAACACCAAGTATTGGAACCTTTTAACATTAAATATCTTTTTACATAGGTCGCTAACCCAAAAGATTTTTATTGTATTTGGAATCCTCATAATTTAATCAACGTTACTGTAGTATTTTTTCGTCAATATCCGTTGCTTGAGTGCAACTACATCACATGATGCAAGTCTTTTGAGGGTGTCTCTTCTATAAGGCTTGTGCTAAAAATCCTAAGTTCAACAATTTATATATCTCTTATTTAGTCGCTGACCTTATATAAAACTTTGTATACGTAAATATAGACACTTTATAGGTGATAAAAATTTAATTTTTTTTTCACTTATTTTCCCTTGGAAACAATTATTTTATTACGCAGAGAATCCTCGAATCACCCAGGATGACAGATAATAAGTGTTTTTTTTTCTTTCAGTCGGTTTGTCTTTTCCCTTTTTATAATAAATATATCTCGCGTTTTTTTTTATTTGCAAAAACGCCTGTATCACTGGAAGAGGAGAAGAAAAAAAATTATTATTACAAAATGAATTTATTGTAAGAAAAAGATTACGAAAAAAACGCTCAAGTTCATATAAATTGCCATTATAATTATTTTTATTGTATAAAAGTTATATAAAAATGCAATTATAATTATTTTCATCAGAGTTTACCAATGCAATCATCTCTGTCTTCATCGACAACTCGATCATTGATCAAGTCATTCGCGCACCCGCTCGAACGTCGAGTTTGTATACACAAGATCGACTTCTAAACAGCGAGGCGTTGTGTCACTTTTCAATCTTGAACTCAATATTTTTTTTCTTGATAGTTCTTTGCCTTACCAACGAGAGGGTGACCACTCTGAAATCATCTCCGACCCCGTTTGTGCAAATTGTCGCACGGTCGACACCTCTCACTCAACACCTCGACTTTTGATGACCGCCGAAAAAAGTGTCCGATGACAATAAACAATGCGTAGAAAAAATCTGACGGAATCTTACCGCCATATTGACCCCCTTTCACTCTTCCGCCGACGGGATAAATAAATGGAAAATTTCAAGCGTCCAATGACTCACGATAATAAACAATCTGTAGACAAAATCTGACGAAATCCCGCCGTCTGGCCCCCGTTCACTCTTCCGCTGCGGAGTTTATTTATAAACAAATTAAAAATTTCAAGCGTCCGATGATTGATCACTATAAACAATGCGTAGAAAAAATATGACGAAATATCGCCGCTTGACCCCCTCTTCCGCCGTCGGGATAAGCAAATGAAAATTTTCGAGCATCCAATGACAATAAATAATGCGTAGAAAAAATCTAACGAAATCCCGCCGCTTGACCCCCTCGTCCGCCGCCAGGATAAACAAATTCTCAGAAAAACGCGTTTGACATTCGCTGACAGGTTTCAAGACGTTAATGCACAAAGTTGTCTCGGGGCGAAGGGGGGGGGGGGGGTTCCTTTGTCAAGCCGCGGCGCCCGATGACTCACCAGCCCTAAATGTTCAAACATTTTCTGAGAAATCAGATCCCCCACTCTTCCTCCCGACGCTAGACCCCTCCTTCTGGCGGGGCGGGGGAGAAATCCCTTTTACTACAAAGCACTACGTCTCTTTATCAGTCGTTGCGCGGCCTCGTCGGGAGTCGGACGTCCCCGTGTCGCCCATTCGTGACGGGGGGCTTACCACCATCAGCCGGTAACCAAGGGAGCCTTACCATCGACCGGTAAGGAGAGACATCGGGCGTCGATAATGGTGCGGGCTCTGAGCAAAACCCTACTCGACCATCCGAACCTGACTTAGCTCGGACATGAACCACTGGTTCTTGTCTTGGCTAACTCGGCCGGTAAAATGTCGGTAGTAGGAATTTTGTCAGAAAGCCCGCACCACTCATCTACTGGGTAGTGTCTGGGCTTAGGCACCTGAGTACCGCAGGTAATTTGATGTTTGCTTGAACCCAAGGAATTCCAAACCAACAAACCCAGCAGTCACCCCTCATTCTACATAAATCACGATTTCATACACATTCATATAGCATGTTCAACATCTTTTTAAGAATCGCGTGACCAGCCCAACATTTTTTAAGAATGAGATCAGCGATCGTGTCAGTTTGATTCTCTGTGTGAGTTCGATTGGGTTCGGTCGCATTTACAGGGTGGCTCAAAATTACCTGACATTTTAAATTACGCGCCATTTTTTTGTGGCGAACATAGAGTACTAATCTTTGACATCTGGCATCAGGAAGTATTGAGGTTTAGTCATGGAGAATTATACGATCGAGCAACGCATAGCAATTGTGAAAATTGCAATAGTTATTGCAGTCGAAGTTTCATGGTTGTGTTATCTCGCGTCGCGGTAACGTGAATTGGCCACAAAGATCGTCTGATTTGATGCCATTGGGCTTCTTTCTTTAGAGTTTTCTGAAAGGAAAAGTGTATGTCAATGATCCACAGACCATTCCATAGCTCAAGGAAGCAACTGGACGCATCATTGATGAAATTAGTCGGCAATTATACCGAAATGTTATTGAAAATTTCGTCAAAAGAGTGAACGCTTGCAAACAGGGACGAGTCGGCTATTTATCGGATATTGTGTTTGACACATAACCTCCATGTTTGTACCTTATATTAAAATTAAAATATTCGTACTTTTCAAATAAATAATATGTCTTATTAATAAATTCAAATGGCAGGTCATTTTGAGACACTCTTTATTTGTTTAGGTTTGTTTGGCGTAAAAAGTGCTGAAACCACTACGCCTGACACCGAATCATCCACGTCAAAATATCTTGCGCCGAAGCATCCTCACCACCTCATCTGATAAATATTTATTCAAATAAAAAATATTATATACTTATCTTTAAAACACAAAGTATTTTTGCCGAACAAAAAATTGATACATTTGAGCGCCCTAAAATATACAATATAATGTGGTCTACTTAGTTATGTATCCCAGCAATTCGCGAATACTCGACCCTCACCCTTTCTTTATACCAACTCTTTATACCATGTATACGCTGTACATGATTGGGGCATTTCTGGTGAGGCTTTTCTTACAATATGTATATTTAAAAAATATACTAATTATAATAACCTGATTCGTGCGAATATCTACTTTTAACCGTTCTACTAGCGAATAAACTTAAACTAGCCCCGTAGGGGTGCTCAGCTCACTGGATTTTTTACTACTATAGCAACACCCTGCTCTTTCTCACTTAACAGTGTGTAAAAAAAATGTTTTCGAGAAAATTGACTTGACAGTGGCATGTCGAGAATATTTATTCGGACTAGGTAGACTCCAAAATGGTAGAAAATTGATTTTTTAAATTTTGTACATATTCTAATACTGAAATGTCTTACGAAAATCTTCTCACAGAAATTTAAAAAAAATCGGAGAAATAAGGTTAGGAAACAACTCATGTTTATCAGCTTGGGTTCCTGTTTTTATAGTCGTTCTTACCGGAATATAATACGGGAAAACTCTTCGACTTTTAGGTTTTTCCCAGTCTCGTCCTTGTCATCCGTGAGGATTGAAATTTAGTTTCTTCTTCCCGTGCAGAAATTATCGTGAGGATCCAATTGAATTCCCATACTTGTTTCCACTTCCTGATAAGAATCCAATGGGTCCGCGCATTGAATACCTATACTGAAACGTCACGCTCCTACATAGGATTTCAATCGGGACTGTCGATTGGAATCCAATGGACGGATCCAATTGGAATCCTGAAGGATTCCCACATTGTCGAACAGAATTCGATACGATTCTTGATGGATCCCATCGCATTCTGCACGTTGAATTTTCCAAACACAATATATAGATATTCAAAACCAGTGAATCTTAAAAAAGTATAAATCTTATCTTAAAAAGTAATATTCGTTTAAAAAAGTATACATTAAGGTATTCTTTTCGCGGGGGGCCGTATTTTGTGGGCGCATAAGCCAGGGTCCTTTTGAATCATTAGTAGATTACAGTGGCGCTTAATAAAAATGAGGTAGATTCAATTATTATACCCAATGATGAACATGATTTAGACATTTTTACATGTTCGCTGAGAAGTCGCGTTTACGAAAATTCTTGTGCTAGTCACATTTTTCTAAGTTTTTTCATCAATATTTTCTTTAAACATTTGGTAACCCCCCCGTTTTTTACATGCTTAGCAGTGTATATCAGATATCTAGAGTTATCTATATCTAGAAAAAGACATGTCCTGTGTAAGGTTTACATGTTATTTATTATTTGGGGAAGTACTTCCTTTGACATATTATGATCAGTATACACCAATTTATATAAATTGTACTTGTCCAAGACACGTCGGTTATTTATGTGGAGTTATAAAAGTTTGCTCATGGGCTCACAGCGAATGCTCGAGCGGAGGACGAGAAAGCGTATCGTGACAATGTTTGTTTGGTTTTGGGGACTTATCTTTCGGATGTCGTGATGGCTCTTTCGACGTTCTCTGGGGCTCGCAGTTCTTATAGCAGGACGTTCGCCTTGATCCCAGGTTGAGAGATACATCCAGCCCAGCAAGATAGGGTTCGGCACCAACCGACTTTTCCACGTGTTGTAAGGAGAAATGGCGTTGACCGGTCCGCTCGACGTCCCCAGAGAGAAAGAGGCCGATCATACCTCGACACGGACGAGATTTACCTCTCGTCCGAAGATATCCGATTTGCCCCTCCCCTCGCACACGCTTGACTAAAGATCGATAATCGATCTCGAATGTCCATATCTCTCTTCATCTTTCGAATTTCGCCTTTCGCTCGATCGTACCTCGCTCACAAACCCCCCCTTTTATGCTACCATTCCGATTGGAAATTAGCATAAAAATCCCCGAGTATATACATCTCTGAATTTCATATCCCACATTGCTTTGGTTCGCTCCATACGCACGCCGACGCCATTATACCGTCATTCATCGCATTCATTACACAATAACTTCGCTTCAAGTACACCTCCGCAGGAGGTACGTCATTTAACATATAAATCGCATTGAAATTACACCTTTTAAAGCATTCATTGTATCAGAAATTCGGTGCAAGTATACCTCCGCAGGAGGTCCGTTATTCGCCAGATCATTCACAGCCTCGTCATCTTATTCTAGCACTTATCCTATATAATACAAGTAACGAACCTTCCTTTATTTACTTATGAATACCTTCCTTTATTTACTTATGAATTAACTTAATTATTTATTTTGAATGAGTAGTTGAACAGAAAACGATCCCCGCCTTCGATGGTCTCAAGCATATCACTCTATTCCCTCTCATGGTACTTTCGGAGATTCGCGCGATTATAAGTCCCCAACTCCTTATTGTTATTATTTGGATCAGCCAGAACAAAAGAATTCTCCCCGACCTTGCGTACGAGCTTATATGGTCCTTCGAACAGATGGAAAAATTTCTTGATTACTTTATCATATGCATTCGATAGATGATTGGCCCGTATAAGAACGACATCGCCCAAGAATAAGTCGACTTTTGAGACTCCTCGCTGAGCTCTTGTCCGGTTTTCAAAATTTCGTTTTATATTTTCCTCCACCCATAGTAATGAGATATTCGTGAGAATTATGTTGCATTTTCGGAAACTGGATCATCTTATGCAAATCTTCCTTCACCGGTAAGCCAAATTGCAATTCTTGAGGGGATAACCCTGTACTTTGATGAAGTACAATATTCAATATCTTCTCGATCTTGGGTACAAACTCCACCCACTTTGTATGTTTAGCGGAACACAAGGTTCTAAAAAGGCGATCGATTTCACGCATAACCCTTTCTGTTTGGATTTGACTGAGGATGACGAATTGAACTATATAATTAATCCCGTTTTTCTTCAAAGTAGTCCGCCATAGACCAGAAGTAAATTGTGTCCCATGGTCCGATAAAATTCGCTGTGACCTACCAAACTTGGGAATGAATTGGTTGATGGTTCTATTCAAAGTGGCTCGCGCAGTTGCTTTTTTCATAGGGTATAGACTCACATATTTTGTATATGCGTCAAGCATGACGAAAATATATTGCGCTCCCCCCCTAGCCTTAGGTAGGGGACCATAAAAATCCACCGTAACTAAATCATTCGGGGCCTTCGAAGCTATTAAGTTAAACTCGCCTTCCATCGACAATGACAAATATTTAACTCGCTGACACAAGTCGCAGCCTAGAACGTATTTCTTCACCTGATTGGACATCCCCTTCCAGTAATAGAATTTTTTTAAATGTCCCAAAGTCTTAAATACTCCCGGGTGTCCTAATTTTTCATGGATCGCCTCAATTAATTTCGTCTGCATTTTCTCAGGAATCATTATCCGCCACTCCAATCCGGTTTGGTCCCGGTGGAAAATAATCCCGTTGAAGTTCAAAAAGAGGGTAGTCTCAGATTCCACATCCATTCCGTTTGTAGATCGTTGAATCATTTCATCACTAGCTTGATATTTTTGTAATTCTCGAAAATCCTTGGCCAATTCTTTGTCGCTTTCCATCAGAGCCAATATCATTAAGGAAGTTTCCTCCTTTTCTTTAACTATTGGCCTCAGTCCTTTATGCATTAGTGAAATTAAGATTTTTTCAGGGGATTCTTCTAAAAAATTTCCCTGTGGATGACGACTAAAAAAATCTGCCACGACATTGTCTATTCCCCGGCAATATTCTATGGTAAACGAATATTGTTGTATTAACAGACTCCATCTCATTATACGTGCGTTTTGAAAAGCTGCCGATTGTAAAAAAGTCAAGCACTGGTGATCAGTAATAACTAGAAATTGTGCACAAATTAAATACACTCTAAACTTCACCAGAGCGTACACCACTGCCAATAACTCCTTTTCAGTGGTTGTATAGTTAACCTTCGCGCGATTTAGACACCGACTTACAATATCTATTACACAATGATTTCCTTGGTTATCAATTTGATAAAGTATACCACTAATACCCCGATTGCTCGCATCAGTCTGAACGCGAAACTGCGTATCTGGTATCACATGCCTTAAGTGAAAACAATTACGAAAATCCCTCTTTAGAGCCAAAAACGCCTCCTGGTGTCGAACCGACCATTCCCATTCTTTATTTTTTACCAATAAATCTCTTAACTGATCCACTGAGTTGCTATACCGCACATTAAATTGTCGATAGTAGTTACAGATGCCCAGAAATTGTTAGAGCTGTTTCTTATTTCGCGGTTCCTCAAAAGTTAAAATCGCCTCGAGTCTACGTGGCTCAGGTAAAATGCCCTGTCGTGAGATGATGAAACCTAGAAACGGAACCTCTCTTTGGAAAAATACGCATTTTGTGGGTTTAATCGTGAAATTATTGTCTGATAATCTTTGGAAAATTCCCATTAAAACTCGCATGTGTTCTTCCACGGTATCCGTTGCTATGAGAATATCATCAATATAACACGACACGTATGCATCAAAGTCGTTCTTTAATGCCATACTCAGCGCTCGGATGAAACCGCTTCCCGCTGTTTTGAGACCGAAAGATATTCGACAGAATTGATATACTTTCGAGTCAAAAAGAAATGCCGTAAATTGCCTCGCTTCCCTGTGCAGGGGCACCTGCCAGTAACCTTGAGTCAAATCAATTTTGAAGAACCATCGAGCTCCATGAAACTTTTGCACTAGCTCATTAATTAATGGCGGCGACTCATGATCATCCTCTATAATTTTATTATTAAATCTTGCATCGAGACACACCCGCACAGTCTCATCTTCTTTTACCACTATTCTTAATGGGTTACAATATTGGCTGATGGTTCGCTCGATCACTCCTGCTTCTAGCATTTTCTCGATGGCCAATTTGGTGGCTTCTCTTAATTTCACAGGGATCGGGTACGTATGTCTAATACTCGGACGGTCGCTTATTAGTTTCAATCTATGCTCATATCCTCCCGCACATCCCGGCTTATTGGAAAATAACCATCCATATTTCTGTAATACCTCTTCAAATCTTCTTCTCTCCGAAACGGCCAATAGTGTTAGTGTACACGCAATCGCTCGAAGCTCCTCGGAAACCTCATCTATGCTCAACACCCCAATACCGTTGTCCGTGGGTTTTTCGTAAATATTTATCTCGTGATCTTCCTTCCCTATTTCCTCAATTCTCCTCGTGTCATAACTTTCCGGGTGCTTCTCTACTTTCCTTATGTTATTAAACCCTTCTATCTTTTTTTTACTTTCTTCTGAACCCCCCCCCCCCCCCCCTGAATCAGGTAGGTTTTTCCAAGCTCTACCTGCTTCAGTTATATCCTCCACTCCTGTCTTCTCTCGCCCCTCCACTAATTCGTCTTTATTAGCGCTTAATTCTTTTTGACAATTAATTATAAACACGTGAGTTTCATTGTCCTTTCGTGAACACACCAAAGTTTCCAGGGGGCTTCGCTCGAACACCACCGTCGATCGAGAGAGAAGCTTTCCTCCTACTTCAATCGTGAGATCCCTATAGTTCAGGATCACACGGTTTCGCGACATCCAGTCACTTCCCAATATAACCGTTGAGGCGAGATATGGTATAATAAGAAATGATTGTTGGAACTCAACCCCTTCAACCTCTCCTTTTAAGTAAACCTGGCTTCTTATTTGTGTAGATTTCTTTCCAATAGCCGTCGTGACAAAAATATTTGCAACTGGCAAGATATCGACCTGCCTCTGGCTCACGATAGTCCTATAAAAATCCTCCGAGATAGCCGTTACCTGACTACCGGTATCCAAAAGTATAGTTCTCATTTTGCCGATAAAATTTATTTTTACATGGGGACAATTAGTTATTGCATCACTCAAAACTTCGTCCGCTAGGTCCTTATCTCCCTCGATACCTTTGGATAAATCGTCTACAAAATCAAAATCTTGACGCGCTGACGGACCTTGATACAGCGCGCTGCCCGTTAGTTTAAATGATTCGAGTAAGGCATCACCGTCGTCATATCCCCTCCCAATGGCTTCGAGAAATTTGTCATCCTTGGCGGCGGAAATCTGGTATCCGGCAAATTCACGGTTCTCATATCCCGCGAATTATAATCAGGGTATCTCGTATTATTATTCGGGTACGTAGATCGATTTGAATATCTTTCATTATCGCGCATATCAGCTCGGTTTCTTCCTCTATAATAATTCCGATTGTTTGGGTAACATCTCACTTGTTTCACCGCGTGCGACGTCTGTCGTATCTGAGGGTTATATGGTGGCCTATTATCCCTATGTTTTTCCCGTTCCTTCCGTATCGAGTCGAGGCTCGCCAGAGTTTGACCAATTTTGCTACTATTTTCATAATTTATCGTTACCAAATTCTCTTTCACCCATAACGGGTATTGCTGCATTATACTATAAATTGTTTCATATTCTGATAATCGCGGAATGAAATATCGGGCTTCCTTTATCTGATAATAATAATAAGTTTGGAGTGATTCTTTCTGCGCATTATATCTCCGATCATTCCAGTTATTTTTAAATTGGACCTGTTTTGGAATTGAATAAAATTCCTCAAGAAAAATTGGTGTGAATGCTTCATATGATTGAAATGCTTCTTTCGTCTCATACCATAGGCTTGCTCGTCCCTCTAACGCGTGTTCCACGACTAACATTTTCTTTTCATTTTTAATATTTTTAATTTAAAAAAAAATTTTCCATCTGTTCTAAAAATTCCATAGGATTTCTTTCGATTTCATCTTTAAACTTTGGCATATGAATACCAATACGAAAATTAGATATGTTACTTATAATCGCTGCGATGTCCTCGTCTCTTGTATCACGCTGTACTCTGATATTTTCATCAAGCCGTAGCGGCGACTGTAGCTGATGTTGTTGTTGTAGGATTAGCGCTCGTTGCGACTCAAGGTCTCGACGCAATTTCTCTAGCTCGTCTCGTTGTCTGTTCCAATTCTCCTGCTCTACTTCGATTTCCCTGCGTCTCACTTTCTCGCCGTGTATCTGCCGTTCGTCACCGAGTAGCGGCATCGTTTCAATTTTATTTTTTATTTTCGCTGTAAAATGATAACTCTCAAATTTCTGTTTGGCTATCCGTCCCGCTTTCGTCACGTAAATGTTATGCTTATCTGCCATACATCATACTCTCACACCAACAAGTAACAAACAACCGCTCCAATTTTTACACACATACTCATATATATATATATATATATATATATGTATATATATATATCTTTCTTTTATTTTTTTTTTTTTTCTTGGGTTCCCGATAAAAAGCACTCAATTACTTGGTAATATTAATCTCGTACTTTTCCGGGCCACGTTGTTGGGCGCCAAAATTTGTAAGATTTACATGTTATTTATTATTTGGGGAAGTACTTCCTTTGACATATTATGATCAGTATACACCAATTTATATAAATTGTACTTGTCCAAGACACGTCGGTTATTTATGTGGAGTTATAAAAGTTTGCTCATGGGCTCACAGGGAAGGCTCGAGCGGAGGACGAGAAAGCGTATCGTGACAATGTTTGTTTGGTTTTGGGGACTTATCTTTCGGATGTCGTGATGGCTCTTTCGACGTTCTCTGGGGCTCGCAGTTCTTATAGCAGGACGTTCGCCTTGATCCCAGGTTGAAAGATACATCCAGCCCAGCAAGATAGGGTTCGGCACCAATCGACTTTTCCACGTGTTGTAAGGAGAAATGGCGTTGACCGGTCCGCTGACGTCCCCAGAGAGAAAGAGGCCGATCATACTTCGACACGGACGAGATTTACCTCTCGTCCGAAGATATCCGATTTGCCCCTCCCCTTGCACACGCTTGACTAAAGATCGATAATCGATCTCGAATGTCCATATCTCTCTTCATCTTTCGAATTTCGCCTTTCGCTCAATCGTACCTCGCTCACACCTGACTGACTGACGGACAGATCGACGCACAGCCTAAACCATTAAAGATGTAAAAGTGAAATTTGGACAGTAGTTTTCGTTTTTTATGTAATCTCCTACTAAGAAAGGGTTTTTCAAAAATCAACCTCTAAGGGGGTAAAATCGTGGATGTAAGTTTGTATGAAAACCCGTCATTTTTTTAGTAAAATCAATGAAAATTGTTATTTAGCCGTTTGGTTGGAAATTAAGAATGACGTGTTTAAGTGTTTTTGGAAAATAATCCCCTGAAGGAGTAATCTACAGGGTGGTCCATTTAACGTGACCACTCCAAATATCTCCGTTGCCTTTAGAGTGACGAAAAAAATGTCACGAGGTAATTTTATTGATTTCGAAGGGCTGATAGAGTGGTGAAGAATTCATTTCTGTCAAGGTCATCGTTTTTGCGTTCTCAAGGTCATCAATGGTTTTTAAATGGGACCAAGTTTTTTTTATTAAGACGTTGTAGCTGATATTCAGACGAATCCAACGACCTATGATATCATGACCTTGAAATGATTTTTCACCAAAATACACGTGTAAAAACGGGAAATCGTAATGGTATTGACAATAAGAATATCCGAATAATGTAATTGAATTTTTTGTGCAGAACATTTATTGTAACAAATGTTCGAAGTGATGGCCATTAACCTCGACACATTTTTTAAGACGTCGGATGAATGATTCTTTTGACCTTCAAATAGTTTCTGGTGTGATAGCGGCGCAGGTTATACAACGGATACAATAATGTCAATAGTCGGAGATGTTTCTAATGTTTGTAAATACTGGCATTGTAACGTAGTAAAACTGTAGTAGAGTGAAGAATGTTTACCATCTACCAATATTAGAATCAGTAGAAAAGTGTATCCATCCAGAGTGACATGTAATAACCGTATCGAAAATGGTATTGTACAGTCAAGCAGAGAAAGTGGAAATGATTCTGATTTATGATGAGATCGGCAGAAACTCTGTCCAAGCGCAGGAATTTTATGCGCAACGTTATCCTGACAGAAATCATCCTTCCCGTCGATGTTTCGATCGAATTATTAATTTATTCCGTGAAACGGGCAGTGTCAATCCACTCAAAAGGAAACGTCGCAAGACTAAAACAAACGAAGAAGCAGAGATTGCTGTTCTGGCTGCAGTAGTTCATGATCCGCAATAAAGTAGTCGGCAAATTGAGCGCTATTCCGGAATTTCCAAGGCGAGTGTTTTAAGAATATTAAGACGTCATAAATTTCATCCGTACCATATTTCCTTGCATCAAGAACTCCATGGTGCCAATTTTGGAAATAGGGTTCAGTTCTGTGAATGGGCTCTGCGCCAGTTACAAGTGAATCCGAATTTTTTCGACGACGTTTGTTTACTGACGAATCAACTTTTACTAACGATGGACAGTTGAATACGCATAACAAATACGTCCATTTTTTAACAACACTTTGGGGGAATTCCTACAAGATGTCCCGTTAGCACAGCGATGCGGAATGTGGTATCAACATGATGGCTGTCCAGCTCATTGGGCAGTTATAGCTCGCGAAGTGTTAAACCGAAAATTTCTCGGACGCTGGATTGTGAGAGGTGCAGTAATCCCTTGACCTGCTCGTTCGCCGGATTGAACTCCACTTGATTTCTTCCTATGGGGAGCCATAAAGGATCGCGTTTACCATGATGTTCCAACGATGCCGGTGAACATGCGAGAACAAATTACAAGAGCCTGCGCCACTATCACACCAGAAACTATTCGAAGGTCAAGAGAATCATTCATCCGACGTCTTCAAAAATGTGTCGAGGTTAATGGCCATCACTTCAAACATTTGTTACAATAAATTTTCTGCACACAAAATTCAATTACATAATTCGGGTATTCTTATTGTCTTGATAAAAAAAACATGTTTCCATTTTAAAAACCATTGATGACCTTGAGAACACGAAAACTATGACCTTGACAAAAATGAATTTTTCACCACTGTATCAGCTCTTCGAAATCAATCAAATTACCTCTTAACATTTTTTCGTCACTCTGAAGGCAACGGAGATATTTAGGGTGGTCACGTTAAATGGTCCACCCTGTATATATTGTGACGTTCTTCTTCCACGCACAAAATATTCCCGTCTCATCGAGGGCGAATGGGCGCCAGTCGTTTTGATGGTAGAGAGGCTGAGTCGATTTCCGAGGACCACAGTTTTGAAATAATTTCGGAGACACTCATATTTTCGGGGTTACAAAAACTTTTATTCAGAGTCGTCCTCGTTGAAGGCGGAAAAAACGAGATATACAAAGTGAAACGACAAATTCCCGAGTAAAATAAATTCCAAATCCAATTTCTTGCTCTCTCTCTTCAATACTGATTGGGGTAATGACATCCTTTTACACTTTACAATTCCTTGACTTATTTCGGGATCTTATACGTGACTCGAGTTCGGGCGTTACAAAATGGAACCCCTCTCGGCAGTTCAAACTTACAAGCGAGGCAACCACGAAAGACGGAATCTGTGGGTGACAACGGAAGGTCTTCCCGGGTGTAACCGGGCCACCACAGCAATATCGCTCTTGCCTCAAATTTCTCCAAAAATTCCCTTAAACGGGCTATAGTGCGCGCATTACACAAGACCAAATTAGAGCGAAACGACGTCATCACCGCTACAGTTTCTGAAGATCGCGAACCGGTAAAAACTTCGGTCTTGGTTCCCGATAATTCCGGTGGCATCGGTTTCTTGAGTGACGGAAACGGCTACGGCTCCGAAAACGCATCTCTCCTCGTTAATACCCTAAACTCGAGTGCCGCGGTTTTTCGGAAATGACTCCTCACGGTCGCGGCTCCCGACCCCCATCCTTTGCCTAGCCCTATTTCAGCGCTAATTTCGCAGTGGACGTTCGCGTTTTGATTGACGGAGCGTCTAAGAGCGGGGATTTCCTTCGATATAGCGAGATCGGCAGGATTCGAGATTTTTCCGAATCGAGATCGTTGTCTGACGGTTACAGTTGAGGGTTCCGACAGCGGGGGGTGGGGCTTCGAGCCGGCGGCCCGCCGTTCGAAATCGCGACTATTCGCGCGCTCTTCGCCTAGCCGTCCTTCTGGCGGAAGCATAGAGATTTTGGGACGAAGCCGCTGAGACAGAGATTAGTAGGGAGATGTACAACGCTCCCGTTTTCGGCGTGCCTCGGGAATGGCGCTAAATCGCGGCGGCGAGTTCGGGAATATAATTTCGTGATCATCGCCTCTGTCGAGGTTACAGATTCCCTTGTAGCCCTGCGAGTCGTGATCACCGCTCAAGTCGGTATCGCAGTCAGCGTGAACACAAATGGGTAGCTCGGTGGGGGAAAAGTCCCCGCCCCTCGCAAATCGTGCTTACTCGACAGGCGAACGGAGAGAGGTTTTCCGTCCGATCGAGCTCGATATATTTGTGTGGTCGTACTGCGGATTAGAATATGCATCAAATGAATTTCAAAGTGAAAAACATTTATCGAGATCATTGTTTTCTCTCGGTTGCCTGTTTATGCCAAGAATACCGGGTTAAAAAAAATAACGACGAAACGCGTTGAAAAATAAAACGCCGAAACGACCGTGGAAGGTTCAAGAAAAATCTTGAGCCTTTGCCGCGGTCGTTTTGGCGGTTTTTTTTCAACGCTAAACATTATAGATAAGCGTGTATCATAAATGTTTCTCTACCCTCAATGAGCGCCGTGGCTAAGTCGGCAGCCTGACGGATTTAACAATGCTTGCGGTCCGGGTTCGATCTCCGGTGAATCGATTTTTTTTCTTCATTCTATATTCAAAAAATTTCGAACTTCCCCTCGCTTTAGCTACTCTCGCCTGTCCAGGCATTATCGATGATATTTAATTCATATATGTTTAATAAAAAAAAAAAGACATTGGCTATCCCGGGGATCGAACCCGCGTCGTCCGTATTCAGAGCCCGCACGGTGATATCTCAGCCACGAGGCTCTTGTGACTGCAAGGCTGCCTTAGGTATATCCACTTATCCAATGTGAAATGTGTTGAAAAAAAAATGCCGAAACGATCGAGAAAGGAAAACTTTGAGAAAGAGAACTCTCAGTCTTTCTCGATCGTTTCGGAATTTTTTTCAACACATTTCACATTGGATAAGTGTGTATACATAAGGCAGCTTTGCGGTCACAAGAGCCTCGCGGCTGAGATGTCAGCGTGCGGTTTCTGAGTACGGACGATGCCGGTTCGATCCGCGGGTAGCAGCCCCAATGTATTTTTTTTATTAAACATATATGAATTAAATATCATAAATAATGCCTGGAAAGGCGAGAGTAGCTAAAGCGACAGGAAGTTCGAAATTTTTTGAATATAAAATGAAGGAAAACAAATAGATAAAAAAACGATTCACCGGGGATCGAACCCGGACCGCAAGCATTGTGAATCCGTCAGGCTGCCGACTCAGCCACGACGCTCATTGAGAATAGAAAAACATTTATGATACACGCTTATCTATAATGTTTAGTGTTGAAAAAAAACCGCCGAAACGACCGCGGCAAAGGCTCAAGATTTCTCTTTGAACCTTCCACGGTCGTTTCGGCGTTTTATTTTTCAACGCGTTTCGTCGTTAATTTTTTTAACCCGCATTCTCGGCATAAACAGGCAACCGAGAGAAAACAATGATCTCGATACATGTTTTTCACTTTGAAATTCATTTAATGCATATTCTAATCCGCAGTACGGCCACACAAATATATTGAGCTCGATCGGACGGAAAACCTCGCTCCGTTCGTCTGTCGAGTAAGCACGATTTGCGAGGGGAGGAGACTTTTCCCCCACCGAGCTACCCATTCGTGTTCACGCTGACTGCGATACCGACTTGCGCGGTGATCACGACTCGCCCGGCTACAAGGGAATCTGCAACCTCGACAGAGGCGATGATCACAAAATGTTATTCCCGAACTCGCCGCCGCGATTTAGCGCCATTCCCGAGGCACGCCGGAAACGGGAGCGTTGTACATCTCCCTACTAATCTCTGGCTGAGAGACGAGACTTCCCGTTTCTCTCCTGAATTCCTTAGGTCGGAGGTGCATGAAGCGCCGCACGCTGCAAACGCGTGAATTGTACTGTTGTTGTCCCGGCCGTTTGGTCTCGAGTAGTCGGTAACGGCGAGAACGCGCCATTCGCTCATATGATAAAAAATACAAATAAAGCTAATATAGAAATTATACGCTAAGCTGGGCCCTGAAAATCGCTCGAGAGGGGTCCTGGACGACGATAGGCGCGTTTCCACGCGCCGAGCCTTAACCACTCTGCATTTTTGTGACGGGCAAAAATACCACGTCACAATATATAAAAGGCAAAGTCCTGACTGACTGACTCATCATCGCCTAGCCTAAACCGCTAAATGTAGAAACGTGAAATTTGGAGGGTATGTTGATTTTATTATGTAGGCACCATTTGAGAAGGGATTTTTCGAAATTCATCCCCGAAGGGTCGAAAAAGAGTGGCAAAGTTTGTATGGAAATTTTAAAAAATCTGGTCGGATTTACTTGAAATTTTGTATTTATGCTTCTTGATACAATTAATGAAACAGGTATTTCAGCGCTTATATAAATTCAGCCCCTAAGGGGAGAAAGGGGGTTGCAATGCTTGTATGAAAAATAAAAAAAAATCGGGTCGAATTTACTTGAAACTTTGTTTAACTATTCTTACACACAATTAATGAAATTCCAGCGTTTTTGGAAATCCAATCCTTAAGGGAAAAAGAGGGTAGCAAAGTTTGTATGCTAAAAAATAAAACAGTTCTGTGACTGACTGACTGACTGACATATAGACAACGCACAGCCTGAACCGCTGAAGATAGAACATGACATTTGGAAGATATGTTCCTCACAACGTGTAGCGGTGCATTAAGGTGCAACCCCTAAGAGGATGAAATGGCATGTAAAAGTTTGTGTGGAAAATTGTAGTCCTTGCGTGTATCAATTGAAAACTCGGTATAAATATTTTTCAAAACAAACAATAAAACTCCTTATAAGGGGTGCAACTGTTCATGAAGTTTCTATGGGCCAAATTGCACGCGGGCGATGCCGCGGGCGGAAGCTACTTTAGTATGGAAATCATTAGATATAAATGTGGCCAGCCTGTTATCTCCATAAAGTGGTGCAAAGATTAGCCGATTTTTAAAGTCGTTATTTTTCTGTTAAAAGTTCGGTAACTTGGCTTCAAATTTCACTAGTATACTAGGATGTATTTTTACTTAATTGTAGATGAAAATCAGTTGATTGTTAAATATTCGAGTTCATGAAAGGAATACCTTAAAAATCGATTTGAATCGCATCACTGAAAATCCACTGTATTATCGATGGTTATTTATTTCATCGCTCTTTGACATAATATCAGTACACGCGTACATGCTCACGAAGCCCAATGTGCCGAGCTTTTTCTCGCAACTTTTTACACATTTTCAGTTCGAACGTGGCAAGAATTTTCAAGCGGCGTTCATCAGGAAACAGCCCAGAATCGAATCGGATCCCAATGAGCGGTTTCCTCAACAAATCCTTATAGAGGTGTGGGTGCATCTTAGGACTCCCCAATAAATTTGTGCAGAATCACGAAAGGATATTTTTTTTGGGGATATCCAACAAATTCCGTTCGAAAATTTCAAATAAAAATTCTCCAACGACGTCAATCGGGAAATAGCGCGGAATCCACTTGGATTTCAATGTGGACTCTGTACATACGGCATCTCTATCAAATCCCTATAGGGGTGTGTTAGGATCTAGGGACTCCCCAAGAAATTTCTGCACAGGTTCAACGTCAGTGGAGTATAAATATTTTCGTACGTCTACGGTCTTATGAATACGTTAACCACCATACCGAATTCAATATATATTCAGACAAACAATGTTAAACAATAACGGCGTCTCTAGAGATGCCGTTTTGTTTGGATTTTTTTTTGGATACGATGATTTGCTCTTTTTTCTTTCTTTACCTAGATAAAGAAAAAAAAGCAAATCATCGTACTTTTGCCCTGGAAAGCTGTGAAAACCGGACACTCTCATGGTAACCAAAGGTAAGATAAGTAATACGGAAAACTTGTTGATCATATAGGGCCCTCGACTACAATGATTCAAAAATAGATTTTGCATGGACTTTTAAGTGCTGTACAAGTTTGAATATCGTTCGGCTAAAATTGAATTCAGCACGATTGTACACGTTGGATTGACTTTCTAAATCAATTTAAAGTGCTCCAAATGTGAACTTTGCTATATAGACTCATGTCCGAAAATTAGCAGTCAAAGTTACGACATAAATGGCAGCTTTATATTTGTATTGAGGATGCTTCGCGTTATCTGTTCCGAAATTGTAAGATTGCGCGGCTTGATGGACCTGCCACGTTTTGTCGCTTGTAAGCCATACTGATAGAATGTGAATTGTACTCAACACACAACTTCAGCTGCAGCAAAATATCAGCGATGAGAGCGACAATTTGTGTCTCCATAAAGCATTGTTGTCGCCATCGAATATAGAGCTGAGAAAATGCTTGTTGTTAGCCCAAAATCATCGTATTACGCTGCATACAAAGTATGAAGCCCCCGCAGTGGTATACCAGAATATTTCGAATAGCTGTATACGGAATCATCAAGGTTGCGCTGCTAAAGTGGAATGCGATGGGAGATACGATATATTTCAAAGATCAAAAGAGAAGTATGGCATCGAGTATAAATATTATATTGGCGACGAAAGTGCAACAATGTTTTTGGCTATTCAACATTTTAAACTATATGAACCACATTTTATAATTTCTAAGGAAAAATTTGTTGGCTACGTTGACAAATGTATGGGTACTACACTGCGCAATGTGAAGCAAGGAGAATATTTCCATTGTCTTGGGGGCAAAGACAAATAAAACATAGCTCTAATAAAAGAGCTGGTATTGTCCTACGGCAAAACAATTAGGAGCAATAATTTAGTGGAAAGTCCGAAAAACATAATATTGGTCACATTTCACTAAAAATGTTTGACCGGTGACAATTCACAGCATGATTATTGTCCCCCTGGACCAGGTAGCTGGAGTGCCTGACAAGTAGCTGCGCAAACTGGCATATGCGCGGGTTATAAACACAAGCCAGCATTATATATCCATTTTCAAAAAGTGGTCAAACCAATTGAGTTGTGAAATTATTTTTCTTTTTTCATTGTAAAGATCATGTGCGGTTTTTAAAGCAAGGTATTTTTCTTTTTTTTTCAACAATTAACAACGATATAGCACTTTGAAATTGTTGTTCTCGTTCGGCTCGGCAAAAACGCGTCGAGAGCATCCGAAGTTACCCGAACGCTCGGTGACGTCACCGTTCGAATGCCGGCATACGAACTACTCGTGTAATATGAATATTCTATCAACGATGGCAACAATAAAATCGTATACGAATTGTTTCGTTCCTCGTTGTAAAAATACGACGAAAAGTGCCCCTAATAGGTATTTCTGAATGTGCCACAAGACATAAGACGTCGAAATCTGTTCTTTGATGCAGCACGACGTTTCAACCCGAAATCATCGTCCGCTTATTTTTCCTGTGAAGATCACTTTGATGTCAGTGTAAACGTGTTATAACATAAACTGTATTGCAATATATATTTTTTTAATACGTCGTTCTAAAAATGCTTATGATACGTAGCGGCAATAACTGACACAATTTATCAAGCCTCTCCTAACCTACAAATGTTCAGTTATCCACGGTCGGTAAATTACTCAAATTTGCTTTTACAAATCCACTTTCACGCATCGTTGCATGAAAATTAAACTAGTTTTCGACTTTTTCAGTATGCTCGAGATGTTTTCAGATGTAAAATGACACCAAATTTCACATTTGTGTACACTTGCGTGTAAGCCGTATACATAGCCTATTCGGTCGCGTTCGAACGGTAACGTCAGAAGCGCCAGGGCCGATAGCGTGGCATTTCGCGCCAACATCTACAATTTGAATTATCGTGATATAAAATTAATTAATCATTATCTTTAGAATTATTTCTAAGAAAAACCCTTTTGACATTCTGTTTTATTATCACAAAAGGTCGATTCTAAAAAAATCGATTTTTTTTTTTGACAACTCAATTACGAGGCGCTTTGAAGACAATACCTATTAGAGTAATGCGTGCAGCGCTTCATGCAAAACTCCAATGAAATATTTAATTTGCTAGTGTGAAAAACAGCGAGAAAAGAAATTCACTGATGCTTATAGTCAATTACTGCGAATCGGCGCGCATGTATCTGACTTAGCCGGAAAACAAAACTCATATTTCGTGGAAGAGGCGCAGTCACCGAAAGATCAAGGGACCAGTATATTGCAGGCAACAAGGGCAAAAAACCTTGCTGCAGCTGCAACTGAAACTGGCATTGATATATATACTTTATTCTATTTTACAGATTTTTTTTTTAATACGCTCGCATTCTAACCAAAATATTGTACCGAAAGTAAAAAAAAAAGTTCATTCTGCTTGAGTTGATTCACATTAAATTAGGGTACTTTGGTATGTAAGAGTTTTTACGGAAGAAAAAACGTCAAGAAGAATAAAGAGAAAAGAAACGAAAATTGGCAGTTTTGGGAGATTTGAATACAAGTCCACGTTGCAAAAATATAGTTTTTCCTACAAAAAAAATAAGTTTACCTTACATTTACATCCGTGAGACTATAGTTTTTTTTTATACATATAATATAATCTAACATTGTGTGTAATTGCGTAAGTGCGTATGTGGGTTTGCGCGAATGCGTGCCCGTATATGAGGCATTCCACGCTATTTCACCTAGCCCGTGACTCCGACCACTTTCTATTTTTCTAATTTATTTTCGTAAAATTGTACCCCATGAAAGGAATATCCATACCAATTTGTACATTTTTATTTATTCTCTTTTAGGAGTTATAATATTCCAATAAATGTCGATTTCGGATGGTTTGGAAACGATTAAACGCTGATAACTCCTGAACTAATTGATATATCGACAAATGTCTATATATAATTTTTTTTTTATTTTGAATCATACGTTCATGAAAAATATGAAAAAAATATCAATTATACTGGACTACGTATTTTTGCTTTGAAAATGAAAAATATTTTTTTAAAGATGATTGCCACTTTTTTCAAATTCTCTAAAATAGATGGACCTATTCAATTATTTTTAATACTAGTCTCATCGTGGGCCCATTTTTCCTTCTATTTTTTTTCGAATTAGTCATATTTTTTCAGAAGATTAAATTAAGAATTTTATGGGAATACGTGAATTAAAAAATTTCACTCTTGTTTTGATTCACGTATTCCCATGTATGTTAATTCTTAATTTTGCTCATTTTATTTACGAAAATAATAGAAACTAGAATAGTCATGACTATTAGATCCGATTGAAAATTGGATAAATTTGATTTCCATTTGTATAATGAAAACCGATGATTTAAGTTTCTGTAACCTGCGAATTGAGTAATTAAGAAGACGAACTCTAATGCCGAGCTTTTTTTCTTGACCCTACACGCCAAGTCGTTGCACACCATTTCCAGTCCACTTGTGTGGTACATACATTGTACTTTTATATAGCGGTGATCCAAACTTTATTGTTATAATAGTAATATAATTATTTCAATAAAATAAGATATGTAGAAAAATAGTATTCCCAAGGTATAACAATTTTGTTTACAACATTTCTAGTAAGCTTGCTTGGCTATTTTATAAAAAGTTATTTGACTTTTTTACACATTTTAATGGAAAAAGTATAATGAACCATTGTTTAATTAAATTTTTTGGTTAAATTAGCAAATTTTGATATGGCTAAACAAACGATAATATTTTTGGGGGATTTTTTTTATTAATTGGCGTTCTTTTTTCACTTTTTAAAAGTTTGTTAAAAGGGATTATTATTAGTGAAAAATATTAATTTTGCACAAAAAATTTCTTTTTCGTCGATTCCAGCACAAATTAGAAATAAATTGTTTCAAGCCTGTCGAAGCCGAATTGGAAATCACAAATCATTAATAGCATTATTGGAGATTAAAATGATAAAAATCTTCTGAAAAAAATTTGTTTAATTCGAAAAAAATACAAGGAAAATGGGCCCACGATGAAACTAATCTTAAAAATCATAGAATGGGTCACTCCATTTTATAGAATATTTCGAAAATAATACAAAATGGCAATCATCTTTAAAAAAATGGTTTTCCCTTTCGAAGCAAAAAATACGTGGTCCAGTATAATTGATAATTTTTTAAATATTTTTTCATGAAAGTATGCTTCGAAATGAGAAGAAATGATATACTAATGTTTGTCGATATCTCAATATCGACAAGTTCAGGAGTTATCAGCATTTAAACGTTAGCAAAACTTCCGAAATCAACATTTTTTGGAATACTCCTGACATTTTTTGGAAAACTCCTGAGAAATAAGAGCTAAAATCTAAAAATTAGTGTAGATATTCCTTTCATGGAGTACAATTTTATAAAAAAAATGTCAGGAAAATAAAAAATGGTCGGGGTCACGGGCTAGGTGAAATGGCGTGGAATGCCTCATATACAATTTGAATGTTCTTTGCGAAGTGCGTTGAACCTCCTATTGGGCATACCATTTAGTGTATATATTTTTTAACCAAGTAAAAGCCGAAAATAGGATACTGATAACTGATCTATAACTGATACAGGTATGTAAGGATACTGATAACTGATCTAATCTCTGGAAGTTACCGAAAAAAATCAACGCAATCGGAAGTGCACTGAAAATCCAAGTATGTTATATGATACACGTAAAGTGTGTAATTTTAGAAACGAACACGTGTAAAAACCATAGGCAACTTAAAACAACACGCTTAAGTGTGTTATATAAAATTTAAACACTTTTAATGTGTATTTTCAAACGCTTTAAACGCATTGAATTTTAACACGTTATTACTGCGTTATGCGAAACATGTAACACGTGTAAATGCAGACATTTGCACGTTTGGATATCAAATGTGTCTTAAATAACGCGTTTATATGTATTATACAGTAAAGTTGAGAACACACACACACACACATATATATATATTTGTGAGGAATTGATCCGCATTAAATATCTTAAAATGTATATGTGAGTTGTAAAATACTTAATACTAGAATGACATGTCAATTTCAAGATATACAGTGGGTGAAAAAAGTATTTGCATACAAATACTTTCATCTGCAATCGGCGAAATCTCTGAATGCTTGCGAAGCAAATGTCTACGAAACGATCTCCATTTTGTGAATGGACCACCACATCCGCTCTGTGTACACTGCACCCTAAATTGTGGGGCATGTTGGTGGTTTCGTACATAATGTTTCATCAAGCCATTGTACACTGCCCATTTGAAAAAGCACATACACTGGAAGTAATTTTCTGATGTTATGCTGTCCATAATAATTTCTTGAAGCTTGTACTGTTTACCGCTTCAACTAAAGAACACTCGATAGTTGCAACAAATTGATTAGGATTTAGCACTTAATGGAATTTCTGGTTGAAACAAAGAAATTGACGTGATATTCGGTGTACTAGAAACCAAACAAACGCGTCATAATACCTTTGTTTACGGTAGTTCGGCAGACCACAAAGCCACTTTTTCGTTCGTCATAACGTAAGTTCTCGACCAATCATGTTACTCGACTGTACGGTTGTACGATAGCTGACTAACCCGATTGGCCAACACGAGGCGTATGTGGCGGCTCCAACCGTAGATGCCGCGCTGCGATCGCATAGTTTGTCTCTGTCGCGCACACACAGTATCGCGATGCTCTCTTCGCCGTGAAAATTTGCGGGACGCGCGTGTTCTATTTTACGCGCGCAATATTACGTGGTTATTTCATAGTTGTATTATCTTAGTTAAAACAATGATTGAAAAAGTGTATCGTCAGATTCTCCAATATGGAGAAACGAGTTTATTGTTTCATTCACCCATGCTGCAAATGTGTGAAATACGTTGTTAAGGAAAACGTATCAGAGTTAGAGGTTATTCGTGAGAGTTTAACCGCCGCGTGCAAGACCGACGCCCACCTTGCCGCGATGATAAAAGAAAAAATGATTGTTTTGCAAAAAAAGGATACCGATCAAGAGGATGGGTGGTGTGATCTCAACGACAGTGGAAGACAAAACATTGTGGAAGACAAAAGTAGAGTCAGAGTACTTTTAATTTCAACGGCCTCAAACAATGTGCTTACTTCATCGAGCATGCCGAATTTCAATCCCGAAAACGCGCATGCCGGCAATTCGATGGAATTGGATTTGGAAGTGTTATATGCGGAATCGTCGACTGCCGATAAAAATATCGTGGTGATCCATGAGAGCACCGGAGCTTCTCAAAAAATCATTGAAAAACACGATAACGTTCCCAGCATAGCATGTGAAGTTACCGAGTCGGTAATAATTTAATGTGATTTTTATAAAACAGTACTTTTTCTGTTGCACATTGGCTATGAACATCAGATTGTATTGAAAAAGGAAATATAAATTTTTTCTTGTGTGATAGCTTCCGTTGGAGAAAGACGAGCGTACTTTCACAGAAACGTTGTTTAAAAGTCATGAAAACAAAAAGAAAGATTCGTTCAATGAGACGAAAAAAGACCACTTGGTACTAAAAAAGGCAGAATTCCTTATCCAGCAACTTTATCACCATTGACCTTCGGACTTGGAAGAAAGACTCAACAACATGGGAATCGAAAAATCGCAAAGACAATTCATTCGATTTTGGGGCACATATTTGTGGCAGCAAACGTTCGGACAGCCATCGAAAGATGATTATCATAATTTAGCCTCAGCTATCGTGTCAGGGCATCCCCTACTCAGTGGAGGTTCAAATGGAAATGTAAGATAAAGTATATTTCTTGCAAAGTATATTTTATGAAGTTATAGTTTTTGTAAGAGAATATCTCTAAATTATTTTTTATTTATGCATGCTACTTTCTTCAATATCTTCATATTCTTGGCGTCTTCAATAATTAACTTTATTCGGATTTTATTTTGTTTTATTAATTTACGGATTCAAAAATCGGGCGCCAGGGAATATTTTCAGTCATTTCTGTACAGGAGAAACAAAAGTACAAATGAAGTCCATTGTTAAAAAGTGTTCTTTATGAGCGTAAAAATCTCAATGCCTCTACATGGTTATTTTTCCGGGTATTGTGAGAAATCAACTCAGTACATTGATAAGAAACCGAAGGGCGAATGAAAAACTGAAAATCAACGCAAAAAAAGGAATCATTCTGGAACCAGTTGGAACCGCCCCGACCACCAAGGCATCGCTCCCTGTCGATATGTAAGTGCAATCATGCAAACTCCATATCCATAAACATTGATCTTTATTCCTTTATTTTATGATTCATGGACTAAAATTTGACTATAGGAAGAACATGGTAGAAACTGACGTCGAAAAGGCACTGGCAGAGTTGAAAAAATGTGTACCTGGGCGAAATATATCACACATAAAACGACTGTTAAATGTAACGCAGTACAGCCGCCGACCATGGATCGAACATGAAGCTGGTAGGATAACTGACGTTGTAGAAAAATATCCGCCACTGAAAGATTACGAAATGGTAACTACTGCCGTTTTTAACGATATTTCGAAAATATCTATTCAATTCTGCGTTATGATTATTTTCCGTAAAATTCTATTAAGCCTAACATTAACAGATTCACAAAGACACGATCACTTGATATCTAAGACTATTTTAGTTGAAATGGTTATTCCTTATATGTTAATGTTCCGTCCGTAATATATAAATAATGTTTGAGTGCATCCCGATTATTCAGAAAAAATCTGAAGACGTATTCGATCAGATCAAGAAGCTGATGACTGAACTAAGAGAATATTATTCTGCGAATGAAGATATTGAAATTGAAAACTTGGATACAGTCAGTTCAAAAACAGAAGCTCTTATCCTGGTGAAATTTTGTGATGACATGGCAGTGAGACGACTTCAGACAAAAATTTCATCGCTGTTTACATTGAAACAGGTATTTTCAATCGAATCACTGTTTGTGAAAATATCGGTTCTATACGTTGATGTAATTGTAAGGGGTCCTTTGTTAGTTTTGCTATTTTGGCGAAATTTCTTTTATAGCCGCTTGTATTCACTAAAACTACTTAAAAAATCATATTCTTGGGAAAAAATGTCGATAAAAAATAAATATCGATACAAACAACCATGATAACGTTCATATTATACGAATAAATGGCTATACTAAATTAGCATAAACAAATGAATAAAATATCAGACAAAACAAACGTCGTTTACGTCAATACGTAAACGATGAATCGAGAATTACACAAAACCTCTAACAATTTAGGGGTTTTGTGTAATTCTCCATTCTAATAAATTGTTTTATTAATTGATATTTTCACAAAATTAAATATCAACGATTAGAAAGTCCTGTAACTTAAATTGTTAATGATTTTCAGATTTCAACTTCAACTCAATGTCTCGTGACGGTTGAAAATGAAGCCCCGCGAATAGTTTTGTACATCGACAACGACGAACTTGCTCAAGCATTCATCGTGGCTGACGAAAAAATCAGAATCACTATCCCCGACCCTACTGTATCCAGAGCTATCGGTGGATTGGTAGCATCGTATTGGCACAACATAGCAAATGCTTGGCACAGAGCACTTCCATCAGGCTATGCGAGTGCTCTTGAATTTCTTGCCTTCAAAATTCTTCAGGCGCCGTTTCAAAACAACTCCACTGCAGCCAAATTTAAGCGCAAGCTCGATAACTTCAAGGCTCAGCGTAATCTGTGAGCAACTGTCTATCAGTTAATTAATAAATTATAATACGTGGTAAAAGAAAACTTATATTCATACTATTCATTGTGATATTCACTTATTAATGAATGTACGAATTACATTCGTATTTAATTTAAATTACTTGAGAGTCCTATTTCTATTTAAGTTGAACAGAAATTATATATTTGATGATTTCATTTTATGATGTTATCTAATTTTAATAATTTGAGATGCGCGAAAAACGTTATTGTTTAAATATGACCTTAATTTCTCATTTTTAATAACTAAATCTCCCAAGCAAACATTTTCTATACATTTCTTATTTACAATGTTCACCCAACCTGCATAATATAGTTTTAAAACGTGACAAATAATACGGGTCAAACGATAAAAAAATTACACGTTTATAACATATAAAAATAATCTTATAACACACCTAAAACGCATAGAAATAACACACTTAAGTGTGTAATATAAAACGCATAAAGCGTGTTCCGAAATTACACACTCGGAAATGTGTAAAAAGTGACCACAAGGAAATAACACGTTTAAGTGTGTTAAAACAACACACTTGGATTTGCAGTGTGGTGGTCGATACGGAGATACATTCAACTAATTTAGCTTAAACGTATTCATTGAGATGCCTATCCCCTGTGAAATAATCGAGAAAAAAACACAGTAACAAGCAGTGGCAAAGAAAGAGCTCAATGTCGATCTTGTTAAGAGCAGAAGCTTCACAAATTTCGAAGAATGTAGTATGTTTTCTAATTTTAAAAAACAATTTTTATTATTCAGAGGAACTTTCCAGGTTACAGGAATATTTTCTAGTATAATTGCCCTATTTTTTCAATCCTCATACCCCGAAAAAAATAGATCGGGACGATAGAATTCAATGATCTATCAAATACCATTTTTGTTCCCTTATATACGTCGGGATTCCCAGTTTGACGGATACTTATGTTCAACGAACGCTTGGATTTCGTGCTTATATAGCTCCTTGAACACAATATGATACATTAACGACAGACATAGGCAGATAATTACACGGTTTTACATAATCATTTGATTAGGTACAAAAGAGGGGGGCACATCGACAGAGCTATGTTGACATTTTCTAGCTGTGTGGGGGAACTATCAAGGCTTCCCAAAGCGCTGACATTGTCAGTCAGTGAACATGTAAACGGGCTGAAGACGCGCACACCAGCTCAATGTGTAGCCATCGCGCTAATAACCTAGTCGCAGATACCGGCCATTTCAGACCTATTCGATCTAGGCAATATTTTAAAATAAATTTTGTTTTTAGCTTTTAGTGCTTCCAACGATCTGTAGCGGATTTGTTTACTATGTTTGAATTTTCAATTTAGTTGGCACGAAGCGAGTTTCTAAATCAAAACTGTTAGTATTTTTTCATTTTTCTAATACGTTCATAATAACATCGCCAAAGAACTCGCAATCGCCGCATTATTTCAGCATACGAATATCACAGAAGGACGCCAAGAGGTATTTGTTTTATCAACTTTTCCGATTATATGTCGGATATCTCAATTTTCTTAAGGGGGGAGATACCTTTACAAAGTTAAAAATCGATGATTTTGTGGAATTGTTTTGGAAGGGAAATAATTATTACAGATTCTTTTAACTTGAGCATTTATTAGGGTGTACTTCGATCTACCAAAGTGGATGTTTCAAAATACAAAAAAATAAGAAATGGCTGAAATATCTCGCTGGCTTTGGAGCAGGTCGACTCGGGATTTCGAAAATGGCATACACTCTGGTGTTCGTCGTTTTCATCTGAAACCAATATGGTTAAAGATTTTTATTGAAAACATTCATAGCTCGTCTGTAAGCCTAAAAAACAAGTAAAAAATATAAAATTGGAAAAATTATACAATCTTTAAATAGACATTGCGATTTTTTATGAAATTTATCTTATATTTTGATATGGAAGAGTGCGTTTTTTTGGCCGATTCTTCAAAACAATTAGGCTTACAGACAAGGTAGTGATGTTGTTCAATCATGTGCCAAATTTGGTTAAGATTGTTTGAATAGTTTTTACGTGAGGATGCAAGCCAATTTGAAATAAGTCGTTTTGAGTAAAACACGTTTAAAGTTTGGTCACGGAAAAAGTCAATGATAACAATTATTTACCGACTTAGCAGCGATTCCAGGGCCATATACTAAGCTTTCAGCTTCGTCAAAGAATTTATTTTCTTCGGCCATCTAATTTTTCTGTGCTTTTCGAGCCTCTTTGGTCGATAAAGAGCTACGCCGCTCCTGTCGATGCACCCGTCGAGCGTCGGCGCTGTTGGCGTAATTTTTGCACTGAGTTCCAATTATGACATCCAATGCGAGCATGGTTTTCAAAATCGATGTTTATCCTCCGTTGAATAGTCCAGCCGGAAGATAGGATGCAATTTCGACGATTTTCAAATCAGAATTCAAGTGCTTCGGAGCCAAGATCCAAATCGTTGAGTTGAAACTTTCATTGGCATTTTGAGTATTTTAAGCATGCTCAAAAATAACGGTGGATGCATTTGGAAACAATAGAGTATAATAGGTAGGTAGCCCCGTCGGTAAAGCACGACTATGCATGCAGTTGATGCAGTGTCCTCAGGCATCGGGAAGTTGTGTCACCTTTGTGGCTATAACTGCCGAAGGGCTTCGAAATTTGGTTCAAAATTTTAGTACGATATTTTTGAGACATTGGACTGATGTTTTATGAGGGGAAAAAAATTGATTGTTTGAAAGTAGTAAAGGTATCTCCCCCCTCAAGAGAAAGTCATAATGAACTGTGTGTCGATACAAAAATCATTTTAACGAAATAAATCATTTTTAAAGTATTCCTGTCATTCCTTTTATCATATCGATGTCTCATTCCTCATTATTATTATAATATGAAATAGTTTTTAAAATACGATGCCTCAGAAGTAGAACTGGCTGCATAACATTCCCTAGCCCATTATCGACAATTTTTTTTTTAATGGCGTTAAGAATAGAAGGTTCGGCTTCTTGGTCAAAAATACCGCAGTGAAAAAGAAAATTTTGTAACTGAGAATAGGTGCATTTCAAATTGCCGTATAAAAAATGATCGCGTCGGTCTGCAGCATAACATTTTTGCTACATAAAAATTCTCATTGAGGCTAAATTTCTGTGAATAACGACTATGGAATAAAATTCGCCGAGTATATTCGTGCAATATTTATAGTTACTCTCTTAAGAGTAATTACTGACATAACTTCAGAAATCGAGCTCATACGTTATTCTTGTAAACGGAAAAAAAAGGATCATAATTTGCTCATGAATACTATTTTGACAACGCTTAACGTCGAATTACCGATTTGAAAAGTTTTGGATCGATATTCTCTGATGATAAACGTTCTTTGCCTGAATACACATATGCTTCAGTAATAATAATTAGTCAAAAGTAATAATGATTTCTCAAAAAAGAAGTATAAAAACTTATAGTAAGTACTTTAAAAATCTCTCCGTTATACTTTTCTTTAAAATACGTAGAAATGTATTTTTTTTAATATTAAAATAAAATTGAAATTGCACGACCCAAGTTATGATACCTACCCCGAGGTGACAAAAACGCGGCATGATATTTTTTTCACTTCGTGTCATACAAGATTCATAAAATAAACGAAGAATAAGGTAAAAAAAGGTTTTAGAATTTAATTTGCCAGCTACAGAACTCTGCTCGACCGTTAATTTATTCAGAACCATACATATACAATATAACCAATGTTGGAGGGCATAACGTTTGTTCACAACAGGAAGTTGTATTCATTTAAAAAATTATGGACTCTTCTATCTGAATTCCATCTAGTTCACGTGTTTGAGTTCAAATTATTTCATTGTATAAGAGTAATTGATAATGTTAACATTTTGACTTTACGTTTATTTGATTACACCCCAAATTATTTCTGGATTTAAAAACGACTGATCTGCAATATTTGAATATCGCGCTTAGCGAGCAATGTCATCATTTCGTGCATTACGAGACTTAACATTCTCCGTTAATGAATAATGCACAACAGCTTTTACCTGAAAACTGACACGCCACGTTTTTATTACTTAAGACCATTATGAGTCGATTCGTACCATATGACTTTTATTTACTTTTTTACTGCATTTATAAGGGTTTCAAAGTAAAGGTTTATGCATGGATTTCCGAGTACATGATGTAAGTTTTATTTATTTTTATGTCTTTGCACTATCATTGTTTCCGTTATCCAGTAGCTGGTTACTTGTACGTATCGAAAAATTCTATTTTCTCCATATTCGGTTAATATTATTCGGTAGCTTTTCGTAATAAGATTATTTTTTGTTTCATAACCTCAAGAGGCCACCTTGTGTTTTGATATACTTTTTTATTGTGTTTCATCAAGTTAATAAAATCTAATAATTATGGGCTCTTGATATCATATTTCTTACTTTACGATTCTTGAAAATATCGATTTTTCGTTATCTTCAATCACGGCGAAAAAATCCATACTTCTGGCATTTCTATACCTAACGATATGAAGTTCTTATTGCATCCAATCGATAAAAGCACGATTAATATTTTTGGCTGCTTAATGTCTAATGATATGAATTTCTCGTTATCTTTGTTTCCACCCAACTGATAAACATTTCAGAATTTGTTCACTCAAAAATGTCAACTTTTCAACATATCTACATAGATCGAATTGTATGTGTATAATGTGCCACTGGAAAAACTGACTTACGGGATTTTCAGAATCATCCATACTAGTACGTTATGACACGAGGACTCGTATGATTGCAATACTCGCCTTCGGCTCGTGCTGCAAACTCACACTCGTTGGAAAAAGTTTCTTCGTCGAGTATTATACGAAATTTTATTTTACGAGTTGTGAAATTGTGGGTTTTACGCACGCCTCACGTGCGTAAAACGTCCATTATCGTACCGAGTGGAATAAAAGTTCTTGCGTTTGAAGTACAGGTATTAGAACATTGGGCGTGTGGATTACATTATTTAACACACGTAACATTTTACATTCGGTTCAGTGCCGGTCAGTGCAGTGCTTCTATGTGAAACACCGATTTGATCGCCGATCACTCTCAACTTAGGGAGTCAATGTCACCCCTGCGGTGTCTGCTAAAAAGTCTGTATTTTTGTTTAGTTTTGCAAAACTTACAATGTATATCAAAGCCAATAAAATCCCCATCAGACACTTCGGGAGGCTTTCTGGTTAGCATGGATGTTGAAACAAATAGCGACGGTATTGACATAGTAGTTTGTTGCATTGGAACCCGCTGTACGACTATAGGTGCCTCTAGATGGTTCATACTTTAGTACGGACAAATGTTAAAAATTGAACAAGTTAAAAATTAAACGTAACAGGATGTTTTCTCAATGTATATTTCGATTTGAAAACTCTGTATCTCAGCAATTGCTAAGACAGACTCATGCTGAATTCACACCATCCGAAACTATGCGAAGTTATTGATTTTGACGATTCAAAAGTGTCTATTGCAACCCTTATAACCAGCAACAACCAGTTCAGTTAAAGAAATTTGAAGATGCAAAGTTTACTGGTTGACAACTCTCCTTGAATATTTAAAAAAATGGCCGAAGTGCTCAATGTTGACAAGTCAGTTGACAACAGTATTCTGACGTTTGCATTCATGGGGAAGATACAAGAACAAAAAAAAATGGCTGTCACACGAGCCGAGCCAGAACTCCATTGGAAGTCGACTAAATATCAGCACTGGCACAGAAAAAAAAAGTTATTTTGTAGCGTATTATAACTGGGGACAAAAAGTGGATTTATTTAAAAAATCCTTAACGCAGAAATTAATCGTGGCCAACCATCAACGTTGACACCAAAATTGATTATCTATAGTCACAAGGCATGCTATGAATCTCCCCACACAATCCTGCCCATATCTCACCAGATATGGACGGGGTAGTGCGTGATGAGCTCTTAAAAACCAAAGATAGAGTCACCCGCCGAGCATTACCAACAGCAGCTGGAGCATATAAACTATAATTTAATTGAAAAAGGCAATCAGTAGCATCGCTTCGCCTAAAGGTGATTCTGCTGCCCGACAACTCTCGGGCCTACATTGCATTGGGGAGTGAAAAAATCACTGATGGAACTAGAATAGGCAGCCCTTCACCAAGTATACTCTCCGGACCCCGCCCCAAATGCTTATCAATCATTTCGGTCGATGCAACACATCTCAGAAGTTAACACAGTTTTGTAATTTGGAAGAAGTCCAACAATGAATAGATGGGTGGACAGCGTCAAAAGAAGAGGCATTTTTTCGACATGGGATTAAACTTTTGCCAGAAAGGTGGAAAGAAGTAGTCGGAAGAAAAACATCGGAAGAAAAATACTTTGTTTTATGTAGCCCAACTAGTTTTCAGAATATAAATGCTCAAAACGGAACAGAACAGCGGATTTCAATGCAATCACCTAACATTTATAATTTTACTGGCAATATGTATTAGAACGGCAGTTTACGAGTGTTTTTATATCCAGAACTAATTCTGTTGTTCTGTACTGGATACAAACGCATTTGTTAGATGAGACATAATCAATTTTAGGAAATCATGCAAAAGTTACTGCGCCTTAGCAAAGAACCAACGTTTCACATTTTGCAGTACGAGCGTAAAGTTTTTAATTTAACTAGGTTGATTAAAAATGAGACATAATAAATTTTAGGACGCCATCCAAAAATTATTGCGCTTCGGCAAAGAACTCACGTTCTATATTTTGCAGTAGGACGGTGAAGTTTTAGATTTGAAGATGTAATTTTTCTATGTAAATGGTTTTTAGAATAGCGTTTTGGCTAACTAATGATATGTCTACATGTGATATACACTGCCGGCCAAAAGTTTGAGTACATCAGTCGAAATTTCTTGTCGCACTAAAAGTTAGATAGCGGACTCAAAAATAAAGATAATCAAATTTCCCAAGCGGCGTTTTAAAGAGGACCAATTTACCTTCATTTTGCCGCTTTAGAAAAATGTTTACAATTTTTTTTGGGCCCGGTACGCCTTTTTGAAAATGGCTATTTTTCAGCTTTTTTTTTCACGTCTAAAACTGCCCGTATAACTTCCGGCGAATTTTTTCGCCCGTTCTTTCCATGATAAACTTGAAGAGGGTATCAAAACCTACATTTTCGTTTTTCAGAAAGTTTCGTACGATTTTTTTTCACCCCAGTATTGCATTTTTAGCTAAAAAAGACATGTTTAAGAATAATAGGCATCGTCCAATAACTATGGGGTTTCAGAGAAAATATCAAGAAGATAAAAAGTTGCATAGGTCCACACTGAAGTAACCAGAATTTTTTCAGAATTTTTTTTGAATTTTTTTTTTTTTCACAATTTTTGGTCGTGACTCTGATGAGTAGAGGGGCTCCATTTGGGAATTATGGGGTCTAGGACAATCTGTCAAGAAAGAAAATTTGTTTACTTTTTTATTTTTAATTAACTACAATTTTTTCAGAATTTTTTAAAAAATTATTTTAACAATTTTTTCAGAATTTTTTAAAATATTATTTTAACAATTTTTTCGACTAGAACTCAATCATCTCGACATTCATTTTTTTTGCGATAATTCAATATGATATGCCTTGATTGCGTAAAGTAATAATCATGCCTCGTTTTTTAATACGAAGTTCTCTATATTCAGTCAATTTTACACGTTAAAACTTTTTGGAGCAGGAAAAGTTTAAAAAAATTCTCAGATAAACTCAACCGAGAATGATTCTCCAAGTTCTAGTCGAAAAAATTGTTAAAATAATATTCAAAAAAAATTCCGAAAAAATTGTTAAAATAATGTTTAAAAAAATTCTGAAAAAATTGTAGTTAATTAAAACGAAAAAGTAAACAATTTTTCTTTCTTGATAGATTGCCCTAGACCCCATAATTCCCAAATAGAGCCCCTCCACTCATCAGAGTCCCGGCCCGAAATTGTAAAAAAAAAAATTTCAAAAAAAATTCTGAAAAAATTCTGGCTACTTCAGTGTGAACCTATGCAACTTTTTACTCTCTTGACATTTTCTCGGAAACCCCATAGTTATTGGGGTCTATTTTTCTAAAACATGGCTTTTTTAGCTAAGAATGCAATACTGGGGCGAAAAAAAATCGTACGAAACTTTCTAAAAAACGAAAATGTAGGTTTTGATACCCTCTTTAAGTTTGTCATGGAAAAAACGAGCGAAGAAATTCGCCAGAAGTTATGCGGGCAGTTTCAGACGTGCAAAAAAAAGCTGAAAAATAGCAATTTTCAAGAAGGCGTACCGGGCCCAAAAAAAATTGTAAAATTTTTTCTAAAAAGGCAAAATGAAGGTAAATTTGTCCTCTTTAAAACGCCCTTTGGGAAATTTGATTATCTTTATTTTTGAGTCCGCTATCTAACTTTTAGTGCGGCAAGAAATTTCGACTGGTGTACTCAAACTTTTGGCCGGCAGTGTATATGGATCAAGTACTAGCCGCACAAGCACATAATATACGAATATCGCATTGAGTGTTAACGATAGAAATTTTGGAAGTCACGAGAGTCAGGTACAGCAGAGTAAATTTCTGAAAAAGTAGATTTAGGCACAATGTTCGAAATCGAGAAACGTGGACAACTCTACATGCCACGTGTAAGGGTAGGAGAGATTATTGACTCCCCATTTATAGGAGGGCGTACGCGGAACGGTTGATGCACAAAGGAATTGTGTGATTCCTTGCGCGAAAGAAATGATAGATGCCGGATATATGCAGGCGAGTGAGATAGATACAAGCAGTGTATGCTTCTTCAAGAAATGAATGAGGTTGAGAATAGAACGTAAGAGAAATAAAATAGGTTTAGTGGGGAAAATAAGCATACAGGAAAGTTAAAGGAGAAGGGGAGAAAAACTATACCTCTAGCTCTACCGAAAATTCATCATTTTATGGAATCTCTTTGGGAGTTTTATTGAAAAAAAATAATCGATATGTATTTATAATACATAAATAATTGTTCTTCAAGAACGAACAAGTTTCTAACAATAACTTTTGTATCAAATAAGACATGATTTATGGTTTTTTATTCTTATGTGATCAGTATGAGATCATAAATATGCAAAACGAAAAAACATTCGTCGGAATAAGTTTTTTTGATAAAAAATAAATGCAGCAATTTATGGCGTTTTAAGGTAAATTCGTTTCATGTTAATTTTTCTTCTAAATTATTCATAAATAATTTATTAAGCCAAATATGCAAAACCTACTAGTTCGCAGATTATGAAGAAAACTATTATAAAAGTAAAAAAACTGATCGAAACTACCTTTGATGTTATCGTGCGGACGGTACAGAAAAACTAAGTTTCAAGAAAAACGTGTATAAGAGTTGAACGTAAAAATCTCATAAATATTTCAGTGCCATTTCAGTTTCGTACTGTGCACATTTTTCTCTACATATTCAGTTGTTTTCTCTGGTATTGTCTAATCTTCGGGTTGTTCGATCTTTTATTTATGTTGAGATACACGAATCCCAGCTTGTTCAAATGGGTCGCTAGCTTTTTCTGTTGCTAGCCCATACTGTTATTATATTCCCCACATCCAATACTTATACCAAGTAATTATGTAGTATTCTTATGTAGCTTGTGCTCCGCCATTGATTGTAGCTGTTACTATATTGATTGCAATTTCTATAATCGAATTGATTTAAACTTAAAGATTGAATTAAAACTTTCGAAAATTCTATATTTTCGAAAGTTTTATTTTTAATTCAATGGTTTTCAATCAGCAGTTACCTCTGAGGAATGTTTGCTTGGAAATTTCAGGCATCCCTCCCGCATTCATATTTCGGGAGATACAGCAGCATTTTAAGGGCATGGCTCACACGTCCAGTCGATGAAAATCAAACTGCCAATTTTTCTCCTAGACGGATGACATTTTGGGCAAACGAAGAGAAACACGTTATTTGTCATTCAACAAAGCGGAAGGTGTTTCTTTTCTTTTTTCCGTAATATCAGCCGTCTCGGAGAATACTGGGAATCTGCAAATCAGCTATCTCTCTCGCACTCATGGCCGCTCGGTCGGTGTGACACGTGTCCTTAAGACTCTTAGGCGTAAACATCCTTTAAATATAGATTATAAAGTCTTTTAAGCATATTTTTTAATATACTTTTCAACCACACAAAATGCCCATAGTTATAACTGTTTTTTCGGTTCTCCAGAGTGGTATTACTCTTTAAGTGTAAGTCATTGCACGAAAACTTACGCATATGGAACCTTAAACACAGGTTTAATTTTCCAGTTAATTCTCCTTAATGATTCGGCTGCCCGGTTCTGCTATACTGTACCGTCATCCGGGCTGTCGTCCTCTTGACGCGTGTCTACATTTATTATTATATCTCCGTCCAAATATAGAATGTATAGAAAATTAAGAAAAAAACAGAATTTATTATGCCTTAGTTAAATTATGAGGCAAATTACAGATACAATATTTACAAAACCATCTAAATATATTGTTCCCTATAACATAGTTACTTATATTCCTAAATTACATTTTTTAATACAGTAAATCTAATAGTGCGCAGCCTACATACTAAGTATAAATCTACAAAATCTACATGCCACATGTGCACGGACGTTACTAGTTTTCTATTGAGATCAAGTGATCGTACAATCTGCTCTTAAATATTGCCAGAGACGGAAATGAGGTTATGTGCACGGGTAGCGAGTGCCAAAAATAACTGGAGATACTAAACGAAATCCGGTACATGGCAGTGCGATGTAGCGGAATGTGAAAGGCTTGAACAGATTGCCGCGAAGATCTGCGAAGTTCACGGTCAAAACCCCTAAATAACTCCACGATATAGGTTGGGACTACTCCATGCAGTATCGAATAGACTAAGGGACTTTGGAAATATATGCGACGATTTTTTACAGAGAGCCAGCCAAGTCGGTGCCGGTAAGGTGAAATATATTCGTCGCGTCGCAAGAGTAGTCGAAATGCGGGAATATCAAGATACAAATCAATTTCGTTCGGAGCTCTACTGATAACGAGTTTCGATGGAATTTAAGTCTGTGTAGGGTGGCAAATACGTTTCGTGAAATGGTGGATACGTGAGCTCTCCAAGAGAGGTCAGCTGCTAGGAGTACTCCAAGGTTACGTTCGAGGTTGCTGAATGGTAGTGGGGTCCCGTTTAGTGAAATGACAAGTAATTCATCGAACTTAATGTTCCTAACTTTGACGTTGGACCCGAGGACCATCACTTTCGATTTATCTAAGTTGAGCTTCAGACCATTTATGATAGAGAAATTGTAAATCGCATTAACTTCCTCATTAATTTTGCCGAGGGCTTCATTCAGGCCACGATGTTCACTCGAACGCCAAATTTGCAAATCGTCGGCGAAAATCATGTGCTCAGAGTACGAGAGGCACTTTGCGATATCGTTTATGAATAAAGAAAATAAAAGGGGCCTAGCACCGATCCCTGGGGTAAGCCGATGTTAATGGTCTTCCATTCTGAGCGATATCCTAACTCGTCGATCACGGATTGAGTGCGACCAGAGAGGTAGGAAGCGACCCTGCCAAGCGCAGGATTCGAAAAGCCGATTAGCTTGAGTTTTATGAGGAGCTGCCAATGAGAAATAGTATTGAAAGCTTTGCTGAAATCGAAAAGTACAATGTTCGTTAACTGCCCAATGTCCGCGGCAAGCCTAACGTCGTCACAAATTTTAAGCAAAGCCGTTTGTGTGGAGTGCCCGCGTCGATAAGCTGACTGTCTACCATCAAGAATGTTATTGTTATCTACGAACAGCATGATCTGATCTTTGACGATGCGTTCAAACAGTCTTGCAGTGGATGATAAGTTCGCAATGGGGCGTGTGTCAGATGGAGAGTTTGGATGTTTAACCTTCAGCAAAGGTCCGATGTAAGCTTTTTTCCAGATCATTGGAAAGTACGCATTTGCGAAGGATGAGGTGAATAAAGAAGCCAATCGATCAGCAATCTGAGTTCGAGCATTCTTCGAGGAGAAATCAAATATGCCGTCGGGACCAGATGCAAGAGATAGAGATACTTTAGCATTCATAGTCCTTGTTACATCGGCTCCGGATATAGAATAGAAATTAAAAACCGGATCACTTCGGGGGTAAGCTTCCAAGAGATCAAACACTTCAAAGGGATCCGGCCCTTCTACGGAATTAGAGACGGACACGTAGTAGGAATTGAGATCGTTTGCCGAGAAAAAGTTTATCGGGGAATTTGAGGACGTTTTGACTAAGCCTAGGTTGCCCAACTCATTCCATAAACGATTCAAGTCATGTATATTAAGAATGAAGTAATTTGAAATGGTAATCATTTTTCATTTTCTTAATATCACTACACTGCAAATCCAAGTGTGTTGTTTTAACACACTTAAGAGGGAACGGTATCCGAAGCAAAACTTCGACGCAGCCCCGGCTCGAGTCGGCAAGGCAGAACTCGTTCGAGCTTCTGCCGAGAGATGTCAGCACGCTTATACACGCTGATATCTCTGACCGGGGCCTTTCCGCGTCTCGGGACGCGACAAGTATTCGCGTTTCACGCAGCGCGTGTGCGCGTGTGCGTCAGTGTGTGTTCACTACGGTGGCCGCACGCGGTTGAAGATGTGTATCTCCCCGCGGGCTGGCCCTTTGTAGCGAGCACATACTGCGTGTGCGTATATAAATGACATACAGGCATACATACAGCGGCAGCGTTGAGATAGAACTTTGTTTTTATTGTCTCAAGGCCGACTTCGTGAGAAATTCGAAATACGAATTTCGCAGCAAGAGTCCTTGCTGAGTGTACCGCTTCGCTCAGTAAATACGACTGGCGGTAACACACTGCAAATCGCAGCAGCACAAGTAACGCAAAAATAATTGTTTAAACAATTATTTTTCCATTTCTTCTCGACCACGATGGTCGGTAGGTGCGGTACTTTGAATACTTTTCAACAAATATCGCTACGTACGCGTTGTAAAACGGTAAAAATAATGCAAAAGTAATTGTTCAAACAATTACTTTTGCATTTTTTCTCGATCACGATTGTGATCGGTAGATACGGTACTTTCAAACCTCTGGGCAATTATGCTTGCTGCTTGCGCATTGCAAAATCCAACGGTAAAAATATTCCAAACATAATTGTTTAAACAATTATTTATGCGTTTATTCTCGACCACGATCATGATCGGTAGATACGGTACTTTCAGTACCTCTCAGCGAATAGCTTGCTGTTTGCGAGTCGCTAAACGTTATGGTAAAAATAATGCAAAAATAATAGTTTAAACAATTATTTTTGCATTTTGCCTCGATCACGATTATGATCGGTAGATACGGTACTTTCAGTACCTCTCAGCGAATAGCTTGCTGTTTGCGAGTCGCTAAACGTTATGGTAAAAATAATGCAAAAATAATTGTTTAAACAATTATTTTTGCATTTTGCCTCGATCACGATTATGATCGGTAGATACGGTACTTTCAGTACCTCTCTGCGAATAGATTGCTGTTTGCGAGTCGCTAAACGTTATGGTAAAAATAATGCAAAAATAATTGTTTAAAAAATTATTTTTGCATTTTGCCTCGATCACTAGTATGATCGGTAGATACGGTACTTTCAGTACCTCTCAGCGAATAGATTGCTCCTTGCGGGTCGATAAACATTATGGTAAAAATAATGCAAAAATAATTGTTTAAAAAATTATTTTTGCATTTTGCCTCGATCACGATTATGATCGGTAGATACGGTACTTTCAGTACCTCTCTGCGAATAGATTGCTGTTTGCGAGTCGCTAAACGTTATGGTAAAAATAATGCAAAAATAATTGTTTAAACAATTATTTTTGCATTTTGCCTCGATCACTAGTATGATCGGTAGATACGGTACTTTCAGTACCAAACAAATAATGTTTCACAGCGAAAATTCACAGCTTAGAAAACGATGAGCTTTGGAATATTTAATCGAAGGAGTGAAAAGTTGTATTTTGTTATTTTGAACTGACTACAGTCTTTCAGATTTTTTTTTCCTAAATTTCCGAAATTTCCGAAATTTTAAATTTTGGGAAAAAATCTTTAAAAAATGTAGCAAGTCCGAAATAACAAAATACAACTTTTTACTCCTTAGATAAAATATTCCAAACCTCATAGTTTTCGAGTTATCCTATCCCATAGGTGCAGGTTACAGGACAGCGAAGGCCTAACACATAATGTTTTACAGCGTAAATTCACAGCCTAAAAAACGATGAGGTTTGGAATATTTCATCTAAGGAGTAAAAAGTTGTATTTTTTATTTTGGACTCGCTACATTTTTTTAGATTTTTTTTTCCAAAATTAAAAAAAATGTCAGAAATTTCCAAAATTTGGAATTTTGAAAAAAATCTAAAAAAAATTCAGTCAGTCCAAAATAACAATGTACAACTTTTTACTCCTTAGATCAAATATTCCAAACCTCATAGTTTTCGAGTTATCCTATCCCATAGGTGCAGGTTACAGGACAGCGAAGGCCTAACACATAATGTTTTACAGCGTAAATTCACAGCCTAAAAAACGATGAGGTTTGGAATATTTCATCTAAGGAGTAAAAAGTTGTATTTTTTATTTTGGACTCGCTACATTTTTTTAGATTTTTTTTTCCAAAATTTAGAAAAATGTCAGAAATTTCCAAAATTTGGAATTTTGAAAAAAATCTAAAAAAAATTCAGTCAGTCCAAAATAACAAAATACAACTTTTTACTCCTTAGATCAAACATTCCAAACCTCATAGTTTTCGAGTTATCCCATAGGTGCACGTTACAGGACAGCGAAGGCCAAACAAATTATGTTTAACAGCGTAAATTCACAGCCTAAAAAACGATGAGGTTTGGAATATTTAATCTCAGTAGTAAAAAGTTGTATTTTGTTATTTTGGACTCACTACATTTTTTTAGGATTTTTTTCCAAAATTTTAAATTTTGAAAATTTTAGAAATTTGTTTAAATTTTGGAGAAATGTTTTTTACTATGTAATGAGTCCAACATAACAAAATACAACTTATTACTCCTTAGATTAAATATTCCAAACCTCATCGTTTTCTACACACTATTTTTATTTATTTGTTTATTTATTTTATTTTATATATTTTTAAAGTTGAATCATGCATTGTCATCTCTTAGATGCTTGCTTGCAAAATTTTAGTGCTATAAGTAGTTGGGAAATGAATGAAATATCGATTTTTCTTTTTGCATCTCACAACAAGTTAAATAAAAGCTAGTAAAAAGGCGATACTCTTCATTACTTCAATTCATTTCTCGACAATTACTCAGTTGATTTATTTGACACTTAGCATAATTAATTGATTGATCCTAAATCTTGATGATATAATATTTTCAGAATTAACGGCGATTTATTTCCGTTTGTTTTGCGAGCATCAACGTCTGTAGAAGCTGCTTTCCCATTAGCGACCTTGTTAAATGAATATATTTATAACTGCTAAATTATTTAGTAAAAATTCTGACAATTCATATATTATCATTTTATCAAGAACTATCATTCTTCAAATTTTCAAGAATTTTTAATATCTATCCAGTAATACCTTAAATATAAAAGTTATGAGAAGAAGATATCTATTTAAGATTTTTTTATCCAATTCAGAAAACTTTGTGTACAGCGAGTGAGGAAGCCAAGCTTCGCAGTGTGTTGTCCGCACTTTGTAAGACACACAAAATTATCTGCTAAGAAGCGGATAATTTTGTGACACAGAAAAATGTTTACACTGCTTGAACCAACCAGACTTTGTTCGCACATAAAAATATGGAAAATCTTACCTTTCGCTGTTCTCGCAATAGTGTCCCTGCAAAGAAGTAATGGAACGAATGGTTAGGTAGACTTATCCTGCAGTATTACAGAGTACAAGTGAAAAACTCTGAATAACATTTTGTAATTTTCTTTATAAGGATTCAGTGAATCATCTAAACATTTAATCTCGTCAATGAACAAATTTACAAGTTTGATAAGTAGTTCAGAAAGTTATTTGCTTTTTTACTGCTCGTCAAACTGGTCATTTTGTTCATCGCCGAGATTACATATTTTGATGATCGACTGAATCCCTGTAAAGAGAAATACAAAATGTTAGTCAGAGTTTTTCACATGTACAGTACTGTGGAAAAAGTTTAACGATCCATTTTTTTCATTACTTCTTCGCAGGGGAAACGATTGCGAGGACAGTGAAAGGTAAAATTTTTCCGATATTTATATGCAATCAAAGTTTCTTTGGTTAAAGCAGTGTAAAAATTAGTCTGCGACACAAAATTATTCGCTAAGAGCTTGCGTCTCTTACAAAGCACAAACACACTGCGAAGGGTAGCTTTCTCACTCACTGTGCACGTCGTTTTCTGGATTGATGTTGAAGTTTGCATCACTGGAAAGCAACGAAAATTAATTATTTTTATTTACTCAAGTTTTGTCAGCGCATTTATGCTTTGAAACCCACTCAAACGTTGCTACGTATTCTTCTCAGAAATATACGACTTCAATTTGCCACAAAGGCTTTGTATAACGATGAAAATAAAGAAATAAAAAAATTAAGAAAAATATATCGTTCCGTTCCAACGATGCAAATTTTACCCTCATTTCCGGATTAGAAGAAAAAAATCGAATTGATATGTAAATACCTAACCTCGACGTATCTCCACGAAAACGTTCCCCAGGTGACTCGCACGACGAAAGTATCTGGGACCCCGTCGGACTACTCACAACACAAAAAAAATCGATTGTTCTTGTAGATAGACACACGAAAACTTGTGACATGGTCGCAAGACGCTACCTCAGCTGTCAGTTTGTCGGCTCATCGAGTTCGAGCCGACACCGATATATGTCGAATGCGTGATGCGCCAGGCATAAGCGGCGGAATTATCGGGAACCATGACCGACGGAGTTCGTGCGAGTGCGACGGACGACGATGCTCGCAATCGTCAACAATTACATACTAATTATAGATTCCCACGGATTTCCTGAAATACTTCTATCACGGATCCCGCATGGTAGTACAATCTACTTTTTTTTTTTTGATTCAACAAATTTCATGAGAAGACAGCCGTTCGTCTATCAATTTGACATTGTCTGGTCAAATTTCGTGAAATTCTGAAGAGCCGTTTAGGAAATCCGTGGGTATCTACTATCCCGATCTGACATACCGGCGGAGTCGGGGTACCGTTCCGTCTTAAACGTGTTATTTCCTTGTGGTCACTTTTTACACATTTCCGAGTGTGTAATTTCGGAACACGCTTTATGCGTTTTATATTACACACTTAAGTGTGTTATTTCTATGCGTTTTAGGTGTGTTATAAGATTATTTTTATACGCTATAAACGTGTAATTTTTTTATCGTTTGACCCGTATTATTTGTCACGTTTTAAAACTATCTTATGCAGGTTGGGTAAACATTGTAAATAAGAAATGTATAGAAAATGTTTGCTTGGGAGATTTATTTATTAAAAATGAGAAATTAAGGCCATATTTAAACAATAACGTTTTTCTCGCATCTCAAAATATTAAAATTAGATAACATCATAAAATAAAATCATTAAATATATAATTTTTGTTCAACTTAAATAGAAATAGGACTCTCAAGTAATTTAAATTAAATACGAATGTAATTCGTACATTCATTAATAAGTGAATATTACAATGAATAGTATGAATATAAGTTTTCTTTTACCACGTATTATAATTTATTAATTAACTGATAGACAGTTGCTCACAGATTACGCTGAGCCTTGAAGTTATCGAGCTTGCGCTTAAATTTGGCTGCAGTGGAGTTGTTTTGAAATGGCGCCTGAAGAATTTTGAAGGCAAGAAATTCAAGAGCACTCACATAGCCGAATGGAAGTGCTCTGTGCCAAGCATTTGCTATGTTGTGCCAATACGATGCTACCAATCCACCGATAGCTCTGGATACAGTAGGGTCGGGGATAGTGATTCTGATTTTTTCGTCAGCCACGATGAATGCTTGAGCAAGTTCGTCGTTGTCGATGTACAAAACTATTCGCGGGGCTTCGTTTTCAACCGTCACGAGACATTGAGTTGAAGTTGAAATCTGAAAATCATTAACAATTTAGTTACAGGACTTTCTAATCTTTGATATTTAATTTTTTGAAAATACCAATTAATAAAACAATTTATGAGAATTACACAAAACCCCTAAATTGTTAGAGGTTTTGTGTAATTCTCGATTCATCTTTTACGTATTGACGTAAACGACGTTTGTTTTTTTGTCCGATATTTTATTCATTTGTTTGTGCTAATTTAGTATAGCCATTTATTCGTTTAATATGAACGTTGTCATGGTTGTTTGTATCGATATTTATTTTTTATCGACATTTTTTCCCAAGAATATGATTTTTTAAGTAGATTTAGTGAATACAAACGGCTATAAAAGAAATTTCGCCAAAATAGCAAAACTAACAAAGGACCCCTTACAATTACATCAACGTATAGAACCGATATTTTCACAAACAGTGATTCGATTGAAAATACCTGTTTCAATGTAAACAGCGATGAAATTTTTGTCTGAAGTCGTCTCACTGCCATGTCATCACAAAATTTCACCAGGATAAGAGCTTTTGTTTTTGAACTGACTGTATCCAAGTTTTCAATTTCAATATCTTCATTCGCAGAATAATATTCTCTTAGTTCAGTCATCAGCTTCTTGATCTGATCGAATACGTCTTCAGATTTTTTCTGAATAATCGGGATGCACTCAAACATTATTTATATATTACGGACGGAACATTAACATATAAGGAATAACCATTTCAACTAAAATAGTCTTAGATATCGAGTGATCGTGTCTTTGTGAATCTGTTAATGTTAGACTTAATAGAATGTTACGGAAAATAATCATAACGCAGAATTGAATAGATATTTTCGAAATATCGTTAAAAACGGCAGTAGTTACCATTTCGTAATCTTTCAGTGGCGGATATTTTTCTACAACGTCAGTTATCCTACCAGCTTCATGTTCGATCCATGGTCGGCGGCTATACTGCGTTACATTTAACAGTCGTTTTATGTGTGATATATTTCGCCCAGGTACACATTTTTTCAACTCTGCCAGTGCCTTTTCGACGTCAGTTTCTACCATGTTCTTCCTATAGTCAAATTTTAGTCCATGAATCATAAAATAAAGGAATAAAGATCAATGTTTATGGATATGGAGTTTGCATGATTGCACTTACATATCGACAGGGAGCGATGCCTTGGTGGTCGGGGCGGTTCCAACTGGTTCCAGAATGATTCCTTTTTTTGCGTTGATTTTCAGTTTTTCATTCGCCCTTCGGTTTCTTATCAATGTACTGAGTTGATTTCTCACAATACCCTGAAAAATAACCATGTAGAGGCATTGAGATTTTTACGCTCATAAAGAACACTTTTTAACAATGGACTTCATTTGTACTTTTGTTTCTCCTGTACAGAAATGACTGAAAATATTCCCTGGCGCCCGATTTTTGAATCCGTAAATTAATAAAACAAAATAAAATCCGAATAAAGTTAATTATTGAAGACGCTAAGAATATGAAGATATTGAAGAAAGTAGCATGCATAAATAAAAAATAATTTAGAGATATTCTCTTACAAAAACTATAATTTCATAAAATATACTTTGCAAGAAATATACTTTATCTTACATTTCCATTTGAACCTCCACTGAGTAGGGGATGCCCTGACACGATAGCTGAGGCTAAATTATGATAATCATCTTTCGATGGCTGTCCGAACGTTTGCTGCCACAAATATGTGCCCCAAAATCGAATGAATTGTCTTTGCGATTTTTCGATTCCCATGTTGTTGAGTCTTTCTTCCAAGTCCGAAGGTCAATGGTGATAAAGTTGCTGGATAAGGAATGCTGCCTTTTTTAGTACCAAGTGGTCTTTTTTCGTCTCATTGAACGAATCTTTCTTTTTGTTTTCATGACTTTTAAACAACGTTTCTGTGAAAGTACGCTCGTCTTTCTCCAACGGAAGCTATCACACAAGAAAAAATTTATACTTCGTTTTTCAATACAATCTGATTTTCATAGCCAATGTGCAACAGAAAAAGTACTGTTTTATAAAAATCACATCAAATTATTACCGACTCGGTAACTTCACATGCTATGCTGGGAACGTTATCGTGTTTTTCAATGATTTTTTGAGAAGCTCCGGTGCTCTCATGGATCACCACGATATTTTTATCGGCATTCGACGATTCCGCATATAACACTTCCAAATCCAATTCCATCGAATTGCCGGCATGCGCGTTTTCGGGATTGAAATTTGCCGTGCTCGATGAAGTAAGCACCTTGTTTGAGGCCGTTGAAATTAAAAGTACTCTGACTTCACTTTTGTCTTCCGCAATGTTTTGTCTTCCACTGTCGTTGAGATCACACCACCCATTCTCTTGATCGGTATCCTTTTTTTGCAAAACAATCATTTTTTCTTTTATCATCGCGGCAAGGTGGGCGTCGGTCAAACTCTCACGAATAATCTCTAACTCTGATACGTTTTCCTTAACAATGTATTTCACACATTTGCAGCATGGGTGAATGAAACAATAAACTCGTTTCTCCATACTGGAGAATCTGACGATACACTTTTTCAATCATTGTTTTAACTAAGATAATACAACTATGAAATAACCACGTAATATTGCGCGCGTAAAATAGAGCACGCGCATCCCGCAAATTTTCACGGCGAAGAGAGCATCGCGATACTGTGTGTGCGCGACAGAGACAAACTATGCGATCGCAGCGCGGCATCTACGGTTGGAGCCGCCACATACGCCTCGTGTTGGCCAATCGGGTTAGTCAGCTATCGTACAACCGTACAGTCGAGTAACATGATTGGTCGAGAACTTACGTTATGACGAACGGAACAGTGGCTTTGTGGTCTGCCGAACTACCGTAAACAAAGGCATTATGACGCGTTTGTTTGGTTTCTAGTACACCGAATATCACGTCAATTTCTTTGTTTCGACCAGAAATTCCATTAAGTGCTAAATCCTAATCAATTTGTTGCAACTATCGAGGGTTCTTTAGTTGAAGCGGTAAACAGTACAAGCTTCAACAAATTATTATGGACAGCATAACATCAGAAAATTACTTCCAGTGTATGTGCTTTTTCAAATGGGCAGTGTACAATGGCTTGATGAAATATTATGTACGAAACCACCAACATGCCCCACAATTTAGGGTGCAGTGTACACAGAGCGGATGTGGTGGTCCATTCACAAAATGGAGATCGTTTCGTAGACATTTGCTTCGCAAGCATTCAGAGATTTCGCCGATTGCAGATGAAAGTATTTGTATGCAAATACTTTTTTCACCCACTGTATATCTTGAAATTGACATGTCATTCTAGTATTAAGTATTTTACAACTCACATATACATTTTAAGATATTTAATGCGGATCAATTCCTCACAAATATATATGTGTATGTGTGTGTGTGGCTGTGTTCTCAACTTTACTGTATAATACATATAAACGCGTTATTTAAGACACATTTGATATCCAAACGTGTAGATGTCTGCATTTACACGTGTTACATGTTTCGCATAACGCAGTAATAACGTGTTAAAATTCAATGCGTTTAAAGCGTTTGAAAATACACATTAAAAGTGTTTAAATTTTATATAACACACTTAAGCGTGTTGTTTTAAGTTGCATATGGTTTTTACACGTGTTCATTTGTAAAATTACACACTTTACGTGTATCAAATAACATACTTGGATTTGCAGTGTAGTGAACTTATTTCTAAATTCACGATAGATTTCAAAGTCGAGTAACTGCCGAGTACGTTTAACCTGTTTAAACAAAAGATTACGTTCCTTGATTTTGCTCTTGAGTTCCGTATTAAACCATCTAGTTGAAGGTTTTTTTGCGACAAATTTTGACAAAGGAACATGCGTTTCCAAGGCCAGGTTTATTGAGTGTGTGAAAATTTCACCATTAAATTCTAGATATTCTCCAGTGGTGGGCCCATGATACTCATGTTCAGCCAGAAGAGATGAAACCATATTCGGGAAGCGCTCTGCCTTAAACTTGGAGAGACATCGCCGCATTATAGTTCTAGGAGCATTCACACCAGTATCAAATTCAAAGATTAGCTCGAGTAGGTTGCCTCCGATCATAAAGGGAGCTTCAGATTGTAAGAAGGAGAAAATCTTATCTGCGTCGTCAACAATTAATACGTCCAGCCAGGAATCGGAAGTAGCGGTATGAAAGGTTGCCTTCGATTCGACAAAGCACATTGCTAGGGAAAATACCATATCTCGCAAGTAAATTGATTCAAAATTTTTAATCACCAGCTACAATAGTGCCACGATAAGCATGCGAGTGAGCATGGAAAGTATTGAGAAAATCCTCAAAAAGGCGACCTTTGGGTCTACGATATAGTGAAGGTAATAGGAGTGAGTCGCTGCCTTCTTTAAAGATATCGAGTAGTAAGAATTCAGGTCCATTTGAGTATTCATTTGGAGACGAGGCTAAGCTAACTCTCTTAGCTCGAAGAGAGTTATGAATGTAGCATGCTACACCGCCCCTTCTTTGCCCTCCCTATCATTACGAATTAGAAAATAATCTTTAATATTGACAAGGGTATCACGAATGTGCGAGTGAAGCCAAGTTTTAGATATCGAAATTACGTGGAAAAACTTTTCAAAAAAAAATAACCTTATTTGGTCAATATGGGCTAATAATGAATTGGCGTTGAATGCGTTGAGAGAGAGTGGGGCGGGGGGGGGGGGGGGGGGGGGGGGGGGGGGGGGGGGGGGGGGGCAGAGAGATAAGCGCGGGAGTCGGCTTCTGAGTCGTTAGCATAATACCACCAAGTGCTTTACCTCGTTGTAGTCAGTTCGTTTCGCAGCCTCGATCGCGTCACATTTATCGCCTCTTATTTCAAATGCGTGTCGATCGATTTCAGGCGAATAGTACTGAAGCAGCTTGTTAACGACTCGACGCCGTATCTTTATAATTTTAACCAGGTTCTCGTCCGTCGGCTCTGTTTCTCTCTCCAGAGAGAATAAGCTTAGTTAGAACGAGATAGTCTTCGCAGAAGTGCCTACACCCGTTGACTTGAAGATAAACGCTGATCCCTTCACAGATCGTTATAATTATCGATTGCGATCGTGAAGAAAAAATAAAATCTTCGTGACTAATTGCCACAGAAGCTACGCGATAAATATTGACGAATCATTAATCGTATCAATCAGAATACATTGATTATCATTCAGAAACAGTCTTAAATTTTTTCATAGTAGTATATACTCATATTTAGTCCGATTGTTCGATTCGATCGAGAAAATTGTACGATAAATGAAGAGTTGAATTTTTCAAGATTTTTTTGTTTTGTATACTTTTAACAACGTCACAGAGGGGCATTAGCCGAGTGAACATCAAATCATGGTCATGGAAGCATCGGTAATGGTCGTCGATTACCTTATCTTCGTGGCGGTTATCATTGCCTCGTTCGTCATACCACTTTGGGGAAGGTTCAGGGCTAAGAAAAAGGAAACGAAAGCGGATTACGTATTCGCCACTGGTACCGTCTCGATGGGTGCAATGATGCTGTCAATTGCTCGTGGTACACTCGGAGTACGATCTTTTCTCGGATATCCATCGGAACTCTATTATCGAGGTAGCGCAATGTGGGAAACGCTTTACGGAATGTTACTCTCCTATCCAATAGTATGCTTCATCTTCGTACCTGTCTACTACAGCCTTGGAATCACATCGGTATATCAGTATCTCGATATGAGGTAATAATAAATATGTGTTACAATGATTTCTTTAATTCCTTTAATAAGATTACTTCCTTCGCTAACTTGTTTTTCACAATTCATCTACGGTATCAATATTGATTTATAAATATTTATCTTTTCATTGTTAACAGTTTTACTTCAGTTGGCACCCCGGCTGGATCCGAATAATGTCTAATCAATAAGTTCGACGCTTATCGTAACCGCCTATTACGCGTTATCATTATAGCACAGACGAAAATAGCCCGCCCCGTATCTCACGGGTTTCAGTAAAGGGACTCGATTATAATCGATGATCTAGCTGTACCTTTCAGGAGTTAATTATTTCCGCGACGGATAATAATTCGAAGATTCGTGATTACGCGATTGGGTCTTTCCCATTATTGGAGATAAAAATCGGGATGTAGATACAATAATAATAAATCTTTTCGCCCCATACATTTGGTTTCGGCCGTATTGCATTCTTCTAGACGTACTCGCTTTTCATTCGGTTACATGTGAAGAAAGGAAAGGGATGTAAAGATTTCAAAGACAAACTACTATTCTCGTTTTTTTTCAGGTTTAAGTCGAAATTGGTGAGATGTTTGGCCAGTTTTTCATATGTTATTCGGAGCCTTCTGAATCTTGCCGTTACGATATTTACACCTTGCGTGGCCCTGAAAACTGTCATAGGCTTGCCTTATTGGGCGAGCATTTTGGGAATAACGACGATATCAGTCGTGTTCTCATCCATGGTAAGCAAGCGTTGTACAAATATATATCGCTCTTCCTCTCACTCTCGCACTCTCCCTCCCTCTCTCTCTCTCTCTCTCTCTCTCTCTCTCTTTTCTCGTTTTTGGTCTACCACTCTGTCTGTTTCCAGGTCACTTATCCCGACCCCTCTCCCCGCGCTCGCTTTTCTTCTTTCTCCACCTGCCCAAATGAAAATATAGTACTTTAATGTAATATGTAAAGGTTGACAATGATAATACGATGATTTTCTTACCAAATTCGTGTTTAATAAATTTAAATCCTATATTTTAGGGTGGTCTCAAGGCAGCTATAATGTCAGATGTAATTCAGGGAGTCACAATGATCGGAGTTTCTCTAGTTATCATCGGCCAGGGCCTCTTCGATATCGGTGGCATCAGTTCAGTGGTGAACATAACTCACCAGCGTGGACGTCTGGACTTTTTCGAGTAAGTTTTCATAGAAAATCTCATAATACAGAAACTTCATAACTGATATTACATAAAACGTTATGTCAGAGTAAAATTAATAAGTCGTATTTCGAAGGAAAACCCAAATGTAACAGGTAATCAAATATGGCTCTTATGATGCTTACGATGAAATAATACAGAATTAAGGACAACATTCGAGCTTCATCTGAAAATTGGCCGTGGAAACCTTGAAATAAAAAATTGACCTTCCTGATTAAAGATAAATTGGTTAAACAAACATAAAGTTTCGATCTGGAAAGTAAACTTTTGAGAATTGTAAATACGAGACAATTTTTGCCGGCTGGCAGAATAATTTTAATCGACGTATTAAAATCGTGACCATTCCGGTTTTGCGTTACCTAAGCTGTGTAGCATACGATGTGAGAGGCCTTAAAATATTTGACATTCGGAATATATTATGTGACTATATATATGACGTACATGTGTCGCCACCAGATGTTGTGAGATATATGTGAAAAGAATAAAAATTTCAGATATCACGTGAAGCTTTCGATAAAAAAAGTCGACGCTCCGATATATTTTTCATATATGTTTTCGTTTCTTACGGTTTTAGTATTATAGCCTGTCTTTACCGAATAATCTTCATTTGACCAATGTGTCATGTTTAAGCGCCCGTAATGAGGCATTGAAGAGCCACGAAAGTTTAATAGATTAAGCAGAGCGACATTCCGTTTGCCCAACTAATTTCTAAGTTCAAGGACTTCAAAAAGTAGATAGATGGAAATTTTTACGTACACGTTTCAATATTCTCTAAACAGTATTTCAATCGGTAATATATACTTGCAAATGCATGGGTAGTAAGAATGTAGTAATGTAAGAAATTTACAATACTGTAGCTGCGAAACGCATACATAATGCCGATAGTACAAACTTTCGATATAGAGAATTTGTAAAAGTTCCTATTCTTCTTGCCAATAAGACAGTAAGTATTCGAATTCCTGTATCCGTACTATGTATTTGGAATAAAAACTCAAAAAACATGTTTGCAGCGATCGAATCGAATATATTTTGAAGAAATGTGTACATAATTGGAATCCGATAAGGATCTGTACGAGCTATCAAAAATCTAAAAGAGTCAATCCGGAGAAACTTAACATTATATTTTCCTCACACAGTTTCAACATGGATCCAACAATTCGTGTTACGACAGTCTCTGCGACGATAGGTCAGCTGTTCATGAGCCTCTCTATATTTGGTTGTCAGCAAAACTTCGTTCAAAGGTACTGCAGCATGAGCAGTCGGAGCAAAGTCGTAAAGTGAGTAAAACACCTTCAGCAATTGAGAATGAAGTCTTCCTCTACGAAAGCACAGAAACAAAAATGAGGGAAACAAGCCCAGGCTCAAGTATCTTTAATCTCAACTCAACATATAAGATAGCTTAACTCCGTTTATAGTCGCAATGGTGGAGAATAACCAATATGTACGTACATCCTTTCATTAATATATATAATTTATTTCAATCTAATTGCAGAACGATGATGACGAACATGCCGGTAATAACGATATTATTCTCATTGTCATGGATCGTTGGCATGGTCATCTTCGCGAATTACGCAGACTGCGATCCTTTGAGTCTTGGCTACATATCAAAATTTGACGAAATAGTGCCGTTCTACGTGGAGGACCGGTTGGCTTATATCCCCGGTCTATTGGGCCTGGTTATGGCGACTCTGTTCAACAGTGCACTTACATTAGCCGTATCTAACCTCAATTCGCTCGCTACAGTGACATTCGAAGATTTTCTCAGTCAGATACCGTCACTGAGCAATCTACGGGACACGCAACAGCTCCATCTGATCAAGATAATCGGTGTAATATACGGTGTTGTAGTGATAGGCATAAGTTTTCTCGTTGCTATGCTGTCAGGTGTCATTGAGTCGTCCATGCTCATGACTTCTGCAACGTCGGGACCACTTTTGGGTGTTTTTGTTTTGGCGATGTTGGTGCCGTGCTGCAATTGGAAGGGTGCCGCTGCTGGTATGATTTTCAGTCACGTTACGACATTGTGGATTACGTTTGGGCATTTAACGTTAACGAACAACTCCGAGACCCTCCCGTTGTCAAAAGACGGCTGTCATAACGACACCTTTTCTTCACATCTTACAAGGCCGTCGAGTCCTCACATATTCGAAAGTTTTATAGATATTTTCACTACAACGGCAAACCCGACAACAGTCAACACTGGAACCAAAACCCCATTGGAACTGATTTACGGTATTACCTACATGTATTATGCTTTTGTCGGCAGTATGACGACCATTATAATTGGTATAATGGTAAGTCTCGCAACTGCTGACTCGAACAATGACGCGTATGAGGAACATTTGTTGCATCCATTGGCGCTTAAGCTCTCAAAGTGGTGTCCGGGAAAACCGCGTTTGTTCGCAAGCAGCACCACGCTGGCCGATCCCCATGCAGCAACCAATTCAGCTTACGTTAACTCCATCACGTCTTTGAACGATGGTACGAGCAAATTAAATCCATTCGCTGGTACCGATAATGACGGCAAGGTTCAACTCAACGTCGCATACGTTGATAAACTCAATGCGATCAAGGGCGCCTCCCTCGAGGCTACCAACGAAATAACTAAAGGCACGAGACTCTGAGTCATGTGGAGAACTAAACCCGGCGGAACGAGGAATAAATAAGCTCTGTTTTTTTTCTGTAGAATTTATTTAACATATAGGAAGCAATGGATGCAGTGATAAACGCCAAAAAATGGCCTGGAAAACGATGCACTTGCAAAATTCGGATTGCATACATTGTATTTTATTTTTCGTATTTTTTTTTTAGAATTGTCCATACGAGTATGTTAAGTGCCCAGATGCAACAATATAAGTTTAACATATATAATTTATTACTATTGTATCAACGTATATAATATAATTAAGTAGAGTGCTAGCATAGAAGTGAAATAAATTCACGATCACTCAACGACAGAATAATCTACGAATGATCATTTTAGAAGATTGTCAAGCTGCCAAAAAATGAAAGAAAAGTTTACTTTTAATGGTTTCTTGTTAATTCTCGCGTCGCACATCTATTTCAAGAGAATGTTCTCATTGGAATGACACTTGATAATTCCCGCCATACAGTTGAAAGCGACTGAGCATAGTGATTGAGTCATCAAAGGCAATTTGATTATTCATAAGCTTCGGCCAAAGAAGTGGATTGCAGACAGAAAAAACGAATACTACTCGCAAACTGATCTCGAGGGTTGCTTGCTGCCCTCTATGTGTCGACTGAAGCCCTCGTTGTTTTTGCTTCTCAATGCTTCGTAACACATATGTATGCATATAGTATTTAAAACGTAAGCAACACATCGTAGGGTATTTAAACGTTTGTAACTAGAACCAGTATTTTTTATACCAGAAAAATGTACGGAGCACACAAGTAAAATTGAAACATTGTCTTCCTCCATTCGACCTTGTAAATATTTTTTTAGAACGTGATATTGCAAAAGGAAGACATATAATTAATTTGTGGAGAAATGAAGTAAATATATTTTAAACAGTAATCGACAATGTCTTGCCAACGTGTACGAATTCAACGGAATATACAAAGCATTTTCGGCCGACTCGACAGCAAACTCTCGCGAACTTTATATATTTTCTGTTATTTTTGTATGCTGTCCTAGAACTAGAGCAAGAACTCAACGTGCAATATTGATTGAAGGAGAACAATGAATTTTTGAAAAATTAAAGAAAATAAAAAATCTTGAATTGAAGAAAATGGAGAGAACTGAATCAATTGAAGAGTTAAAGAAAATGAAGAATTTTAAATTGAAGAAAATGGAGAAAATTGAATCAAGACCATTTTTGTGCTTGTTTTAGACACATAAATATATTTGTAGATAAGTTCGTTCGGCCCTGATTGGAAGATTTTTTTGCCGATAAATTTGAAAATTCAACAGTTAAGTAAATAGGGACAATCATTAAAGCTGTTCTTCTCGAAATAAAATTTTTCTACCTAGGAAAACACGTAACTTAGAAGATGTTTATCCCATTTTTAAAACAAATTTTGAACTATGGCCTTGAAACTTTAATAAATTACTTACAAAACACCTAGTCAACGTTTAGCACAATGTAACGTAGTTTTCTTGCTAGAATAGTGTAAAAAACTTTTTCGATAACGCCTAGTAAAATGTAACGTGAAGTCGTGTTTATGTGCGTTGAACTTTTGGTTGAGTCTGTGCTTAGATTACCATTGCACATACAAGAACTGCATATGAGGGCACACACATACCATGAAGCATTCCCCCGATTGACGGCGGACGCCGCACATCTGTTTTCAACCGACTATATAAACGCAGTGCTTTGACTGTTTTGCTATTCAGTTAGCACAATAGATTTAAGTTGTGTAAGATCTAGAAATATCAAGAAAAGAATTTATATAAATGTTCCTCGGTAAGGGGCCAGTCCACTTTGAAAATTTCAAAAAATCGATTTTTTTTACTCTTTTCGAAAGTACATACATTCAGAAATATTGTGTCAAAATGTTATGAAAATCCGAGCTCTCTAAGTATTTTTTTTTTTACCTGAACGTCAGGACCTCATTTCGTCTACCTGAGCGTATAGCGCGCTCGGCCGACCCATCAGCCTTTTAATCCTCTTTCCCCGCTATTGTTCATTAAACAGCTGCTTCTCATTACAAATCGTATAATCCAGCTATATTTTTGTCCTTCTTGACATATAACCGCAGTTATAAGTAAGTTTTAGGAGCGAAAACGAACATTGAAACACCTCTACCGTTATTTCAACATCAGTATTCGCTTAGACTGCGTAGGAGTAACATCGGGTTGTGCATCATGGGTAGAAAGAACGAAGCTCATCCAGGGAGAACCAGGAAGCGGAAGTTTTCAGGGAATCAACACTCGGATAAAACTGCAGATTTTGCAAGCAAATCAGCTGAAAAACTGGCAACTTCGAAGGATCAGAGTTTCGACGTACACACGGATCCAGCTGCCGGTTACAGTATCATAAGCTTTCTTCTCATGTTTTCAACGTTGTCAAACTACTTGAAGTGTAAAGTTTGCAATGGAGAAATTTCATTTTGTAAATATGGAGAGCGAAGCTTGGGTTTTAAAGGGTGTTAGAGTTGTGCGTGTGGCGAAAAGTACATTAACTCGTGCCCGATGATCAGAAGTGGTTACGAAGTGAATCGTCGCCTCGTGTTTGTGATGCGTTTAATGGGCATTGGATTAGCTGGGATCAACTTATTTTGTGGTCTAATGGACTTAGGCTACGGATTACACAAGAATGTTTACTATCAAATCGTTGACGGCATTGCCATAGCAGTAAAAACCGTTTTCGATTTAGTGACGCGCAAAGCTGTTAAAGAAGCAAAAAAAGTACAAAAGGAAAAAGGACTTCCCGAGGACGTTTTGACAGTTTCTGGTGACGGATCTTGGGAAAAAAGAGGCTTCTCTTCTCGAATTGGTATAGTTTCACTTATTCTTCGATTTACTGGAAAAATCGCTGAGGTTGAAATACGATTAAGTCTCTGTAAAGGATGTGAAAAATGGAAAGGTAAAGAAAACACATTAGACTTTATCACCTGAGAAGCATAAACCTCATTGTGCAGCAAATCACTCAGGAAGTGCTGGCAAAATAGAGGTAGATGGCATAGTAGAAATGTTTTTACGATCGGTGGAAAGATTTGCTCTGCGATGTGGATTCTACATCGGTGATGACGACTCAAAGACTTTCAGAATGCTGCTTAATTGTTTTCCCTATGGTGAAGAGTTCGTTGTCAAAAAATTGGAGTGTGTTTTACATGTGGCCAAACGCGTTTTCAAATGTGCAAATGAAGCAAGAAAATCTTTGATCCAGAAGAAAAAAGCTCTAAAGGAAGCAGAAGAGGAAAAAATCGCATCGAAAAACGTTACACCGAAAAAAGCCGCATCGAAAAAAACCGCACCGAAAAAAACTGTAGTTGTGAAGAAAAAAACGGCTACCGTAAAAAAAGTGTCAAAAGCAAAAACACAAACTTTGACGATCAAGTTGATGAAACAGTTGTCTGAAAATTACGGCTTAGCTATTCGAAGGAATTTGAATTCTATTGAAGGTATGCGCAAAGAAATATGGGCAGGGTATTACCACAAAATTTCGACCGATGTCAAGCCGCAACATCACAACTGCTCGATAGAATGGTGCAAGTACCTCAAAGCTCAGGCACTTCAGCAACATTACAAACATCCTCCTACTCTTTCTGAGGAAGTACAGGAAGTTTTCAAACCTATTTACGAGGATCTCACCAAAACAGAACTGCTCGAAAGGTGTTTAGGTGGCCATACGCAAAACAATAATGAAAGTTTTAACAACTGCGTACAGAATATGGCACCTAAACACATGTTCAACGGCAAAAAAATCGTAGACATTGCCTGCAAAGTTTCCGCGTGTGTCTTTAATGAAGGATTTCGTCCAGTGCTTAAAATAATGGAAATAATGGGCGTCAAACTCGGCCCGATCGCCATCGGATTCGCCGACAATCGCGATGACGAGCGTGTTCGCTCTGCAAACCGCCGCAGTTCTGAGTGCTCAAAAGAGACCAGAACCAAACGAAAGCAAGCAAGACTTGAAGAAATCGACGATGATGAGCAATCAGAAGGGATTTTGTACGGTGCAGGAATTGCCGATTGAGTTTAGGTAAGAGTTTTTCATAGTATAAACTTCAAACGCGTTTTTCTCGAAACAACGTTTTCAAAATCTAGCTACATCGTATCTCTAAAACTAATAAACCGATTCTCTTGAAATTTGAACCACATATTGTAAACATGATTCGCAACAAGATGACCCTCGATGGTTTTAAAATTTTCATTTTTACTCTTTTTTTTTGCGAAAAACTGCGAAACAAAATGCGTTTTTTTTACTTTTTTCGTTTTTCATCTGCCATTTTTTTATTTTTTGTTAAAACTTTATATCCGAGGGTCATTTTGTAGCTGGTGTCATACTGAATTTAATGGACTTTGATTTTTTTGTTTCAGACAAGCCGTTGCCGAGTTGTGATGGAGCGACCTAGCCCACCTATTTTTGAGGCGTTACGTTAAACTATAGTTTTTGTACTTAAAAATGAATTAAAAGTTTTTTTATATGTATTTCAAGACTTTATTTATCAAGCCCAACAACTTTTATATTCATATCTTTTATAAAATCCTCAAAAAAAATCGCAAAAATAGCCTTTTTTTCGTGGCTCCAAAGTGGACGGGCTCCTTAAAAGAGCTTATAAAGCGTGAAGGTAATATAATTCCCATTACATATAGAAAAATGCAAATGTAAGGAAATTTGCGTGCTTGCGAATACCCGCATCTGTTTACAGTGCAGCTGGACAGCCGCTTGCCAATCTCATTCCGCGTTCAACCTTCGCTAAAAAGGTTCATATTTTCCTGATGGTAGTTCGGAAACAAAACAGTCAATAACTTAGTACTTTTTACTTAATCTGGATAATACAAAAAAAAAGTATACCAATACGGTCCCACGTAATAATAAAAGAAAGTTGCGAGCGTCCTTGTTCATACAGAGCTGTGCTACGGAGATATGGCAACATAGCTTGATTGAAATTTAATCTCTGGAATAAGAAACTCGGATACCTTTCGAAATTTGATGGACAAAACATTACAGTTTTTGTCACCCACTATAAATTTCAATAAATTATGTAAAGGGTGACTCAAAATGACCTGACATTTTAATTGGTTAATAAAACGTATTATTTATTTGAAAAGTACGATTTATTTTATTTTAATATAACGTATAAACATGTTGGTTATGTGTGGAACACAATATCCGATAAATGGCCGCGTCGTCCCTGTTTGCAAACTTTCACTCTTTTGACAAAATTTTCAATACCATTTTGCTATAATTGTGGACTAATTTAATTAACCCATTAACGACTAAGGATCGTAATTTTTTCTATCATTTTCAAGTCAAATTCTCATAATTAAACAATAAGAATTTTCAAATAAAAAATATAGTCCCTAATACTTTCAAGTGTGCTCTTTCAGAATCTGGGATTGAAATTGAGTTTTGTCCACGAGAAAAAAAAATATGGCCGCTTTTAAACAAAAAAAAAACAAAAAATCGAAGACTTTTTTTTCAATATTTTTTTTCTCATAGAAGACGCTCGAAGACCCCCCCGTTTTTTTTCAACCATGAGTGCATAAAATGGTTGTAGTTAAACGACGTATTTTTTAAATTTGTCGTAATCAACATTTTCACCCCCAAAATGGCGTTTTTCACCCCTTGAGCGGCGAGAAAAATGTCACGCTTCGCGTAAAAAATTTTAAAAAATCGGACCTTCATGAAAATTAGTATCCCGGGATTTTCGAGGTCGCTGATTACGATTCTGCCCTCAAAATTCAAAAATTCAAAATGGCGGATCCAATATGGCCGACCAAAAATGCAAAAACTTATTTGGATCGGATGAAATGTGGCACTCGGGGGTTTTCGATTTTTGATTCTGGTAATGAAACATATACCTCAGAAGATGATGAAACTGTTCTAATACCGAATCCAGATGATTTTGGTCCTTCTGACGATTCTTATTCCGATTCTGATTCTGACCGTGACGAAAAATTACCGAGTGTCACTTTTAGGAGAGCTTCAAAAAGTTACCAAGCAGATCAAGCTAAGCTGGAAAAGGATCATGAATTTCAATGGGTAAATGGTGAAAAAAAATATTCTGATAAGATTGAAAATGAAATACTATTGTCTACGTCTGAAATGCGTAAAATTCGAAAAAAGCGAGCCAGTAGAACTGTTTGAGACTTTTTTTTCAATTGAAAGGAAAGAATACATTATCGATGCATGTAAGGAAAATGGTTTTGATTTGCCATTGGTCGATTTACATACGTCTATTGGAATCATCATAATGAGTTCATTCAATAAAAGAAAGTCTCAGAGAGATTATTGGTCAACCGATCCCTTTCTATCTTGCGAAGTAGTTGCTTCAGCAATGACTCGTACTAAGTTTGAGCAAATCAAGTCCAAATTGAAATACTCGAAATCCAAAGACAATGATAATAACGATAAGGGGTGGCGGGTTCGAGCATTGATGAAACTATTCCAACAAAATATTCTGAAGTTTAGCATCTGGGGAACTGCTCTGTCGGTAGATGAAATGATGGCTAAATCGTATGCTAAAACTTCATTGAAACAGTTCATACGTGGGAAACCTACACGTTTTGGAATTAAATTTTGGGGCCTCTACACTGCTGATGGGTATTTGCTGAATCTCGACATATATTGTGGAAAAAATTCTGCAGTCGGAGACAAACTGACTAAATGCGCATTAGGTTCTCGCGTGGTAATGAATTTATTGAAACCATTTTTTGAAATGCCAGCTGCTGGAAAAGTTTCCCAGTATCATCTTTATTTTGATAACTTTTTCACAAATTTAGATCTTGTTGTACATTTGAAGAGATTGAAATTAAAATGCACCGGAACTGTTAGAAAGAATCGAGTACCTGAAAAAAATGTCATCGATAAGAAGTCTCCACGAGGAACATATGCAGTGAAACATGACCAAAACAGTGGAATCAATTACATCACTGTAATGGATTCAAAATTAGTATCGATCTTATCCACAGCTGCAGGGGTTACTCCATTATTGCCATCAAAGAGGTACAATTCGAATGAAAAAGCCAAAATCGAAACATCGTTTCCCCAAGCGTTTCACCTTTACAATCGGTTCATGGGTGGGGTTGATGTTCACGATGGACACTGTAACAACGTGCTGCCAAGTATTCAATCGAAAAAATGGACATGGGTAGTTATTATGAGGCTCATCCAGGCTGACATAGTAAATTCTGTGGTAATATTCAACGCAGCTGGGGAAGATAAGAAAAAAGTTGGAACTAAAAAATGTACGATGTCGATAGCTAAAAGTTATATTCATCGTGGTAAAAAAAAACGGGAAAAACATAAAACGATTTCACAAAATAAACAAAAACGCTGCTCCAATTGTCCAATAAGAGCAAATCTTTTCTGTGAAAACTGTAATTTATATTTTTGCAGTCCATGTTTGAAAAGAAATCACGAGAATATCTGAGTGACTGTGAGAGGCAAGGGGACTCACTATAATCAAGCACCCCAAATGCTGAGAGGCAAGGGGACTCACTATAAACAAGCACCCCGAATAGTGAGATGCAAGGGGACTCACTATAAACAAGCACCCTGAATAGTGAGAGGCAAGGGAACTCACTATAAACAAGCACCCCAAAGGAGACATAATTTTACCACGTCCACGCCGTTGTCTCTAGGTTGCGCTAAGGGTAAAATCATAATGTGAACTTGGAAGTAAACAAATTTTATCCACCACTTTTTATTTCATCCGATTCAAATAAGTTTTTGCATTTGGGTCGGCCATATTGGATCCGCCATTTTGAATTTCTATATTTTGAGGGCAGAATCGTGATCAGCGACCTCGGAAACCCCCGAGTGCCACATTTCATCCGATTCAAATAAGTTTTTGCATTTTTGATCGGCCATATTGGATCCGCCATTTTGAATTTTTGAACTTTGAGGGCAGAATCGTGATCAGCGGCCTCGAAAACCCCCGGGTGCCACATTTAATCCGATTCAAATAAGTTTTTGCATTTTTGGTCGGCCATATTGGATCCGCCATTTTGAATTTTTAAATTTTCAGGGCAGAATCGTGATCAGCGACCTCGAAAACCCCCGAGTGCCACATTTCATCCGATTCAAATAAGTTTTTGCATTTTTGGTCGGCCATATTGGATCCGCCATTTTGAATTTTTGAATTTTGAGGGCAGAATCGTAATCAGCGACCTCGAAAACCCCGGGATACCAATTTTCGTGAAGGTCGGATTTCTTCTTTCTTTTTTACGCGAAGCGTGAAATTTTTCTCGCCGCTCAAGGGGTGAAAAACGCGATTTTAGGGGTGAAAATGTTGATTACGACAAATTTAAAAAATACGTCGTTTAACTACAACTATTTTATGCACTCATGGTTGAAAAAAAAGGGGGGGTCTTCGAGCGTCTTTTATGAGAAAAAAAATATTGAAAAAAAAATGTCTTCGATTTTTTGTGTTTTTTTTGTTTAAAAGCGGCCATATTTTTTTTTCTCGTGGACAAAACTCAATTTTAACCCCGGATTCTGAAAGAGCACACTCGAAAGTACTAGGGACTATATTTTTTATTTGAAAATTCTTATTGTTTAATGATGAGAATTTGACTTGAAAATGATAGAAAAAATTACGATTCTTGGTCGTTAATGGGTTAATCGAGCGTCCAATCGCTGCCTTGAGCTCGAGAATGCTCTGTGAATCATTGGTATACACTTTTCCTTTCAGAAAACCCCAAAGAAAGAAGTCCAATGGCGTAAAATCGCGATCTTGGTGGCCAATTCGTGCCAATTCACCAAGACGTGACTTTTCGGACTGTCTCTGCAAAATTTTTACCATTTCTGTTGTGAATTTTCATAATTTCGATGCGTTGCTCGATCGTGTAATTCTCCAAGACTTCAGCTCAATATTTCCTGATGCCAGTTGTCAAAGATTAGTACTCTATGTTCACCACAAAAAAATGGCGGGCAATTAAAAATGTCAGGTCATTTTGAGACACCCTTTAGAAAGAGCCAATCGCACGAAAGCTACCTTGATGACCGACATGTAATTTTGGGGAAGTGAATATTCCATATTCAGTGCAGTTTTGAATGACAGTTTTCATGTTTACTGATAAAATGATATCTCCTGTTCGCCAATTCTGCTCCTGCTAGTGTCTTTCATGGATATCGCATTTTCATTTCTTGTCAGTAGATTGTTTTCCACGTGACCGCGTCATTGAGAAAACGTAAAATTATCGAAGAAGTATTATATCGGGTTACGATATTTCAGTTATATTTCTCGGAATGTGTCACATCCAGAGAGGATGAAGTACAATTTTTTGTTTGGATTTATCCAGGTTTACTTTTCTACCAATGCACAAATATTAGGCGTTTTGGGCTACTTTCACAGTTCTCTAACAGTTTATTCGTCCTCGAACAGACATTTGAAAACTCGAAATTCAAACCAAGACAATAACATTTGTCCTAAGGTTATTAAAGAGATTAAGGCGTTCTCAGTCATAGCTAGTAGGTGGAAAACAGTACACAGAATTTAACATCTTAATAATATCCTAATTGCCTATTAAATATTGTATAATATTTAGTATCTACAATAGGGACTAATCTCAAGACGAGCCAATTTTTAAATCCTCTTCTAAATTAAACCGTCTCATTTCACGTTTATTTTGGGGGTCTTGATGCTATTCCTATAATGTCTTTAATAAATCTACTTTCATCAAAAGAAATTTTACAACTATTCATGTGCTTACAGCATTATTGAATTCGTATTGACGTTGATGATAAAGTTGATATCGACGCTAATAATGATGTTGTGTCTAGTCGGTGTCGATTATAATATATAACTCAATCTGAATTTGAGTTCGAAAATTGAATTTCAAGTCGACTTAAAACTTGATAATATAATAATACAAGTTTATCTTGAATAGTTCCGTATTTCACAAGAAATTGCTGGGTGAGTTGCAATGGATGGACAGGTATGTTGCCGTGGAGACGCATTCAGTCGATACCTCTCCACAAATCTCGTTATTTCTTTCCTACTGCGTCATGTTCTCAATTGAAAACTTCTTGGTAATATCTTTCTAGTTGAAAATAACAGTTATTATTCCTTTGATGTTGCTCGGACTCTGACTCGTTTCTTGGGTCGTTGCTGGGTCGGCGTCTTCTACTGTGAATATTAGGATTCATGGTCATGCACCTTATTGATCATATGGATGGTTTCCGAACACAAATGGCTAAGTTTTTAGCAATATTTAGTCCACATTCTTCGTTCGATGCATCAAATCATCGTGAAATGCGGCACACTAAAAGTTTGAGGTTTACTCGGCAGAGTGTCGTTGTCGACTGAAGATTTACAGGGCTGAGCTACTTCATAGAGGCACTGGTAAAATGTTCCTCGTAAACAATAAATGCGCATTTTTTCATAGTTCATCTATATACGGCGTTAGAGGCTGGCAAGAATCTCAATTAGGGACTAGCTGATGGCGAGGGTATCTATGCGCATTACAGATTTATGGAAATGGAGTACGATGATTATCGAGAGACACGTGTGAAACGGGAAAATCGAAGTGAAGGAAACGGACATTTCTTCAAAAAGAATAAACAGTAAATTTGAGGTAACGCAAACGGTAAACTTTGACCGTGGGACAAAAGCGAATGCGTAGTGATAATGGTAATGGAGCGTTGGCACTACTACTCCATTACCATTATCATTACCATTACGGTGGCAATGGTAATGGTAATGGGGCGATATTTAATAGTAATAACTTGAATTGTGAAACTATTATGGGGAAAAAGTGTTTTCGGCAAGAAATCGCTTTCGTGTCAATTAACGCTCACAGAACTTAAAGTAAGTGAGATACTACAATTGAAGGGTTTCAGCATTGGCCACGGTGCGATCATATGCCTTATATTTTTTTACTTATTTTAATAGCGCAGTAAGGACAGAGTTTTCGGCCCCTTTCTCGTATTTTACTATTTATATTGTGGCTACAGAGACGATAAAAAAACAGAATTAAAAAAAAACACGATAGAACATAATTATTATAATGCATACGAAACTATTAGAGCACGTATTAAGTTGAGGAATTGGCTCTGGAAAAGTATAATGTTGCCCTTGGCGGCCTTTCTGAAATACCTAATTTCGGGGGATTTGAGAAATTATGTCAGTTCAAGCTGTTATTGAAGCTGTATATCAATTACATTTCATTCTTAATAAACTCGGAACACAAAAAAGGAAGGAAATAAAATGTACAATAGAGGTAGTACCCTGACTTTCTGATCAATGTTTTTTCGCGCAAAAAATGTTCACTATCGCTATCTCCATTAAACCTGGTATCATGGAATTGCCCTTTGAAAGTTTAAATACGAAAATATACCGTAGAATCCGACTAGAGTTTTTGTTGTTGAGCAAATTGAGGCCGGATCTGGCATACCGTATCGCAAATTATGGCAGTGTACCGGCTGCCGAATTAGGGCTTTACTAGGCGTGAAACGCTTTTTGACATCCGGCCTTGAAGCGGGCGCCGGCTACCTGACCAGTGCACTCCTCCACGCTCTGAGCCTCCTGCCGTATTTATGTCTGAAATAAAAAATCAACAAATTATGAACAAAAAAGTATCATACGATTTGTTGTTGCCATATGCTTCGTTTATGTTCCAGTATATATCATAATTGGTTTAAATCGTGGGCTGCCTCGTTAGAGTTTTTGTCTAACCTCGGGATTTGAACCTACGCCCTCTAATTCTAAGGCTGAGCGCGGTACGTACGTATTGAGTCATCCTAACATTTATGTAAACCTGCTGCTAGAATTCAATCTAATTGTTTGATATCTTTCCAAGATATAGATTTATTGTCCACTTCGTACTTTTTAATAAGGATAGCGAAATAAAAAAATAGTCGTTTAATTATTGATAATGTGGCCAATGACGCAAGCATATATTTGGCGGTCGCTATGTACGTGCGTGAGAGAGTGAGAGATCACAAATACTCTTCCTGTTGCCAGCGCGTATGTGGCGGCCGCCATATGTCTCCCCTTCTTAGTAGTTTTTTTTTTTTTAAAGAAGATTACGTTTATTGACTTGGATACAATATGTGTGATTTACTCCGATTCTCATTAGAGACTGGCTGTTCTCGCGTCGCTCAGTTCGACCGCGCGATGGTTGAATATTGTCGACTTTTCGGGAATGTCTCAATAATAATTTTTCACATCCGGAAGGGAGGAGAGCATAAACTTTCGTTTCCCTCTTTCTTGCCTACGCCAAGCGCAATAGCACGGGATGAGGGTAAAAAGGAGAATGTGTGGAACGGGTGTTCTAGATCTCGAGTGCCTAGATGGTCAAGAGTTATGTGAGTGATTGCGACAGATGTAGTTACCATTTACAAATTTCGTTTATTACCGAATACCGTCCAGTTGGCCGGTTGGAACATGGGAAGAATACAGTTCGGCGGATTACGAAAATGATACAAAAAATGATGCAGTTAGCTTACGTTTGCTGAATGGCGGTCCTTCGGACTCGGATGAAGAGGCCTTCGCTCTCGGCCTATTACGCTCGCTTGTACAATGTCAGTCAATGGGCCGCAAACACACTGTGTTTACAATGTTTCCGCAGATTGGTCAGAGGGTCACTTCGCGAGTGTGAAGGGCGTGTAAAAGATTCACAATACTTTTCGACGTAAATAGAAATGCAAATGAATGATCGAAAAGCAGAGTTGGATTATTAGACGCGGAACAGAGGTACGAATCGCGATACAAGGTTGGAGTCGATAGAAGAGATTATTCTCGTTCGGATGATGATGTTGAACTGATTTTTCTTTCATCCTCTGGACCTTCCTACTCCAGATTTCCCTTTTTGGGTAGAGTAGGAGAAAAAGGGGGTTTTCGTTTTTTGACTCTCTTTCAACCAATCGGAGCGGTCTACGTGGGAGACTGTTCTTTGTATCTTGGAGTCTGGGCGCATGAAATTAATTACAAATAGACCAATCGGAATGAGTCTATTCCGAGCGAGTTTTCGTGAGGAAAGTGCATGGGGTCGTGTTTGCTTATCTAAAGTCTAGGGCCTGACGCCGAGTCGCCCCGCGATAGTGCAGCTGCTATGCGCGTCGGAGCCCTTCCATGTGCATTTTGTTTTCGTCTCGGGGCGGTTTTATGACCGAGTCGAGTGGACTTTTCCGGCGGTCTTGGTCTATCCTTGGTTCCCACACGGATTGAAAATCGGAGCTCCGCTATGCCTCCGCTGGTGGGTGAACTCCGGGTCATCTGGCTTGTCGTATGATTTTTTGTTTTACGACTTTTCCGAGAAAGCGTGCCTAAAACTATGTTCTCGTTGAAGTCGAGTGGATAAGGAGGATCGGAAGAAAAGTATGCGCGACGCTTGCTTATCATCGATAGGTTACATTTTGGCTGTGGTACGTCTACGCCTAAGAAAATACAAGGATCTGTCGAAAAATGAGAATGCCGTATTCGTTTAATGGTTATTCACCATTTCCATAGGTAATCGCGCAGGCCAGCGTTCTCGCCGAATTTCAACAAAGTAGGAGAGAGAAAAAGAAATGTTTTTATGCGCTTTTGCTCGCGACGTTACAAATTATAACAGCTATTGGTACAGAGAAGCTCGAATGCGCACTTGGCAACAGAGAGAGTATTGTTCATCTCTCACTCTCTCACGCACGTATGTGGTGACCGCCAAATATATGTGTATTAGGCTGTCCCTTAGTTTTCGAAGTTAATCTTTTTTAACGCATATATTATAATTTTATTCGTTTTAGTATAAAATGTTCCCAAAATAAATATTAGCGCATTCTAACAAGGAAACCGTTTCCGGTATCCCGCTCCGATTTCGTTTATTTTTAAATATGTTATTCCTCATCGAAATCTAAGAGACAGGTATTTTTTTTTATCGGCGGAAAAACAGTTTTCAGGGGTGAAACTCACCGTCAGAGTTGGGCACCCTCGGAGTGACTCTTGCAGTTTCGCATAGTTTCAATCAAGATATTCGAATGAAACCAATTTAAGAAGAATGCTTCTGGCAAATAATGAAACATGCGCCTTTTCCAGTTCCGAGGGGGTGAATAGGGGTAAATCTATAGGGGTTGAAAGTAAAAAAATTCGTATAAATCGGAAACTTTTTTTTTATCTCGATGAAACCAATTGCATTCGAAAGAGCTTGAAAAAGTAAAAGATACGGATTTTTGCGTTTTTCGAAAAAAAAACTTTTGGGGGTGACTACCCCTGTATAATACCGTTTCCGGTGTTCCCCTCCGATTTCAATCATTTTTGGATATGTTGTTCTTCATCGAAATCGGAGAGACACGTACTTTTTTATCGGCGGCAAAACAGTTTTAAGGGGTAAAACTCACCCTCAAAGTGTATTTTGCAGTTTTGCACATTTTCATTCAAGATATTCGAATAAAACAAATTCGAGGATAATGCTTATGACGAATAATAAAAAATGCGCTTCCATCAATTCCGAGGGGACGAATTCGTAGAAATTTATGGGGGTTGAAAGTCGGAATTTTTCTCAAAAATCGATTTTTTTTCATTCTATCAAAACCATCTAAATGTAATAGAGTTACATAACGTAGGAGATACCTGTTTTTGAATTTTCCGGAAAAACATCGTCCCAGGGCGAACTACCCTTATATGATGTCCGGTGCTCCCTTATCCGATTTTGTTCCGTTTGATCGATGGTGTTTTTCATCGAAATTGACGTGACGCAAATCGTTCAAACTCATTGCGAATGACTCAAAATAGACGTATTCCTATTTCGACGGCATACAGTTTTAGACACCTAAGCGGGTTAAAAGGTTAACAATTGTAAACCATAAACTCGATTCGTTTTATTATAATGAATTGATTTGCATTCGAAAATACGACGAAGCTTACAGTGGTATACCGTTTTACGTTCCTTCGAAAATCTTATCGAAATCTTGTCGTTTTACGTTCCTTCGAAAAAACGTATGCCGTCGAAATAGGAATACGTCTATTTTGAGTCATTTGCAATGAGATTGAACGATTTGCCTCCCGTCAATTTCGATGAAAAACACCATCGATCAAACGGAACAAAGTCGAATAAGGGAGCACCGGACATCATACAAGGGTAGTTCACCCTGGGACGATGTTTTTCCGGAAAATTCAAAAACAGGTATCTCCTACGTTATGTAACTCTATTAAATTTAGATGGTTTCGATAAAATGAAGAAAAAAAATCGATTTTTGAAAAAATTTCGACTTTCAACCCCTATAAATTTCTACCAATTCGCCCCCTCGGAATTGAGGGAAGCGTATTTTTTATTATTCGCCATAAGCATTATCCTCGAATTTGTTGACCCCGTAAGACTGTTTTTCCGCCGATAAAAAAAATACGTGTCTCTTCGATTGAGGGTGAGTTTCACCCCTTAAAACTGTTTTGCCGCCGATAAAAAAGTACGTGTCTCTCTGATTTCGATGATGAGTAACATATCCAATAATGAACGCAATCGGAGGGGAACACCGGAAACGGTATTATACAGGGGTAGTCACCCCCAAAAGGTTTTTTTTCGAAAAACGCAAAAACCCGTATCTTCTACTTTTTCAAGCTCTTCCGAATGCAATTGGTTTCATCGAGATAAAAAAAAAGTTTCCGAGTTACACGAATTTATTTACGTTCAACCTCTATAGATTTACCGCTATGCACCCCCTCGGAACTGGAAAAGGCGCATTTTTCATTACTCGCCAGAAGCATTCTTCTCGAATTGGTTTCATTCGAATATCCTGATTGGAACTATGCGAAACTGCAAGAGTCACTCCGAGGGTGCCCAACTTTGAGGTTGAGTTTCACCCCTTAAAGCTGTTTTTCCGCTGATAAAAAAAATACGTGTCTCTTAGATTTCGATGAGGAATAACATATTCAAAAATAAACGAAATCGGAGGGGGACACCGGAAACAGTTTCCTTGTAAGTACTGTAACACGTGCCGACTTTCATCGAAACATGTTCATATAAGTTACTCGGAAGTGAGGGAGGCCGAGAAGGGTTGTAACAATTTTTATGTTACCTAGCATATCTTCGCCAAAAATAAGTAAAAGTATTTAGGGTATATGATAAAACCGACGAAAAATGAAACAACTCCCCGCGTTTCAACTCTTAGCCCCGAGGTAAGTTGTGACACATTTTTTTTGGGGGATTATACGGAAGAAAATTTAATTAAATAAGCTATCGAAATATTGGTTCAAAACTTGCTTTGTGCAAGATTTTCCGTGTAAACATTGTATAGACGCAACCATTACCTGTACGCGACCGGCGCCTACTGTATCAAATAGCACGTCGAAAGATCAACGGTAGGGTGAGAGTGGGGTCAGTGGCTCATTTTTTTTCAGAGGTCTATGACCGTTTACACAATCTGAATAAAACCTTGACTAAACGTGAGGTATGTCAATGGCTTCATTTTGTTAAAAGACACTGAACCGGCTAGATCAATAGATACCGAGATAATAACCATAAAAAAATGGGATTTGATCCATGTGTCCTTGGGGGTATACACAGTGAAACATGTCTAATTACACAGTGGATCAAGCAAAATTTGATAAGTGCTCTTCTGTATACAATGGGAGTATAGTACAGTGAACTATTGAAAAATGAATAAAAAAAAGCATATCATGAGATTAATCACAATCATTTATTGAATATTAATCAACAATGAATACCTACCTAAGAAGGTAGTACCAGTACATATCTAAATCACAACGCAAAAACATTCATAATATTACTTACCTAATTATCTTGTGTTATTCTTATTAGTTTCTCCAATATAGTTGTATTAAGTCTTTCACATTTAAATATTAATCAACATTAAGTAAATTGAGCCACTGGGTTAACCATTAGCTTAACTGAGCCATTAGCTTAACAAACCCAGTTCAAATACCGCATGCTCAAATACCGCAATATAGCTGTATATTGCAGGAGAACAACGATTTGGAACATAACTGCGGTAGGTCAAGAAGTGAAAAACATCAAAACTCACCTGGTTTTTTAAATGTTGACACCAAAAATAACATAAAAGCACCTCCCACAACCGAGTTGCGGGGGACCGACTCGCAGACAGGTTCGGATCTATTGGCATCCGAGGGCGGTTCTAATATGAAATGGACGCACATATATACTTGTTCACTTCCGAGAAACAGAAAAGGTTCAGTGTACCCACTGTTGTGATTATTTCCACTTTGAGCCTACGCGACATTGCCAGTTCGCTACGGTCATGGGTTTCGGGAAATCAACTTTGTTACGACTCTCCTTTTTTACGACACTCCTCAGCCTTCTCTAAGCGCACGTATTCGCTGTGTTTATCAATACGACGCAATATTTTCGAATATTAACACGTATTGTTTTATACTTCGAAGATGTCCGTGGAATTACGAAGTGCGAAAAAAAGTATTTTCTTAGTTGGAAAGGTAAATCACCAAATAACGGGTGCAAAATTACCGTCAAATCAACAAGTTCTTGCAGTCTAATTTTTTAAGGGGTTACGTGGGTTTCGAAGCCAAAAAGGCATATTTTCTCTATATTTTTAAGTATAATATATAAATTATTTTATTCAAAATGTTAAGCACATAAAAGAGCAACATTTCAACAATATTTCAAAAAAATTTCATCCAAAAATTTCGAAAATTCAGCCGGTGGGACCTGGTTTCCGGAGACCCTTAAAAAAAAGTGTCCTACGTGGTGGTCAGGATAACTCATGATGGCTTTATCTGAAATTAAGAAACCAAATTTTTTCTTTTAGTCGACAAGTATAGCTCGTGATTGGATGAAAGATTTAAAAAAAAATTGAAATTTGAAGTTTTGGCAGAGTTGTATGCAAAATAGTTCAATTTTTGGTACAATTTACACTACGTATAGCCTTGTAAAACTAATTGTAATGGAAAATAATACCTTCACTCAATCACTAGTCAGTGCTATTTTGAAGAAGTGTGCAAAATTTCAATAAGATTGCTGCATTAGTTTTTGAGAAATCGTGTCCACCGACTCCAAAAATAGTGTTTTGAGAAAAATGCGATTAAAGTTTTAAATAGAAATAAAACGAAGAAATTTTCTTATAGCCAGTCCGTAATAAACTGTTAATTTATCAATTAAATTACCTGTGAGCTTGCCCTTGCCAGATAGAGTTTTTGTTCTAACCGTTTTAGCTTTGATTTTTTTTCATCAACAGTTTTTTCACTAAATTGAACATTTGAACATTTTCACCATAAGGTTTGGAATTAAGAACTCCGGAATATGTTTTGGAGTCTCCGTCTCTAACGTAATTGACAAATCTCAGGCCGTATTTTTCAAACGAACGTTGAAACATTGCAACGCTTGATGAATCTTCCATATTACCAGCTGGTCCTTGGTGATTGGCACTGCATTCGTTTTATTATAAATAATCCTCTTGCCACTCTTCAAATTCTTCCGAATCTAGTTGTTTCTTCCAAGCCTCAAATAATTTACAATATGAGCTTTTCACAAATACATCCAAAACTTTTTCAGAATAACAGCCAATCAACGTGGCCACACAGTATAATGATGAATAACCGCGCTTTTTCCAAGTGCCATCGCCTGATACAGTAACATCTGTCGTATGTTCAACACCGTTTTCATCGCACGTTAGGTTTTTTTTTCTTTTGTAGCTGAGGAAAAGAGTTCCGCGGCAACCGTCTTGATGCATTTATGTATCTTACTGATATAACATTTTTTGACACGATAAAATATATCTAGGCTGACCCTTTTCACACTCCACCATAATTTCGAAACCAAGACCTAATTTTGCACATTGTTCAAATTCATCTTTACCATCACATACTTTTTCCTCTCCATTTTCATTTATAATGTTAGAGCAGTTCACAAAACTAGCAAGTGTTGAAAACACTAAAAAAAAGTCTATAATTGCATATTGAAGAGTAGCGTTCTCCGGCACGTGTTTCTCTTCTTGACTTCTAAGTTTTTTCGCCGATTTCCTGCGAAAGATGCAACGTCGATGGCTGCAGATTTAGGATTAAATGATTGTTTCCTTTTTCTTGGTCTATCTTTTCTTCTTCTCTCTGCTCGATCAACTCTACTAAATGTATGCGGCTCCATTTTGCAATAAATGAATGAAAATCTCGGTAAAAATTCACAACGCACACATATAACCTCAAAGAAACCTCGTGGCTCAACAAGCAATATGAAACTAAAATATAATGCGTGATCCTCAGAAAGTGAGAGAAACGAACGAGAGAGATAAACAAACAATAGTTAAGCAGCTGCCTCCATATACCTGCGCCGCTCCCGGCCAGTCTTTCCCAACGGGGGTATCCCCAAAGGCTCTCTCTCTCCTAGACTTTTACTCCGAACTTTGGGAGAATATTCTAGACATATTGTACTATTAGATAATAAAATTTAAAAAATGTAAATTTTGAAAATTTTAAACCCACGTAATCTCCTAGACTTTTACTCCGATTTACTTACAACTTTGGGAGAATATTCTAGACATATTGTACTATTAGATAATAAAATTTAAAAAATGTAAATTTTGAAAATTTTAAACCCACGTAATCCCTTAATATTCGTGAAGTGAAATTAAGGCGAGCGAAGGCGCAAATCTAATAATTCGTGAGTGTATTATCTTTTGGGAAAAATCAAGGATACCAACAAAATCAATGCAAAACTGTGTAAAAAAACTTGTAGACCTCGATCAGGTTTGGTGTGAGTTGTAAAAAATAGTAAGAAAACTCAAAACGTATATAGGCGCCGCGTGGTGCGTTTTCAGCGGGCACTGGATAATCTATTTGATATAGCTCACGCCGAGGCCCTTGAAAGAATGAAAATTAAGGAAGTCAACATTTTCTTGCAAAGACTGAGAGAACCAGGGCGGCGAGGCTGCTTGGCAGGTATAGAAAAAAAATTAGCTGAAAAGGAAGAACGGGCAAAGCAACGAAAAATAGAAGAAGGGAGAAGAAGATTCAAGCACATGCCATCAGCGATAGCATCAACATCCTCATCGCTTGACGAAATAAGACCATCACTAGGACAACACGACACGTTAACCAGCTCTGGCGACAGCTCGGTAGAACTTTTTCCAAAAACATCTGAAACTTTGCAGCCCGAAACATCTGAAAATAAAGGCAGAAAAGATTTGGTATCTCTAAAATTAGTTGCAGCTTTAGATAGGTGCCAGCTGTGTATAAGAGATTCAGTTTATATTCTTCAGGCTGCAGTAGAAGCACTTGGTCTTAATACTAACGAATTTCCGATTAACAAACCTTCCCTCCAACGCATTCAAATGCAGACGCGAAAGGAAAGATCAGAAGCTATCAAAACAAATTTTCAGAACGATGTACCCGATGTTGTCACCGTTCATTGGGACGGAAAGTCGGTACCTGGCTTAGATATGAGAAGTTCTAAAGAAGAACGACTTCCAATTCTAATTACGTTTGGAGATAGAGAACAATTTGTTGCTATGCCAAAACTAGATAGTTCTTCAGGTAGAATCCACGGAACTTGTGCGATTTTAGCTCAACAGAAGCTAGATAGAGAGCTGTTGCTTTTTGCTTGTCGGCATCACATTTATAAGATGGTCCTGAAAAACGTGTTCGAAACAAAAATACATCACTCCACTAATAGTCTAGATATTCCATTATTTTTAAAATAAAATATAATTGAATAAACATTGACATCAACAAAATTAATTAGTGTACGAATTTCGTAAAACAATACCTTGATCAAACAGAAATAAACAATCTGATACATTTTTATAAAGCTGAATGAAAAAGACAGTCGTAAGAGAAGACTACCGTGAATTGATCGAGCTGTCTATCATATTCCTCAGAGAAGATGAAGAAAAAGGGACTAGAATTAGGCCGCCTGGTGCAATACATCAAGCAAGATGGATGGCAAGAGTTATTTACTCATTGAATATTTATTTGCTGCATTGTCAGTTTAGGATGGGCGCTAAAGATAAAGAAGCGTTGCGCCATGTTTGTCTATTTATTGTGACAGTTTATGTGAAGCCCTGGTTTTTATGCATTTCGCCGGTAAATACTGTAACGCATACTTGGGTATACGTTACAGTTTTCGAAAAAGAAAAAAATGTGGCCTATATAAGGGATACCCTAACGTGTATTAGTACGTATAGGACAGCAGCGAGCATGCGCGCCGTCCTATCCGTTGTATGGGTTTGTTTGGGTTTATTTGGATTTTGTTTGTGATATTAATGTTGTAAAACCACCAAGGTTTTATCACACAATGCTACGATGATTGCATGATTTGTGTTTAGCGATTGATAATAATTTCTGATTTGTGTTTTTCTATATATACAGTTTTTCTACAGTTTTTCTATATAAAGGGTGAGGCACATAAAGTGTTACAGAGAAATAGCAATCAAACTATTGATCATATCCAAACAGGTTTCAGACAAAAGTTTCAGTGTTCGAGAAGGCCGTCATACTGGAACACCCTATTTTTTTATCGGTGGAGGCAGTGAAGCTACGTCAAGGTCAACCCCACTATTTTAAATGGAACCATGTATTTTTTTTTCTATGACATTATTACCGATTTTAAGACGAATTCAGCGACCTACAACACAAGGTCATTTTAGTCACGCAAAGTATGAAAATAGTCGAAAAATCGAAAAATATCGGAATAATCTCTTTCAAAGGATCCACTAACCTTGGTTTGGGTCTACCTACAGAAGATGCTCGAAGTGATGACCCTCGACTTGTAAACACTTGTTTGATCGCTGTTTTCATTTCTTACGATACCAATGTTTCTTATCGGCAGCAAGTACGCATTTTCTGTTGACATATCAGTTAGACACGCATTACCTTCTAATGTGACTACATCGGATCGCGAAAATGAACTTTTTATGGGGTTTTGTCAAAGAACGCGCAATGGCGGTAGCACCTACCACGCCTGACGACATGAAAGAAAGAATACGCCGAGCATGTACCGAAATTACACCACAAATGTTGGCTGAAGTTAGACGGTCTTTTCATCAGGGAATTAACAAGTGCTTACAAGTCGAGGGTCATCACTTCGAGCATCTTCTGTAGGTAGACCCAAACCAAGGTTAGTGGATCCTTTGAAAGTGATTATTCCGATATTTTTCGATTTTTGACTATTTTCATACTTTGCGTGACTAGAATGACCTTGTGTTGTAGGTCGCTGAATTCGTCTTAAAATCGGTAATAATGTCATCGAAAAAAAAATACATGGTTCCATTTAAAAAAGTGGAGTTGACCTTGACGTACCTTCAGCGCCTCCACCGATAAAAAAATAGGGTGGTCCAGTATGACGGCCTTCTCGAACACTAAAACTTTTGTCTGAAACATTTTTGGATATGATCAATAGTTTGAGTGCTATTGCTCTGTAACACTTTATGTGCCTCACCCTGTATACAGTTTCGTTGGATATACTATCTCCTGGTATGAATTTGGCCAATAAGCTGTACACTATATTTCGATTTTCTCTATTACATTTACTTTTTTCTGTAGATCTTATATTTTTAAGCATTTGGAGGCTCAGCTGCTAATGATGCAATACGGCGATGTTTGGCGCGCACATTCACTATAATGAACTCGCGATAGGGAAGTCACCGAAGAAAACATAAGCTCAAAATATTGGAAGTCATAAAGCTGATATATAGTATGTATACACTGTAATTTACAGAGCTCGAAACTATATATGCAAATGAAGGTGCTAGTGAATAAAATTAATTCAATTTTTCAGAGACGCCCTCATGGATTTGCAAGGAGATTGACGAGAAAATATTTAAAGTCAGAGTCCGAGAATAGTTCCGTCGAGCTCAAGGTCGCCAAAACAATTTATTGGCAAAAAAAGAATTGGCTAACGCAAACGAATAAAATTTAATGAAGTCTAACGTTTATCGCGTAACTTCGCGTTCCCGCTTTTTCGCAATATTTCTATTTTTATTTTTTTATCATCGTCAACGAGGATTTTTTTTGTTCATATACTTATCAATAATTATTTATTAGTATTTAGTTCTTGTTATGAGACCAAAGTTTAGAAATCTTAGTTTGGTAATGTTCGTGTTTTTTTAAAATAATTTGAATGATTTACTTTTAAATTATGTTTGAGCATATAACAAATTTCTGTTTCATCCTGAGTTTTTCCTCGCGGATCGAGCAATGTAATTCTATATGAGCCATGTTACTTTATCTGATGAGGATATTTTTATTTCTTTAATGGCTTTTATCTTTCTATAAGTATTGACGAGTCTTTGATTCGTGTAATGAGAACAAATTTTTCGTTATATTGATTTATACATTTCTTTTTGTTTAATTACTTGAATCAATAATTTATCTTTTTAAATTTTTAAGCATAACATTTACGTTTTGTTTTGTCGTTTTTTTCATTTAGAAATGTTTTATGGAGTCTATACATCGAACATCCGAAGTGGCTCCGGCAAATTGTGCACCAGCGTCCTTAGAGTGTTAATGTATGGTGTGGCATAATTGAGGACCCGATTATTGGACCTTTTTCATAGACGGCAATTTGAATGGACGGAAATACGTCGATTTTTTTTACAGCACCTTGGGGGTGTTGGGGGCTACAAGATGTCCCGTGAGCACAGCGATGCCGAATGTGGTATCAACATGATGGCTGTCCAGCTCATTGGGCAGTTTTAGCTCGCGAAGTGTTAAACCGAAAATTTTCCGGACGCTGGATTGGGAGGGGCGCAGTAATCCCTTGGCCTGCTCGTTCGCCCGATCTAACGCCACTTGATTTCTTCCCATGGGGAGCTATAAAGGATCGTGCACTGTAAAAACCAAGCGCGTTGTTTCAACACGTTTCCCGTGTGTAATCTGGTCGCTCTTTTCGACACGGTAACTCGTGTGTTGAGGTAACGACACATCTTACGCGTGTTGTTTCAATACACTTTAGGCGCGTAAACGCTTGTCGCCATTTTCAACACGTTTAAAATATATCGAGGTCCAAATCAACACACGTCAAGCGTGTTATTGTCGGCCATTATTCGGTTTACCTTTGTGGGACTTTCTACACGCTTCCACGCGTTTTTATTTCTGCAACACCCTTTTTGTGTGTATTTGTAGACGCTTGGGAATGATACATATGACGTCACGTAGGCGTACGTTCTAAAATTTAAAAAACGCCTTTTCCGAAACGGATATTTTATTCCGATGGTGTACTTACCATATTACATGGCTTCCAGTCGTCCTGAAACAGATGCCTGTGAATAATTTTATCATTAACCTAGCCGCGAACCTACCTATTTCTAGACCGAATGTACGTACGCTAACCATTATGCTATTTGCTACTTGAGGTTTTCTCATGATGAAAAGGGATAGTATGCGTTCTTCGAACGAGGGGAGTAATTAAAACCTTTCACATTTCACACACCCACAGACACACACATTATATATATATATATATATATATATATATATATATATATATACACACAGGGTGGACCACGCAACGTGTGCACCTCTTTTACGACCAAAATATGCGTTGCACAAAAAAATGTTTTATACAAAAGTTACATGGTTTATAAGGCTACACTATGTGGTGCATTTATTTTTTTTATAGGTGGAGGCACTTCGAAGATTTGAAGGTCAACTTAATTTTTTCAAATGGAATGCTATATTTTTTATAGCGTAATATGATAGAGTATCGAATTCTGAGTAAAAAAGTATAGATCTTTATTATCCCTAGAGTTAATAGCTAACGAGTAATTTCACTTTATTACTTTAAAATTTTCTTCATCTAATATCAAGTTGGAGATTCAAATCTACTACAAATTTCTGAATGGCAGTGTTTACATCACAGTGTTTATCAATATGAACACATCTACCACATCTTACATACTTATCATGATTCACAATCTTCTCAATGATTGTAATCCAGTATTAAAGTATCCTTCGGTGATTGTGCGTGATTATTATCAGAAAGATAAAAGTGAAAATGAATTTTTCTAATAGTGATACTATTAGAGATTGATATTACGTGAAGAAAATTTTAAAGTAATAAAGTGAAATTACTCGTTAGCTATTAACTCTAGGGCTAATAAAGGTCTATACTTTTTTACTCAGAATTCGATACTCTATCATATTACGCTATAAAAAATATAGCATTCCATATGAAAAAATAAAGTTGACCTTCAAATCTTCGAAGTGCCTCCACCTATAAAAAAAATAAATGCACCACATAGTGTAGCCTTATAAACCATGTAACTTTTGTATAAAACATTTTTTTGTGCAACGCATATTTTGGTCGTAAAAGAGGTGCACATGTTGCGTGGTCCACCCTGTATATATATATATATATATATATATATATATATATATATTTATATATATACTTTTAACCTACATACATACATACTTTTAACGCAATAATGCTTTATACAAAAGTGAACTATTTTGAGATATTGTTTTATTATTATTTTTTTAAAGTGAGGGTTCGGCAACCTTAAAAATTAATTAAAAAAAAACGATTGTATGGAATCAAACTTCTAAATTATTTGTAGTTTTAAGACGCAGTAACAAAAAATTATTAAAAATGAAATAAGAATGATCTGCAAACATTTTTGAATTAGGCATCCAAAAGTCTGCAAGTCTAATAATTTTCTTAATTTTCTTCGACAGAAACGTAGGTTTTATTTAAAAAATCACAAACTTACTTAAACTGCAGATCATTGAAAAAACAACTACACATTATTAGCTATCCAAAGAGGATTCCATATAGCAGTTTTCTTTAATTAAAACCAATACATTTTATATTTCTATGTAAAAGACAAAAATGTCGCTTTTTACATAGCGTGAGCTCTCATAACATGTAATGTTTTATGCTGAACTGTTGCATAGAATCCGTTAGCTCTGAATTTATATGCAAGAAATACAGTCGTTACTTTTAAAACTGCGGAACCATTCTCCGCAGGGGATTATCCTTGCTAGGAATTCTGCTAGCGTAACTGGTCTACACAAAGAATTCTTCTAGGGTAACCAGTCTACGCAAGGAATGCTTCTAGCATAATCAGTCTTCCCAAGCAATTCTTCTAGCGTCAGCAGTTTTCGCAAGGAATTCTTCTAGCGTAACCAGTCTACGCAAGGAATTCTTCTAGCACAACCAGTATTCACAAGGAATTCTTCTAGCATAAGCAGTCTTCGCAAGGAATTCTTCTAGCGTAAGCAGTCTTCCCAAGGAATTCTTCTAGCGTAACCAGTCTATGCAAGGAATTCTTCTAGCGTAACCAGTCTACGCAAGGAATTATTCTAGCGTAAGCAGTCTTCGCAAAGAATTCTTCTAGCGTAAGCAGTCTTCGCAAGGAATTCTTCTAGCGTAACCAGTCTATGTAAGGAATTCTTCTAGCGTAAGCAGTCTTCGCAAGGAATTCTTCTAGCGTAACCAGTGTATGCAAGGAATTCTTCTAGCGTAACTAGTCTACGCAAATAATTGATCTGGCGTAATCAGTCTGTGCAAAGAATTCTTCTAGCTTTACCAGTCTACGCAGATAATTATGGCGTAACCAGTCTTCGCAAAGAATACACTACCGGATACTGACTATGCAGAGGAACAAATTAGAGTATTTTATGTTCAACCTTTGCAAAGAACAAATATGCTCTGAATTTCTATGTGTGGGAAAAAATAAGACAATTGTCACTTTTATAGTAGATCGCCGTTGTTCACAAAGAATTATTCTCACTTAAACTCTTTCGCACATCCGTCAATTATGTAGTGAGGTTATGAAAAATCGCCTTATTGTCATATCAACTCATTTGACGCGTGTTGTTTGTGGTACACGCGTGAAAGTGAGTTGTTTTCTGACGCTTTGCGCGACGAAATGTGTCGTTCGCGTCGCGTGTAGCTGCACCAAGTGTGTTGTTTCGAAAAAAATGAGTTGATTCAACACGCTTTATGTGTGTTACAGTAAGTGTGTGCTCCGGCAATACGTTAAAATCGTGTTGATGCCAAGAATAGTAGAGAGCGTGTTGTTTCAACACGGCAAAATAAGTAAAACGCATTGTTTCAACACATTAACCAGGTTCGACACACGCTGTAGGCGTGTTGTGTGTTGCTTCAACACACCGACAACACGCTTATTTTTTGCAGTCATAACACATCCCATTGAAGCAAAGTTGTTCTCACGCGAGTATGCATGCAGTGAATTCATCAGCACTAGCAAAATCGGCTCACGAATATCCAACAATAAGGGAGTGCATATGGGGTTCATATTGGTGTCACAGGGTGACGTAAATGTTGTGTTCATATGGAGCCCATATGAGCGTCACGGCGTGAAGAAATTTTAGTGCTCATATGGAGCTCATATAGGCGTCACGGCGTGACGTAACTACGTTGTGCTCATTTAGAGATCATATGGGTGTCACGGCGTGAAAAAATTGTAGTGCTCATATGAAGCTCATATTGGCGTCATGACATGATACAATTCTTGTGCTTATATGGACGCTAGAGGGCGTAATCCGTACTACGATACTGTACAGGCTGGCGGATCTGTGCCTGAAATGAAAAAATTAATAAGTCTACAAATTATGAATAAAAAAAAAATTCTGGTAGCATTTTTCGTTTCCATACGCTTTATTTATATTTCTGCATACATGATAATTTAATTAAAACGTGTTCTGCCTCATTAAAGTTTTTGTCTAGCCTCGGTTTCGAACCTACGTCTTCTAATTCTAGAGCAGAGCTACCTACCTAACCATCCTATCACTTGTGTAAATTTCCTTTTTATCGCTCCATACTTTTATCATTTTAAAAATGTCAATAAGTGGGTAAACGTCGACGTTTGCATTGTTGCAATGCAACGAAAATTGATTCTTTTTGACTACTGAAGTTTTTTTTGCCCATTTAGGCAGTAAAAATAACTGACTCGTTTTTACGTATTCTTATTATAGTTTTACGACTTCAAGGCTTTTGATGATGGTTAAAAAAAACGAATGACTGCAGTTATTATTGCATATATCATATAAAATAAATACCTTGTTGTCCTTGCTAAATATTTTAGTGATGTAAGAAAGACACCCAGATGCATTAAAAGGAATGATAAAAAAATGTTCGATTTTTTAAGAAGGTATACTACATTCATTTTAATAAAAAAAAAACAACAAATTCTTAGTAATTAATTTTTATTGAAATTTTATTTCATTATATAATACTTACTATCGCCGTCGTATGGCGCTCATAGGAAGTACTACTGAAAAACATGCATATCGCCGTCATATTGCGCTCATCGAATGTATCACTGAGAAACATGCATATCGCCGTCACATTGCGCTCATCGAATGTATCACGGAGAAACATGCATATCGCCGTTATAGGATGTATCACAGAGAAACACGCATATCGCCGTCATATTGCGCTCATGGGATGTGTCACTGAGAAATATGCATATTGCCGTCATATTGTGCTGATCGAATGTATCACTGAGAACATGCATATCGTCGTCATAGAATGTATCACTGAGAAACATGCATTTTGCCGGTATATTGCGCTCATGGGGTGTATCACTGAGAAATATGCATATCGCCGTCATATTGCTTGCATGGCATGTCTACTACCAGTGCTAACCCAGTGAATACAGCAAGAAAAATCATTGGATATCTACCATATGACGTCAATCTGCAAATCTTCATTGCAGAATTCAAATTTGCCCTCTCATGAGTTCATCTTGTAGTCAATGGATGATGCACTTCGAAACGACAAATTTAAGTCACGATGTATCTCAAATCCGAGATACTAAATGAGCTCATGAAATGTATTCACCAACGTAAACGAAATTGCGTTCATGTTAAGTACAATTCATGAGAACAATTGATGTTACCATAGTGAATACACAACAAAATGTCCTCACATGACTTCAATATGACGTAAAATTTGGGGATATTAATTGCGGACACTTGAGCACAGCAATATAAGTTCGACTTGCTCTAAACGCATGATGCATTTGTAAACGACATATTAAGATCAAAATGTTTTGTAAATACATGATACTAAATGAGTTCATGGCTTTGCATCACAACATGTAGTCAATATGCTGTAAAATTTGCTTCATCAATTGTATGCAAGCCGTGATAATCATGACTGTCTATCTGGGTTTGTATCGAGAAACGAAAAATCCTCTGATAGTCGATACTTTTGTATCGAGTAACGAAAAGTTTTGCGATACTCGATACTTTTGTATCGAGTAACGAAAAGTTCTTCGATAGTCGATACCTTTGTATCGAGTATCGAATACATTTTCATTACTCGTTACACAAGTATCGAGTATCGAATACATTTTCGTTACTCGTTACACAAGCTTCGTATTTTGAGGCTTTGGAATGGCAGAAGTTTCGAGTAATGAAAAGCTTTTCGTTACTCGAAACTTGTGCCATTCCAAAGCCTTAAAATACGAAGTTATTCTGTTAACAGTCTTTTCATTTTTGACGATCGATACAGAACCCTTGTACTCGAGGGAAGGTAAAGAATTTCCGACTTTTTGTCAATTTTTCAAAATTTGTAAAAAAAAATTCAAAACGATGAAAAATCTCTAGAAAAATTGATATGCATTCGGAAAACTTAACAATTTCATTTCAAATAACAAAAAACAATTTCATACGAATTTAAACAAATAACAATATTATAAAAGTATCGAGTATCGAAGAACTTTGGGTTACTCGATACAAAAGTATCGAGTATCGAATAAATTTTCGCTACTCGATACAAAAGTCGCAATCTCCAACAATAGCTTGATACTTTTGTATCGAGTAACGAAAAGTTTTTCGATACTCGATACATTTGTATCGAGCAAAAAGTAACGCCCGATACAGATTTTAGACAACTCTGGTCATCCCAATATTCTCATCAGAAAAATATTGAAAACCGACTTGTTTTTTGGGCCCTACGCTTATGCAGACCCGTTAACGGTATCTTGGTCAGCAGGCGTCTTTTACGCGGGTCTACTTGCTAGTGGAGATAATTGACATCCTCACAATGTGGCGAGGGGAGACGTCTGGGTAGCCGTCATTTCGTCTATGAGTAATGCATGGAATAAGAAGGATAAACGTTCAGCGCTGAGCATCCCATCTAGAAATGCCAATACTCATTGTCAGCCGTTAGTGGACAATCGGCCGACAAGGAACGGTTGCGAGATCGATCTCTCCGATTTCGATGAAGTTTGGAATACTTGTAGAATGGGCGAAAATAGGCGATAGGTATTATTTTATAACTGCGGAACCCGATTTTTAAGGGTTTAAACGCAACCTCGAAAATTGGGGTGTTTTTCGTTTTTCGTCGATAAAGTTTTAACGGTAAGAGATATAAAAAAAATTCAAATTACAACGATATTTATTTTTTCGTGTACTATACATTGGAGATGAGAACGATGCAGATAGAAACAAATTTCATATTGTTTATTGCAAATATGCATTTTCTTCAATCGTATCTCCGAGAATTTTTAATCGATTGGGATGTAAATTTGTATACATATAGAGAATGGAAAAGTAGCGGATACGTGATTGTTTTTTCCCGATATCTCACAATTAAGGGATTGAAACTGCCCTTTGATTTTTTAGCCAAGAGCATCGTATAATCAGCTAGCCCTTTGGCATTCCGGTCTAAATTCACGTCAATATGAATACGTGTTATGGCGCAATTGCATATTTGTACCATTCCACCCCCCCCCCCCCCCCGGCCCCCTTATCGAAAGGCAAACGTTTAAAGTTCTTACCGTGCGGCATGGACGAAAATTTGTAGAAATAATAATGGGTTACAAGGAAAGTACAATCAGTCTAAATAGTTGATATAAATTTTCTCGTTTTGGCGGAACACTGCTCTTAAGGGGTCAACGCATCCTTCACATTTTTGTTCTTTCTATAACTCTTAAACGGGCTGAAATAAAAATAAAGTTTAAAGGGAAAAATGTCGCATTCGTCGACTACTGGACGTTCATGATGATAATGATGAGTACAGCAACAAATGGCGCGTTGTTTATTGCAATAATTCGTGAATAAATGGTGAAAAATCACTATTGAGTTCTCCGCTAATATGGGCACAGGGAAGGCTCGCAATCACGGACTAACTTCGTGCTTCGGGAAGCAACTGGATTACAATTGTATATTTACGAAGAAATTCTCCACCGACACGTACTGCCTTTGAAGATTACAATATGATCGGAAAAATGTTCTCACGCTCACTTATTTAGGAAACGTTTGAACTATATGTTTTTTTTATGGATTATAGTTATTACCATAATGATAGTCATGATAAAAGTATTTGAAACAAAGAGATTTCTTACAACACTCACAAGTGATAATAGCTGTTTCATCGCGTATATCGCAAGTAAGTGCGTTTTGTGAAAAGCAAAATTCTACCGGTTTTTCGAAGTTTGGTGGTCTTTCTTCTTCGTAACAACTTTTGTACCACGCATATTTGAAAATGTTTGTAAACCGTGGAGAAGAAAACTGGTTGTGTGTAAGAGATTGTAACTTAACAATATTGTCTCTTAAGTGTTGGACGAAGTTTTTCCATACACGGAAGCCATAAACATCAAGGGGCTGTCTAATGCCTGTTGTACCTGCAAGAATTACTAATTATCATGTAAACTAATTGTCTACAGAACTAATGAAACTGGTGCAATATATTTACCCGCTGGAATGGTTAAAACTTCAGTATCTTTGGGAATATATACTTATTGGAAACAACGCTTAAAATTATTAGTCGTTAATTTACCAGATTTCGAAGCCAATAGAAATATATTTTCGGCTCTGAACATAGTTTGTTCCACTGGAGGTCCAAATTTACCAGAAGGTTCGTTTAAAATGATCAACATAGGTGCCAAAAGCTTGCCACTTGCAGAAATCAAAGGCTGTATAGTATAACTTTGTGTTGTTGATGTTTTCGATTGCACTACTGTCTCAACGGATTTCTGCCCTTCTTTTGCCCATGTGCGGCCTGTATGTAGCTCTAAATTGAATCCACTTTTATCAGAATGAAATGTGTTTCCAGCCCCAACGTGGGCTTTGTTGACTTTCATCGTTTCTATAAATTCATTACCTTTGTTTTAAAGTGTATCAGCGTTCAATAATTGTTATTTTATTATATATTTAGTAATCTTCTTTGAAATCGACAGCTGGCATTTCTACAATTTCTCGTGCGCGTAAGGCCCATCGTCGAAGATCCATATCATGGACAGGCAGCTTTCTGTCAAAAGCATCTATAAAATTGTTTAACCTGTAGTGAGATATTTTTGTTAACTTTTCTTTGTAGGTGCCGCCCTTATTTATACTGTGGGCCCACCGGCGTAACTGCGGCACTGATTTCACCTTTCTGAATTTCGTTTGAACATATGATAATTTTCTGTTCCCATTTGCCACGGATCTCCAGTAATCTACAGCTCGTGTCTTGTATTCGTAACTCAATTCTTCTACATCTTGAGTACATACATTTTAATCAACTTTTGGATCTACGTATCGTTGTCCGTGCCAATCTCCTTCTTCGCTGCCATCTTCTATTGGGGCTGCTTCATGAATTTCATTCGGTGAAAGAAAATCCAATCCAGTTTCGACTTCTATTTCTATAGGTTGATCCATCGCTTCAATCATGTTTTCTAGATCCTTACTGAAGTCTTTTTCCCGTCGGTGATTAGAGTGCGAGGCAAATTCATAGTACGTATCGCTATGGATAAAAGTTGAATAACATTCACCGAATTAACGTACATTTTTATTCGTATTTGGAACTCAAAATGTATGGCTGACTTCTCCGTCGTAAACTGCAGCAATTGATCATTTCTGAATTTATATGACTTAGATCACAATTTATCAGCACACACGAGAAAGATAACGCAACACACGCTATTATTAGAGCTGCTATTAACACTAGATTTATCAGAGCAGGTACTGGTATAAGTGTCAATAACAAAAAATATATTTGTTACGAATATATATAAAGTAACATTAAGTTCATAAAATGTATTCTCTACTTATAGCTACAAAAGTCATAACATCTTTTCGGAAAGCAAATTTACATGCAGTAGGAATTTTGAATTGAAATTGCACGACCAGTCAAAATGACTGGTCTGGTAAATCTAGTGTTAATCTTCAATAAGGCGATCTTAAGGTTATTATGGGTTAGCCGCTCTTTGCGCCTCAGGCGCTCTTTGCACAGATTTATTTCTTTCGTTCATTGGTCCTGCTGTTTATGAATAAGATTAAATTATGCTGCGTTATAAGCTAATAAAAATGTTTTATATCATTCTGTTCGCGAGTGGCAGTAGCAGCCCAAAAACGCTGTAATTTCTGCAGATAGTGCCTTCGATACGGTGAGCAGATTGGAATTTCTTCGTAAATATACATTTGTAATTCAGTTGTTTCCCGAAACACGAAGTCGATCCGTGATTGGGAGCCTTGCCTGTACTCCTATTAGTGGAAGACTGAAAAGTGATTTTTCACCAGATATTCACGAGTTATTGCAATAAACAACACGCCATTGGTTTCTGTACTCATCATTATCATCATGAACGTCTAGTAGTCGTAGAATACAACATTTTTTCCCTTCAAACTTTATTTTTATTTCGGCCCGTTCAGGAGTTATAGAAAAAAAACAAAGTTTTAAGGGTGCGTTGACCCCTTAAGAGTATCGACTTTTTGACTGATTTTGTATCGATTTGTATCGACTATTTTGACTGATTGTATTTTCTTTGTAATCCATTTTCATTTCTACCAAATTTTCGTCCATGCCGCAGGGTAAGAAGTTTGAATATTTGCCTTTCGACAGGGGCCCGGTTGGGGAGGGGGGGGGGGCGAGTGGAATGTTACAAATATGCAATTGCGTCATAACACGAACTTATATTGATATGAATTTAGACCGGAATGCCAAAAGGCTAGCTGTTTATACGATGCTCTTGGCTAAAAAATCGAAGGGCAGTTTCAATCCCTTAATTGTAAGATATCGGAAAAAGAAAAAAACACGTTTCCACTATTTTTCCATTCTTTACATGTATGCAAATTTACATCCCAATCGATTAAAAATTCTCGGAGATACGGTCGAGAAAATGCATTATTGCAATAAACAATATGAAATTTGTTGCTATCTGCATCGTTCTCATCTCCAATGAATAGTACACGAAAAAATATACATTGTTGCAATTTGAAATTTTTTCATATCTCGTACTGTTAAAACGTTATCGACGAAAAACGAAAAACACCCCAATTTTCGAGGCTGCGTTTAAACCCGTAAAAATCGGGTTCCGCAGATATAAAAAAATACGTGTTGCCTATTTTTAGCCATTCTACAAGCATGCGAAATTTCATCGAAATCGGAGAGATCGATCTCGCAACCTTTCCTTGTGAGACTTGGTCCAGTAGTGGATACCAAGCTTCTGTATTCTACACTCGCCCAAACGCCAGCATGTTGATGGTACAGAACAGACCCAACGCTGGCTCAACACGAGAGCCAGCGCTGGCTCAGTCGTTTGTGGGCACTCGGCTGTGACTTGGCCCAGTAGTGGATACCAAGCTTCGTATTCCACAGGGTGTATCTCGACTACTAGTTTTCCTTTCGTGAGCATACAGGATGTCTCTTTCCGGGCAAAGCCCATTTTTTTTAAATGTCGTGCGACAAAAATTGGCCGTGATAGTCACAGGTAAAACTCGACGCTGAGTGAACAATGGCACAGTAGTTTCAGCGTCGGAGCCGGAGCTAGCGCGGGTTCGCAGCCACGTTCGGGCAGATGATTTTTTTTTTCGCGTTGGATAATGACCACGATTAATTCATTTGTAAGTGGATTTATTGTTTAATAATTTTTATTCATAACATTGAAGGATCCTTTTTTCAGTCTACCAGGGGCTATGAAGATAAATAGGCCATTTGGCATATAATTACTATGCCGAAATAATGGTCGAGTTAGTACATTACTCGCTTCGGAATGAGAAGTTTCGGGTTGAAGGCTAACCTCTGGTCACTTTTTTTCGCTCCGCTAGTCACATTTTTGTTACTGCCCGCTATACAAATTGTTCTTTGCAATGGATAATATTGTTCAACAAATGTTTTGTTACTTAATATTTTATTTAGGCCACCGGGTGTGGTTTCGAATGTTTCTCATTGGATCGCGTCACGAAAATATTGAGAAGATTTTTCAATTAAATCGTTCCATTCATGAAATTACGATGAAACGTATTAAATTAAGAATAAATTAAAAGGTTCACTATTAAGGCAGCCAGGCGGTAGGACCGTGCGCCAATCAGTTCGACGTACAACATTCAACCGCTAACAATGTTGGTCGAATGGGTAGGTTGCCTTCCCTAGAACGGGAGGGTTCGGGTTCAAGGCAAAACCTGAGGTCGCTTTTTTTTCAAAGCTAAGTTCCATTTTTCACTAGATGATCATAGCAATGCAGATTTTTCGTTACAGACCGTACACTAAACATCCTTGCGGTGAACGTTTACGGGCAAATAATAATAATGACTCTTCATTTGCGGTGATAAAAAAGCCGAAATTTGATCAAGAAATTGTGTAAGCAAGCATACCAACAGGCTCAAGCTAACCCAAGAGATAGTTTAATTTTGCTGTCTTAAGGCAAATTAAATTTTCATATCTCGTATTGAATTTTTCCCAGAGTTGAAAACTTCTGAAATGTGATGCAATGTTGACATGAAAACCAATATTCTGAAAATTTTTACATTAATTTTCCAGAATTGATTGTGTTTTCATAGTTCAAAATTGTCACTTTAGGTAAAGCTTCTGGCTACTTCTTAAATGTGTTTTCGTGTATACTAGAACTCTCTAGTACTGTAAATAAAATGAGACAACTATCAGAAATGAAGGGATGAGAGGAGGTACTATTGGACCTTGTATGGTACACCTTCTACAAAAAAAATATTCCGTGCATCTAAACGTTATCGCTACTTTTAAGACATGTTTTTATGTGTACTAGAAATCTTTAGTAGTTGGAAAAAGAAATTAGACGGAACAAATCAGCTAAGAGTGAGATCGAACAACACTCGATATTGTATTGTAGACCTTCCACCAAAAAAAACGTCTGTCTGAAGCTTCTGGCCACTTTTCAAATATGTTTTCATGTATACTAGAACTCTCCAGGGCTGAAAAAAAATATCGGACAACAATAAATTGGCAAGGGATAAGAGGTGTGATTGGTTGATTGTTATATGGTACAGCTTCCATAAAGCAGATTATTTCGCGCGTCTGAAATTTCTGGTTGCTTCTTACATCTGCTTTTATGTGTACTAGATATCTCTAGTACTATCAAAGATATCAGACGATAATAAATCACCAGAGAGTGAAAAAGAACAACATTCAATTATTGTATGATGCAGCTACCATACAAAAATTATTCCGTGCATTTGACAGTTCTGGTTACTTCTCACATGTGTTTATATGCGTACTATAAGTCTCTAGTACTGTAAAAAAAGAAGACAACTATCAGGCATCAAGGAAGAGAGGTGATACGGCTGGACCGTTGTGTTACACCTTCGATCAAAAAAACGATTTCGTGCGTCCAAAGCTTCTGGCTCCTTCTCACAAGAGTTTCGTTGTATACTAGAACTCTCTAGTAGTTGAAAAAAAAAACAATTCGACAAAAACAGATTGGCGAGGGTTAAGAGTTGAGAATGTTCGATCGTTGTATAGTATTAAAAAAATTATTTCGCGCGTCTGAAGGTCCTGGCTACTTCTCAGACATGATGTTATGTGTACTAGAACAACCTGGTACTCCAAAAAGAAATATTAGACAACAATAACTCAGCGAGACATGAGACATAAGACTACTCGATTGGTATATAGTATGTTACGTCCGAAGCCGTTTAGAAAAGATATATTTTAAGGAGTTATAAACGTCGAGCGGCAAACGCTTTACTCCGATTACTACCCTAATGAGTCACGAGTGCTCTACGGGGTAATGACTTATGTGGGAACGTTTGCTGTGAGACCTCGAGAGATCTTGTTTCTTTTAAGGATTTGGGAAATTGAGAAAAAGAAGGCACTTCATTGTTTTGAGTCACACAATAGTTTAATTAACATTTGATAAATCGTAATCTGGTACATTCAGAATAAATATTATAATGTGGTAAATACCTTTGGTTATTTGGAGAGACGTCGTCGTTTACAATTTCGTATCGTAGTTCTCGTTGACAATTTCTTTTAAAACACGCACACTTATTCTCGCACTCTTCTACGGAAGACCCGGATAAATCGTGTAATAAAATTTAAATGACGTAATTTATTATCACGCACACTCTTCTACTGAAGACCCGGTTGCGAAATAATAATAACAAATGATACTTTGAAATACTTGTTTGCTTGACACTTTTGATTATAAAGACAATATAAATTTAACTTCGATTATTCTGCCGAATCACACTCTTCTACGGAGACCCGGATTTCGGACAGCGTCACGTCGTATGACAATTTTGAGTTGCGACTAGCCTAAATATATGTCCGATACTACTGTCGTATCACTCTCTTCTACGGAAAACCTGGATCACGAACAGTGTATCGGCGTTGAAAACTTCGGCGAGATTGCGCCCTGTTCTTTAGAACAGTGGGTTTTTATAACTTGGGTGACTTAGCAGGAGAGCTGTTTCTCAATTTGGGCATGGAAACGTTAACTATTTTATATCTATTTTCCACAAGTTTGCCCCCTTATGAGAAGCAATAAAAATTTGGTATTTTGGTTCCCTACTATGTCACCTTACTTACTCTCTGGAAAAAGAGTTCATAGGTTCGAGCAGAGATCTTTTATTATCGCGCCCATGCAGAGCGGGAAAAAATAGCAGAACGGCTCGTTGAACGAAACGCTCTATCATACGGAACTATGGGTATAGGTTATTGTGCGCAGTTAACAAACAAGGGAAGAGTATATCTTCGCTATGGTCTAGAGATGTACGTGATTCTGTAGTGTGAGAAGCAATGAAATGTTGTGGATATCTCGAACGCTTATGTTTTTGGTTACGATGAAAAAATAGAAATAGCAGCCTCTATTGCTTCTTACACGTGTACGATTATGCGCATTATACAGAAACAGAAAATAAAAGAAAACGTCGTACGTGACAAGTGCAAGCTCATAAAAAAAAACATTTTCGGTGCCTCATAAAAAAAAATCATTTTCGATGAGAGGTGATACTGCTGGACCATTGTAGGGCACACCTTCGATCAACAAAAATTATTTCGTGCGTTCAAAGCTTCTGGCTCCTTCTCACGAAAGTTTCGATGTATACTAGAACTCTCTAGTAGTTGAAAAAAAAAACAATTCGCTAGCAATCAATCGGCAACAGATGAGAGATGACAGTGCTCAATTGTTGTGTGCTGGGGCTTCAATAAAAAAAGAAAATATTTAGCGTCACTAAAGCTTCTGGCTACTTCTCAGAACCCTTTTTTATATGTAGTTGAACTCTCTAGGAAAAAAAAAATAGACAACAATAACTTTGCAAGACATGAGAGATGAGACTGTTCGTGTCTTGTATAGTACATCCTCATAAAATAAATGATTTTCAGTGTCTGAAGCTCCCGGCTACTTCGTGCATGTTTTCTTGTGTACTGGACCTCTTCAGTACTGTAAATAAAAATGAGACGACAATCAGTCATGATGGCATGTAATGTGACGCTGCTAGATTGTTGTGTGCTACACCTTCTACAAAAAAAAATATTCCGTGCGTCTGGACCTTCTGGCTACTTTTAAGGAATATTTTCATGTGTACTAGAAGTCTCTAGTAGGTGAAAAAAGAAATGAGACTTAATAAATCAGCAGAGGGGGAGATAGTACAACACTCGATTGTTGTATTTTACACCTTCTACAAAAAAAAACGTCTGTCTGAAGCTTCTGGCTAATTCTCGAATGTATTCATGTATTCATGTATACTAGAAGTCTCCAGTGCTGAAAAAAATATCGTACAACAATAAATTGGTAAGGGATAGGATGTGTGACAGGTTGATTGTTGTATGGGTACAGCTTCCATAAGAAAAATTATTTCGCGCGTTTGAAGCTTCTGGGTACTTCACACATCTGCTTTTATGTGTACTAGATCCCTCTAGTACTTTCAAAAAAATCATACCATAATTAATAAGTACAGAGTGAAATAGAACAACACTCGATTATTGTATGATGCAGCTGCCATACAAAAATTATTTCGTGCATCTGACAGTACTGGTTACTTCTCACATATATTTTCAGGTGTACAGAAGTCTCTAGTACTGTAAAAAAATATGACAACTATCAGGCGTGAAGGGATGAGAGGTGATACTGCTGGACCGTTGTATGGTACACCTTAGATCCAAAACATTATTTCGTGCGTCCAAAGCTTCTGACTCCTTCTCACAAGAGTTTGATGTATACAAGAACTCTCTAGTAGTTGTAAAAACAATTCGACAACAATCAATTGGCAAGGGATGAGAAGTGAGACTGTTCGATCGTAATATAGTACAGCCTCACGAAAAAAAATTATTTTGTGCATCTGAAGCTTCTAGCTACTTCTCAGACATGGTTTTATGAGTACTAGAACAACCTGGTACTCCAAAAAGACATATTAGACAACAATAACTCAGCGAGACATGATAGATAAGACTGCACGATTGTTCTATAGTACAGGCTCATAAAAAAATCATTTAGGTGCCTGAAGCTTCTGGCTATATCTCTCACATATGTTTTTGCGTTTACTAGAACTTTATAGTACTGTAAGAAAAACGAGACAACAATGCATCATGAAGCGATGAGAGACGACACTGCTCGATTGTTGTGCGGTAGGGCTTAAATTTTAAAAAACTACTTAGCGTGACTGAAGCTTCTGGCTACATTTCAGACACGTTTTTATATTTACCAGAACTCTCTAGAACTTCAAAAAAAATTAGACAATAATAACTCTGCATGATATGAGAAATAAGACTGTTCGGGTGTTGTATAGTACAGCCTTATAAAAGAAATCATGTTGAGTGTCTGAAGCTTTCTGCTACTTCTTGCATATGTTTTTATCTGTACTGGAACTCTTCCGTACTGTAAATAAAAATGAGACAACAATCAATCATGAAGGCATGTAATGTCACGCTGCTAGATTGTTGTATGCTACACCTTTTACAAAAGAAAATATTCCGTGCGTCTGAACCTTCTAGCTACTTTTAAGGCATGTTTTCATGTGTACTAGAAGTCTCTCGTAGTTGAAAAAAGAAATGAGACCTAATAAATCAGCAAAGGGGGAGATAGAACAACGCTCGATTGTTGTATTGTACACCTCCTACCAAAAAAAAAAAAAACGTCTGTCTGAAGCTTCTGGCTAATTCTCGAGTGTGTTTTCATGTATACTAGAACTCTCTAGTACTCGAAAAAAATATTAGACAACAATCAATCATCAAGGGATGAGAGGTTATACTGCTGGACCATTGTAGGGCACATCTTCGATCAAAAAAATTATTTCTTGCGTCCAAAGCTTCTGGCTCCTTCTTACGAGAGTTTCGATGTATACTAGAACTCTCTAGTATTTTAAAAAAACATGTCGATAACAATCAATCGGCAAGGGACGAGAGATGACACTGCTCGTTTGTTGTGTGGTGGGAAATCAATAAAAAAAATATTTAGCGTGATAAAGCTTCTGGCAACGTCTCAGGTACGTTTTTATATGTAATAGAACTCTTTAGTACTTAAAAAAAAATTAGACAGCAGTAACTCAGCAAAACATGAGAGATGAGACTGTTCGGGTGTTGTATAGTATAGCCTCATAAAAAAATCATTTTGAATGTCTGAAGCTTCCGGCTACTTCTTGCATATGTTTTCATGTGTGCTGAAACTCTTTACTACTGTTAAAAAAACAACAACAATCAGTCATGGGGGGATCTAATGTGACACTGCTAGATTGTTGTGTACTACACCTTCTACAAAAAAAATATTCCGTGCGTCTGAACCTTCTGGCTACTTTTAAGACGTTTTTATGTGTACTAGAAGTTTCTAGTAGTTGAAAAAAGATATTCCTCAATTTGCACTAGGAACCATCGACCTACCCCCGGGGTTAGGCTCGATCTCAATCTAGACCAAAACGATAATGCTGGGCGATACTGGTCAGTTCCGACACCGCCTGGGCTGCCGCCGATTCCAAAAACACACGATATTAATATCGCTCTGCGGTAGCCGCTACCGCAGTCCACAAGCGTGTTGCCTGAGTAAACGGAGGGGTCCGAGGGGGGCCACCGTTTGCATTTGACCTGCTAGGAACTGGACCCTGTGTTTGCAAACCAGTATGCCGGCAAGGCTTGGTACAAAAGACTAATTCATCCCCCCCCCCCCCCAATGGTCCGATGATGAAGACAAGGAGAGTTATCCTGAATGTTCAGACGATTTAGCTCGGCCAAGACAGGTTGATACTGGAGTCGTTTCTGCTCCTCCTGTTGCGGGATGTTAATCTCGGCCGGGGACGAGAACTCAATGGCGTAAATCCCCTTCTCGTTCGAATCGAAGAGGACAACATTAGGCTTAGTTGCTTAAACCGGCCCGATGGTCGCGAACGAGTCGTTCCATTTAATCGTGCACCCCTCGCTCACGACAACGGACTCAGTAGCTCCTGGCAAATAAGGCGGCACGGGCTCTCGGTCTATCGCATAAGAATGCCGTAGAGGGAAATACAACTTAGGGCAGCGACATAGCTATGGATATAGCCGGAGACTGCATATAATTAGCAGGCCGCCAGTAGATGCGTTAGTATCTCCGGCAATTGTTTGTATGCATGACACGAAGTGTCCGGCAGAGGCTGTCCCATAACGCGGCTGTGATAGACCAAGGTGTTGACGACTCCGTATTAGCAGGCGCAAATGAAACCTCCCGGTTTCCGAAATCAGTCCAGCTGACCGCAAGAAGGAAAAGGTCAGCTGAGTGGACAGCCCATGTTTTTCGATGTGTCGAAAAAACACACCATGCATGGGTCTGTCCACATGCTGCCGAGTCAGAACACTTAATGTGGTATAATGTTTCCTCGCCTTCTCAGGCATATAACAGCCGTCACACGAAAACTTTGTAACAAAACTAGTACTAGAGAGTTCCTGTACACATAAAAACAGATGTAAGAATTAACCAGAAGCTTCAGACGCGCGGAATAATTATTTTTATGGAAGCGGTACTATACAACATTCAAGCAGTCACACCTCTCATCCCTTGCCAATTTATTGTTGTCCGATATTTTCGTTCAGCACTGGAAAGTTCTAGTATATATTAAAACACATTTGAGAAGTAGCCAGAAGCTGCAGACAGACTTTTTTTTGCTAGAAGTTGTACAATACAACAATCGAGTGTTGTTCTATCTCACGCTCTGCTGATTTATTAAGTCCAATTTCTTTTTTCAATTACTAGAGACTTCTAGTACACATAAAAACATGTCTTGAAAGTAGTCAGAAGGTTCAGACGCACGGAATATTTTTTTTTGTAGAAAGTGTAGTACACAACAATCTAGCAGTGTCACATTACATCCTCTCATGACTGATTGTTGTCTCCTTCTTTTTACAGTACTACAAAGTTCCATTACACATGAAAACATATGCGAGAAGTAGCCGGAAGCTTCGGACACTCAAAAGGATTTCTTTTATGAGGCTGTACTATACAACACCCGAACAGTCTCATCTCTCATGTTTTGCTGAGTTATTGTTGTCTAATCTTTTTTTTTGAGTACTAGAGAGTTTTAGTACATATAAAAACGTGTCTGAGAAGTAGCAAAAAGCTTCAGTCACAGTAAATATATTTTTTTTATGAAGCCACACTCCACAACAACCGAGCAGTGTCATCTCTTATCGCTTCATGACTGATTGTTGTCTCATTTTTTTTATAGTACTATAGAGTTCTAGTACATATAAAAACATATGTGAGAAGTGTAGCCAGAAGCTTCAGGCACCAAAAATGATTTTTTTTCATGAGCCTGTACTATAGAACAATCGAGCAGTCTTATCTTTCATGTCTCCCTGAGTTATTGTTGTCTAATATTTCGTTTTGGAGTACCAGGTTGTTCTAGTACTCATAAAACCATGTTTGAGAAGTAGCCAGAAGCATCAGTCGCGCGAAATAATTTTTTTTATGAGGCTGTACTATACAACGATCGAACAGTCTAACTTGTCATCCCTTGCCATACCATATTTCATACCATAAACACGATTCTTTATATTATAATGAATTTATTTGCATTCGAAAATAGGATGAAGCTTACAGAACGTTTTACGTTCCTTCGAAAATCTTTTTTTACCGGTGAATAACGCCTAGGTATACGTGCGCAACCGAATTTCCATTCAAATCGTATTATGTTTAAGTATTACGAAGCTTACACCTATTCACGCCCGTGGAATTGGAAAAGGCGCATTTGTTATTATTCGCCATAAGCATTGTTCTCGAATTGGTTTAATTGGGATATCTTGATTCGAACTATTCGAAACTGCAAATGTTACTCGGATTGTGCCCAAATTTGCAGGTGAGTTTCACTCAATAAAACTGTTTATCGGCCGATAAATTATATGTGTCTCTTAGATTCCGATAACGAATAACATATCCAAAAATAAATGAATTCGGAGTGGGACACCGGAAACGGTTTCCTTGTCGGTCGCGCGGTTACCCAAGTCCCAACGTCGGCGGACAATCAGGGCAGCCGAGCAGACTGTCCTGACTCGGCAGCATGTGGGCAGACCCATGCACGGTGTGTTTTTTCGACACATCGAGGAGCATGGGCTGTCCGTCCAGCTGGCCTTCTTGCGATTAGCTGGACTGATCTCTGAGAGTGAAGGGTTCATCTGCGCCTGCCAAGACGGAGTCATCAACACCCTGGTCTATGGCAGCCTCGTTGTGGGTCAGCCACATGTTATAGTCTTCTACGGCACTCTTATGGGATAGACCGGGAGCCCGTGCGTCGTGAGCGAGAAGTGCAAGATGTATTGGAACTACTCGTTCGCGACCATCGGGCCGCGTTAAGCGACTAGCCTGATGTTGTCCTCTTCGATTTCGATGAGAACACGATTAACGTCATTGAGTTATCGGTCCAGGCTGAGGTTACCATCCTGCGAAAGGAAGAAACGGCTCACGTATCAAGCTCTCTTGGCCGAGCTACGTCGTCAACGCCAGAGATTCGGGGTAACTTTCATTTTCCTCATCATTAGCGCACTTGGGGGGATGAAGCCGTTTTTTGCATCAAGCCTGGCCGGCATAGATACTGGTTTGCAAACCCAGCGTCCGGTTGCTAGCAGGTCAGATTCAAAAGGTTGTCATCTTTGGATTCCTCCGTTTACTCAAGCAACACGATTGTGGACTTCGGTAGCCGCTCACCCTCTCGGTTGAGGGAGCAGAGGGATATTATTAATTTATTTTTTTTTGGGCTGGGCTGCACCAAGGTGGGATCGGAACCCTCGAGTGTTGCCCAGCATTATCGTTCCGGTCTCGATTAAGATCGAGCCTAGCCCCTGGGGGTAGGTGAATGTTTGCCAGCGCAAACTGAGGACGTGTGTTCTCAGGCAATACGTTATTTATAATAAACCATACATAAATAAATCAATAAAAAATCATTTTAGTTAATTTTATACTATATTTTTGTAACTTAATTAATTTTAGTAATTTTATGTAATGTTGGATAATTTGTTATGCATTTGCTGACGAAGATGCAGGAGAAATGTCTGAAATTTATTTGGGTACCCAAATCGCGAACGATATCCACGCCCTAACTGGCAATGGACGACAGAACCGTGGAGCGATTGGTGGACGGGAACGGAGCATTAGAAGAATCTCAGGAGGATTGAACAACGAATACTTGTACTGTACACCGGGTATTGAAAGCTGATGATGCGGATCCATTTCATCGGGCTCCGGCGAAAAAACTACGATTGGCTAACAGGCTTATCGCACAGCATGAGGCCCGCTGTGCATTTCCGGCGAAAATATTGCACACGGACGAGTGTATTTTCACACAAAGCGGTATACGCAACAGCCACAACGCGCATGTGTGGGCACACGAAAACCCGAGCACTGTTCGTCGACAAAGCTATCAATTGCGGTATCACGAAAACGTCTACGCTGGTACACTGGGCATGTTTTTGATAAGCTGCAAAAAAAATATTCAATCAATAATTATACTTAATAATCATTAGAGCTATAATTGAGCATATATTTTCTTTTTACTTGTCATAATAAAACCGAGCATCTAAGCGTTGTTATTGTTTTAAAGAAGCATTTTTGTGTAAAAAAAAGAAAGATTTCAGATTGCTAGGCTAAACACACCCATTCACAACTGTTTGAAGTGGCCGCTCGCAGCTTCGATACATTTCCTCGCCCGGCTTATAAGATTTCCCTGAACCGCCTGGAGTATTTCCTCCGTCACGCCGTGCTTTGCCTCTTCAATCCGGTGACCTCGTTCCGTGGCAAGGTTCTGTACACCCGACCCTTCATATATCCCCAAAAGAAAAAATTCTTACGCTTTGCGCGAAATGCGGTGAAGCCCCATCATGCTGGTACCACATACCCTTGCGTGTTGCGTTGGGCACCCCAGCATCCTCGATCATCGGGTCTAAGCTTTCCTCTAGGAAGGCCAGGTAATGCTCACTGGTCAAGCGGGCAGGAACCTCGCATGGCCCGATCTAGCAGGAGGGAAGGGCAAACTTTAATCTCTATCTCTAGATATAATATAACTGTAAGGGGTGCTTTGTCTGTAATTTTTTGTGTCTTCACCAAATTTATTTATGGATCGTTTATGTTAGGAAAAAGAAAATGAAAAATGGTATTTAAAAAAAATCCCATCTATCTGTACGTATGTTTGTTAAAAATTCGAAAATTTCTTCATATTTATATTTTGAAGAACCGTTCAAACGAACACGTCTTGACGTGTGGGATGTGATTTAGGCTGTTAAGCATAATGTTGTGTAGGTAATATCAATCACATTTAAAAATAGTTCGAATTCGCGAATTTTTTACATTTTTGCGTTTTTTTCGTACAATAAGGTCAAGGTATAATGTCAAGGGCTGATTTCGCAGTTCACTCGCTAGCGGTTCATCGATTTCCGTAACATAAAAAAGAAAATTCTTCCAATAAAAAGTGATCAGAGATCCGCTATGGGTACTTCAGAAAGAAAAAAAATTAATAGGTGCACCACCCCTTTATTTACCTTTCTGTCACCCACGTGTGTGAAGTTAGCATCTCAATTGTTAGCATCTCACAAATAAATTCCAGATAAAGTGGCATCCCGTATAGTTCTACAGTTTTTGACAAGTTTTAATAATAGTTTCATCAATTTTACTATCCAAACCGTATTTTGAAAAAATGAGATGCTAACTTCGCAGAATATATCATAGCATCCATCGAATTTCGAAAATGTATTGATGCCAGCGTTGAAATTAGGAAAGTTCTACATCCTAAACCTATTCCGTAAATAGTTCTATCGGTTAAATCCAATTCGAATCGCTAACAAGTGTTATAAACAAACTATCCGTAGGGGAGTGAGACGTTGTAGTATTACTGCGAGTTCTGGGTCATACGAAGCTTTTGAATGAAAACTAGAGGCCCCTTACACGAGCTCCGAAAGAGTTCTGGTCTTTCAAACATCCCCACTAATTATGGCTCATTGTTATAAACAAAATATCCGTACAGGAGTGAGATGCTGTGGAATAACTGCAAGTTTTGGGTCGTATAAAGCTTTTAAACGATAATTAGAGGTCCCTCACACAAAGTTCAAAGAAGTTCTACGGCTGCGGCTACTAGGTGGGGATGAGAGGTGAAATATGGTAGGAATGTAATAAGGTGAAGACCCCGTACAATGGAATCTACGATACAAAAAAAATGCATCGGTACGGATTTATTTTAAAAATATCAACAATTCAAATTAATTTTTGCGTTTTGAGGAAAAACCGGTGGCTCCACTGCATCGATCGTCATTTTGTTCTGTTATGATTTGAAACTTCGCCTCCTGCTCATTCTTTTCGTAATCGTATCGCGACATTCTCTAAATTTACCAAAATCCTTTTCGAAAACCCCCAATAAGTCTCCGTAACTCAAATAGACCACTACAACAGCCGCGTGAAATTTCACGATATTGACTACATCGAAAAAGTGGTAGAAAAAGGCGAAACATTGTTTTTTTGGCTTTTAGACCGTTTCGAGAGTCAAACCGATGGGAAATTTCTTATTATACAAAAATATTTAAAATCGATTTTCTTCCATTCCGGTGGAAAACTGGTGGTTTCATTGCATTGCTGTAATTTTTTCCCGATTTGGAAATTTGCCGTGCGCTCATTTGTTTCGTGATTGTTCAATTTTGGGCAGAATTTTGAATTCTGTCTGGCGGTTTGAAATTTCAGGATTTTGATGGTTTTGAAAAAGTGGCCAAAAGGGTAACATTTTTTTTCGGCTTTCACGCCACTTTTCGTCTAATATTTGAAAAGCCGTTTGATTCCTCGATCGCCGATTATTTTTCAACTTTCGGCGGAATTTTAAATTCAGACTATGGATTTTCGACAATTTTTCTATACATGCACGTTTGCCTCCTTTTCGGCCAATTTTCAAGGTGGTTTTCCGGGAAAACTTATTGCCATATCGAAATAAATCAAGCGGCATTCTGTAAGCCTATCGAAACCCTTTTCAACCCCTCCCCCCCCCCCCCCCCCCCCCTTCCTCTCAAGTTCATGTCGCTCAAATAGAACCGGTAGAATGGTCAAAAGGGATTAACATTTTTTTTCGACTTTCAAACCATTTCAAGGGTCTGTTTTATGGGAAGTTTTCCACCGAATACGAATGTCAACGAGTTTTAGTCGAGTGAATGTATTTTGCAACAATAGGAAAATTAGCGACAAAGCACCCTTTACAGTTTCCTTATTATGTATCAAAAGAAAATCTTACCAGGAAAGTGCCCAGTATACCAGCGTAGACATTTACGTGGGACCGCTATTGATGGTTTCGTCGACGAACAGCCCTCGGGTTTTCGTGTGCCCACACATGCTCGTTGCGGCTGTTGCGTACACCGCTTTGTGTGAAAATACACTCGTCCGTGTGCAATATTTTCCCCGAAAATGCATGATCAGCCTCATACTGCTGAACAAGCCAGATGCAATAGTTGAAACGTGCCACTCCATCGCCTGCGTGCAGTTCCTACACTGGCGTACGATGATATGGATACAGATTGTCAGCTTTCAATATCTGGTGTACAGTCGAGTGACTGACATCGAACGCGCGGGTCACGGCACGCGTACTGGTTGCTGGCTCCTCCTGAACAGCTACTAAAATTCGTTCTTCCGTGTTAGGATTCCGCACTCTCCATTCCCGTCCGCCATTCGCCCCATGTTTCGGAATAACGGACCCGGTATCTCGCGACCGTTGAATCGTGTCCATGATGACTTTAGGGCGCAGATGCGGTTCGCGATTCGGATATCGTTCCCGATAAATCCGACATACTTCCGCTGCATTTTCATCAGCGATTCCATAAAAAATAATCATATCCGTGTACTCGCTTGCAGTGTAATTCGCCATATTTTGAAACGTTGTGTGAAAAATCAACAATTTTATGCATATCAGCCGTCGAAAAAACAAAGGCGTGCGACAAACGTCGCACTTCATTTCCTGTCTCCTCGGCATAGTACATGTAATATTTCCACTCGAATCGACGTGACTCTTGCGATTTTTAAGTACTAACTTTTTCCACAGAAAGACACCTTCCCCAGCCCCCCGACTAAAAATCTAATTCTAATAGCAACGGCTTGAAATGTACTGAAATCCTTAAAATACATATTTTATCGTTAAAAAGTAGGAAATGTGCCAATAAAAGTGTACGAAAGAATAAAAAATTGATTAAAAAATAAACGTTCATTTTTTACACATTTTTACACATCTCAATTAGTATTGCGACATCGTAGTTTCCACTGGTGCAATTAAATTCGGCGTTACGATAAAAGAGGTCCGGAAGTCTAAAGTAGTAACAGGTTCTTTTGAGGTCTCTATCAGGAAATATTCGATTTGTTGTTAGTCTTTCTAGGTTAATGTTTTGCTGAGATATCCAACTTTGAATGAAAAAAATCCTTTTTTCTTTGATCATCGATATCTCAGCAACCAATGATCGTACAGGGAATTAAAGCGCAGTTTTGAAAACTTGAACAAATTTCCTACAAGACCCTTTCATTGATTTTTGAGAAAACTATTTTTTCACCCTTAACATCAATGTGAAAAAAAGTACAAAAAATGACTTTTTATGATTTTTCAGTAAATCTACCACTTGTTAACAAATATTTATGAAAAGACTAATGCTGACAGTTTTTTTTCAGTTTAATGTACCCCTAATAGCCCTGTGAACTTTCAAATTGATCCATTGAACTGATTTTTCGGATCGATTGATCAAAGTTTTACAAAATAATTAAAGGAACAAGTATTCCTAAACATCGTGTAATCATCATCAAAATGAAAAGATCAATTTTTCGACTTTTTTTTAAACCCTGTACTAGTTGCTTGTAAAATTTGAAAAAAAAAATTTTAAATACAAAAAAAATGTTGATGTGTATATATTTTTTTTAATTTGTAAAACATTTTGAGAAACAATACTGACTCATATTTTCTTCTGAAAAAGGATGAGTTTTGAAAAAAAAACTTTTTTTGTAACCCTAATAACCTTTGTAGAAAATATCGAGAATTAATCGCTATATGTTCTCAGATCGAGTAGAGAATACAGCTTCCCATGAAAAAATTTACAACGCTGGAATCGTGGCCAACGGTAGGCTCAATGTTCGTCTGCCAAGTATTGGAGTACGAGAGCGGGCCATGCATGGGCCGATTGAACGACCATTGCTTGACCATGGTTCTCATTGAGTACCGAAACCCGGCGAAATACCAAGGATTGGGAGAATCGGTTTTAGATCGGCTATCAACCGTCGATCGCCATTTTTTCTTCCATCCTTCGACCAATGCTAGTTTCTACGACTCATCTAATTTTCGATTGAGCCTCGAATAACTATTGATAACCAGTATCGGTTCAAGAGTGAGAAAAGAATGAATATCAACGGTCGACAAACGTTTTAAAATCAATGCTGGCTCAATGCTCGCCATTCTACCGATTTTCGATGTTCCATAAAAAAATTTGACGTATTTTTTCGTGAAAACGTGGTTATTCGACGTAAACATTTTCTCTGCGTTCGATTCAATATTCTACGTAAATTAAAAAAATAAGTTAGTGGTATATTTTCAACGTATCAACAATAAGGTCTTGTAAAGAACAACAATTTCTGGCTGTTAGCGGCTAATGAATACATGTCCTGAAAATAGCTTAACAATTATAACCTACAATATTAGACCAATATACCAATAAATAATATGCGAATAATTTGATTTTCACATGAGACAGTTTTTAACATTTATACTTAAAGTATAAATATTTTAATTATAAAATAATAAAATAATAAATTATAAAATGAGTGTATAAAGATGTATATATAAGGTGTAAATATGTAAATAATTTATTGCGTAAAACAGTGTAGAAAAGTGTATATATATAAACGTTTATAAGATAAATAAATTGTCGAGAAAAAAAGCAATGTGACATAAGTAAAAATGTCAAAAAAATATTACAGTGCTAAAAAGCGTTTGTTGAATAAGGAAAAAAAATTCGAAGATATTGTTGATGATTTAATACAGGAATGTGAAATAAAACAAAATGTGAAAGTGCCACTGGTATTAAATCATGAAGAAGAATCACGGCAAATAAATACAGGTGATGAGAATAAATCAACCAATGAGTGTGACGCAGTTGCAGAGAGATGTGACGAAGATTTGGCGGAGAGTGAAAACCTGGTACTTGTAGATGAATCTGATGAACTATTAGAGAGTGAAAACGTTGACGATACTGCTCTGGAGAGTGCCGATCCCCCTGGAATAAAAGAAAAAATTATTGCACTTGCATTGAAACATGCAAATTCTCTACAGCATAATGTTTTAACAGATATTTTGCTATTACTGCGATCTGAAGGGTACGTAAATCTGCCAAAGACTGCGCAGACTCTTCTAGGTGGCTATAAAGGAAAAACAAACATTCAGCCAATGTTGTCAAAAAAAAACACCGTTGGAAGTTATGCCTATCTCGGAATTGAGAATGCACTGAAAAAGCAAGTTGTCCCAGAAATTTTTTGTGTCAACAAAATAAATGTCTTCATCAGTATTGACGGAGTACAGCTTTATCGAAGCTCAAGTCTGCAGATTTGGCCTATTGTCATGAAAATTTTTCATAAAGACTATCAGTGCACACCTGCAGTAATAGCAATTTATTCAGGGGATTCGAAACCATATTCTTCTTCTGATTTTCTCAACGATTATGCTGCCGAGGCAAAGAAACTAACCTTACAGGGGGTGGTAATTCAAAACAAGAAATACAATTTTCGAATAAAAGCATTCATATGTGACTCACTTGCTCGATGTGACGTCACAGGTACCAAAAGCCCTGGTGGCTTTTATGCATGTGAGCGATGCACTGTAAAAGGACATACAATAAATCGAAGAAGGGTATATCCGGAGCTGGACTGTCCAAAACGAACAAAGACATCCTTTCGTCTAAAACAAGACATCCATCATCACGTACCGGATATTGACACACCGCTCCTGGAGATACCAAAATTTAATATTATTAATTCTATACCACTTGATTCGATGCACCTGCTATATTTAGGAGTAATGAAATGGCTACTTGAGAAGTGAACTTGCCGGAGCAGTCCTTATCGAATGAGAATATCTCACCTGCGACTTTTGAAAGAATTAATGGCTTCTCTGGAAAAATAGTGCCTTCGGAATTCCGGCGTCGAGTGTTCAACATTGAAGAGATTGCAAGGTGGAAAGCTACGCAATATCGGTTTGTTCTGCTGTACTGCGGAGCTGCAATATTTCGCCTGGTTCTGCAGCCGACCCAATACAAGCATTTTCTACTTTTTGTGGTTGCATCTCGAATCCTGTGCAATGAAAAATGTGCAGTTTCATTGGCAGATTACGCCAATGATCTACTTCGACAGTTTGTTTTTCTTATGCCCTCACTCTACGGCGCCGACTCTCAGATCATGAATATTCACAATCTGATTCACATTGCAAACGACGTAAAATATTTCAAGATGCCACTCACCAATATCTCAGCTTTTTGGGCTGAAAGTTTTTTGGGGCGCTTGAAAAAACTGGTCCGTACGCCGCAAAATCCTTTAGTGCAAGTAGTCAACAGGCTGGCTGAGCTAGATTTATCTGCAATGACGCTTGTACACACACGAAATTTTGTTAAAAAAATAATCCGAAAGCATAGGAAAATTTCCGAAATTTACCTAACAAACGGAATCATCACTTGTGAGCCACCGGATAACGTTTTTCTCTTGAAAAATAACAAAATAATATTTGTGAACAGTTTGAGTGCTGTAGAATCAAATTATTTCATTACGGGGTGTTTAGCGAAAGAAACACGAGATTTTTTTTCGCAACCAAATTTTTCGAGAAACTTTGGATTGTTTCAAGTTCTCGATATTGAAATTGAGAATATAACAATACCACTTGAAGAAATCGAAATCAAGTGCGTTTTTTTCAAAGTTGAAGTTAATTCTTATGTAGCTACTCTATTGCACGTGAATGATGAGGTATAATAAAACAAAACAGTGGAAAAAACTCAATAATATGTACCGGCAAGCGCAATTAACCCTTCGACTGCATATGGGGTCATTATGACCCAGCGAGTTTTCTCGTGTAAGTACGCATTTTTCAGCGCATGCCCCACTTTGAACGAATGTTTTGGCATTTAATTTTCGTTTTCGTCCAAAAATAAATTTAGGGCCATAAAATATGGCTAATATACTACAAAAAACGTCTCTACAAAAAAAAACGGAAAAATGCATATTTACCTATATATATATATATTTAAATGGTTTGAAAAACGCCTTGAGTCAGATTGACCCATCATGCACTTGTAGATCGGTGGCGGAGGTGTGCAGTCGAACGGTTATCCCGCGTGAAATTTGCGAAGAGCCCGCGTAAAATCTGTGAAGAATCCGCGTTAACTTAATCATCCGAAAAAAAAAATACAACAAACGTTCCGAATAAACGACATAACCTCACAAACATAAATACAAACAAATAAAATTTTAAAAAGTGAAGCTGCAGCTTCACTTGCAACGGTAGTACATGTACTACCGTTGCAAGTGAAACCGAAATTTGGCGGTTAGGTCGCCCATAAACACGTGAGTAACATTTTTTTTTCTCGAGATAGTTTTCCAAGATTCTTGTTTATTAGAGATGCTGCCCTCTTTCATTAGTACAAATCAAAATGTTCTGTACGTTCTCTTATGAGAAGGAAGAAAAATTTGATAGGTACTCTCAAATAGAGAGAGAGACTCTCTCTCTCTCTCTCTCTCTCACTCACTCTCGATCTCTCGATCTCTCTCTCTCTCTCTCTCTCTCTCTCTCTTGCTCTCTCTCTCGCACACACACACTCTCTCTCTCTCTCTCTCTCTCTCTCTCTCTCTCTCTCTCTCTCTCTCTCTCGCTCACACAAATACCGGTTCAAAATTGTGATTTGTAATATCAGTGTTTTCACTTATTTCAGAATGGGAGAACAAACGAGCGAGCATTCCCCGTTTGTAATTGTCGAGTTTCTGGAGGGCAGTAATAACGACAAGTCATTTCTGGATGTTGTTCCACGGTCGTGGCTCACCGCTGACTCGAAGGAATGCTGGTTTCCGAAGAGCGCATCAACGAAGAAAAGCAGAAAATGGGCTTCTCAACAAAAATATCCGGACGAAAAAACATGGAAAAAGTACCCTCTGAACAGAGTGATTTCCGAAGCGAGTACGTATATTTTTTCACTTTTATAAATTGTGTTTGATATAGAGGGTTCAAACAAGTAAATTTCTTTTACAGAAAATTGGGAACAAGGTTTGCGACGACTCAAGACAGCATTGGATGCTGCTTCGGGCACCGATATAGAATCCGAGCGAGAACCGCCGCAGATTAGCATCCTCAATATGGAGGAGCTATCGAAAACCTTGGCAACAAGATCGCCCTTACCAAATTTGGGAGAGACAATACTTTTGAATAATATGCTCGGTAAATTACGATTTCAAGGCTTTATCTAAGCTGCAGTAAATAATTAACATTTTTCTCACTTACAGATTTCCATATGACGAATGAGATTTCCAGGGAGGACGTTGTTTTGTGGGAAGACAATTCAAGTATAGAATCTCTTTTTTACGAAAAATAAAATAATAATTCTTAAAATTCTTATAAACAATCAATTTCTTCTAGCAAACGATACGTCTCAAAACGTGACTATTGTACAAGGCTCGAGTGATGAAGGTATGACAAAATAATTAAATATAAAAATACTGTTAAGGTAGTTATGAGGGATTCTCCGTCAATTCAGCCACTTTTTTTTGACCATCTCAGATCTGCCCCATCATTGGTTATATCAAAGTACTACTAAAAGACATTCTATGTGCATTTTTTCAGATTTTTTAATTCAACATTTTAGAAAATGCCGTTTTTTTTCCACTTGAATATACCTCGGAAACTAGAAGTAACTGAAAAAAAATGTCTGTACATAAAAGTTGTAGTTTTGTGTTAGCTTTCGAGCGGACGACTTGAAATAATTTTCACGTTCCGGTAACGTTGATTTTTTACAAAAAATGGGGAAAATTATTTTTTTATTCAAAAACGGCCATATTTTTTGGCTGAAAAAATTACAGAGTCTTCCAATATGTCTGACAATATCGCAAAAAAAGCGCCAGAGTGGCACGGATCAAGATTCTAAGGTAAAAAAAATGGAACCACACAAATTAATTTTTTTATACCGGTACAAACAAATTAATTTGATGATTTCATTTCTGTTCGATCGATTTGAATATCACCTTTTAATAGTAAAAAAAGAATCGATAAAAACACGAAATACTAATTATGCCATTTAATTTTACAGGAAATTTGAAAGGACTTCTGGAAGCATCACTAAAAGAGATGGAGACTCGCATGTGTCAAAAAATGGAATCTAACAAGAGATCCATTCTTCATGATTTCAACAAAAAAATCAATGAAGTAAAGACAATGCTGGTGACTCCTGCCGCTGAGCATTACGAGAATACAGACGAAGTGAACGCGATAGCTGGACTAGGCACATCATTGCCCGTGAAGACAGTAGAAGAATTCCTTGTTTTCAATGAAAGTCTTGCGTCATCGCCAGAAAAGCGTGATTTACTGGTACGTATTTATAACTTACCATTTACAAAGTGCATATATTTATAATTCTTCTTACGTCTTTACAATATTTTTCAATTTTTTCTTTTCAGAAAAAAGTAATCATTTTCTCCATCGGCGGGTCTTTCAATTTTCGTACAGCCCTGAACCGAGCAATGACAGCGATAATTACAAAAAATGTCCAAGTCCAATATAGCGGGTGCGGTCGCAAAACAAAAAATCAACCAGCGAAACCCCCGTTTATCAAAACGATTGTTTTCATCTGCATGAGAGGTACGTCAAAATAGAAACTGGTCAACTTTGATATTATTTATTTATATATTTATTTATTTATTTACATGACATAAAAAGGACGAATAAAACAAATCGATTTAAAAAAGTATTTTTTAACCTCATAAAAATATTCTCATTTTAAAGTAGATTAGCGTTCATTTAAAAATAACATCAATTTTATATTATTTTATTAATTTTTAAAATATTTACGTTTTATGTGTTTGATTTTCAAAAATTCAATAAATAGTGAAGTTAATATTTTTAAATACATCAAAATTCAGAATTTAAGTTGGATAATTTTGGAAACAATTTAAATAAATAAATAAATAAAATTTAAATAAATAAATTAGTAAATTAAAAAAATCCTGAGTAGTCGGTAAAAAAGGGAATTAAAGGAAAATGATTAAATAAATATTATATTAAAAATAAATATTAAATATTGTTACAAGAGTTTAATCAATTTGTTTTTGCAGATGTGTTCCTGTCGCGGTTTAAAAACGACGTGCCAAACCTGCAAGTTTTTGTATCGCACATAAGCCGCTGGCTTGCAGGAGCAGCCGATAGAGACGGAGGACGAGCTCTCCGTGTTTCCGTCCCCAACGCCGACACAGGCGTCGAGAAGGTTACGATTCAGCTGGAGCCTCACCAACAACAACAATAAGTTGAATACTACTAGGTGTAAGGCGAAAAAACACAGTATTCTAATCCAAAGAGAAGGATTAAAAAAACAATATAATTTCATTATTCTATTATAAAAGATTTAAAAGGTTTAAAGTTTATAACAATTTAAGTGTAAAATGTAAGAAAAGAAAAATCACTTCGGATTTAACAAGCGTTACCAAAAAATACTTTTTTAATTTCAAATAATAATCGAGTGATTAATAAGATAAGAAATAAGACAAAATATTTGTAAGCTTACCAGACTGCTGTACTTATATCTGCAAGACAAATTATCTGTACCTGTACCTGTACTTATCTGTAAGACAAATAAAAACTACAGAAATATTAAAAAGAAATGTCATTCGCTTTAACATAGATTTAATCAGACCGGACCTACCGTCCAGCCAATACTGGGAGACAAAAGGCTGACTGTAATCCCGAACTTAGGCCCAATCGTACTAAATATTTTATTTCAACATTGGCCCAATAGTCGCGCAGAGATCGGCCAAGTACAATACATGATGCTTGGCCAATTGTATCAGCCAGCGTTTATCGGTAGTAGGACCGTGCCTACTGCCCCAGTACTGGGATGCCGTTGGGCCGATTGCACAACCAAGCGTCGGGATACTGGCGAATTTGGTTGGCGCAATGCTGGGCCAACGATAAACCCGTTGTAAATGTTTTCATGGGTTGGGGGTATGAACTTTTAATTAATGCAATTAAAGATGAGTGAAATTAAGGTACGCAAAGGCCGAATCATGTCTATTATGAGTCAGTATTGCTTCCTGAAATGTTTACAAATTTTCGGAAAAAAAATCAATGTTTTTTTTCATTTGTTGAATTTTTTTCTCAAATTTAATAAGAAACCAGTAGGCTTATTTTATAACTAGTAGCGACAGTTTTCGTTATCGTTAGCTAGCGGCAACCAATGAGAAGCGGCCTTTCGCTGTAATCCTCGATGCGATTGGCTGCCGCTTGCTAACGATAATGATAACTGTCGCTACCGAGTTACAGAATAGGCCTACAGTGCAAAGTTGTAAAGAAGTCGAAAAAAAATTAGTCGTTTCATTTTGCTAATGACTACACGATATTGAGGAACAATACACTTGTTCCTTGAATTGTTTTGTAAAAATTTGATCAATCTGTCCGGAAAAACGGTTCGATGGATCAATTTGAAAATTTACAGGGCTATCGGGGGTATATTAAGATAAAAAAAACCTAGCAATATTAATCTTTCTATCAATATTTGTAAACTAGTGGTAGGTTTACTGACAAGTCATAAAAAGTCAATTTTTTGTACTTTTCTCAAATTAATTTTAAGGACAAAAAAGGATTTCTTCAAAAATCAATGAAAGGGTCTTGTAGGGAATTTATTCGAGTTTTCAAAACTGTACTTTAATTCCCTGCGCGATCATTGGTTGCTGAGATATCGGTGATCGAAGGCAAAAGGATCTTTTTTCATTCAAAGTCAGATATCACAGCAAAAAATTGACGTAGACAGACTAACAAAAAACTGAATTGAAGCTGAATAAACAAGCTAACTGATCTATGCATTGATTGAATTGAAAAAAAATTACCCGAGCCCGTGGATCCTTGAAAAAAAAACAAACAAATTTTCAAATTTTTTTTCTCGCGCTGTTTCGTATGATTGCGCGATACCCGCAGTTCACAAAAAATGATTGCGAAAAAATCTCAAAACTAGAAACTTGAACCTTCAAAATGCTTTTTTTCATCTCGAAACGACCATTTTTGGCACAGATACAGCGCCTCAAAAAACACTTTAAAAAATTGAAGAAAGTTTCTATTCCTTTAATTCTTTGAGTACTGTATAATAATAACAAAGATATGGCGAGCATTATTTTTGAGAAAATGATATTTTGTTACCGTTTACCAGCTGTTACGGTGGTTTCCGAAAGTCGACATTTTTTACAACTGTTCGGATTTCTGTGAGGTATCAAAACTTCGAAAAATTTCTGTGAAGTACAATTTCGACCGTCGATGTTTATTAGCGGTCATACGCCAAATGAATTCATGTAATGCCGTCTTTAAAATGAGTCACCAGCTTAAAGATCGCGCGGAACCGTCGAGCACTGCATTAATCTTATCTTCGTCATGTAAACAACGCTGCTATCTCGGTTCTCGAAGCTTGCAGCACCGCTCAAACGGGCCACTTGTTCTGACCGGAAATTAGATTAAATCAAGGACGAAATAATTGTTTCGATCGAAGGTGTACCATACACCGATTTAGCAGGATTACCTTCATCCCTTGATGACTGATTGTTGTCTAATATATTTTTTCGAGTACTAGAGAATTCTTGTATACATGAAAACCTGAATACACCCTGAACACACGGTGAGTTGATATTCGTTTGAAAAAAACTTCCTTTGGTGCCAATCCGAGCTCGAGATTGGACAGATTGGTCGTAGAATGAAGAGTGGAATGCGGAAAATATGCAATCATCGCAAATTCAGCCTGAAGTTATTGAGAGTTAGGTTGGTTGAAAACATCGCTCCGAATCTCGCAATCGGAGGACCATTTTGTTTTGGTGATTTGTCATTTTGTTATATATTATTTTCTATGTAATTAATTATTGTTTTAACTATGTATTAACATAGTTAAAAACATATGTTAATTATTGGGAGTACAAATTAATTCGGTGCGTTTTTTTGTGGTAAAAAATCCATTTATTTCAAAATAAAAGGTATGAATAGATTAATCAATGTATTGTCCATCGCTGGCTACTACTTTTTCCCACCTCTCAGGCAATTTTCGAATTCCATCTTGAAAAAAAGTCTCGTCTTTTGAGGCGATCCAAGTTTTGAGCCAATTTTCGGTTTCTGCGAAAGAAGTGAACCGGTGACCGGCTAAATCCTGCTGCATCCGTCGGAACAACCATTAATCAGAAGGAGCAATGTCCGGAGAATACGGCGGGTGCGGTAAAATATCCCATTTGAGCGTTTCCAAATATTTTTTTACGACTTTTGAGACATGAGGCCGAGCGTTGCCATGCAGAAGAATAATTTTGTCATGTCTTTCCGATGTAAAAAAACTCTTTCTTTACATCGATGTAAAAAACCCTTTCCGATGTAAAAAACCCTTTCTTTTTTTCCTTTGAATCAGCTGCTCACAAGAGAAAAATCGCCTTTCAACGTCTCGCAATTTCAGTTCATGAGGCACCCAATTTCCTTGCTTTTGAATCAATCCCGTGGATTTTAGTCGTACGGAAACTGCTTGTTGAGTCACTCCCAATGAATCTGCAAGCTCTTCTTCCGTTTGACTCGGATCTTCATCGAGTAATGCCTCCAATTCATTGTCTTCGAATTTTTTTGGCTGTCCAGGGTGAGGCTTGTATTCAACGCTGAAATCACCGTTCTTAAAGCGTCGAAATCATTCCCTACATGATTTATCAGTTGGAGCATCATCACCATAAACTTCAACAAGCATTCGATGAGCTTCAGCTGCACTTTTCTTCCAATTAAAGCAGAAAAGTAAAACTTCCCGCAAATGCTGCTTAGTTAACACAAAATTTGACATATTCAACACAGTAAAAAATAAGGTTTTTAATGGAACTCAAAGCGATATAAACTGAGTGTTATTGACAGATGTCTAACCTCTCTGAAACCACCGAAATCAGCTGTCACTATGAAACATTTATAACAGCCAGAGCCAGCTCTTGAAAACGGACCGAATTAATTTGTACTCCCAATACATTAACATATGTTAATGTAATTACATGTTATTTTGTTAACTATGTATTAACCAAAATAACAGCATTCTCGATGAATAATCTCATCAAGCAAGCTTGTTTTTTTTTCACCGCCGCTCGCAGTACAAATCAACAATTTCATGAGTTTGGGCGAGCTTTACATTTCGGCACGCATTACACAGAGCGATAGCAAACGATAGGTGAAATGTACAATCGGGCAGCCTGTCATGGGTCTCGAACTGGATTGGTTAATAGGCAATCGTAACGAACGATTCGCAAAAGATTAAGCGCGTTCCTGACGTCCTCAGTTAGAGCTTAGGGTCTTTTTAGAAATCGAACACTTATCGTCAAATGCTGCCCATTTAACAACGCGGTTGAAAAAAAATGCCAGATAGAAATCCTCGGAGTAACCTGCCGAACGCGAGATTTTCTGCCGTTATACTTATTCTGAATCACCGTATGCGAAAATGTCAGAAAAGAATTAGAAAGAAATTCGAAAAAAATAATTAAAAATAAATTAAACTGGTCTTTTAGCCAGTTTTTCAGCGAAAGTGACAATTTTGAACTATGCAAACACAATCAATTCTGGAAAATTAATTTAAAAAAACTGCAAAATATTAGTTTTCATATCAACACACATTTTAGAGGTTTTCGACTCCGGGGAAAATTTAATACGAGAAATAAAAATTTATTTTGCCTCAAGACAACAAAATTAAACTATCTCTTCGGTTGGCATGAGCCTGTTGGCATGTTTGTTCACACAATTCGTTAATAAAATTTCGGTACTTTTATTACCGCAAATGAAAGCTCATTATTATTATCTACGACATAATTGAATTTGTAAAGATTCTCGTCAATTGACTAACTCCGGAAATTCCAGGGGAATCAATTCTTTCCCAGAAATGTACACCGGAAGGATATTTAGTGTACACTCCGTAACGAAAAATCTGCATTGCGATGATTATCTAGTAAAAAATGCAACGTTGCGTTGAAAAAAAAGTGACAGTAGGCTTCCCTTGAACCCTAACTTTCCCGTTTTGAGGCAGGCTTTCAATTTATTCTTAATTAAATACGTTCCATCGTAATTTTATGAATGGAATGATTTAATTGACAAATCTTCTCAATATTTTCGTGACGCGGTTCAATGAGAAACGTTCGAAACCTCACTCGTTGACCCAAATAAAATATTAAGTAACAAAAAATTTGTTGAACAATATTATACATTGCAAAGAATAATTTGTATTGCGGGTGGTAACAAAAATGTGAATAGCGGAGCGAAAAAAGTGACCATAAACCTTGAACCCGAACCTTCTCCTTCCGAAGCGAGCAATGTATCAACTCGACCATCATTTCTTCATAGTAATGATATTCCAAATGGCTTACTTATCGTCATAGCCCCTGGCAGACTGAAAAAAGGATCTTTCAATGTTATAAATAAAAATTATTAAACAATAAACCACTTGCAAATGACTTAATCGTGGTCATTATCCGACGCGAAAAATAAAAATGGATACAAATTCACCTGCCCGAACGTGGCTTCGAACCCGCGCTTGCTCTGACTCCGACGCCGTAACAACTGTGCCATTGTTTACTCAGCGTCGAGTTTTACTCGTGAATATCTCGGCCAATTTTTGTCGCACGACATTTAAAAAAAAGGGTTTTGCTCGGAAAGAGACACCCTGTATGCTCACGAATGGAAAACTAGTAGTTGAGATACACCCTGTAGATTGGTCCAAACGTCAGCATGCCAATGGCACAGAACAGACCCAACGCGTGCTCAACGCCAGAGCCAGCGCTGGCTCAATCGTTTCTGAACAATCGGCTGAGACTTGGCCTAGTAGTGGTCACCAAGCTTCGATATTCTAAACTGGCCCAAACATTAGCATGTTGATGGTACAGAACAAACCCAACTGTTGTTTGAAGGCTCGAAAAACCAACATTACTGAACCTGCACCAGCTGACGGACCTCTGCAACCCAGGCATAATTTAACTGTAGAGTCTTGGCTATATCATTACAGAAAACATGAACCAACAGTTGGTCTTGTCTCGGCCGAAAACTAAGACAATTGTCGAGTAAATAAAAAATATCGTAAAAGTTATTTTTACTGCCTAAATAGACAAAAACAATTCAGCAGTCAAAAAGAATTAATTTTCGTTGGATTGCAACGATGCAAACTTCAACTTTTGCCATCTTATTGAAATTTGTTCAAATAATAAGAGTAAGGAGCGAATAAAAGGAAATTTACACAAGTGATAGGATGGCTAAATAGGTAGCGCCTTCAGCTCTAAAATTAGAAGACGTAGGTTCGAAACCCAGGTTAGGATAAAAACTTTAATGAGGCAGAACGCGTTTTCATCAATTTATCATATATGTAGTAATATAAATAAAGTATCTGGAATAAAAAAATACGACCAGAATATTTTTATTCATAATTTGATGACTCGTTTATTTTTTTTTATTTCAGTTGACTGCCAAGCGTCACCCGCGCGTTATATTTCCATGTCTGGCCCAGGCAATTTTGCCGAGCATTGGCCAATCAAGTTCGAAACTGAGCCAGCGCTGGGTCGATGATCAATTTCTACATGGGACAGTCGTGGTCCTGGCATCGTAGCCAACCCTCGGATGCCGAGCGTCAGAAAAAGACTGTGGCCTTAAGGAGTTAGAATACTCTATACTGTCACGTCCCGAGCAAAAGCGCATAAAACTATTTCTTTTTCTCTCTCCCACTTTGTTGAGTTCCGTCGAGAACGCGGGCCTACGCGATTTCCCATGGAATTCGTGAATAATTTAATGGTTATGCGGCACTCTCGGCAACCGCGACCCAATAACGGGCTAGAAGTCCTACTTCTAGCTTATCTCGGCCAATCATGCGAGTCAACCTATATCTTCATATCCTATCCACCAATCCTTAGAAAATGCATTACCAAAAACTCACTCTCCCAAATATTCCTTTCTCCCACAAATTCAGCTTCTCCAAAAACTCCCACATCAAAGAAGAAAAATCTTCAAGTCAGTCGACCAACATCCTTCAACGACTCAAGTTCTCCCCCGACAGTTTCCATCAAAGTCAGTTCTTTAAGATTCAGTCTGCTGACAGATCTCCATATTTTTATACATCAATCTTTTTTTATATACAGGTCTTAACGCAAGTTTTGTACGAACTCTATGAACTTCAAAACATCTTTCCATTTGTAAAATTGCCATTCTCGGTCTGCGATACGTATATATCTACATACTAGAATCCGTGTCATCGTAAGCTTTGTACGTGCTACCATCCATTATAACACCGAGCGTACCTGGCCCATCAGCAAAGGGCCCTAATCTTTACGACCGACCGTTGACACTCCCGCAAACGAGTGTACATCGTACCACTGACAAATGTAAGCGAGCTATAGGTACATATTTTTCTCTCTTTTTTTTTGTATTGCCAGATTAATTGAATTAACCAGATTGGTTAAATCTAATAAAACCCGAGTCGATCGAACACGAATTCAACGAATCATTCCGTAATTTTGAATACCTGGCAATTCCAGCTATATCTGTGCCTTCGGAAAGATTATTTTCAAAGGCAGGTAGTACTATGTCCAAAACAAGACAGACACTATCGCCAAACGGCTAGACAAATTATTATTTTTGAGTGATTGTACAGAGGAACAATGGCAGCTGTAAAATATATAACGTATAATAATGTAAAACACACCCTATAATAATGTAAAACATACTCTATAATAATGTAAAACATACTCTATAAAACATGCTTGATTTAGTAAAATATTGTCTTATTCTTCTTAAAGTAGTAGTTTCGCCACAGTCACGTTGAAAAGTTTATTCCCCGCTCAATCAATGAAAGCTTCGAAATATTGCGAAATATCTTTATATTGTAAGTTGTACATCTTATCGGGATGTAAAAACTTATAAAGTAATGATGAAAACGCTTAATATAATATTTATCTAACCCTCACTTTTGTATCAGACTATCTATTCCGGTAAATAATACGTAAATACTCTGCGTATACGGATATGCACACACTTTTGTAATCTAGTTCTAGTCTGCTCCAGTCGCTTCGTGGCGCTAGCGTCGCTAGACAATGCTTAATTTAAATCGCTATATCTCTGAAACTAGACAGTCAAAATTCATGATTTTTTTACCCACGTCGTCATATGTTCCTCTGTAATTGAGAATAAAAAAAAATCTGTAGAAATGTTTCGTAGTTATTGCGTGAAATCTGAAATGTTCCACTGCTCCGCATAATAACACATGTAAAACCATGAAATCTTTGATTGCCAATATCTCGAAAACGGAACGGTGAATCCTTTTTAAATTTTGCAGGTAATTATTTAATAGTATGCTGAATGAGCCCACAAAATTAAAAACAAAAATCTATAGAAAAAACGCCTTGGCGAGACTATTACCTTGACGTAGAAACTGTTATAGGACTTGCAATGTATCTATTATGTAGATACACATTACATCCCATGTAGAAATTGACCATCGGCCCAGCGCATGGCGCAGTGTCGAACTTGATTGGCCGAGGCTCGGCAAAAATGCTTGGCCCAGGCATGGAAATGTGATGTGCGGCTGACGCTCGGCAGCCGAGGGTTGGCTATGTTGCCAGAACCATGACTGACCCACGTATAAATTGAGCATCGGCCCAGCGTTGGCTCAGTGTCGAACTTGATCGGCCGAGGCTCGGCAAAAATGCTTGGTCCAGGCATGGAAATGTGACGCGCGGCTGACGCTCGGCAGCCGAGGGTTGGCTACGATGCCAGGACCACGACTGGCCCATGTATAAATTGAGGATCGGCCCAGCGCTGGCTCAGTGTCGAACTCGATTGACCGAGGCTCGGCCAAAATGCTTCGTCCAGGCATGGAAATGTGACGCGCGCCTGACGCTCGGCAGCCATATATTGGCTACGATGCCTGTATCACAAGGATGATAATTATATTTACAGTTTGAGAGCGTAAGACAGTGCGAGAGTGGGAGAGTGAGAGGGAGAGAGAGAGAGAGAGAGAGAGAGAGAGAGAGAGAGAGAGAGAGAGAAAGAGAGAGAGAGAGGGCGGGTGAGAGGGTGGATGGATGGATGTGAATGTAACAACGTGAAAATGCGAAAATGTCAAAATGTGAAAATGCGAAAATGTGAAAACGCGAAAATGTGACAATGCGAACATGTGAAAATGTGATAAGCGCGAAAAAGTGAAAAATGTGAAAATGGGAAAATGTGAGAATGTGAAAAATTTGATGGATAGATGGAGAGTGAGAGAGTGAGAGAGCGAGCATGTGATAATGTGAGAGAGAGCAACTCATATTATTTGCATGTACCTTTTTGTTCATCACCCGTAAAGTCGGGTGATGAAGAAAAAGAAAAGATATTTTCAATGCCATGAAATAGTTGCACTTTGTGTAATATCTGCAGATTTTTTCTAATAGGAACGGAATACTGAGCTGATATGTCAACCAGCTATATCAGCTATATCAAGGTTAATAAACAATATAAAAAGGTTAAAAAAAATAAAACTAAAACTAAAAAAATTATGTAAGGGGTTTATACTATATAAAGGTTAAAGTATACCGAGAGATAAAGATTTGAGAATCATATGAGAGAGAGGACTTTAAAAAAAATATATATATTTTGCAGAGAGTGAAAAAAATTCAGAAAATATATTGTTCGGAGTAAAAAAGTGAATTATTGGTGTTATTCAGTATTATTTTGAAATGAATGAACTGAAATAAGAGATGGTTACTGTAGCTTAGTATTATTATAAGCTGAAAATTGAAATGCATGGTCCGAAGAATAAAATTCTCCTTCGCTAGCTAAACTGACAACAGTATATGACATTTTAAATACATTAGGACTGAGTAAAACTGTAAGCTAAGACTGGAAAAGCTTTAGAAATATAATGTGGTGATGATTTATACGACCAATCCATACAAAACAATGCCAGCATATAAAAACAACGATATAAGTTATTGATACAAAATTATTACTCTGAATTAGACCTTCAATAGATTACTCTGTAGTTCGTACGAGGTTTATTTGGCCACTAAATAAAGATTTCATTGAGAGTAAGAATTTTTTTTTTTAATTGCGAGGAGATAGTAAAGAACATTTTCAAATCATGTCGCAGATTGCAAAAAAGATTATGTGCATGCTACCCCAAGGGGAAAAATACCTCTTCAGTAACTAACTAACCTCAGCGTGAGAAGTGTTTAAAAGGGCATTGCTAAGCGATAAGGCCCTTAACATATCAGAGGGTGAAAAACCTCTTAAGGCTATATGGGAAAAAGTGAAAGAATTACATCGGAGAGAGAAAAATATTTTAAAAAGATATCGGAGAAAGAGAAAAGATTTTAAGAGATATCGGTGAGAGAGAATAAGATTTTATAAAGATATCGGTGAGAGAAAAAGATGTTGAAAAGATATCAGAGAGCGAGAAAAACAATTTATAAAGATAGCAATGAGAGAGAAAAAGATTTTGAAAATATATCTGCGATAGAGAGGGAAAGATTTTGAAAGGATATCAGTGAGTGAGAAAAATATCTAAAAAAGATATCGGTGAGAGAGAAGATTTTATAAAGATATCGGTGAGAAAAAGATTTTGAAAAGATATCTGCGATAGAGAGGGAAAGATTTTGAAAGGATATCGGTGAGGGAGAAAAAGATATAACAACATATTAGCAAAAGTTAATTAGGTTTTAAAAGTATTTTCTAGGGTTATGAGGCATGTATCTAACTGATGAAAACTGATCGATTGGAAAGAAAAAACTTCCAAACAGATATTAATATAAATTCTCGACTGATTTTCCGGTCTCCATTGTGATGTGGTATAAACACCAAAGAAACGAAAAAGATAGCAAATTATTGGTTAGTTTTCGTCCGTGAAGAGTCTCACCGCCAGAGATTATCCCCAATTTCGGTAAAATTATAAGTTTTATATTTTTATATCACGACAATCATATTTTTCAAAAATAGGATATTGCTCCACAAAAAAACATTTTATCACGTTACATCTAAAGCTATAGTTTACGACTGAATTTCAGTAAACAATTTGAAACATAGAATTGGCTTTTGATAATCCCGATTCAGAAAACACTTTACCGTGAATATTGGCTGTCAGTTCGTTTGTATATTTGTAATTATCAATCACACAAATACTTTTTTTCACTTGGTCGTTTAAAACAACACGAGGAGATCTTCCTTGTTCCAACACTAAAAACTCTGAACAATATGGCTGCATGGGGGTAGATGTACACACATATATAGTAGAGAGATTCTGTAACTCGGTGGCGAGCGTTTTCGTCATAGCTAACGACAACCAATAAGAGGCTCCCTTTCTTCTGTGTTCGTGCATGTAATTGGCTGTCGGTCCAATTTTTGACTTTTCCTAACGCTGGCTCTGGCGTTGAGCCAGCGTTCGGTCTGTTCTGTACCACCGACATGCTGACGCTTGGGTAAGTCTAGAAGCCGACGCTTCGTATCCAATACTGGGCCAAGTCTCAGCCGATTGTCCACTAACGGTTGAGCCAGCGCTGGCTCGCGTTTTGGCAGCGTTGGGCCTGTTCTGTACCATCGACATGCTGACGCTTGGGCCAGTCTAGAATGCCGACGCTTGGTATCCAGTACTTGGCCAAGACTCAGCCGATTGTCCACAAGCGGTTGAGCCAGCGCTGGCTCTGGCTTTGGGTCTGGCGTTGAGCCTTTTCTGTACCATCGACATGCTGACGCCTGGAAAAGCCTAGAATGCCGACGCTTGGTATCCAGCACTGGGTCAAGTCTCAGCCGATTGTCCATTACCGGTTGAGCCAGCGCTGGCTCTGGCCTTGAGCCAGCGTGGGACCCGTTCTGTACCATCGATATGCTGACCCTTCGGCCAGTCTAAAATACCGACGCTTGGTATCCAGTACTGGGCCAAGTCTCAGCCGATTGTCTACAAGCGGTTGAGCGAGCGCTGGCTCTAGCGTTGGCTCTGGCGTTGAGCCAGCGTTGGGCCTGGTCTGTACCATCGACATGCTGACGCTTGGGCCAGCCCAGAATGCCGACGCTTGGTATCCAGCACTGGGCCACGTCTCAGCCGATTGTCCATTAACGGTTGAGCCAGCGCTGGCTCTGGTGTTGAGCCAGCGTCGGGTCTGTTCTATACCACCGACATGCTGACGCTTGGGCCAGTCTAGAATACCAACGCTTGGTATCCAGTACTGGGCTAAGTCTCAGCCGATTGTCCACAAAAAGTTGAGCCAGCGCTGGCTCTGGCGTTGGCTCTGGCGTTGAGCCAGCGTTGGGTCTGTTCTGTACCATCGACATGCTGAAGCTTGGGCCAGTCTAGAATACCGACGCTTGGCATCCAGTACTGGGCCAAGTCTCAGCCGATTGTCCACTAACGGCTGTGGCATTTCTACGTGGGATGTTGCGCTGTGTGTGCTACACTGAACTGACTGCACTGTATCCTGTGCATTGCAATTGCATACCGCTTGTATTGTAGACTAAAAGTTGTAGAGATTTTTTTCATTTTTCAAACCTCGAAATATGGATAAAACGAAATTAATGGTTTATGAATCAAAATACAAATGTTTACGCAAATTCTTCATAGAAAATCCGAAAAGTGTACTCTTTTATGAGTACGATACTTTTCCTCCGATACAACTCATGAGTAAAGTATCGATAATTTTCATTCGATACCGTGTCCCTAGGTAAGATAACCCGATCGATGGGGAGGGCAAAAAAAAATAACGAGGGGAGATAAACCGAGACTTAAAAGGGAGACTGTAGGTAAGATAACCCGATCGATGGGCAGGGTACAACAATTAACAAGGACAGATAACCCGAAACTCGAATGGGAGACGGTAGGTAAGGTGTGGCACCTTGTTTTCTCGCACACGATTAGCGTCCCTCTGTCTATTTCCCGGCCACGACGTTTCGCACGCGCGTCGACTATCGCACTCCCGCCTTTGTTCATTTAATGTTTTATTGAAATACACCAAATCGTGGAGCAACGCGTCGAAGGTGTATTGTGCAGAAGGCATCACTAGGTTAAATAGTCCACGCGACCACAAGCCTGCTAGTATTTCTGCTCGCCTTTCTCGAAACGTCAAACTGAGCGGCGTGCACAACTTAGCATTCGCGTGGAAATATCTTGTCAGGGACTCACCTTTTTCTTGACGTCTCGCTTTCATACGAGCCCCCCTTGGTGACGCGTCTTCGCGGACCATAAAAGTTGTGGTGAACGCCTCACGAAACTCGTTCCAAGTTCGTATGTCGGCGGCACGGGATCGGAACCAATCGTTTGACCCATTCATGAGGTGCATCCGGGCTACCGCGAAAAGGTAGTCCTCCGGCCATCTGTGTAGCTGTCGCAAAGTCTCGAGGTTTTCCAACCACTCCCTCGCGCGAATGTCGTCGGCTTCCCCTCGGAAGTGTTCTATATCCCGGGAGAGGTCTGGGATGACGTGGTATGATGGAATTGTACTTGCCGATTATGGAGCGACGTCTGCTTGTCGCTGCCCAGGGCTGTTAGACAACAATCCTGCAAGCAGCCGGATCAGGGTCTCCTGGGGTTCTTCCGCAAGCGCGTCTCTCAACGCATTGACTAGTGGAGGATTCGTATGTCCCTCGATGACAGAGAATTGCTCTCTCGGAATCGCCCTCGCTTCCGATGGCCCGCTGCTGCTTCGTGATATATTGTGCGTCACTCCCACCATCTCGATCGTCTGGAGACACGGCGCCGACGCGCCCAGCATTTGAGCCTCATCGCTCCCGTCCCGTCCCGCGATTGCTGCCGTCTGACGACACGGCGCCGACGCGCCCGGCATTTGAGCCCCCTCACCCACGTTTTCGGAGCTCGTCGCGTAACCCCTACCTCGCCCTCTCACTCCTGAGTGATTGAGCGGCATTTCCCGCACAAATAGTCGCGCGAATCTTTCAAAAGTTTCTTCGTCGACCATAGATTTTCGCCTGGCACTTCATTCCAATTTTCACGTCCGACACTTTCGTACTTCCGGCCCGACACGCACTCGAAAGGGGGGGGGTATAAGAAAAGAAAGGCACTCGGGCACTTTTCTGAAGATAACAGGAAAATAATAATTTATTGGCTAAGATTAATTCTAGCGAAGATAAACTAAGACTGTTGTTAACCGCAAAAGTTCGAATTACGCGCGTGCGACGGTAGCGCCGTGCGAGATACGCCACTTGGCGGCGTGCGTAGCGCGCGCATGTCGGAAGTAGGATAGAGAGGGTCGCTAGCCGGCACGCGAGCGTAAAAAGCCGAGGACTCGCGATTACGTTGACGAAGCGAATGGACGTGTAACGTGAGACACGATAAGAGAGAGAGAAGGAGAAAAGGTTCGTGTACCGGCGGTGAGTGCCGGGTGAAGAAACACGTGTAAAAGAACATTCTTGTAATCTAACTTAAGGCCGGATCCTGAATTAGAAGGTCCAAAAAATCGATTTTTTTTAAATTGTTTAAATCTATTCCTGATGTATCTAAGAATGTCTAGACAAAGTTTTATAGCCCAATTCGAAATATTTCCAAAGATACAGCACTGAACGTAGTGGAGTGTCGACCAGGTATACGGGCGCTGGGCAGTTAGGGCGCGCGCTCCCTTCCCTCGGGAGCCCGTTTTCTCGAGTTTTCGTTTTTACGATTTTTCTAATTTGGCGTATCTGATTACAAAAAAACTAGAAGTCCAATCGAAACAAACCAAAGCTTGTTCGCTTCAGTATCGTTTTCTTTTCTATTTGAACTAAAAACATTGTCGAAAAAAAAATTCTTAACAATTTTTTTAGCAAGTTGAAATAATTTTTTTTTTCACAAAAAGCACATTTTCTACTTCAAACCCGAAAAAACATTCAAATTTCAAAATTTTTTTCGTTTTTTTTAGTTCATATAGAAGAAAAATATGTTACAATTAAAATGGTTTTTGGTTTTTTTGTTTCAGATGAAAATTACGAGCTCCATTTGTCACGCCGCATGGAAACAGCAGTGGCACGAATGTGCATAAAAATCGGTTGCCTGTTGATATTTTTCTTTAAAAAAAATTGTTTTCTTATGTTCAGACATGTAATAAAATAATCTGAAAATTTCGCGAAACTTGCTTTTTTTTTACCCGAAAAAAATTCCTCAAAATATCGATTTTTCGAAGCGGCTAATTCAGGATCCCGCCTTAAGTATTTTACGTTATCTTAACTTATTGTTACTCTAAGTACTACTGCTCTATAAGTACTTACCTTCATTCGAATTAAAGAAACTTCTGTGTATAAATATCCATCAAAATTAAATAAAAAGAAAAAAAGAACCGCGATAAACCTCTAACACTATTTAAGTCCTACGCACTCTCTCACGCAGATTTACTCTCAGTTCGTATCCGTCTGTTCGCGTTTTTCCACTCGGCCCTCACTGTCATTATGCTCACTGACTCTCTTTTCTCTTCGCGTTTCATAACTCTTGCGACACTCGCTTCGCACGTTCAACGAACGACTCTCCTCGCCTCCTGGTCGGCCGCCGCTCGCCCAACATGGCGCCTTTCGCCGGGTCGCCAGCGACCACGGTCTTACATACAGGTCTGGAAACTCTGCCAGAATTCGCATGGTGGGGGTAGGCCGCTTACGGACGAAAATATTCGTTGAGAATTGACACTACGCGGCGCTGAAATCTTGCCCCCAGTTGAACATAACCACCAAAAATAATTTTGTAAACAAAAGCGACTCATTAGTGGATTTCCTGTGCTATTGACTTATCGAAAGTGAAAAAATGCCGAGAATCTGTGTTGTGCCGGCGTGCAAAACTGGAAGCAGAATTGAATTATCGAAGCACTCGTTATTTCGCATGTTGTAATAATAAAATGCGACGTGGTATAAATGATTTCATCATTTTGTTATTTACCCATAGTTCGAAACCTTTACCAACGACCAAAAAACCGATAAAAAAATAAAAATGTTTATTTAAAAATTAATTAGAATTTTTATTTGAGAGAAAGAAAATAATGACATACAAAAACAATACAATGTGTATAAATAATTAATACATAACCAGAAACCTATGCAAATGCAAAAAAAAAGAGCCCACTCTTCGGGGATCGAACTCGGCTCTTTCAAAACGGTAGCTCAGCACCCTATCTGTGCGACTACGATTATCTTTACATGAATAAGACAGTTTTCTAATATTTAAGTTATAGCCACGCTTGGGGTTTAATTAGATTTGGCGGCTTGTTGGGTTGGTTCACCGCTTAATTTTATTCATTATAATTAGCTATATTGGTAGATATACCACCAATATATATATATATATATATACTGCAGAACCAATAATTGAAATGAGGTGTTACGGAGACAGGCAGATGCAGAGTATTGCGGCGATTAGCTCTGTCTTTTTTCAATACCTCCGTCTGCCCCCGTACCACACTTCGCCGACAACTCTTTTAAGATAGCAGCGCTCCTAGCGGCCAGTGCATTAAAAAATTTTCGTCAGTAAGCGATCCTCCCCATCCGACGGAGTTTCCAGACCTGTATGTAAGACCGTGCCAGCGACCCATATTTCGCCATGCGGCATGCCTATCGCCCCGCCATCTGGACAGCGCCACCGTCTCGCCGCGCGAAACTTTAAATTGACATTCGATCTTCGGCGTGTCTTTAACAGGTGTGTATTCTCGCTATGCCGACCGCGTGCAGAAACAAAGTAACGAAACTGTTCGGTCGTAACGAAAACCCCTTATATACAGGGTGACAATTTTAAGGTGGCCACCCCTTTTTAAAATCGTTTGGGCTCAATTTTTTGGAAAATTGAGGTGCGTTTTTGAAATAGTTTTTCGAGCCCTCTTCAAAAAAAATATGGCGCCCATGTGAAAAAAATAGATTTAATAGAAAAAAAGATTTTTTTTTTGAAAAAAAAAACAAAAATGGCATTCCTCGCTGACAGAAACAAAGTCGATTCGATTTCGAACACGGAAGACCTGGATAGATATTGTTGAAAAAATGTTACGATAGAGAAAAAAAATATAAAAAACTCGAAATCGAACGAAAATTCACGCGTTGAGTTTGACTTCCGCAGTACCTCGGGAACGGCGGAAAGCGCGAGCGGATTCGGCGAACGGAGTAGGCGCCGGAGCTTCGGCTGCTATCTTCGCGTCGCGGCTGTCATGGGGCCGCAAGCGTCACCGAGAAATGTCAAGCCACAGCTGACGTTTCAAAAAGACGTCAGCTGCGGCTTGACATTTCTCTGTGACTGTGTTTTTTTCACAAACGCTTCTTGAAGCAAGGTAGCAATGGCCAAAGAGTTGTTTTGAACCTTTGGCGGTCTTTTTGAAAATTGCAACTCCGGTTACCAGTTGTTAATGAGGATGTTTGAAAAATGTCTACAATTGCTTGACAAAAAGGGTTTTCAGTTGATTTGAGGGCCGTACTTCTAATAAAATAACCCCTTTATCGTAGTTTTCAAGCCGAGGTAGGGGATTTCTTTTAAAAGAGATATCCGGGAATGACGAAAAATGTTCCCCATTCATCTCTTTATCGCTATTATTCCCTATTAGAGCGTAATCTTCATCACTATCATTGTTCATTGTCAATTATTTCAAACAACGCGTCAATAATTTCAAAAGTACCAAAGTTCCCGCTGCGCTCCCCATCTTGACAATAATAATGCCGATCCGAACAGTTCGAATTGTGGAAAGCGTAAGCTCGTTGAAGCGTGCACAGTTTCAACCCATAATTCGGAGTGATCGCGCCCGCTTTTGACGCTGCGAGTTTTACAATAGGTTTGACACCCACGCAACCGACAATATCGAGTCTCTGCTTGAATATCGAGCGTATCAACGAGATGCGAGAAAACGTTTAAAAATCATTCGATTATCGGTTGTTACGAATGATTTTGTCGTTTTCAAGGCTCAGGACGAAATCAAAATCGCATTTTTTTTAATGCATTTATAAAAACCGTTGACCGATGAGCCAAATAGCAGCACCGCAATGTGGGAAAAGTGTCATATGCAACTCCGCTCGAGCTGATTTGCCATCAAGAAGCGTAGGCAAATACCATTCTCATCCAACTTCCACTTGTCGCGAAGGAAAATCAGTTGCCTCAATACCTATGTTTGTTTGGCAAGAAAGAAAAACGAGATTCGAGGATAAAAACGAGGATGAAAAAAACTGACGAAGCTGACGAAGCAACCCTTCAGTTTTCTTCCTCTCACTGCACATTCAAAAGGTCCGCTTAAAATTAAATAAAACGTGTAACCCTTTGAAAGACGGATACATTGAAAGTTTAGGTGTTTTTGAATTTTTGCCGGATACCAAGCTTAATGGGGTGCACCACATTCCATATATCGCCAAATTTTCTTCAATAGTAAGAGCTTTTTGATGACTGAATGGTGGTTTTGTAATGGCGGCGGAGGGGGGGAGTACAACGACATGGACTTATAAAAAATATTCAAAATCGAATTTTTTCTCGAAGTTTGGCAGAAAATTGGTGACTTCATTGAAAAGCCGAACATTTGCTCTGTGTTTTTGTTAAAAACTTCACTCAGCGCTCATTCTTTTCGTAAGCGTTCGTAGTTTGAAATGCTCTTTGAATCATCGTGCAGCCATAATTTAAGACTGGCTAATTTTTGTTCGTTTTTCGACTGCACTTTTCGGGTGAATCAATTGAGCTATCTAGATTAATATAAGTTTACTAAAGTCATTTTTTGACAACTCCCAATGAGTCTTCGTGGTCGAAAAGAAGAACCGCCGACTACGGCTGTTTGAAATTTTAGGACTTTGGCGATTTTGAACGGAATACGTTCAGATACAGTATAACGTTTTTTAAGGATTAAAAAAAAAAGATATCTTCAGCGCGTGAGATAGGTACGATTTTCACTTTTCTCGCCGATGGATTCCGGAATTCGAAAAGGGTTGCGGCTTCGCGTGTGGTTCCGTTTAAGAATATGAGAATATCAACGTCGTTTAAGACGTCGAAATTTGCGCGACGTATTAAAATACTTAACATCTATTCATTTTACTTATGGTCATAGCGAGTAGACAATTCGGGCAGTACAGCGAGCTGCGAGTACGACGCATTATTTACGTGATAAATATAAAATCATTGTTCCACTTGATGTGTCCGCGCGAATTTCAACCTAGTTTGTGCATGCTGCGTCGCTGCAAGCGATCAAAGATAAAACCGATGCTCGGAATGGTTTTTGGAGCTTAAATCGGGCATGCGTTGGCGAATTAGCATCTTATTTTCGGCCAGAGTGACTGGACAAGTCGTGCGGTGTCGCAAGTCGCCAACAACAAAGATGAAATCGATAGTCATAATAATTCCAGGGGTCTCAATTGATCATTCCTGATAGCACTGCCCCGAACTCGTCTCCGATTTCATCTTACTTTCGGTCAGATCGAGTCGAGAAGTCTGATGATGCAGCGAGAATGATGGCAGGAACATTTTTCACGTAACAAAGATGAAATCGATAGTAGTAATAGATCTAGGGGTCTCAATCGATCATCCCTGATAGCACTGACCCGAAATCGTCTTCGATTTCATCTTACTTCCGGTCAGATCGAGTCGACAAGTCTGATGATGCAGCGAGAACGATGGCAGGAACATTATGTCTCAACAAAGATGAAAACGGTAGGCATAATAGTTCTAGGGGTCTCAATCTATCATTCCTGATATTACTGACCCGAACTCGTCTCCGATTTCATCTTATTTCCGGTCAGATCGAGACGAGAAGTCTGATGATGCAGCGAGAACGATGGCAGGAACATTATTTACTCAACAAAGATGAAATCGATAGTCATAATAATTCTAGGGGTCTCAATTGATCATTCCTGATAGCACTGACCCGAACTCGTCTCCGATTTCATCTTACTTCCGGTCAGATCGAGTCGAGAAGTCTGATGATGCAGCAAGAACGATGGCAGGAACATTATTCACGTAACAAAGATCAAATCGGTAGTAGTAATGGATCTAGGGGTCTCGATCGATCATCCCTGATAGCACTGACCCGAAATCGTCTCCGATTTCATCTTACTTCCGGTCAGATCGAGTCGACAAGTCTGATGATGCAGCGAGAACGATGGCAGGAACATTATTTACTCAACAAAGATGAAATCGATAGTCATAATAATTCTAGGGGTCTCAATTGATCATTCCTGATAGCACTGACCCGAACTGGTCTCCGATTTCATCTTACTTCCGGTCAGATCGAGTCGACAAGTCTGATGATGCAGCGAGAACGATGGCAGGAACATTATTCACGTAACAAAGATGAAATCGGTAGTAGTAATGGATCTAGGGGTCTCGATCGATCATCCCTGATAGCACTGACCCGAAATCGTCTCCGATTTCATCTTACTTCCGGTCTGATCGAGTCGACAAGTCTGATGATGCAGCGAGAACGATGGCAGGAACATTATTTACTCAACAAAGATGAAATCGATAGTCATAATAATTCTAGGGGTCTCAATTGATCATTCCTGATAGCACTGACCCGAACTCGTCTCCGATTTCATCTTACTTCCGGTCAGATCGAGTCGACAAGTCTGATGATGCAGCGAGAACGATGGCAGGAACATTATTCACGTAACAAAGATGAAATCGGTAGTAGTCATGGATCTAGGGGTCTCAATCGATCATCCCTGATAGCACTGACCCGAAATCGTCTCCGATTTCATCTTACTTCCGGTCAGATCGAGTCGACAAGTCTGATTATGCAGCGAGAACGATGGCAGGAACATTATTTACTCAACAAAGATGAAATCGATAGTCATAATAGTTCTAGGGGTCTCAATCGATCATCCCAGATAGCACTGACCCAAACTCGTCTCCGATTTCATCTTACTTCCGGTCAGATCGAGTCGACAAGTCTGATGATGCAGCGAGAACGATGGCAGGAACATTATTTACTCAACAAAGATGAAATCGATAGTCATAATAGTTCTAGGGGTCTCAATCGATCATCCCAGATAGCACTGACCCAAACTCGTCACCGATTTCATCTTACTTCCGGTCAGATCGAGTCAACAAGTCTGATGATGCAGCGAGAACGATGGCAGGAACATTATTTACTCAACAAAGATGAAATCGATAGTCATAATAATTCCAGGGGTCTCAATTGATCATTCCTGATAGTACTGACCCGAACTCGTCTCCGATTTCATCTTACTTTCGGTCAGATCGAGTCGAGAAGTCTGATGATGCAGCGAGAATGATGGCAGGAACATTATTCACGTAACAAAGATGAAATCGGTAGTAGTAATAGATCTAGGGGTCTCAATCGATCATCCCTGATAGCACTGACCCGAAATCGTCTCCGATTTCATCTTACTTCCGGACAGATCGAGTAGACAAGTCTGATGATGCAGCGAGAACGTTGGCAGGAACATTATTTACTCAACAAAGATGAAATCGGTAGTCATAATAGTTCTAGGGGTCTCAATTGATCATTCCTGATAGCACTGACCCGAACTCGTCTCCGATTTCATCTTACTTCCGGTCAGATCGAGTCAAGAAGTATGATGATGCAGCGAGAATGATGGCAGGAACATTATTTACGTAACAAAGATGAAATCGGTAGTCGTAATAGTTCCAGGGGTTTCAATCGATCTTCCCAGATATCATTGACCCGAACTCGTCTCAGATTTCATCTTACTTCCGGTCAGATCGTGTCGACAAGTCTGATGATGCAGCGAGAACGATGGCAGGAACATTATTCACGTAACAAAGATGAAATCGGTAGTAGTAATAGATCTAGGGGTCTCAATCGATCATCCCTGATAGCACTGACCCGAAATCGTCTCCGATTTCATCTTACTTCCGGTCAGATCGAGTCGACAAGTCTGATGATGCAGCGAGAACGATGGCAGGAACATTATTTACTCAACAAAGATGAAATCGATAGTCATAATAGTTCTAGGGGTCTCAATTGATCATTCCTGATAGCACTGACCCGAAATCGTCTCCGATTTCATCTTACTTTCGGTCAGATCGAGTCGAGACGTCTGATGATGCAGCGAGAACGATGGCAGGAACATTATGCACGTAACAAAGATGAAATCGGTAGTCGTAATGGTTCTAGGGGTCTTATTCGATCATCCCTGATATTACTGACCCAAATTCGTCTCCGATTTCATCTTACTTTCGGTCAGATTGTTTCGAGAAGTCTGACGATGCAGCGAGAACGAAGGCAGGAGCATCATTAACAAAGATGAAATCGATGAATTCGCGGTAGTCGTTTCAGGAATGTTCGTCTGAGGCCACGAAAACCATTTGGATCATCGATTTCACTTTTGCTCGCTCTATTGTTTTTATAAACTTAGACGAGGTGTGGTTTTTAACATTCAAGACAATGTATTTGGTTACAATGAATATATTTCATGGGCACTTTGTTTCGTTTTCCGCCGTCGATATCATTTTTTTAATTATCTGAAAGGTCCTCGACGTATGTGTGACGAGTATGACGGCAATATGGTAACAAATGCCTACAACCATCACTGAAGCCGTCGATTATTAATAATCGAAATTATTTATACTTATTAGTCTTTAATTGATTTGGTTATATGAAAAATTGAAAATGTTATGGATTTTTTTTTAAGTTGGTTCATGCATTTCCACCTCTCAGATGCATGTTTGCAATGTTTCAGAGTTCTAAGTACTTGGGAATTGGGTGAAATATCCATTTTCTGTTTTTCATCTAACACCAAGTCAAGTTAGATGAAAGCTTGAAGAAAAACCAAACAAAAAAACAAACTGTACCTCTATACTTGAAATTATAGACAAATTGGGTAGTTTCCGACTCTGTTATTTTTATCTCTTAAGAAAACAAATCTAATAAAAACTCTTAATAAACAATCTCATCGAGCGTGGTAATTTTTATCACCGCTGCTACAATCAAAAATGAAAAATTCGATTAAACTCGTAATGAAAAGGAATCAATTCATTGTTGATTCAACGTGGAAACGTCCAACTCGAATCTTCATGGTACCGGCAATACGGCAATACGAACAATCGCTCGGTGCGTCGAAATTTGAAAAACAATAAATTGTTGATAATTCTGTGCTTCATTTCTCTAGAAAATAAAGTTACGAATGCATTGAATAATCTGATTTTTTATCATCATGGCTTGCTCGGTAGAAATACAAGTTTCATGAATGTCGGCAACAGAAGACGACAGAAGACAAAGCGGGAAATGTCACACGCGCCGGCCTGTCACAAGCCTCGAACCCGGTTGGTTAACCGGCAGCCTAAGCGAATGATACGCGAAACGTCAAATCATACGCGCCGTCATCTGTCAAACGTTGCGTACCTGCAGAACCATGACGCGCGCTCTGAACTTGCGTACCCACGATGCCAGAAAATAATAGCAGACGATACTCGAAACGTTAAAATGGCCGGGCAAGCGAGACAGATGCCTAGCTACCTTGCCCGCTGCCTGCTACGTGTTACGCGCTCAGAATCGGCGCTCGAGGAGCGTCGTCGCTACGGGCAGACAGTAGCCTTATGGCGTCTGCACACTGCGCGCGATGAGCGACGAGCGATGAGCGATCAGCGATGCGTTCGTGAAAATGTTTTTCCCCCCATTCACACTGCAAGCGACGAACGACTCGAGCGACGAGCGATGTAAGGAAAACTGAAAGTAAGGTTATTTGAAAAATAAATTATACTAAAGTGTGCAAAGTACTGAAAAACTATTCGAATAAATCGAATGTGTGCTAGGACATAGAAGAAAAAAGTATATAGCAGTGCTAAATTGTTATCAGGTTTCCGCTTACTCCATAAATTCCTGCGGGAAGGGACTTTGAGAATTAAAAAAATGATCGAAAACGTTGCAGCGGAACAATTCTTGGAATAACGTTAGCACTCGAGAAATTTAGCGCTTTAGCCTTATAATATTTGTGGTCAAGCCGGTCTCATGTCTCTTGACATTTAACCACATAAGTAAACATAAAGTATAGCTACAGGTATTGGATAGACGATTATAAAATGGCTGAAAAATGTCGTCTGCTAGCGCAGTGTCGCTTGTCGCGAGTGACGAAAGTAGAAACTTGGTCAACTCCGTGAGCGACGTCGCGAGGACGCTCGCGATGGATGTGACGTTCGAAAAAGCAGAGCGCTCATTGGATATCGCTCATCGCTCGCAGTCGGCAGAGGCCACTACAGTATCAGTCGAACGCCAAAATTCTAATCGCGCCTATTTAAAAACTATTTGACGGAAAAAAAACGTCTTGGCAGTTTTACTCGGGGGACCCTCCTGAACTTGCCAGATCCGGGTGGGTAACTTATTATGAAACATCCTGTATACATTCCGTGAAAATCACTGTAGGGAAAAACCAAGATACTTAGTTACATTTTGAAAAAAATCTATTTGTTCGTCCAATCGAGAGGCGACGTGAATTAATGGCGCAAAGTTTGCTTTCTTTCATTCTCCGAAGAAAAAAGTTATTTCTCTAATGTAGAAGTATCTTACAGCGTTCTTTCTTGGGCGAGTTTGATGAGTCATCGTGCGCCGTTGTTGCCTGTCAAGCCAAGCAACGATGGATTCGGTGACCAACGGCTCCACAATTCCAAAAATTAAATCCATTACCGATAGGCTCGTCGTGACTAAAACAGTTTCAGGCGTTGTGTATTGTTCATTCTGTTATTTCCATCCTTGTTTTTATCCTCAACTCTTGTTTTTCTTTCTTGCGAAAGGGACACATGTACAAAAGTAAATGATTTTGCTTCATTACATGTGGAAGTTGAATGGGATTGGTACTTGTTTACGCTTTTTGATGGTGCATCAGCTCGAGCGAAGTTTCATAGGACACTTTTCCCACATCGCGGTCCTGCCGTTGGACTGAGCGGTGAACGGTTTCAATAGACGCTGCTGCCATCTCGATTTCGGCCTGAGCCTTGAAAACGACAAAAATCATTCGTAACGATCGATAATCAAACGATTTTTAAACGTTTCCTAACATCTCGTTGATACGCTTTTCGTATTTGCCGCGTACAGGAACGATCATCCAGTCGCTTGGGTTTTCACACCAAGTCGCAATCAAACGACAGCAAAGCCCAGTCGAAAAAGCTCATGGAGAGCACCGCCGATCCGATGCAATTTTTCGATCCGGGTGTATCAAAAATCGAATGTGGATTTTGGAGGCGGCGGCTGATGCGAGTACGGCTCAAAGCGGCGTACTCTCGATATTCAAGCAGAGACTCGACATTGTCGGTTGCGTGGGTGTCAAACCTATTGTAAAACTCGCAGCGTCAAAAGCGCTGTTCGGATCGGCATTATTATTACCAAGATGGGGAGCGCAGCGGGAACTTTGGTACTTTTAAAATTATTGACGCGTTGTTTGAAATAATTAACAATGAACAATGATAGTGATGAAGATTACGCTCTAATAGGGAATAATAGCGATAAAGAGATGAATGGGGAACATTTTTCGTCATTCCCGGATATCTCTTTTAAAAGAAATCCCCTACCTCGGCTTGAAAACTACGATAAAGGGGTTATTTTATTAGAAGTACGGCCCTCAAATCAACTGAAAACCCTTTTTGTCAAGCAATTGTAGACATTTTTCAAACATCCTCATTAACAACTGGTAACCGGAGTTGCAATTTTCAAAAAGACCGCCAAAGGTTCAAAACAACTCTTTGGCCATTGCTACCTTGCTTCAAGAAGCGTTTGTGAAAAAAACACAGTCACAGAGAAATGTCAAGCCGCAGCTGACGTCTTTTTGAAACGTCAGCTGTGGCTTGACATTTCTCGGTGACGCTTGCGGCCCCATGACAGCCGCGACGCGAAGATAGCAGCCGAAGCTCCGGCGCCTACTCCGTTCGCCGAATCCGCTCGCGCTTTCCGCCGCTCCCGAGGTACTGCGGAAGTCAAACTCAACGCGTGAATTTTCGTTCGATTTCGAGTTTTTTATATTTTTTTTCTCTATCATAACATTTTTTCAACAATATCTATCCAGGTCTTCCGTGTTCGAAATCGAATCGACTTTGTTTCTGTCAGCGAGGAATGCCATTTTTGTTTTTTTTTTCAAAAAAAAAATCTTTTTTTCTATTAAATCTATTTTTTTCACATGGGCGCCATGCTTTTTTTTAAGAGGACTCGAAAAACTATTTCAAAAACGCACCTCAATTTTCCAAAAAATTGAGCCCAAACGATTTTAAAAAGGGGTGGCCACCTTAAAATTGTCACCCTGTATATGTGTGTATGTGTATCGAGCAATGCACCCACAATAGGCTTAGCGCCTATGCCACGCTTCATGGCATGCCCTCGCTCTGCAGAAGAGCGGTGACGCTTTGTTACATTGTATACACTGATATTTACATTGTATAGAGCTCGAACCGATATCTTTTTTCGACGACAGCCATCGGTGAAAGTTTTATTGTGGTTAAACCTTCTAGCAAACGGGGTTTGGTAGAGACTCGTTTTGTAGAAGGGGGTGACATTTTTCCATCATTTTGTAATTCATTTAAAGAAATGACTTCGATGTAGCTTATCGTCGATGAATTCGACTTCGGCCAAATTCTCGAACGAACGAAATCGCCCGAGACTCACTCAGCAAAAGAGTGGTAAAATTTTACAGGCAATGCCTATTGTTTAAACAAATACATTCGGCATTCATTCTCTCTGTCGAGGTTTACCTGCGGCAGGTTTTCCAAGGCTTGAATTATCTAGCAATGGGAATCACTAGAGAGTCTCTTTGCGAGAGAGCGCTACAATTTGACAACTAATGCCTATTGTTTAAACAAATATGTTTAACATTTTTCTCTCGGCCGGGATTAATTTTCGGCATGGTGTCCGCTGATCGAAGTCTAGCAGTGAAGACCGTTAGAGTCTAGTTCTACGAAAGACCGGTGAAATTTTGCCATTGCTAATTGTTTAAACAAATGGGCTCGAATCGATTTCTTTTTTCGACAAAGGTCATCGGTGGAAATTTCATTACGGTTAATCTTTCCAGCAAACGGCATTTGTTATAAACTCGTCTTGTAGTAGGGTAGTGGTATTTTTCCAACCGTTTTAAGTTATTTTAAACAAATAAGCTCGAGTAGGATATATATTATCGAAGTAGCTTATCATCGGTGCATTCGATTTTTGTCAAATTCTCGAACTAACGAGATCGCCCAGAGACTTACGCATGAAAAGAATGGTGACATTTTACAGGCGATGCCTATTGTTTAAACAAATACGTTCAGCATTCGATCTCTCTGCCGAGGTTTACCTTCGACAGGTTTTCCGCGGCAAACATTTCCAAGTAATGGAGATCGCTAGGGACTCTCTCTGCGAGAGAGCGCTACAATTTAATAATGAATGCCTATTGTTTAAAAAAATATGATCAACTTTTTTTTTCTTTGCCGGGATTTATTTTCGGCAGGTTGTCCGCGGATCGAAGTCTCTAGCAATGAAGATCGCTAGAGTCTCGCTCGACGGAAGAGCGGTGAAATTTTGCGATCGGGAATTGTTTAAGAAAATGGGCTCGAATCGATTCCTTTATTCGACGATGTTCATCGGTGAAAATTTGATTACGGTTAAATTTTCTAGGAAACAAAGTTTGCTATAGACTCGACTTGTGGCAGAGTAGTGACATTTTTTCCAACCTTTTTTAATTAATTTCAACAAATAAGCTCGAGTGCGATTACAAATTCTCGATGCAGCTTATCATCGATGCATTCGATTTCGGCCAAATTCTCGAACTAACGAGATCGCCCGGAGACTCACTCAACAAAAGAATGGTGACATTTTACAGGCGATGCCTATTGTTTAAACAAGTACGTTCAGCATTCGATCTCTCTGCCGAGGTTGACCTTCGGCAGGTCTTTCGAGGCAAGCATTTATTAGCAATGGAGATCGCTGGAGGCTCTTTCTGCAAGAGAATGCTACAATTTATCAATTAATGTCTATTGTTCAAACAAATATGTTCAACAATTTTTCTCTCTGGCGAGATCTATTTTCGGCAGAGAGATCAGCTGATCGAAGTCTCTAGCAATGAAGATCGCTCGAGTCTCCCTCTACGCAAGAGCGGTGAAATTTTTCGATCGGTAATTTTTTAAATAAATGGGCTCGAATCGATTTCTTTTTTCGGCGACGGTGATTGGTGGAAATTTGATTACTGCGGAACATTCTAGCAAACGGGGTTTACTAGAGGCTCGTCTTGTTGAAGGGTGGCGACATATTGCCATCCTTTTTTAAATAATTTAAACAAAACCCTCCCCTATCGATGGGGAGGGATTACAAAATAACGAGGACAGATAACTCGAGATTCGAAAGGGAGACGGTAGGTGAGATAACCCGATCGATGGGGAGGGTACAAAACTAACGAAGACAGATAGCCCGAGACTCAAAAGGAGACGGTAGGTAAAATAACCCGATCGTTGGGGAAGAATTACAAAATAACGAGAACAGATAACCCGACTCGAACGGAAGGCAGTAAGGAAGATAACCCGATTGCTGGGAATGGGTTAAAAAATAACGAGGCAGGGATTAAAAAATAACTAGACACATGACCCATCATTTGTAACCTCTTACCTGTGTCCATTTTCTCCACTCAAATGCTTCACTGCACTCACCGATACGCAAAGCAACCGCCTTCTAGGAATTGCGCTGTTCGACATTTTCCTTTTCAAGCACTTCTTTTCACCATCCAGATAAACACGTACTGCTTTTGTACCGATCTGGTGGAGTTCGTTGTACCGGTAATGCACCTACCAAGTACGTGCGTAGGGTGCTGGTACAATACAAGTACGGCGTACTGGTACGCCGTGGTGTCACTGTGTATAATTACATATCAGTACAATACTGATACCGTACGTGTACGACATAGGATACAATTTTGGAATGGCACAATTGGTTATCTGCGTACTGTATTCATATATTTGGGCGATCACGTGACCTTTTCGCCGATTCGACGCACGTTTCACGACTATACTGGTAAACGCTTTTTCACACATCGCGGATAAACCGGCCAGTTAGAAAATTCTTGCGAATGTATGGCACCCGCAGCAACGTATTTCGAAAAAAAACTGCATGTGAACCGAACGAATATACAACGTTCCGCGAGGGGTGCCCCTTCCGATCTGTCAAAAAACAATTTTCTGTCTCGGAAGGATACGAGCGCGCACGGTAAAAATGGAACGATGCGGGCTGCGGGCTGCCAGTGAGAAAATAGATGAGCTAGATTTTCGTGCCCGTCAGTAGCGGACCAAGGAGGGGGGCGATGGGGGCGGTCCGCTCCGGGCCCCAGGAAAAAATTGGTCTTAGGGGCCCCAAAATTTTTATAAAAAATTGTTTAACCAGCGAAACAATACGCCGGATATTATAATTTTTTGGGGCCCCGTTCTACACTATATTAGTTACGGCTGAATGTCTCAATGGCATTTTGTCATAGAGAGATGATGAACCGTTTAAACTTGGTGGGCCCCTATTGGCCGATTCAATACATATGTATTATTTTATTGTCGGTTTCTGCATAAATCATAGATGCAACATGCTGACCTGAAACGTTGAACGGAGGTAATAATAATTATCGGTAGCAAAAACGTCATCGTCGAACAGCACAATATTAACAACATTGATCGTGTGTTATTATTATGCACAGATTCTTCAAAAGCTTAAATTTTCATTTTTGCTTAATTTCGGTTAAAATTTTTATTAGTCTTTTGAAAATATATTGTTTGAGAATTAGGCTAAGTTTACATGACCGCGCGGAGACGCGATTTTCTTCACCGCTCATTTTTCGTCGATCTATGCGTCTGTCCGTCTCGAGCCGCGCGGATCAGATGAACAGGCAGATACAGGCTTGCAGATCTTGTATCGCGCGGTCAACGTAGACGCGAACATTTTTTTATTTGAATCTTGTACCGCGCGCTGAATCGTTCGCGCGGTACCGTGCGGTCATATGAACGTATTCTTAAGGAGGTACGACTACTCCCTCAGGGTCAACAAAGAGACTTAATTCATGTTACCGCACGGGTGTTCTGATTTATGTTAACTTATATTAGATATTCGTATTGTCGATCCCAAAGTGCCAAATTTGTGGTAAATATTTTCTTTATTGCATATTTACTAATGAAGACTGAAGAATTGGATCCTCGGCGACTCTGGAGTCTTTATGACGGTTTCCAAGCAGTATCGAGATTCTGTAACTCGGTTGCGACCGTTTTCGTTAGCGTTAGCTAGCGACAACCAATAAGAGGCTACCTTTCTTCTGATCGTGCATGCGATTGGCTGTCGCTAGTCAGCATCAACCAATACTGTCGCTACCGAGTTACAGAATCTCGCTACAGAGCTAGGTTATACTCGCCAAACGAATCAGTTGTTACGCCCGACATTGGCAAGTCTATGGGTACTATTTCGTCATTATGATAAAATTCAACCAGAAGTTGAAACCGTTTTATAATGCAGTGATTGAACAACACGGTGAAATTCGAATTTTTGATTTTTTACAATATCTATTATGCCGAATTTATCAAATTTCAGTTTTTCAACGACCTTAGTTGGGTACGTGAGCAGCAAAACCGTGATAACTGCACATCCGGCCGACCGTCTCCATAAGACGACGTGCTTCACTAGCTCAAAAAGCTCGAATTTGGAAATTTCATTACGAAAAAACTGAACGGTCAATATAGCTGAAATTTTTCCAAAGGGTGCATAACGTATTCGTCAACATCATTTGAAAATTTCATGCCCGAAAGTTGGATTTGTCCCCATAATCGTACCTCCTTAATCTCAACTCGAAGCGAAAAATCGTCCTTTGTTGGCTTTAGCTGCAGCCTTTCGTCTAAACGAACGATTGTCTTCAGTGGATTGATCAGATAGGGGATGGTGGGACCCAGTGTGCCACTTTTTTCTAACGAATCTCTTACGCTTAACAAACAAAGTATTCTGATTAAGAAAGAAAGGTCATAACCGATTTTATGGACCGTTGGCCGTACAATAAAGCTACCATATTTTTTGCAAAAAGATTAAAAATCCTAAAATAATGGGATCGAAAACAATTAGCGGATTGACTCATTGTGCCCCATACAATTTGTCAGATAGGTGGGTACAGTATGCCAAGTGCCGCGAAACGTTAATGGACAAAAACATTGGGAGTCGACTCATTGTGCGCAACAACTCGATGACACCTTGTGCCCCACACAATTGTCCCACAATATTTAACGTTTTCCCGGCAAGCGAAATTTTCTTTGAGAGTCAATTTCATTTTGTTTTTTTAATATTTTTTTCTGAGCTCTTATTGACTTTCTTTTATGCCGGCCGAAACTTTGTATAAATCACGGGCCCACACGCCAAATTTCGGATTCTACGAGCTACAAAACTCCGAGAAATCGCATGTGATTGGCAGTTGCCCGTGACACATTGCGCTTGATCGGAGCGTCGCCACTTCTTTGTTTCCTCATTGGGAGTCGATTTATTGTGCCCCACAATTCGGTGACACATTATACGCCACTAATAAAATATTTTATTATTGATGAAAATAACTATTAATTAAACTACAAATGGAAAAAACAAGTCACGGAGTGCATCATAAATAATGAAACTATCGATGAGGACCGAAAACCCGAGCCGCTACGGAAAGTGTCTTATATTTTACGTTTTCGCAGCGAGCAAAATATTTTTTGTCCAAGCCTCAAAACAATTTTCAATCTTTAATAATGCTTTGTGAGCTGCTATCGATTTTCTTCTAGGCCTGACGAAACCAAATGTAAATCGCGGTCCAACACATAAAATTTCGGAATTTACGCGCTACAAAACCTCCGAGAAACTGCATGTGGCTCATAGTAACCCGCAACACATTGTGCCCCACTCTCTCCTACATTGAGATTTCGATTCTGAAATTCCATATTAAAAACTTCCGGGTAAGCCTACCTAAACAAGTTCTAGTTCCAAATTACAATCAATATTTCGTTGTTTCTAATTATATGATTTTTTATTGAATCGGTGATTTATAAAACTCCACATGTTACATAGACCAAATTTTTAGGAGGCAATAAAACCTGCTTATTAATTAATGTAGTGATTATTTAGTATATTTTGAAAATATAGAGCCTAACAAGTTATATAAAGGTATATTACCTACGTGATTTAGAATGATATTAAATAGTATGGATTTAAAACCGACACTGGTGGATGTGCGGTCGGGGTTCGGCTTCGGCGGTACTTCGGGTTAAGCAGCATTGTGCATGACCAATACTCGGGGGGTGACCGCCGAGCCGTGCCGGTGCACGGCTAAGCTGGCGCAACAACCAGTGAGCGGAAAGCTAATCCTTCTGATTCTTTGGTGTAGATACTTGAGTAAAAGTATTGTGCACCAGAGAACCAGAAGAATATGAGGCTGTCTATACTGGTATCGGTTTTCCACAGATTCCCTGTACCCTCAGCAAAGGCGGTATAGTGTAAGCCTAAGATGGCTGTGGACGCAACGGAAGTTAGGTTAGATTAGCGAAGTTCGGGTAGGGAGTGACAGGAAAAGGGTTCAATTGAGAAGGGTATTACGTAAAAGCCCGCAAGAATATACGTTCAAACACTGGAAACAATATTTAAAAAATATTTAAATTTCGAAAAAAAACAGTTTTGGTGACGAAAAACATGTGTTTCTAGTTAATATTAAAGTCAAATAAATGGAAAAATACATGAAACATACGTTTATTAAATAATAAATATATTCAAAGCCAATCTTAGTCTAAAACTCCTGGTAGTAGTGTCCGCCGTGGTATACAGTGGTCCGCCGTGGTCACCAAGGAGAAGAGGGCACCAAAGGAGAAAAAATTGACCGATTTGTTGACATTTTTTATTTTGTTCATACGCAAGCAAAATTTATTTTATTCATACGCACGCTTTATTATCAATATGCAAATAAAATATGTACGTAAATTGTGTCTAATTTTTAGCTTGCTAGAAAAATGTTTAAAGCTATTTTTCAGGGGTCCATTTTTGCTGGACCGCCCCGGGCCTACCATACCCTAGATCCGCCACTGGTGCCCGTCGATAACATTTTGAGCTTTGTTGGTACAATTTTGCTACTTTTATGTAAAAAAATTCAAAATGAGTTTGCTCTGCCACTTATTCATGAAAACAGGTGAAACAAAATTTAAATTGTGTGATTTTTCATGGTCGAGAGCATGGTTCTCTCTAAATTACGAGTTTTTGAATTCCTGGTCGTCCCTGCTAGGATTTAAAAAATATCGTGGTCGTTGGTCATGAAAAGGTTAGGAACCACTGCTCCAGGGGAATAATGGTTGTTCCTCACTGGCCATCGCAAGCATGGTTTCCATTGTTTGAATCGATGTTTGAAACGCAGCCGATTTATTTTAAACCTCATATTTATCTGATTCGATCCAGCAACCGAGATTCGCACCCCTTCTGGCGGAAGACTACCCTGGTGGCCGCGAGGTTATGCGAAGTGTTTTTGAGTCAAGGGACATCCCGAAAGAATCGGTCACTATAATCATCTCTTCTATTACCGATTCTTCGAAGAAACAGTACGAGGGTTCGTTCAAGAAATGATGGATATTTCGCCATACCAGGGGTGCAGACCCTTCCACTGCGTCGGTAAAAACAATTATTGAGCTTCTCCGGAAGAATATTCGCAAGGAGCATATCACGGTTCCCTAAATTATCTGAGGTTAGCAATAATCCTGCTGTTCGGGCCGGAAATTGGTCAAGATTATCGAATTAGAAGATTCTTTAAGGTAGTTGTTGAGTTAAGATCTCAATAAATAAATGAAGGAATAAATAAAGAATGTTTTTCCTCCACTCAGTGTATAATACATGAATTTACCGCCGTAACGAGCTTTGCACATCTACGATTGACATTGAGGAAAGAGGCGCGCAATACAATTAAAGGATTAAACCACCTTACCTGTAAGTGGAGTCCTATCATAATTGTATAAGGCGCCTTTTCCGAAAGATCAATCCCACCTTGAATATCCTATTATTTAACGAGGTTAGAATACCCTTAATCGGTGACGGGCATGCTTTAAAACGAATGAGAATAACTAGTGGCATAGGCAACGAGCCAAAGTGTCTGACTTTAGCTTTGAAATTGTGGCGACATGGGCGTAAAGTAGAGGGCCTACGATTGATCTTTCGGAAGAGGCGCTTAATACAATTCTGCTAAAACGTCACTTACAGGTAAGTTCATTTAATCATTTAATTTTTTCAGGCTCCAAGTACATCTGAAAAAAATGTTTTTATTCAGTGATAACATAGTCAAGGTTACATAGCATAGGGCTTAGAAAAAATATTCCATTCAGTACAACTCCTGTTCCGTCTTAACCCAAAAAGTTGATGATTAAGAAATTCTTTATGGAGGGGGAAAGCAAAACAAAAAGTAGTGTTTCTCGATAACAACACAAGAGATTTTCACGAAAAAAAATGTTACAGGCATCGATGAGACTATTTATAAAAAAAAATCTACAGATATTACACAAAGTGCAACTATTTCAGAGCATCGAAAATGTAATCAGACTTTTCAGGTAATAAAAGACAGTTTCAACACTGACTCGTCTCATATAATATTATCACTGACGGATAGTGGTAATATTATATTATATACATCAAAATTGAAACTTACAATTTTGAAGCACATGATGACACTACATTTAATGCGGCATTTTTCAACCAATCACAGGCGTTCAGCATGTTGCAGCTTCCCCATTCTACTACAATACAGTGGCAGTGGAGTGAGGGTAGCGTTAGTTTTGTATGACATCCAGCTAACTCAGAGCCCTTCACCCGGCCCACCTCAACAAACATATTGTTGCGGAGGCGTTGAAACTGGTGGGAAAATAGAAAAGGGATTCGAGATCATTTTGGGGACGGTTGATGAAGGAAGAGGTCCAAACTGGCGAAAGGTGAAAAGAAAGAAATTGACGGCACTTGTTTAAAAAACGATGTGTAAACGACGGTTTATTCGTGGACTGAAATACTAGTTCTACAAAAGTCTAACGGAAACTCGTTCATTCGCGACGGTGCCGCAATGGCGGCGAACGGCGGCAAATGCGGGCTACGCGGCCAAAGGGGCGCGCGGCATGAACCGAGGAAAAGTATTCGTAATTAGTTAAAGTTGACGAATTATTCCAAATAATAGCCCAAAGAGGCACTGAAGTGGTATCTTAAAGTAAGCCGGGCGTAAATCGGCTTACTTCTTCTTGATAGCCAACCGAACCGGTAAGGAAATCGAAGGTGTCCTTAATAAAACGAAATGATCCTTGCCGAAAAGAACATGATGCGAAATTTACTTGTATCTTCAAGTAAATCAAGTAAATCGGTTTACTCCTTGATAGGTGATCTGAATCGATGGTCGCAGAAAGATTCGCGAAGGGAACTTGTATCTTGAAGTAAACCGGGCGTAAATCGGTTTACTTCTCGATACGTGACCGAACCGAAGAGAAGTTAAAAGCGTCCCCGCATAGACCATGTGTTCCGTAAGAGGGCGAAGGACCAAGTGATGAAGAACAAGAAGCCGGAAGGATCTGCGTTGAGTGGAGGGGGAAGTGAGCTCAAGCGCCCGTGCTTGCGGAATCCCACGAAAGACCGCCCGGGAGCTGGGGGCCTCTCGCGGGAGCTCCGCGAACTACAGACTTTTCTGAACACAGATACAATTTTAAAAGCATTTGCAATGCCAAAATATTAAGGTTATATTTCAGAGATAGACCTCCATTTTCTGTACATAAAAACACTTTGGAATGTGTGCTTCAAGGCGTTACATCTGACAAGGAAACCGTTTCTGGTGCCCCCCTCCGATTACGTTCAATTTTTGATATGTTGTTTTTCATCGAAAACAAAGAGACACGTTTTTTTGTATCGGCGGAAGAACGTTTTTAAAGGGTGAAAATAACCCTTGAAGTTGGACAACCTCGGTGATTTTTGCAGTTTCGCATTTTTCTATTTAAGATATTAGATTGAAACAAATTGGAGGATAATTCTTATGACGAATAATGAGAAATCCACTTTTTTTAAATCCAAGGGGGACGAGTTGGTAGAAATATATAGGGGTTGAAGGTTGAAAAAATTGTACAACTCCGAAAATTTTTTACGTGAATACGTCGTTAAATTTGCAACCATAGTGGCATATAATCCAGGAAACCCGGTGATAACAAAATCGGGGGATACAGTTTGGCATTGCAGCTCCGAATTTATCGTCTATATCCGCAATTCAATTACACCACTCGATTACCAAAGGATCAAAGAATTTGTTACGTAGAGCAAGAAAAGGAAAACATCGCGCGTGAGGAGTGGGGACGCCGCCATTTTCTGTTCGTTTGGCCGCGTCTCATGACTTCCCCGCAGTATAACTTTTGACTCGGAGAAGCTACGACGTTAGTTGACATGCCATTCAACAGCTGTTTTGCGCGGATCTGGTTTTTGGTGGAAAATAATGAGGCGGATGTTGGCGCAAATTTTTGAAATACAATTCGATTTTATTGTCAAAAAATATAAATGCTTTACGTGGCAGTGATGCCGTGTCCCGATGTAATTCGAACTCGTAGATGTATATTGCCCGATGCGAACGTGTGAAAAAAGATACGTGACCCGAGAAAAGATGGCGTCGATACGGGGTCGCCGAGAAAAGATACGCGCCCAATGCCGTAGGCCTCGTGCCTCGCAAGCTCCTGGCGATATATATGATTCCCAAATTTATGCGTCACAATTTCCCGTAATTTTCGTAACTATCCCGAACTCGCTGCTGAGTCGCGAGACCAATTTTGCTCGACCGAATCGCAATGTACCGAGTGAAGAAAAGCACAAGAATATTGCACGTGCGAACGCCAACGAGATATTTCCAAGACTGTCGAGGAGAAGGAAACGCAAATCGATGAAGGCGATCGAACGACCCGCGCACGCGCACAAGTCTCATTGCCTAGCGCCCGCACTGTGGTGGTCGCCGATAACAACGGAACTCTCCTTACCGACACAGCGACGCCGCAGCAGTGAGCACGAGCCTGCTAGGGAAGTTTCCCCTTCTCTCTTACCTACTAAACCCTACGATTTAGAGTAGCAGCGTTTTGACGACACTCCCTGCCTGGTCGCCATTTCGCGAGGACACGTCGAATCGTTTTCGTTCCTTGTACATTCTTCAGTTTTATATTAAATAAATAATTATTCTAGTGTTAAACCCTTGGACTATTTTATACTGCACCTCGACAGTGGCCACAGTATAATTGGTGACCCCGACGTCCATAAGTGCAAATTATTACGAGAAAAAAAAATTAACTTATGCGCGTACGGTTGCATTCCGCGTTCATATATTGAGCGCGAGTGAGCAGCAAAATTGGGCAAAAATCGCGCAGAAAAACAATAGAGCGAACGCCGACGCGTTTTTTTCTCACCTGAATGGCAACGCGACGGTCAGTGGTTTGCGTGTCATCAAATTGCCGCCTTTCTGGAGGGAGAATCCGAGCCTATGGTTCACGCACGCGGAAGTCGCATTCGCCCTTTCAAACGTAACAAGCGATACGACCAAGTTCAGGTACATTGTTGTTAACCTCGACACTGCTGTCCTTCCAATGGTGTCGGATATAATATCTTCTCCGCCGGCTAATAGTAAATACGATTCATTAAAAGAAATAATTATCGGAACGTTCGACGAAAGTAACGGGTAAAAACTGCGGAGACTCCTCAGGAGCCAGGAATGTGTCGATGAATAACCGTCGCAAATTTTGCATAGGCTGCGTAATTTGGCTGCGGGTCAATGTAATGTTTCGGTTATGCGAACGTTCTTCCTAGAAAACTTACCTGATTTCATTAAGGGTAATCTCGCAATAAGCGAAGTAGCTGATCTCGCTAAATTAGCCTTACAGGCTGACAAAATTATGGAGACGGCACGGCCGACCGTCGCTGCGATTACTCCAGCGGCAACTCCTATCTCACCGCATCCCGGGGACACGACAATCTCCGAGCTTAAACGCCTTTTAGATGGAATGACCCGCGGCATCGTGCAACTGAGAAGTAGCCACCGGCGAAATTCCTCGCAAGACCGAAGTAGATCCGTTTCCAGAAGTCGAGCTCGTTCACAAGACCGTCAGCGAAGTGGACTTTGTTACTACCATCGCAAGTTTAGCGATACGACGCGAAATTGACGACAGCCCTGCGCACAACACAAGACGAATGCGGAAAACTGAAAGACCCGTTTTGCTATTCGGCGGAAGCGGACGGCGTACATATATTCTGCCTAGTTCTCACGGACAGGAAGTCTTTTACGAAGTACCTTATCGATACAGGTGCTGACATTTCAGTTATTCCGAAACGACTAGCCAAAGGTAAAATGAAACAACTTAAAGATTTAACATCATATGCCGCGAATGGTTCACCCATCGATACTTATGGGGGTACCGTGGTATATGTGGATCTTGGACTACGACGACAGTTTCCTTGGGTTTTCATTGTCACCGATGTTTCGCACGCGATTATAGGAGCCGATTTCATATATCATTATAGGCGGGACGAAGATCCATGCCGTCGACAAAGTGGTAAAGTCAACCGAAACTACGGTCTCAACGGTTGATCCGAATAGTCGCGTCCAAGTTACTTCGCGATTACCTCGACATCACTATGCCTATCAACCATGTGAGGAAACCATCGCACGAAATTTGCCATTATATTGCTACTACTGGACCTCCTGTTGCTGAGCCAGCACGACCCCTTACCGGCGAAAGATAGCAGGCAGCACACAAGGAATGCGACTACATGCTTCAGCAAGGCATCTGTCAACCATCGAGTAGCCAATGGGCCAGTCCTCTGCACCTCGTCCCGAAGAAAAATGGAGATTGGAGACCCTGCGGGGATTACCGTCGTCTCAACAAGGTTCCGATTCCTGACAGGTATCCAATCCCGCACCTCTACAATTTCTCACACGTTCTTCATGGATGCTCGGTATTTTCAACTTTGGACCTAGTTAGAGCATACCATCAGATACCGGTTGCGCCCGAGTATCGCCCGAAAACCGCAGTCATAACACCTTTCGGATTGTTCGAGTTTAATGTCATGACGTTCGGACTCCGAAACGCCGCTCAGATGTTTCAACGACTTATGGACATCGCTCTTCCTGGTCTCACTTTCTGCCATTGCTACATTGACGATATTATCGTGGCTTCGGCAGATCCGAACGAGCAGGAGTTACACCTCCGTCAAATTTTCGAACGTCTCCGTCAATTCGGGTTGTCCATCAACGTATCCAAGTGCGTTTTCGGGGCGAGTGAAATGGATTATCTGGACTATCGTATCTCGCAAAATGGTACGAAACCACTCGAGGACCGTATCATCGCTATTCGAGATTATCCAAAGCCTAAGGATATTAGCGAGCTACGACGTTTCCTTGGTGTCCTGAATTTCTACAGGCATTTCATCCGAAACGCAGCTGTGGTTCAGGCACCCCTTTACACGTTGATTGCTAGAGCCAAGAAGAAGGACCAACGGACGCCCGAGGCCGAAGGCGCGTTTGCAGAGAGCAAAAAGCAAGTTGCTGAAGCAGCTCTCCTCGCACATCCTTCGACGAATGCTCCGCTCAGACTCTAAACTGATGCTTCCGATACTGCCATCGGAGCAGTGTTAGAACAGTACCGCGAAGAACGTTGAGAACCTTTAGGATTCTTTTCGAGAAAACTGACTCCTACCGAGATGCGATATTCTACGTACGACCGCGAACTAGAAGCAATTTTCTGCAGTTTAAAATTCTTTCTGTTTATGGTAGATGGACGATGATTGGCAATTCTGACGGACTACAAACCGTTAATCTATGCTTTCGTACAGAGGTCAAGCCGAGCATCACCAAGGCAGCAGCGACAACTAGATTTCGTCGGCCTATACACGACCGAAATCCGATATATCTCCGGCGAGGCGAACATAATTGCAGACGCTTTTTCTCGACTGGAGACCGTCGATTTACCCATTGTCATTAACACCGATGAGCTGGCCGAGGAGTAGAATTCCGACCAGAAATTAAAACGGCTAATCGAGCACGAAACGTCCTCGTCGCTCAAACTACGAAAGCTGAGGATCGACGTTAGCGAGGTAATTGTCTATTGTGACGTTTCAGGCACAGACGTAAGACCGTATATCCCCAGCACGCTGCGCAAGAGGATTTTCGATACGGTCCATAACCTATCGCATCCCAGCGGACGCGCAACGAAAAGGCTGATCAGCCAGCGTTTCGTTTGGCCCAGCATGAACCGCGACATTCTGGAGTGGTCACGCACATGTCTTGCTTGTCAAAAGAGTAAAATCCATAGACATAACAAGAACGTGCCTCAGCATATATCCATTCCAGACGCTCGTTTCAGGCAAATCCATTTGGACATCGTGGGCCCACTAGCACCATCCAAGGGATTCCGATACATCCTGACGATGATTGACCGGTTCACCCGCTGGCCAGAAGCAATTTCTATAGCTAACGTCTCCGCCGACACCGTTGTCAAGGCATTTTTCGCTGGCGGGATTTCGAGATTCGGTGCTCCCGCTATCATTACCACGGACAGGGGCGCGTAGTTTGAATCACAGCTTTTTTAAGCTCTACCAAATCTCATTGGTAGCGAACGTACGCGAACAACCGCGTATCATCCTATGTCTAACGGTATGATAGAGAGGTGGCACTGATCATTAAAGACGTCCATCATCTGCCATGCGTCAAAGGAATGGATCGACGTTCTTCCTGTAGTCTTTCTAGGATTACGCACGAGCTTCAAGAAAGATCTCAAAGCATCGGTAGCGGAAATGGTCTACGGAACGACGTTGAGAATTCCCGGAGAATTCTTTGTCGACGAAAAACTTTCCACGGACCCACAGTTTATCGTCGAACACTTTCGAGAAACTATGCGACACGTGCGTTCGGCACCATCGGCACATCACCATAAGAGAAGAGCCTTTGCCGACAAGACCCTATTTACGTGCACGCACGTATTTATCCGAGTCGACGCCGTAAAAACCTCTGGAGACGCCATACGAGGGGCCCTACGAGGTAATATAGAGGCTATCCGACTACGTTTTTCGAATTAACGTTAAGGGGTTACCCCACTTGCGATTTTGAAAAAATCGATTTTTTTTATTGCATTTTTTTGAAGTATAAGTATCTGAGAATATGTCCTGAAAATTTCAAGTCGATCCGAACAAAATTGACTGAGATATGAGCGTTGAAAGAGAAGAATCCGTTGTGTAAACGACCGGCTAGTCTGCCGTCTGGCGCGCTCGACCCTCCCTTCGACCTTCAATGCATTGTTCGATGAAAAGGGTCGTATACCTGGCATTCACAACGTTCATATAATAGACCGGAATTTATAAAAACGTATTTTCGTTGTCTGTTATGGTCTAAACTCGTCAGTGTAGCTCGAAAGTTCGACTATATAAGACGTATATTCCGCCGTTCATAATATTATAAGCGCAGTTTTTATTCATTTTACATTCAAAAATGGATCGAAAAAAAGGTTCGCGACGAACAAGAAGCAGTGATAATTTACGGAAATCTCGACCAAAAAAAGGAAGGGTGTTTTTAACCCCAACCTGGCCGAAACGGAAACGATTACAAACCACTTCCATCAAATGTATTGGATGCCATCAGACCTATATACAACGATCTGAGTAAGGAGACTTTACTCGAAAGATGCGTCGGTGGCTTCAATCAAAATAACAACGAAAGCTTCAACCAACTTATTTGGAAAATCAGCCCAAAAATCGTCTCGAGTGGAGCAATCGTTGTAAATTTAGCAGCTTATATTGCCGTTGGACTATTCAAAGAAGGTTCAAAATCATTATTATTTTATTTGAACTCAATCGGAGTAAGCTGTGGACACAACGCGCACGAATACGCTGATAAAATGGACGAAGCACGGATTGCACTGGCAGAGAGACGTGCGGCCGAGAGCACTCGTGAAGGAAGAATGTTACGAAGGCAATACCAAATTTCCGTTTTGCAAGCGGCATCGTCGGCGGAAGAACTTCTGTATGGGCCCGGAATAGATGACTCTATGTAAGTTTACAAAAAAAAATATTTTCTTCGTGTAAACTGAAATTGAAACTTTAAACGCGTTTTTCTCAAAATGGCATTTCTGAAGTCGGTGACCAAGATTACTCGAACACTAATGAACCGATCTTCTTGAAATTTTGCAGGCTTATTTAATACATAAAAATGTAGTCTTTAATCGTTCAATTTTTTTTTCGAAAAAAAATGGCCGTTTTATAGCCAAAAAACGGCCGTTTTTTTTCGTTAAAATCGAACCATTAACTTTGACTGTCCGCCATTTTGTGAAAAATGAATATTTTTTAAAATCCTCCGATTAAAGACTAGTTTATACTTATATTTGACTAAATCCATCCGCATTATTTTTTCAGATGATCCACTTCGCCGCAATGTTGGTCACCGCAAACCGTGTATATAAAAACATTATTTCATTGACGGCGACTTGCCACTGAACAATGTAATATTTTTCAATAAAAAAATTACTGAAAGTTCTTCAAGATGTGTTCTTTAAGATGGTATATTGATCGATTAAAAAAGTTTTGTAGTTTTCTTTAAAAAAATTCATGAAAAAGGCCTTTTTTTTGCGCTACAAGTGGGGGTAACGCCTTAAAGAAGCGCCCACGACGATAAGCACGGAAAGGCTTAAACCAGCATTTTTTTAAACGGTTCCGCAGCAGCACGATTTCTTGCCCACGGAACAGTCGTCATCGGTAACACAGCCGGTTGCGTCAACAGGGGTTCCTGGAACGTCTTCGTTACCGATCAACTCGCCAGGACCTTTGAGAACATACGCTCGAACAAAACGAATAAATTTCGTTCTTTAGTCCTAATAGAGCTAAAGCACTCGGAGGAGAGTACTGTGGCGGTCGTCGATAACAACGGAACTCTCCTTACCGACACAGCGACGCAGCATCAGAGAGCACGAGTCTGCTAGGGAAGTTTCCCCTTCTCTCTTACCTACTCGCGGGGGTAGTGGTTTATAGCCAAATGCTGGTTAGGGACCTCTAGGGGTCCCGACGGGTGAGCTGCGTACCACCAGCTCGGGCAGCAGCCTGCTAAGCTGTTAGTCACTCTGTTAGTGTGGAAGCTGTTAGTGTGGAAAGTCACTCGGCTCCATCAATAGTTTGCACTCGGGACCCGCATCCTGGGCGCGTACTGAGAGGTACCGCGAAAGCGGGGCCGCGCTGATTGGGCGTAATCCCGATCCCGAGCCCATGGGGGCCGTGTAGTTAGGGTCGACGACCAGGTACTGCACGTTAAATACAAAGACATTTATCTCTTACCTACTAAACCCTACGGTTTAGAGTAGCAGCGTTTTGGCGACACTTCCTGCCTGGTCGCCGTTTCGCGAGGACACGTCGAATCGTTTCTTGCACATCCTTCAGTCTTATATTATATAAATAATTATTCTAGTGTTAAACCTTTGGACTATTTGATACTGCACTACGACGGTGGCCACAGCACGCCGGCAAGTGGCGACGCCAGTGCCCGCGTGTGATAATACGTTCTCATGTCTACCAGCCTGAAAGGCTGCCCACCACCAGATGGCGCCGCTAGTGGCCGCGCACGATGTTTAAGAGAACAGCTGATTAGCGCTGTTTAATGTGGCGTGGCTAATTCCCGAACAACAGCTCTTACCAAGATCTATTATTTTCGTGTATATAAACATTTGTTTGGCATGGTTATGGTGAAATATTATGTCTTTAAAGTGAAAATTAAGAAGTTTTAAAACAATGTCGGCCTATACTCGTCAAAAAGCCAAGTCGAGATACAAAAATCGTATACGGTGGGAAAGAGCGACTCAAAAGCAATCCAATGATAACCATGAAATCGCATATGATCGAGTGAAGCGGTATCGAGAATGCAAAAAGGTCGAACGCGTCAACGACGGCGCGAGTACATCTATGAAGACACATTGGGCAGCAGCTAGTGCACGTTTCATAACTCGGTTTGTCAACAATCCTTTCGGACATAAGTGTAATGTCTGTGACCGTCTATGGTTTCTGCGCTTGTTGAAGCCACCGAATGAAAATTATGTTTATTTCATTTATGTCCTGATCTCGACGATAATTTCCTATAAAAATTGATAAAACACCGAGATCGGAAGGACTTCTTAGTGTTGAAGAATGACTGTAACAAAACATGAAACATAATAATGCCATCAGAAAAATAAAATATATAAACAGCTTGAGATAACCGATCAAGTATATCAATACGATGCTCTCAAAGAATATATTACTCGTTAACGAAGGCGTATTTTCCGTGTATTTTCCGTGTATTCACGGAAAATACACGGCCGTGTCCCAGACACAGCCACACCCATTTTTTTATATGTTAACGATACCAACTGCATTCGAAAGAGCTAAAAAAAATAGCAGATACGGGTTTTTGCGTTTTTCGAAACAATCCTGTTTGAGGGGTGACGACCTCTATGTACTACCATTTCCGATGTCCCCCTCCGATTACGTTAATTTTTTGGGATGTTTTTTCTTATCGAAGTCTAAGAGACACGTATTTATTTTTATCGACGGAAAAAAGTTTGTAAGTGGTGAAAATGACCCTCGAAGTTGAACACCCTCAGAGGGACTTTTGCAGTTTCACATATGTCCAGTCAAGATATTAGATTGAAACCAATTGGAGGATAATGTTTATGATGAATAATTAAAAATAGACTTTTTTTCAATTCCGAGCTGGTGAATTGATACGAATATGTAGGGTTGAAAGTCGAAAAATTTGTATAACTTTGAAACTTTTCTAACAATTTATGCCGTCGAAACTGAAAGATGTTGAATTTACATAATTCTCCATAAGATAAACAAATTAGCGTGATTTAAATTTCGATGAAGAACAACATCTCTCAAACGGAATAAAATCGGATGGGGACGCCGGAAATGGTTTTGGCGGAAAAAACAGATATCTCCTACGCTTTTTAGCTCTACCAAATACGAATAGTTTTGTTGAAATCGAACGAACGCTTTTATGTTATAAAAATGTTTCAACTTTCAACTCGTATACATTTCTAACAGTTCATCTTTTTAATTGAAAAAAAATCAATTTTTCATTTTTCGCCATACTAAATCATACTGAAGGTGTCCGACGTTGAGGGTCATTTTCACCCCTTCTATTCTACTGTGAAGTCCCAAAAAATAAGCTATTTTTTATAATAACTTTTTTTTTGAAAACTGTTGTATGTTGCGGTACAAACTTTTTTTTCGCTTAAAGGCACACTTTTATAGAATAGACAATTTTTTTTGTTACATATAAATGTATATTTATTTGACAATTTATAATCGTGTAAAGGCATGAAAAAAGTATGTTGCTGGCGTTGATGATTTGCGCTCTCCAGGTAACCTGAAACAAAAAATATGAAAATATTCTTAATCTATATGAGTGTCGCTATCGCCCGAACTAAAATGATTAAAAAATATTCATTTTTACTTAGACTTTCGCCCGAATTATAACGAAAAAAACATGTTCTTCGAACACTTTTGCAAAAAACGACGCCATTTTGTTATTTTGCAATATAAAATAATAATTCTAGTTCGGGCGATAGCGAGACTCATACAGATTAAGACTCTTTTTGAGTTTTCTGTTTCAAATTACCTGGAGAGCGCAAATCATCAACGCCGGCGACATTTTTTTTTCATACCTTTACACGATTATCAATTGTTGAATAAATAAATATTTATATGCAACAAAAAATTGTTTTCTATTCTGTAAGAGTGTACCTTTAAGTGAAAAAAAAGTTTGTACCGATACATGCAACAGTTCCGAAAAAAAATTATTGAAAACAGTTTATTTTTTGAGCTACCACAGTAGAAGAGCCCCTTAAAAACGTTTTTCCGACGATCAAAAATGATGTGACTCTTAGATTTCGATAAAATAGAACATACCCAAAATTAAACGAAATCGGAGCAGGACACCAGAAATGGTAGCATATAGGGGTAGTCTGACCCTCGGAATAGAAAAAAGTGCATTTTTCATTATTCGTCATAAGAATTATCCTCCAATTGGTTTCAATCTAATATCTTGAATGGAAACATGCGAAACTGCAAAAATCACTCTGAAGGTGTCCAACTTCAGGGGTCATTTTCACACCTTAACAATGTTTTTCCGCCGATAAAAAAAACGTGTGTCTTAGATTTCGATGAAAAAGAACATATCAAAAATTGAACGAAATTGGAAACGGTTTCCTTGTGAGTAGGACAAGTTTTTACCGTTTTTTTGTTGGCTCATATGATGTACAAATATCACAATAATGGTATACAAAAAGGATTATAGGCGAAAAAATGTTTGACAGCTCATCTTCTGAAGCGCCCCCGAGCGCTTCGTAATGCACGAAACATCCTAGACGGTGAAAGTAGCAATTTGTAGTTATTTGGTCCAGTCGTTGTACAAAAAATATACAACGACCTAACAACTGAATACCTATTATCAAAATGCCTCGATTTTTATGCGCAGAGTTCTAATAACAGCCCCAATTCCATCGTGTGGACGATAGCTCCTAAATCAGTTCTGAAGCTTTAAACGAGTTTTTCTTGAAACCACATTTTTCAAATCGGGCAAACGCATAATTCGGGCAGTTTTCCGTCAATTGACTTGAAACTTTATCTGTAGCTCCTTAGATAGATTCTCTAAAGAAGTACCCACAATTTTTACGATTCACCGTCAATTCTCGTTTTTATCAATAATAAAATTCAAGCTGATTTTTTTAGCGAAAAAAGATTGAAAATGGTGTTATTTTGTGAAAAAAACCATATTTTTCAATAATTATGTGTACTTCTTTAGCAAAACTAAGTTACATTTTTTTTCTAGTTGCTTATGCATAACAGTTCTACGTCCTTCAGTAAAGTGCATAAGAAAAACGCTTTTACAAGGAAAGGTCATGAGGTGTCCCCTTCCGATTTCGATTAAATTTGGCATGTTTGTAGAATGGGTAAAAATGGGCGACACGTATTTTTTTATATGAGTGAATCCCGATTGTTACGGGGTGAAGCGCACCCTGGAAAATGAGGGTGTTTTTCGTTTTTCGGCGATATTTTTTTAACGGAACGAGATACGACAAAAATTTTAATTGCACCCTGGAAAATAGGGGTGTTTTTCGTTTTTCGGCGACAATTTTTTAACGGAACGAGATACGACAAAAGTTCAAATTGCCACAGTACTATACAGGGTGAGGCACATAAAGTGTTACAGAGCAATAGCACTCAAACTATTGATCATATCCTAAAATGTTTCAGACAAAATTTCAGTGTTCGAGAAGGCCGTCATACTGGACCACCCTATTTTTTTATCAGTGGAGGCGCTGAAGCTACGTCAAGGTCAACTCCACTTTTTTTAATGGAACCATGTATTTTTTTTCGATGACATTTTTACCGATTTTAAGACGAATTCAGCGACCTACAACACAAGGTCATTCTAGTCACGCAAAGTATGAAAATAGTCGAAAAATCGAAAAATATCGGATTAATCACTTTCAAAGGATCCACTAACCTTGGTTTGGGTCTACCTACAGAAGATGCTCAAAGTGATGACTTTCGACTTGTAAGCACTTGTTAATTCGCTGATGAAAAGACCGTCTAACTTCAGCCAAGATTTGTGGTGTAATTTCGGTACATGCTCGGCGTATTCTTTCTTTCATGTCGTCAGGCGTGGTAGGTGCTACCGCCATTACGCGTTCTTTGATAAAACCCCATAAAAAGTAATCTGGTGATGTTAGATCTGGCGGACGAGGTGGCCAAGCTACAGGGCCGCCTCGTCCTATCCACTTTTCACCAAAAATCTCATTCATCACTTGTCTTGAACACAGAGCATAATGGGGTGGTGCACCGCCGTGTTGCATGCCACTTGCTGCCACTTGCTGCCGATAAGAAACATTGGTATTGTAAGAAATGAAAACAGCGATCAAACAAGTGCTTACAAGTCGAGGGTCATCACTTCGAGCATCTTCGGTAGGTAGACCCAAACCAAGGTTAGTGGATCCTTTGAAAGTGATTATTCCGATATTTTTCGATTTTTCGACTATTTTCATACTTTGCGTGACTAGAATGACTTTGTGTTGTAGGTCGCTGAATTCGTCTTAAAATCGGTAATAATGTCATCGAAAAAAAAATACATGGTTCCATTTAAAAAAGTGGAGTTGACCTTGACGTAGCTTCAGCGCCTCCACCGATAAAAAAAATAGCATGGTCCAGTATGACGGCCTTCTCGAACACTGAAACTTTTGTTTAAAATATTTTTGGATATGATCAATAGTTTGAGTGCTATTGCTCTGTAACACTTTATGTGCCTCACCCTGTATATTGGATATGCGAACGGTGCTGATAACAAAGAATTTCATATTGTTTGTTAGAAAAATGCGATTTTTCCATGCGATTCTTCGAGAATTTTTAACCGATTAGGATGTGAATTTGCATCATGCAGAGGATGGAAAAGTAGCAGATATGTGTTTTTTGTTTGTATTTCCGATATGTCACAATTAAGGGGTTGAAACTGCCCTTCAATTTTTGCGTCAAGAGCGTCGTATAATCAGCTAGCTATCTGGGATTCTGGGTTAAATTCACGTCAAGATAAGCTCGTTCTATGACGTGATTACATGTTTGTATAAATTACGCTCGCTCCATCCCCTTCCGCCTCCCTCTCACAAGGAAAACGATTAAAGTTATTACTTTCCGACTTGGACAAAAATTTGTAGAATTAAAGTGAGTTACAATAAAAGTAAAAATATTCGATACGAATTCTCTCGTTTTGGCAGAACGCTTTTAAGGGGTCTGGCGGACCCTTAAGGGATCATCACAGTGTAAAATTATCAAAAAATCGATTTTTTTGCATTATCCGATAGTATATACGGTGATAAACGTTCCGTCCAATTTTTAGATCGAAATGCGTATTATTTCGGTCGCTACAGCCCTTCTTAAAAAAAGTGATTGGAGCGTGAGACCTGGCGCGGACCGCGCGCCAGGGACCCCAGCCGCGGCTCCCCGTTCAACCGTTATTCCTTTTGTCCTGTTACTACCTGCACGTGCACGTTTTTACCTGCGGTGATTCAGTTCCACAACTTCGCTAAATAAACTGGCCAAATGCGTCAGTTCGTTTTCGACATCCAGTATGGATAGACCTACGAAAAAAACGCCTGAAAAATCTGTGTCGCAGGATAGAATAGGCTTGAGAAGTACACATCCACGACACAATAGGAAAAAATAGCGAAAAAGAATCCAGACTTCGAGGTCAAAATCGATCAAACATTCAGCTATTGTTTGATCGAATTTTGTTTAGTTTTCGGCACGCTGCAACAATTGTTTAAGTGCAAAAAGTGCAATAGTGACGTGAAATTTTATAAAAAATCGATTCGCCGATTGGGTTTTAAAATTTGTGTTGATTGTTTGTGTTCTGAACCGGCCGAGATAAATTATTGTCCGCTGATAAAGAATGCATACGAAATAAATCGTCGATTTTGTTTCGTAATGCGAATACTCGGTATCGGTTTACATACTCATTATGGAATAATGAGTAGCACAACTCATTATGGAATCATGAACACGATGCACATTGCTGTAAAAACGATTTACGAGGCCTTTAAAATTCAGAAGCGGAAAATCGAACGAATATACTCACAGTGTCTGGTGATGGATCTTGGTCGAAGCGCGGTTTCTCTTCACACATGGGTATTATGGCTGTGATTGGAAAATATACAAATAAAGTGCTGGACGTTGCTGTCAAGTCAAGCTTCTGCAAAGCTTGCTTATTTTGGAAGGGAAAAGAGAACACTGTCGAGTTCGAGGCATGGAACGCGACGCACGGACCGGAATGCAACGTGAACCACGAAGGCAGTGCCGGAAAAATGGAAGTTGATGGGATGATCAACATTTTCAAGAAATGGGAGGAACTACATAATGCAAAATACGGATTTTATATTGGAGACGGAGATAAAAAGACCTTCAAGATGTTGTTAGAAGCCAAGCCTTATGGTGACAGTCTTACCGTAAAAAAGAAGGAATGCGTTTTACATGTGAAAAAACGTGTGTATAAAAGGGGAAACGAAGAAAGAAAAAGGTTGGTTCAATTGAAGAAAGCCGAAAAGCAAAATGCAGACAAGCAAATAAAGACTGAACAGGAAAAAAAGGAGCTCGTTCGACTACTCCGAAAGCAAAAAAAATACAACTAAAAAACGTGCTAAGGACGACTCGAAAGAAGCGCAATTAACACTAAAGTTGTTAACAAATCTTTCGGAGTATTATGGCTTAGCAGTTTCTCGAAACTTCGATTCCGTTGAAAGTATGAGGAAAGCGATTTTCGCGACGTT
>OZ010720.1:10281323-10403581 GCA_963932345.1 Ophion ventricosus
AAATCACTGTATCATCAGCAAACATTTTTATTGCACATTCCTCCGTGCTTAAGTTAACTATATCATTTATATATATAATAAATAGCAATGGCCCGAGCACGGACCCCTGCGGTACCCCATAATCGTTGGAAATAACTTCAGACCATTCTTCATTGAATCGCACTCGCTGTGTTCTGTTTCTTAAGTACGTTCGGAACCAGTCTAATACCCTATCTCTAACACCATATTGGTACAGTTTGTCTAATAATATTTTTCTGTCTATTGTCTCAAACGCTCGTTTTAAATCCATGAAGATTACTCCTACCAATTTTCCTTCGCTAATGTCCAATTTCCATTCGTCTACAACCGTTTGGATCGCCGTTTCACACGAAAATTGCTTTCTAAATCCTGACTGATGTTCCGTTATAATGCCATTTTTTTCTAAATATTTTTCAATTTGATCTTTCACTACTAGTTCTAGCACCTTTTCGTACAGTGGTAACATATTAATCGGTCTGTAATGACTTGCTTTCTTGGCCTTGTTTATCTTTGGGATCGGTTTAATTGTGGAAGTCTTCCAGCTATCCGGGCAACATCCCTCCCTCAGGGATCCATTTATTATTTCCACAAATTCCTCTTTAATTGCACTAAACGCCATTTTTAGGATATCACTCGATATTCCTTCTTCTGTTCCCTTCTTTTTTGGTAGTTCCATCACTATCTTCTCTATGTCCTTTATTTCAACACGATTGAAGTCTTTTATTATTCTTTCATTATCCATCCTAGCCCCCGTAATAATCTTTTTTCTGTTTGGACTACCATCCGTATCTCGCTGTATTGAACTAACTATATTATTTATACTTTGTACATAATACACATTGAATTTATCAGCTATGTTACCTCCCATCATGTCATCCAATATTTCAAAGTCTATGTTTTCTACTTCCCTTGCACCCGTTGGTTCTCCCCTAATTAATTCTTTTAAGGTTTTCCACATTTTTGTCGGGTCTCTCTTATTATCGTCTATCATTTTTTCATAATATTCTTTCTTCTTTTCTCTTAGCAGTTTAACTACTGCATTCCTTTCTTTTTTAAATTGCTGCCAATGCTCTTCCACACCCGTAAAAATTGCTACTTTGTATGCCTCATCTCTTCTTCTCGCAGCTACTGTTATCTGTTCTGAATACCATTTTTTCCCTTCCCATGCCCTTGGAATCTTGACTATTCTTTCGGGTGCAAACTTATCCAGCGCACCCACTATGCTATCAACAACCATTTTCGCTCTTTCGTTTACATCTACCCCTTGGACTTCCCTTACGGTAGTGCTCAGCATCCTTGAAAATTCCGTCACGTCAATTTTACTATAATTTCTAGTTTTATATTCTCTGTAATCGTCCTTTTCCGTTCTGTTACCTAGTACGACTTTTATCCATCCATGGTCCGTTATTTTTGGCTCATGTTCCACTTGAACTTGTGCACTCCTATTAGCAAATAGTAAGTCTATAGTTGTTCGGCTGTCCTGTGTTATTCTCGTCGGCTTGTTAACATATTGCTTCATTCCTAGACTCAGCATTCCTGTTATCAACTTTTTTTTGTAAAATGTTTCTACCGTAACATCTATATTAAAATCACCTATTATTAAACAGTCTCCTTTTATTGTTAGTTCCTCAGTTATATTTTCAATGTGTCTTATAAAATCGGCATCCGATGCACTTGACGAATGATACACAGTTACTATTACTCCTTTATAATGTTCGTCCTTGACCTCAATTCCAGCACACCAGCAGTTTGATTCTATTTTACTTATCGGTATCATATCAAATTTAATATCGTCTCTTACGTATAATATAGCACCACCTGTATTTCTGTTCTCCGAGTCACATCTAACTGCAATATAGCCCGGCATATACACTTCACTGTCTCCAGTTTCGGCTGTCACCCTGGTCTCTGCTAACGCTATAATTGCCGGTTTTATTCTGTCTGCTACTTGGTATCGTATTTCATCCTTATGTGCAATCAGGCTTTGCGCATTCGTGTACCATAGCGTTTCTTCCGTCTTTAGTTGCTATTCGGCCCATCCTGCTCTCCTCTTCTCTTCTTGCATTGCTCGTTTATACGTTGGACATTCCCGGTCGATCGCATCATGTTCCGTGTTTATTTTTAAGTTGAATGCTTGATTTTTCCACACACAGTTTATGCACTTCTTTTTCGCTGCTCGGCATTCACTCGCTTCGTGGTTGCCGGCACACTTATGACATGTCTCCTCTCGTGTATAGTTCTTCGCCATATGATAGTAGCCCCAACATTTATAGCATCGCTTCACGTTGACGTGGTTGTAAACCGGACACTTCCAGCGAGAGCGAGAGCGAGAGAGAGAGAGAGAGAGAGAGAGAGAGAGGGAGAGAGAGGGAGAGACAGAGGGCGCGAGAGGGAGAGAGAGGGAGAGCGAGGCAGCGAGAGGGAGAGAGGCAGAGCGTCGCAGAGAGAGTGAGAGAGGGAGAGGGAGAGACTTTTATGGACAAATAGATTTTGTACCCACTCGTTGTCATTATCAGAATAATTCGGGAAGTAGGCTGATAAAGACTTCAGCAGGCTTACTAAATGTCCCATTATCATATTTTGAATTTCATTTGGTAATTCTATCTCGCTTTCTTTCAGAAAATTAAAAGTCGAAAACATTCAACCATTGTTATTTTCAACGCACTATGCCAATTTTTATTTTTATCACACCTAAAATTCAATGCATTAATGACAAAAAGTAACTAATTCGCGGAGCCCCGGTAACTTTCCCACGGAACCCTTTGGTTCCGCGGAACACAGTTTAAGAACCGCTGCTATAGATCCTAACACCTAGCGCGTCTAGGGCAGTGTACAGTGGCACAGTCCTAATGATGAGTCTGGCACTCTGCCCGAGGCGTTACGCTAATATATATAATGTAATAATAAATATAATATATTATATACATGTCTATGATATAATCACGTAGCTTGTTTTTTCCGACAATGGAACGTCACAGCGTGCCTCCAAGGTGCCCTCACCTTGCCGGCAACGGAACGTCACAGCGTGCCTCCAATGTGCCCTCACCTCGCCGACAACAGAACGGCACAGCGTGCCTCGAATGTGCTCTCATCTTGCCGGCAACGAAACGTCACAGCGTGCTTCCAATGTGCCTGTACCTTACCGGAACAACGTATTCCATATTTTCTGTCTCAATTCTGCGATAATCTACCTTATTTGTACCGGAAACGGAGCATCACAGCGTGCCCGCAATGTGCCCTCACCTCACTACGTTGTGGCAATGGAGCGCCACAACGTACTCCAACTGTACCCCCAATATTCTGTATTTTTATACTGCAATATTAACACTAGCATTGGCGCGAAAATACATAATAGTGTTTTGTTACAACACAGCTTAATGCGGCTGCAAAAGATGTCTCTTTGCCGTCACAATTTGCTCCCGCATGGCGTAGTGTTGCCAACGCGTTGTCAACAAATGTTTATCTGGGTATCTAATTATTTGGGTTTGATAGTAAGATATTCGCGACTTACTTTACAATTACATCCAACAAAATCTTATTAAAAATGACGTAAATTCCTGGAACAATTTTTTCAACCGTTAAACACGTTACCGAGCGAATTTCACGAATCCCATGAATAGGGAACTTAATGGCCAACTTCTCCCGCTAGAGGGGATATTGTACTATAACAGCAACAGAACATGACGTTAAGACTGATTTCCACCAGAGATCTGAGCTTAGGATGTTTATAAAAGCAACCAATCGGATCGCTTTATTTTAGTAGCGTTAGTAAGATTCTCCTTGGTTTTGCCCGTGTTTCTACGGCTACTGTTGCATTTTCTTTAAATAATTCGTTTGTCGTGATAAAATTGTGAAGAATGCATCATCAGCGTTGGGCAACTGGATGCCGAATCGAAGGCGTTCATTTATTTCCTCAAAACGAAACACTTCGCAAGCAATGGGAAAGTGCCGTATGCCACATGCACTTTACAGCTACAAAACATTCGAGGTTGTTCTCGGCGTACCTTAAGAAGTGTGTGAGGGTGTTATTCTCAGTTTTTAATTTTGACATGTGAGAACATAATGTAGGAAAACACCGGTAGCAAATCACTACCCGAATAAAAAGTTTTGACTTGGGAAAGATAGAGGTTTGCCGAATAGTTTATTGTCTTGATAATTCCTTAAGCGATTCCAGGTCAAATTACACATGAAATTGTAATGGTCACTGATTGAAAATAGATAGAGATGTTGTATCCGAGAAGTTAGAGTTGAGGACCGTGCGAATAGGACCTTTACTTTTCGTGTACTAGTCTCGTCGTATTAGGTCGGTAGCTTCGACTGAAAGAAAAATATGAGGGGAGGGGATGTTGAGAGCTCTAGTCCCCAGCACTAAACATCGATGGCAATTGACAAACTTTCCGATAGATTTCACTCGCAACATTTCGCCCGCACTTCATCAATCCGTTGATGAAGTACCCATTGAATCGACTGGGAGAACGCAGAGCTTCGTCATAGGTCGAGTCAAAGTAGAGGTTGAGGTTCGAATGTCGAAAACTCTCATCAAGCCGTCTTGACCAGGATGCAGAGCAATGACACACGAGCTAGAGGCCATCCTGATGGAGGAAACCGCTCGTCAGTGAGGAGCACCACAGAGCCGACTTTGAGCTCTGTTGAGGGATGCTTCCACTGCGAGATTGCTTGATATCGTTGCAGGCATTCCTTGTGCCACTTTTCCCAAAAGCGTTGTACTTTTGTCGGCAATAGTTCGTGTCTAGTCAGGCGGTTGAGGTTGTCAGCGTTGATGGAAGGCTCCGGAATAGTGGTTAGAGGTTCGCCCACAAGGAAATGGCCTGGAGTAAGTGGCTCAAGATCAGCAGGATCGTCCGTGATGGGACCAAGCGGCCAAGAATTGAGAATGCACTCAATTTGGACCAAGAGGGTTGTAAATTCCTCATATGTTAAAATTAAGTCTTCGATGATACGTTTCAGATGATACTTGACTGACTTGACGGCTGCTTCTCACTTTCCGCCAAAATGAGGAGCTCCGGGAGGATTGAACTTCCACTGCGTACCATAGACAGAGGCACCTAAAGTGTAATCCGTAACGAGTTCGTGGTGTACTGCCGAGATAGAGAAGCATACCAAGACGGATATATAGCCCTTTTAAGTTCTTCCCCTCCATGTCTTTATTGTGAATGAACCTGCATAGTCCACTCCAGAATGAAGAAAGGGTCGAGCCAGTGTAGCCTTTGAGACGGGGAGTTGTCCCATGAATTGTTGTTCCCGTTCTCCCCGTTGTGGAGCACAGATGACACATTTGAGGATTCTTGAGCGCACTGAGGCACGACCACCAATTATCCAATGCCGTTGTCTTAGATGTGACAAGGTGAGTTGGGTACCACCGTGGAGTGTCCGATGATGGGAGTTTTCAATGAGTAGATCACTCAACTGCGATGTTCGTCGGATGATGGCTGATTGTTTTTCTTCGGCGTTGAGTTCCGAGAACTTTAATCGTCCACCGAGACGTAGAATTCCTTGAGGGTCTAGGAATGCCGTTAACCTTGATAGAGGATCCGAATTTGACAATGAGAGACCTTTCCGCAATGCCTTGATAGCATAACCATAGTCTTGTAGTTGGACGGTCTTGATCCAGAAGGTTCAAGCCTCCTCAAGTTCTTCTGTATCAAGAACTGGGGACCCGTATCACAGTGGGGCCAAATCCCAAAAAGCTGACCAAGAGTCGAAAAATAGAGTTTACGTTCCGGTAATTTGTAGTCGTGGGTTAGGTTAGGTAAGAGTCCGAAGGTCGAATTCCAGGCTTCAGCGCGCTCTCTCCCTTATACCTGCTACTGTGGGACAGTTGAAAGAGGACTCGCAATCGAGCTAGACGCGTCGTGCAGTAAGCAAATATTTCAACGCTTTATTCAAGAGGACGCCAAATCTCTAAAAATCAATCGATTTCAATTTTTTAAAATAGAATCAGCAGGTGCGAGTAGAAAATTATTATGTAACACAAAATTAATAATAATAGTTTATGCGATAACAATAAACGAATCATTTGTACGAAAATGAACGGAAGATTACAACGGAAAATTTTAAACACATAGAGAAAAGTTTATAAGTTCTATAGAGTTCTGCGACTTGACCGATCGCATGTTGTAGAGGGAACTATTATTGAATGAAAAAATTAAAACTTGCTGCCTCTAGCTGCCATTGTGTCATTGGTGCGAGTTCTTGCAATGTAAAACATAGTTTTCCGAATTTCGTACATTAACGACGCGGAATGTTTTGCTCTTTTTCTTGAATTTGTCTGCGGTCTTCATTGTATTGAGTTCTATGATACGTAATTCACTTTTATAAATATCCTCTTTTTCTTTTCAAATAGTATTTTGGAATAAATAATAGTAACGAGGTTGAATATGACATTATCCATCTATATAGATATTATATTTTCCAATTTTAGAATCTGTCGCTGATGAACGTGAAGCATGTTGCCTGACGAGAGAGGACATTTTTTCGATATTGAAAGGTCATTTGAATGACAAAGCGACTGAAACATATTCAGTGATCGAAAATTTCATGTCTGCTAAATTGAAATCAGATGCTGCGAAAATTGTCCGTGATGTGGGATTGGGGAGCCCATCTAAAGCTAAGAAGTATAAAGAGTCCATAGATGCGATTCGCTATACGACTTTATCTGCCGATGCTGCTCTGTCGCTCATAGTGGAACTAAAATTATCGAAATTACAATATCAGGGGCTTCGTAATAGAAGCAAAGAGAACAGCTGTAATTTATTTCTACCGTATAAATTGCCATATCAAGCCAAGCTCAAACGTTATCCGCCTAAGTCAGATACTTCTGTCAATGAATGTAGTGCTGAGGTAAAATTGCAGGCTTTGCTGAATCACACAGCTGATAGAATATTATTAACACAAATGGATGTTGTCAAAAGTTTGTCTCCTGAAAATGTTAGCAACTTGAATTTAATTTGTAAGTACGTACAAGCAAAAGTTCACCAATGATGATGGAAGCAAGTCCGACGCTAATATTTTTTTTACCTCAATTGTTCCACTGCAGCTTGTATCAGACGACCAAGAAACAAACGCTAGACTTGTTGTATGGAAAAATCCGAGGCCGTCATCTCCTCGCTTTTGTAGACCAATTAGGATCCAATTTTTTCACGAGAGTCCTGAAGCCACTCGTGAGTAAATGGATTATATTAAACAGCAAAAGAACAATCTTGTCCCTTTCGAAAAGATCATAGATGGAAAAGAAATAAGAGTTTCTTTCCGACTTGCATTCACCATGGTAGACGGTAAAGCTTGTAATGCTATCACGCATAATACGTCTACTCAACGATGCTATTTATGCAAAGCAACTTCAAAAGACTTTAACAATATCGATGCAATTCTAGAAAAGGAAGTATCTGAAGATCATTTACAGTTTGGATTATCAACTTTGCATGCATGGATACGGTTTTTCGAATGTTGTTTGCATGTAGCATATAAGCTTGAAATTAAAAAATGGCAAGCGGGTTCCCGTATCGAATTGGGTCTAATAGTCGATCAATAAAAGCCTGGTTTCGGTAGATTGAATGATGGGAATACCGCTCGACGATTTTTCGAAAACTCAAGCATTTCTGCTGCTATTACAGGGGTTGATGAGGACTTGATTAAGCGTTTCCATGTCATATTGCAGACAATTTCGAGTGGCCATGAAATCGATTTCATAAAATTTCAAGATTATGCCTTACAGACAGCTCGCTACTTTGTGCAGTTATATCCGTGGTTCTACATGCCAACTTCGGTACATAAGGTATTGATTCATGGCGCAGAAGTGATAAACTCATCGGTACTGCCAATAGGACAAATGTCTGAGGACGCTCAAGAGTCTACTAATAATGACATTAAAAAATTTCATGAAGATTTTGCAAGAAAGTGTTCCCGAGCCAAAACAATGGAAGACATTATTTCACGCTTATTATTAATATCCGATCCATTTATTTAAAGTTTGCGCGAATTGCCTCGAAAAAACTTAAAGTCGTTGCTTTAAAAAAGCTCCAGCGATTTAAAAGTTGAATCAACTGATTGTGAATCAAATTATTCTTCGGATAACGATGCGTGAACTTTAAATCAACCGATTGTATGTTTTATCGTATTATACAACATATGTATCGATTTTGTACTTTCTCTATAAAAGTGGTTCATTTCAAATCCGCCATTTTGTTTTTATTTCAAATTTTGACTTCGGATTCATAATCAGCGACCCCGAAAACCCCCGCGTACTGACTTTCAGCCAAATTTATAACGTTTTCGAGTTTTGGCCAGCTTTTTGGCATTTGGCCCCACTGTGCTTCGCTGTCAGTGTCCTTGATCAGGTTGACGATCTTACATCGCATTTGAAACTCTTTAAACGGTGAAATTACTATCGACGTCCGATAAAAAAAGACGAGACGAGACGTACGTACTTTTTTTTTCTTCAATTTTGTCGATGAAAATTGCGAACGAATAACGAATATAAAACGCATAATCCGTGCGGTAGGAATTGCGGAAGAAGAGAAATACACTCACACATGGTTGATTTGTTATCGCCTTTTTTTTCTTCGTATACTCGATGGCCCCCGACAGGTGTAAATAAATAAATTCTTCCGCGTACGTGCCGGGATCCGCGGCGAGAATCTGCGAGTATGCACTAACCAAAAGCGATGGAACTTTTCATTTCAATATTATGATGTATACGGGGGTCGTTTGTATATAAATCAATTTTGTAACCGTAAATAGGGCTGTTTTTTTATGAACTTATATCCACTTTCACTGCTTTTACACTTTCACTGCTTTTCCACTTTCGCGCTCTAACCCTACTTGGAGGTTAAAGCCGACAGAGGCCATACATTTGAAGAACCCGACTTTTGACTTTTCTAGCGCGTCATTGTTTGTTTACCTCAGAGCGAGTCGACAAACGGTGCACTTCAGGCTGAAACGCTGAGCGTTACCCATGTTAAGGGGAGGTACCTGAGTAAATTTTTCAAAAAATCGATTTTTTTTCTTGTAGTTTGTAGTGCAAAGAATATTGTGTATAAATTTCATGTAGAAATTCGCAATATTGAAGAAGTTGTGGGTTATTCTGCGAAAGGCGGTAGAACGTCGAGCGCGCGATCGGTTGGGTCTGCAGCTGTCGCGCTGGGGCCCTTTGTTATTGCGAGCAGGTATCCAAGGGTAGGATAACTCCGGGGGCCTGGGGTTGTTTCGAAGCGTCAGTCTATCGTTTATCCTACAGGAGTGAACAGTATTTTCGATTCTGTGCATCGTTAGTGAAATCGATAAAATGAATCGTAAAGACCAGCGAAATAAAATCTCAAGAACGGATAGAGCGACGTTCAAGATCCGTAAAGACAATCCTCCGAAAAAAAAACGTCCATGAATGTGAAAATCGCCATGAATGTGAACAAGATGACAGTAAAGTGAGTGCTTCTGCCAAAAAAATTCGAAAATCAATCGATTTAGAACCGAGTGTAAAGCACGATATCGAATACGTTTTGCTGAATTTTGTGACTGTTTTTTCGTTTATCAGTGAACACGTGAAATGTGAAGACTGCGGATAGACAATTACCATCACGAAAACCTCGACTCGTGGCCTTGGTTTCAAAATAAAAATAGAATGTCCATCCTGTGAGCCCCGAAGTGTATCCTCCTGCCCATATATTTCAAACGCGTACGAAATAAATACGAGATTTATTTTCGCTATGCAGATGATTGGAATTGGTCTGAGAGGTATGCAAAGATTTTGTGGGCTGATGGATTTAGCACAACCGGTTGTACAATGCACGTATGATGCAATTGTGAAGAATATTCTAACTGCGCCAGAATCAGTACATGAGATGATTTGTACCTCGAGTGTGCAAGAAGAGAAGGAAAGGACTACTGAAGCAACAATTCGTTGATGGGAGTATCAAGTGTCATCGGTCATTACACTAACAAAGTACTTGATGTAAACGTCAAATGCAAATTTTGCCAGGCATATGCGAATTGGCAAAACAAGAGAAATACTAGGGAGTATGAAGCGTGGGTACAGGATCATGCTGACCAATGTAAAGTAAACCATGAGGGTTCTTCAGGGATAATGGAGATAGATGCAATGTGCGAAATATTTGCAAGATCCGAGGAAAAATACGGAGTGAAGTACACAAACTACATAGGCGACGGAGACTCGAAAACTTATAAGAACATAGTCGATAGCGCACCTTACGGGGATACGAGAATAATAAAAAAAAGAGTGCGTAGGACATGTTCAAAAACGAATGGGTACCAGGCTCAGGAACTGTAAAAAGAATACGAAAGGATTGGGACGAAAGGGAAAATTAACGGGCAAATTGATTGATAAGCTCACGATTTATTATGGCCTCGTCATCAGACGCAATAGTGATTCTGCCAAAAACATGAAAAAAGCTATCATGGCCACGTTTTTCCACATGATTTCAAGGGATGATAAGCCACAGCATGACCGGTGTCCACCAGGAAGTGACTCCTGGTGTTCTTGGCAGCAAGCGAAGGCTACCAAAATATTGAAGGACTATCACCATGAACCCGCTCTCCATTCGGATGTTGCTAAAGCCATCGAACCAATATTTAGGGACCGAAGTTCTGATGATTTACTACAACGCTACGTCAGCGGATTTACGCAGAACGCAAATGAAAGCTTCAACAACATCATTTGGAGAATAGCTCCCAAAATATTCCACAATGGTTCAAATATTGTCAACATTGCTGCCAATATTGTCACATGCGTTTTTAACTGTGGGGCAAAATCCTATCTCCAAGCGATGGATGCCTTGGGAATTCAAGTCGGAAGAAATGCTGACAGGCAATGCGAGATCGAGGATGCGGACCGCATTGCGAAGACTGAAATTCAAACTCGAAACGTGACCCGTGAAGGGAGAATTCAGCGCAGACAATCGAGAATTACAGCTGACGAAGTAGCGAGTACTTCGGAGGGACCAATGTATGGCCCTGGGATTGCTGATTAACGGTAAGGCAAAAAATATCTTTATCCTGCGAGTAATTTTTCTCACAAACTTCGAAACAGCATCGAAGTACACTTTTTGAAAAATCGATTTTAACTTCTTTTTTTTATGTTTGAAGTACGAAGAATATTGTGTGAACATTTCATGTTGAAATTCCGCAATCGCCAAAATTACACGGAGAATTTACCGAAAGATCGTGCAGCGGCCCTACGACCGAGCGTGTCATTTCTTTACCCACTTTTCAAACGCGATTATCTCGAAACATAGTTTTCAAAGTCGGTGCCAGATGTTTCTCGAAAACGGCTTGTCCGATTTTGTCAAAATTTGGATACAATATTCTTCGATAGTTTTTCTCGTTCGCCACGTAGGGGTTTTTCATTTGATTGGACCATTGCTTTTTTATGCAACCAAAATCGTCGGAAATTGCGAATGAAAAACGAATGTTAACTTAAAACGGTCGCAATTCCGTCAAAAATGAAAATGTCAAAAAAATCCTACGAGGCGAACTCCTTTGTATATTATATTTCAAGAATCCGTTGCGTTTTCATGTTTCAGATCAACCGACTGCCTGGAATCCTTGGCACCACAAGCCATGTCAACGAACAACACGTCTGATGCTGACCACAACAGCGGCGCTTCCAGTCAACGAATTTATTTTAAAAAATTCCTAAACATACCTCAATGTACATATTTTCCAATAAAAAAAAAACCCGGATCCAATCGAAACATTAGTTTTTGAGATAAAAATTCCCGAAGTTTACCTGTTTTTCTCGCCGTTTACTCAGGTACCTCCCCTGAACGCTTTGACCAAAAGGGCTTATGTAGTAATGCTTACGATGCGACCGAATAACATTATTCCTCTAACAAAACCGTTGAGTCTGGGACGTTCTAAAGTGTTGAAGAATTTTTGTCGTAAAAAAGTCGCTCGGAAATTCGGCCGAATATTAGGGGATCTCAAGATTCAGTAGACGGATCGAAAAATGACCCAAACAAAATCTATAGAAAAAAATAACATTTCATTGGTAAAATGTCATTCGATTTTCGATTCATCGCCGCGTTTTCGCCTAAAGTCGAATCTAAATGAAAAAATCGTCTGCTAAAGCCCATCTTACTGTATAAAGAGCCGCGGTGTTTGTCGTCCGTGACAGTGGTGCCCATCTTTTTATGGCAGTAGTGCTCACATTTTTTTCAATTACTCGGCGTCAAGACGCTGTCGTTTTTTATATTTCAATTGGAAAAATATAATAGAACCAGTGTTTAAATTAACATAAAAAATATTTTCAGAAAAATCAGAATGTTTTATATGGTAACACAAGCGATAATGTTTTCGAGGAGATTTTTTCTTACTTGACGTTCTTTTTTACTTTTTCAAAGTTTTTTAAAGGGTATATTGTATATACGCGCATTAATTTATCAGTTTTCAAAATTCGAAATATCGAAAACTATCGCGATGCTCCAAAAATCCATTTAAGCAGTGACATATATTATCACAAAGAAGATCTGTGCAAAATTTCACCTACATCGGAGGTTTTTTCGCATCTATTATAAACTATGATCTGTTATTTATCATAACAATGAATAGTTTGGATGTCTTTGCGCATGCCTGTTTGCGTATGTAGAAAGTACAACCATTGATGTTCTAATTTTCGCCGTGTAACGTAGTCAGTTTCTGCTCATTCGCTACGAAATAGCTCCCGCAGGTCCAATGGCTTGAATTTTTTAAATCTCCTTGCAAAGGTTCTTCTGTCCAGAAGACAAGATACAAGTGTGTTTGGATGGCTTCCGAGTCTCGTTTCACACATCTTGTGCACAGTTTTTGAGCTGCGTGCCTGACTGTCAATACCGAGAACTTCATTTAACTTGGCATTGGAGATGTACCAGGGCGTGTTTATTATGACTCTAAGAATCTTAGCTTGAAATCGTTGGAGGATTTTGAGGTTGAAGTTACTGGCGGTTCCCCAGAGTTGTATGCCATAGGTCCAGATTGGCTTGAGTATGGCTTTGTATACCGCGTGCTTGTTGTGCAGAGAAAGCTTTGACCTCCTGCCTATAAGCCAGTACATTCTTGTAAGTCGACGGTCCAGTTATTTTCTTTTGCTCTTGATGTGGCGTGCCCAGGTCATGCTTCGATCGATGTGCATGCCTAGGTATTTTACTTCATCAACGTTTAGGAGAGGTTGGCCGTTTAGCGTGACTGTCGGGCAGTCCTTTTTTTCATTGTGAAGGTGATATGGGTAGATCTTGTTTCGCTAGCTTTGATCCTCCATCACTCTAACTAGCTTTGAACATCGTTCAGTTCCCGTTGGAGTATTCGTGACGCCATTCCCGGGACTTCGTGTACGGCAAGAATGGCTGTGTTATCAGTGAATGTGGCCATGGTAGTATTGTTACGCCCAGGAAGATCTGCTGTGAAGAGGGCGTAAAGGATCGGACCTGTAACACTTCCTTGAGAAACTCCTGATTGTATAGAAAATAATTGTGAGTGCTTTGTACCATGTCCCACCTGGACTTTTCGGTTGCTCAGGTGTGATTTTAACAGCAGGTAATATCCCGATACTAATATTTTTATTTTATATAGCAGACCTGTGTGCCAGACTTTGTCAAAAGCTTGTTTGCTCTCTAAGAAGACCGCTGAGCAATACCTTTTCTCTTTGAGTGTGTTAGCTAGAACATTATATTTAATGTGCTAGCCCTGTATTCCCTGTTGATCTGTTCCACCGTTGAGTGTTTAGACCTGAAACGGAATTGGTGTTCACGAATAATCCCGTGCTCATTGATTAGACCATTCGTTCTTATTAGGAGCAATTTTTCATCGGATCGAATATCGGAGGTAACAGCTCTTCGGAATTACATTCGGAATTACTTTTGTCTGTTATGCTTAAATCTACGATTACAAACACATAGGCATCCGATAGCATAGTGGCAGCGTGCGCAGTATAGGCAGAAGATAGGTAGGTTGTAGGTTCGATTCCAAGTGTAGGCGAAATATTTTCTTTGAAAGAAATAGTTTCAGGAGGTCTGGGAATGACGAATTGTGATAAAAATCATTGAGGTAGTACTCTTGATTGAGTATTTTTCAATTATTTTGGATTTATGAAATATTCTATACATTTTGTAGACGTAACATACAACATGGTAAAAAATCACTATAAATATCATTGCAAATCACAGGCTACATTTTTATCAATGTATACTTATTTTAGTCCTGTTCATTATTAGGATGTTGGGGGAGTTATTTTTTAATAGTGTAAGGAAATATCCATTTATGCAAACCTACCATATTATATAGGATTGAACTATCAAAGTATGCTTATAAGGTTGTTGGTTACGGTTAACATATGTGCATAATTTATGCAACTGCTAAAATATCAATAAGCAGTACTATATTTTGGGCAGTAACCATGACTACAAAGTATTGTTGTCCCCTCAGGGTAATATAAAATATGGTTAAAATATGATTGAAGATACCATATATTTCTCTCAGAGTATGCTTTGCCTGCGTTTGAAGTGAATCCGATTAATATAAAAACGAAAATCGGCACTTGTCGTGTAAATTTAGGGATCTGTTTAATATAATTGTTATTTTTAAAAATGTTTTTGGAAATGGTTCATACGAATATGGAAGTTATTTTTTTCTTAACGTGTTTCTCTTCTGTTACATTTTTTGTTTTGTTTCAATGACAATTGTGAAGAAACGATACATTTTAGAGAAGAAAGTTTCGAATGAAAAATGTTGCTTTACTAATCTATGAAAAAAGGGTTTCATTAATTGTCTTGCAAACTCTGTTCGTAATGGAATTATACAGAACGGTGGTTTTAAAGCGGGCAACCACTTTAGGAGACCGAAAATTGAAAAATGATTTCTTTTTACTGTGAAAAAAAAAATGGAAATTCCCGCAACTCCGACAATAAGTTACTCATATTTTCATACATCTCTGGTAATTTTTTCAAGTTATTTCATGCATTAATTAAGGTGTAATCCGCTGTGTCCCTTGGCGTATCCTCATCGTCGTTGTCGATTTGCGGGAATTGTGCTGTCCGCAATTCGCATCTGAAGTAGTCCAACAAATTTTTATACATTCTTGAGATGTTTTTTAAGAACATGAACCTAAATATTGAAAAAAAATCGAGAATCGAATGGTGGAACTTGTTTAAAAAATGATCGATTTTTAGCATTTTTCCGACATTTTGCAATAATAAATGTTTCAAACAATCTAATCTTTTCAACTTTAGGTCCATGTTTTAATAAATTATATTATGTAAACATGTTCCAAATTTGAAGATGATCCATCAATTAGTTTTTGAGTTATGATTCCCGCAAATTGAAAAAATGTCGTTTCGAGAAAAACACGTTTAAAGTTTCCCAAACGAAAAACTCAAAGTCAAATGTGTTTAATCAAATGATAAAGTGTCTTACCGATTAATCAGCGATTCCAGCACCATACAGCAGTCCTTCCTCTTCCTCATGCAACTCATTTGAAGCTTGCATTTCCTCTTTATGAGCTTTTCGAGCTTCTTTTATCTCTAATAAACTTTTTCTATTTTGCCGAGCCACGCGCATTTGATCCATTTGCTCGGCATATCCGTAGCTTTGCCTGCCAACTACGATTTGTAGTTCATTCATAACCATGAGTAGAGCTGAATTTCCTTCATTGAATAAAATAGCAGCAAGAAATGTCGCTACCTCGATTATTTTGTACCCAGATTGGAGATGTTTTGGAGCTAATTGCCAAACGGTCGAGTTAAAACTTTCGTTTACATTCTGGGTATGACCGCCTAAACATCTCTCCAATAAATCCTCTCTTAATAGATCTTCATATATAAGAAGAATATGCTCTTGTACACCCGGGTGTAATGGGATGTGACTCAGGCTGCGTTCCCCGAGCTTTAGCCTGCTGCCAATTGCACCAGCTGTCGACTCCCTCCGGGCAGTTTTCATGTTGAGGAGAATGTGGCCATTATAGCCTTTTTCATGTGCTCCACGCTGTTAATATTTCTACAAATTGCTAATCCATAATACATACAAAGTTTCTTCAACAAAGCCTCGGTCAATTTTCCATTGCCACTCAGTTTTTTTTTTCATGATATTTCGGAGGCGAGTTCCCATTCTTTTCTCTACGTGGCAAATACATTCGCTCTTGCGAACTGGAACCTCATCGCCATAAAGTTTGATTTTCAGAATTGCATTGAAAGTTTTGGAATCACCATCACCAATGTAATTTCCATATTTCACACCATGGAGTTCTCCTGATCTCGAAAACATCTCTTTGATTGATTCTACCTCCATGCTTGCCGAAGAGCCATGGTGATTTTGTGCACAGCTTTCTTCATCATGTTCTTCTTTCCACTCTTGATATTCTACTGTATTTTGAGGCTTATCTTTCCAATATATACACGCTTGACAATAACTATTTTTTACCATCATATCGACGACTTCTCCAGAATAATACCCTATGAGAGTTGTTACACCAAACAATGATTTAAAGCCACGTTTTTTCCAACTACCGTCACCAGATACTTTTAAACCCCGTAGTGGTCTCTCGCGTTGCTTATTTTCTGTCTTTTCCTCTTCTACAGCTGTTGTACAGCAGAATTCAAACACTCTCTTCGAAGTCACATGGATATGACTGTAAATTTTACTGTAACTTTCCTCAGCCAAACCGCTACCGATGTCCATATAATTACCAAATGTATATAACTCCTACCTACCTATGCCTAAGAGGCGCATGAGGAACACAGTTTTGCGATTGATTTTGAAACCAGTACTGATGAAGGGACCTGAATTTATTTCTCTTCGTGCACATCGGCAGTTTACAACAATCTTAAAACCAAGGCCTTAAGACCATTCCAGTTTCTTCAAATTTTATGTTCTGCTTGAAACTCCGACAAATAAGGATATCAGACAATGCCATGAAGACAGTGAAAAATTAAATGAAACGATAACAATGTAACGGATTCACGCGAACGTTTTTACTCGTAGCAGTACTAAGTTTTTTAGCGCTAGCACTCGGACCCTCGGTTTCACTTGCATCTTTGTTAGTAAACTGATTCCCATGGGAAGATCTCTTCCGTGGCCTTTGGCGTCTTTCAAATGTATTATGATCACCTTTTGGATACAATGACATTTTGCAACTGTAGAATATTCACGATGCGTACTAGGTAAAAGCCGAAGCTAAACTGAATCCAGAATGACGGTGACGCTTCTAGTAGCTTCTATTCCCCCAATGTATAGAACAAGTTCCTTTTTCAAATAATATAATAAAAGACCTTCTGAATCGTCTGTTCTACCCAAAAGCAAACGTACAATGATCTACGTCAGCAGGTGAATCATAAAAAGGGAGTACCTAACTGACCGCTCGTGTATACCTGAGAGCGCCTGGGAGTCGAGCGGAGAGTCTTTATCATTTATATACATACCGTTAGAAGGAATCCGAATATCGTTTTGAAATTTTCAGGGTGTATTCTTAAAGATATTTTGCTAACGATTTATGAAATTTAAAAAAAAAGATTTTTGAAGCATCTAAAGTGGTTGCCCGCCTTAAAAAGGGCGAGAGATGGAACAACGCATGATAGATGATGAGATAAACTTTCGTTGTGTAAATCGCCAACACTAGAGTTGGCTAAGAAATTAATAGGACTTCTTTTACTGTACATTGATCAAGAAAGATGTTTCTATTTAGTCAATACTTTTTTCTAAATTTCATTGTTTCATTACAATCGTCACTTAACCAATTGAATTGTAAGAACGTGCCTTGGTGTATAGACTACCAGTATGGATTTTTATTTAATGACAAATTGCACCTTCTATCTACGATTCCCGCGCCATATAGTAATCCTTCCGCGCAGCAGTTTGGGTGGAGGCCGCATTTTATTTTCACTGCGTTCTAATACACTTTACACGGTGTACTGTAGCAAAACTACAAGTAGCGGAATAAACATGTAGAAAATCATCCGCTTTTATTTAGCAGAGTGAGGAGTTGCAAAATTTTACCGGCAAGGCATCGTATGATCGGATTCAATATAAGGTATACCGTTAGGTAAATTCGCAAAAGGTTACCGTACGCGAAGGACCGTTGCGATCGTACCCCGTATAGCAGTGGGGAATTGGGCACACAAAAATGCACAACAATGTTCACAACTCCAACAGTTTTTGGAATTTGTACAAATTTTTATTGCAAATCAAAACTAAGACGCCAGGCTATAAAACTATGTAATGCGAAAAATCTTGTTTTCGAAATTTCAACTTTATGCAGCCTCCTTAAACCATAGATTCAATATCCACAAGAAAAAGGAGGACCCTTGTAAGGAAAAAATATATTAGACCTGATTGAGCCCATATAGAGACTCGAACCCACCATATGTGCTTCTATGCCAAGCTCCATATGCTACCATGTACCAAGCTCCTGACTAGATATTTGAAAAGCGTAGAACTTATATTATGTAAACAATGTTTCCATATTTTGCATTTTCAATGTTCAACATTTGGGAAATATGTTTTCTACAACAAAAACCTACACCAATAAAAGGTACTAGTAGCTGTAGATACGTTTTAATTGTTTTCCTTATATAATAGTTACATCTACAACATACAATTGCAAATTGCAATTTCAATTGCGAAACTCATCATCTTTTTTATACGATTTTTTATTTTTTGGTTGCAGTTTTACATCAATTTTCGTACAAATGGTCTGCTTATTGATATCCTAAAATAAAATACAGTAAATTTTAGAATACGTGATGATAATCTGCTTATTTCTAACGGTAGCATTAATTTTTTAAATTCAAACTAATTTATTTTTATTGTTTTGGCATCTTTCCAAATGAAAATGTGCACAACTGAACTCCGAAAATGCCACACCTTGCTCGAGAAAACTCTTGAACCGAAATGTCAGAGCAGCCATAAAGGTGGGAACCTCTCTAGTCTGTAATTTAATCTTTAGATCATTACCCAAACAAACTCACCACTTCAAGTTTCGGAATTAAACTTTATTTTTCAACTTTTACGGTCATAGCTACGGTCATAAAATAAGATAAATTCACCTGACGCAGCATATCTCGAGTTTCGATGTTTTTTTGGCCTCATCTAGTAGGCATAGAAAAATTTGGTTACCGTCGATCCTTTCATGTTTTTCTTTTTTGACAGAATATGTCGACTCGTATGTGACAGTAATAACACAGTCGTTCGACGGAGCTTATAAATTACCAAGGGCGTCCATTATGGCAGTGGAATCAAGGTAATTTTATTGATGTAACTCTGTAGGCATTTATAAAGCATTACAATTATGGCCGATGAATTGGATAAGGGTCCGAAAAGCTTGCCCCCTCGCTATAATTTTGAATTGCGGAAACTCATAGATTTGTCTGAAAATTAGGTCAACCGACAAAAAATACACCCTCGGCACAACAGAATCAATTTTATCATTTGATTAGAACAATACAACTCTCACTATCTTATTGATTTATAAAGTGAGCTATAAAAAACGTTCGGTCGTCCAAGGCGCCGGGATAGCTTCTTAGTAGTATATAAGAAAAAACATTTATTGCAAAAAAAATATTATTAGTATCATTTTGTAATTTGTGACCACTATTATTATTAATTGCAGATCAAAAGCTTGTTATTAACTTTAATTTTAATAACGCCACGAAATGAATTAAATCGCCTCTAAAATTTAAGCAATCATACATTGAATTGGCTATTTTTTTTCAATTGATTCATAAAGTTGTAATATTTACTTCGCGTTTTTTTAATATCTGATTTTTAAATTTATGATCCCGCGTGGCCTCCTTTTTTCGATATTCACAAGCAAGTACTACTCATAATACCTGACTACCGTTGAATTCAAAATTTTAGTGTTACTAATATATCTTATATAGAAATCTGTTCTTGAGAAAATATGTATCCCGATGTCTCAACTTTAATTATAGATCCTGCGTGAAAACCATATTAATAAAAATTTTAACTCCATTAAAAGCTAAATCTCTTTCTGATTTTCGGAAAATATAGTACAAAAATACCCTGTATAACATGCTTTTTAACCAAATATCTAAAAAAATATGAAAATATTGAGCCACTGAGAAGCATTTATCTGGAAATATAAGCTTCCGCAAGATTTGAATTGTTTCACAAATTGCCATTAAACTCATTTAGAACATTCTACGATCCATTATTGGTGCGCAGTGTTAGCCCAGCATCTTAAAAAGTGTAGAATTTTTAGCATGGACCAATAAATTAGCGTGTACATATACACAGACACCTATTCCGAATGTATTTTCTGTATTTTTGTAATGTATTTCTGTATTTTTATAATGTATTTTTATATTTTTTCTGAATGTATTTTCAGACATACATAGACACAGATAGATCCAGAGACATTTTTGCCGAATGTATTTTCTCAACGTTCTGGAACATTCTGGACACATTCCCACAAAAATTGCGAAAAAAATCACGAACACTTTATCAGTTTCCCAAAAAAATATTTTTGTTTCGAAATTTTCGGTTCTTTTCCGGAAGTAGATTAAAATTGAACGAAAATAATACGTATAATATTTCGTGTTATATCAGTAAGTTTAATTTTCTCATGGCTTCAAGACATAATGTGTCTTGAAGCCATGGGAATTTACAATGACTTGAAAAATTGAAAACTGTTGTTCAAACTCAATAATTGCATGAATAGAAAAATAAAAAATAGGTGTCGACAACTATTTGCATATGATTCGTACTAACAAAATAGCAAGGGTTTCAGGGTGGAATAATTTAACATGAACTGCTCAATGCGTGTGTATGTGTATGTATGCGCGCGTGTGTGTATGAAAGGGTGTGTGCGTGCATGTGTAGATATATCAGGACAGCCATTGTTAAGTAGATGTTTGAATTCCTCCATTCTCATCGCCAAAATATGATTGAACTGCATAAAAAACCTTCTGTGGCAAGTATGAGTGGTTTCGAACATTATTAATCTATGCCACTAGGGGATTGAATTTTTTTAAAGGAAAAGCATCTTTTCTTTCTTTATATTCGTACAATTTTTTTCAGAGATATCGCTTTTTAGCATGTGATAAAAACTTCGAACCCCTCTTATACTTGCTATACATTGTTTTTTATGTGCTTCCATCAGATTTTTGGGGTCGGAGTGAAGATATTCAATCATCGCCTAAACGATAACCACCTCAATGAAAATTCAGTTATAAACCTGGAGTTGGTATGGACCTATTCTATACTAACTTAAATCCTTTAACCCGACAATTTTTTTATTCGGCTGATTTTTTCACACTTTCGTCCATGTTGAAACAAAAATTCATGGTTTTCACAAATAGATTTTTATCACCATTGGATTGTGAACTTTTGGAAGGTCTCACTTTCTGAATGGCTTTATGAAAACTATAACCATAACTTCATACAGTTATAACTATAGATTTTATTTTATTAGCTTCATAAAAATATAATTGTAGCTTCATTAAAAAAAAAAAAAAGCTGTCGTTTTCTTTGTTATTTTTCGTCATGAAAGAAAACATGCGTCATTTCGAGTTTGATGGATCGTACCTTCGAAAAATGATACATAAAAACTACTCGAACGTAGTTGTGATTGTTGTTTTATTTCCTCAAAGATAAACAAATCTATTTTTTTCAACTTGAACGCCCTCGATTTTGTTAGAAAAATTGTATGAAATTCTAGAAGCGATTTGAACTTTTTGCGCTATAATATTCTATATCGTGAAAAATCGATTTTCACTATTTCTTAAATATAATGCGTGTTCTTGAACATCGGCTTATACTAATGATATCGGATAAAAGAAGAGTTGTTTTTAGGATTCTGTACTCTAACAAGGAACCCTATAACTTCGGTATGTCCGTCGGCCCATGGTCTGTCACAGTCGCACATTTTTTTCAGAATAAAAGCTATATGCATGACTTTTTTCAAGTGGAGGTTTCAAATGTAGATCGCAATTAATATAAGGTAAAATTATATTTAAAAAATTACTCTATGTAAAATAAGGGCAGAATATTTTTTTTGCTCACCTCATAATTTGTGGTGTCATTGGGCCGGTCTTTTAAAATGAAATAAAGGTTATATTTATGATTATTCATTTTTAAGCTCCATTTGCTAAATATTACACTTTCAAGTAATGAGCAATGGCCGCCCTCTAATTTTCTAACCGTAGATTTGAAATCCTAGAAAAGCATACAGTGACTGCAAAAATAAGAGGCCACCATGCACCAAATAAGCTTTGGTCCTCAAAAGTATAGAGGAAACGCAAAAGTCTGAGGTACCTTCGTCTTAAGTTAATCTCCTTCAACCCCGTTTTGGTATCTGTAGAATAAAAAGTAATATATTTAATACATTTTTTGTACCTTTTTTTTTAGAAAGACTGAATAAACCGTAAGGACGAAATAATAAGACCACATTACATTTTTAAGAATAAAACTACAATCTTTTTGGAAAAAACAATTAATGTTTGATGTGGCCGCCTTTTACCTTAATTAGTGCCGAAGCCTTCTAGCATGGTCTCGACGAGATTTTAAGCATATTCTCCGTCCAATTCCTCCCAGGCTTTTTTCAGCGCTGTGAAGAAGTTTTCTTTGTTAAAAACTTCGGATATACTAATATTTTTATCCAAGTTAGACCAAAAATTCGCGATGGGATTCAAGTCGGGTGATCGTGGAGGTCAATCAAGTTTTTAAATGTTTTTTTGCTTAAAAATATTTTGAGTTACCTTTGCTGCATGTTTCGGATCGTTGTCTTGTTGAAACATAAAATTATACGATTCAATCCAACTCGGAGCACTAAAGACGCCAGATTTTAGTTGAGGATTTTAATATATTTATCAGCCGTTAATATATTGCTAATTTTCATACATTGCTCCATTCTAGACCAGGAAAAGCAGCCCCAAATGGTTATCGTACCAATCCCATGTAATATGTCCCAAAGGGAGATTTAGGAGGGACTCGCGAGGTTGCCAAGTTAGAGCGCGAGGTTTGAATTGATATAGGCGGCGCAGTGAGTTTTTGTATGGTTTCCACGTCTTCACGTATCTACAACCCCTAAAAAACTTTAACAAGTAAAAAAAAACGCCAAGTAATAAAGAATGCCCTCAAAAAAATTATCGGTTGTTTCACTATCTACAAGATTCTAATTAACCTCGAAATATTTGTGATTTTTTTCGAACAATAGTTTTTTTAGATTTTAATTTTTCAATTCAAACGCACAAACGAAGTGAAATAACTTTTTATGAAAAAGCCAAGCAAATTTACTAGAAACGTACAGAAAATTACCAAACTCTTGTAATACCATTTTTCTCAATATTTTGTTTTCAAAAACCATTTTACCATTATAATAAAAGTACGAATTTATTATAATAGTAAAATGGTTTTTGAAAAGAAAATATTGAGAAAAATGGTATTACTAGAGTTTGGTAATTTTCTGTACGTTTCTAGTAAATTTGCTTGGCTTTTTCATAAAAAGTTATTTCACTTCTTTTGTCCGTTTGAATTGAAAAATTAAAATCTAAATAAAACTATTGTTTGAAAAAAATCACGAATATTTCGAGGTTAATTAGAATCTTGTAGATAGTGAAACAACCGATCATTTTTTCGAGGGCATTTTTTATTACTGGGCGTTTTTTTTACTTGTTAAAGTTTTTTAGGGGGATTTCATATCTTTTTGAAACAGAAATACTTAATTTTCTATAGTTATAAACTTAACGTGGTTGCAGCATCATTTGCTCACTCTAGTTAGTGTGGTATATATTTTTATTTGCATATCCATACGTTAAATTTATTAGGATGGTGGATTATTTCGCCGATGCTACTTAAGGTCACTGAACAATGTATGTTTTTCCTATATTGAAAGAGATCAGTTTGTTTATATCTTTTGATATAAATGCCTGAGGACGAACTACAGTAAAATTTCAGTTATGCGTTTTTAAGGGGTACAGCAAGTATGACGTATGAGAATAACGTAGAAGTGAAATACAGTATGTACCTGTAACTCTTTAGCATTTGAAAATGGCAGTTGGTGCATAATTCAAGATGTTTTTTCAATAGCAATATGTCTATTATGATAATGTTTGGTTTTCCAATTGAAAATTTGATTGGTAGTAACGAAGTAATGAGCCAACTCAATTTTTTTATTATTCGTTTAGAATTTTTGTTCAATGCAAGTTTGTAACATCAAAGTTTTGCCGTTTTAAGCTAGCAGATAACAGCCATGTTCGTATTAATAAGAGATATGTAATCACAGTTAAGTACATGCATACATAGCACTGTCCCAGAATTTTACAGTGGAAAAAATCAAGGTACGGGTTGTAAAAATTGTTTCATACTAGTATGTTTTTTTGTATCTCAGAACACTGATTAAAGAGTTTCGGTGCAATTAGTGAAGTGTTACCATTTGATTCAAATTTATACATTTCTTTCAATAAATTTATACAAATTCTCTCTCATATACTGAATCTACCTTCCAAATTTTGAATCGATCGTCTACACCGTTCCTATAAAATTTCCAATTAAAAGAACCCTTTTTAACATAAGGCGATATTTTGACTACCTACACGTATCGCTGAATGGCAGTTTTACGCACGAAATAGTGTGAAAAATTGTTAAAGTGTTATGAAAAACTGTCAAATCACTCAGTACATTATGAGAAATTCGTCATCAGTGTCGTAATGTTAAATGCTCTATTTTAAAAAGTGTTTCTTCAATTGTAAATTTTATAGAAATGGTCGATTTAACATTTGGAGGGGATGTTCAGTATATGACAAAGGATTTACTGTAGAAATTTGAATTTCTTTTATTTGAACTGACTACATTTTTCATTAAATTAAATTTTTTCCTATTGCATTCCATTATTAAAATAATTTTTTGAATACAAATCAAGATCTATTCAATATGGTCTAACAACTAAATATTTAATTTATTCCTAATAAATCTGCGATTTGGTTCCACCTGGTAGTATAAGACAAAAGAGACAGACGGATAAATAGTACACGATTCAGTCTCTTAGCAATCGCATGGCTTTGTTTTCATTAGAAGACTGTTGTAACATTCTGCAGATGAGGAAAAGGGTTAGTATTACTATGCATAAATAGTCGCGCCTGTTAATAAAAGGTACAACGATAACTTTCTTTTTTACAAGTTCTTATTTAACTTCACTAGTTGTGAAATGCAAAACGGAAAATCGATATTTTACTCACTTCCCGACTACTTATAGCTCTGAAATTTTGCAAACATGCATCTAAGAGGTGACAATGCATGATTCAACTTTAAAAAAATAATAAAGAAAAATAAAATAAAAATAACGACTTTCTGTGAGATGCAAAACGGAAAACAGATATTTCACCCATTTCCCGACTACATAGAGCTCTGAAATTTTGCAAACATGCATCTAAGAGGTAGCAATGCATGATTCAACTTTAAAAAAATAAAAAATATATTTTTTTACACAAGCTTGTATTTAATGTTTTGAAAAGTAGAAAATAATATTACTTACCAAGTCATCTATATGTGACTATAAATAAAAGCTTGGAGCGCTCAACTTTTTAAAAGTTTAATAAATTTGATTTGAATTCGAAATTTGAAATTGAATTTGGCACAATAATAATTTGAGAAATCATTATCACACGTTTTTACTCAGTTTACCGATTTTTGTTTAAGAAATCTAAGGTTGTTTTACAGTAAATTAAATACAATTTATATGTTAACGGATTTATTTAATTTAAAGATTATGTCTAAATTTTAAGCGCCCCAAGCTTTTATTTATAATCACATATAGATGACTTGGTATGAAAAATTATTTTCTATTTTTCAGTACATTAAATAAAAGCTTGGTTTAAAAAAATTATTTTCTTACATATAAATTATTTTGTACTTTTTAGTCTTTAATTTTTCTAAGTCGAATCATGCAGTGTCACCTCTTAGAGGCATGTTTGCAAAATTTGAGAGTTTAAAGTCGTCGGGAAGTGGGTGAAATATCGATTTTTCCGTTCTGCATCTCATGGAAAGTCGTTATTTGTTTTAAATTTTTATTTTTTGAAAGTCGAATCATGCATTGTCAGTTTTGCGTCTCACAGAAAGTCGTTATTTTTATTTATTTAATTATTTATTATTTTTTTTAAGTTCAATCATGCATTGTCAGCTCTTAGATGTATGTTTGAAAAATTTCAGAGCTATACGTAGTCGGGAAGTGGGTGAAATATCGATTTTCCGTTTCGCATCTCCAACAGGTGAAGGTAAATAAAAGCTTGTAAAAAATAACGACTTTCTGTGCGATGCAAAACGGAAAATTGATATTTCACCCACTTCCCGACTATTTAGAACTCTGAAATTTTGCAAACATGCCTCTAATAGGTGACACTGCATGATTCGACTTTAAAAAAATACAGACTAAAAAGTAGAAAATAATTTATGTGTGAAAAAATAATTTTTTAAAAACAAGCTTTTATTCAATGTACTGAAAAGTAGAAAATATTTTTTCTTACCAAGTCACCTATATGTAACTATAAAGGTTTGGGACGCAAAACTTTTTAAATGTTTAATAAATTTGATTTGAATTTGAATTTTGAAATTGAATTTGGCACAATAGTAATTTGAGAAATTATTATCACATATTTATACTAAGTTTCCCGATTTTTATTTAAGAAATCTAAGGTTGTTGTACAGTTAATTAAATACAATTTATGTGTAACTTCTAGCATACGCAGTCTTCGCAAGGAATTCTTCTAGCGTAACCAGTCTACGCAAGAAATTCTTCTAGCGTAAGCAGTCTTCGCAAGAAATTCTTCTAGCGTAAGCAGTCTTCGCAAGGAATTCTTTTAGCGTAACCAGTCTATGCAAGGAATTCTTTTAGCGTAACCAGTCTATGCTAGGAATTCTTCTAGCGTAAGCAGTCTTCGCAACGAATTCTTCTAGCGTAACCAGTCTACGCAAGAAATTCTTCTAGCGTAACCAGTCTAAGCAAATAATTGATCTGGTGTAACTAGTCTACGCAAAGAATTCTTCTAGCGTAACCAGTCTACGCAGATAATTATTATGGCGTAACCAGTCTACGCAAAGAATGAACTATCAGATAGAAGAATATTACCATTATAATTGTTGAAAAGTTCTGCCATAAGCTGCGTACACCGCATCGGTGTTACTGTCGATGGTTGTCTGGTGAAACTTGCAGTTTTTCCGGATGCGAATAAGAAATTGAGCACTGCATCATTCCAGACAGTCACGTGGTGGTATATTTGACCCTATAAACATTATCATATTCTATTCATCACTTCAAAATGGGTGGGGAAAACTCAAACTCAGATCGTACACTATTATGCACATATACTACTCATATGGCTTTATAAAAATTATAATTTTTTATTTACGCACCTTTTTCCTCAAATGTAAAATCCTCGTTTTGTCGATTGCGATCGTCGTTTCACTTCCCATCTCGGCGTCGGGATGTTTCCGAGCCACGTGACGTTTTTCATACGTACGTCATGTTTATTCTATTTCACGATATGATGCAGCAAAAACTTATGCAATTCGCTTTTAAAATAACACCATTCCCACTTAAACTCTTTCGCACGTCCGTCCATTATGTAGTGAGGTTATGAAAAATCGCCTTATTGTCATATCAACTCACTTGACGCGTATTGTTTGTGGATCCGCGGCGAGAATCTGCGAGTATGTATAACCAAAAACGATGGAATTTTTCATTATAATATTATGACGTATACGGGGGTCGTTTGTTTATAAATAAATTTTGTAACCGTAATTAGGGCTGTTTTTTTTATGAACTTATATCCACTTTTGCTGCTTTTACACTTTCACTGCTTTTCCACTTTCGCGCTCTAACCCTACTTGGAGGTTAAAGCCGACAGAGGCCATACATTCGAAGAACCCGACTTTTGATGTTTCTAGCGCGCCATTGTTTGTTTATAGTAGCACGTCTCTGAAGTGAGCAAACAGTGCACTTCAGGCTGAAACGCTAAGCGTTCCCATCATGTTAACGCTTTCCCCAAAAGGACGTATGTGGTATAGCTTACGATGCGACCGAATAACTTTATCCCTCCAAGAAAACCGACGAGTCTGGAACGTTCTAAAGTGTTGAAGATTTTTGTGGTAAAAAAGTCGCTCGGAAATTCGGCTAATATTACGAGATCTCAAGTTTGAGTAGGCGGATCGAAAAATGACCCAAACAAAATCGATAGGAAAAATAACATTTCATTGGTAAAATGTCATTATATTTTCGATTCGTCTCCGCGTTTTCGCGTAATGTCGATTATAAGTTAAAAAGTCGTCTGCTAAAGCCCATCTCGGTGTATAAAGAGTACGCGGTGTGTCATTGTCGTGACAGTCGTTTTATTTTTATTACTTGGCGTCGAGACGCTGCCGCGTCTCTTGATCCAATAACAATTTGGATTTAAATGATTTTTTGGTGCGTGATTCTGGATTGAGAGTTGGTTTCGTCCGATGGATAGATAGTTGATTGAATAAATGTTTAGACGCGTAGATTTGCTTTTAATTCACATAGTTGAACTTGGTTATTTTTTTACTGATAAACCTATAGTTCGGTACAAAGTAGATACGGGTATAGTTGCTTAAGTATCGTTACACGGAAATGCAGTTCGATATTTAATTCGGTAAGTCGACTCCGGTTCGGGGATTAGAAACAGAGGCTTTTCCTTTGTGATGTAAAAATTAAGAGACTTTGATTTGTAGGGGGAAGGCCCTTATGGGAGAATGCATTTTCAGCGGGAATTTTCTTAGTGAATGACTAATCAGTCGTGAGAATGTAGGCCGACTTACATGATAGGTCGGCGTAATATAAGGGAATAATTCTATTAACTTATTTATTAAATCGCCGCTATGATTGGCGCAGTCGTTTTTTTTTTGTTTCGAGAATCAGATTTAGCGCACGTGGCATCGTGGGTCGTGCGATATGACCGGGTGACTTATTCTGACTCGGGCGAGTTTTGTTTTTCGGACGGGTAGAGTCCTGGGACAAAGAGAGATTGTAGCACAGTTCGGCCTGAGTGTTTTTTGTTTGAGTGTTCTAGGAGTAGAGATTCTCTTTCGAGGCTACGAATATGCTCATCTCGTACATTCGTTTGTCGTTGGCGATATTTACGCGTGTAGACGTACTGACGCATGACGCTTTTCGCTTTTGATGTTGCGGTACGTTTCGGCTATCGCTGGCTCAGTGTTGGTGAAATATAGAATTTTGGTGGATACATGAAGGTGCTGCTATCGTAGTGGTTTCAAGATCCACTGAAAAAAAGTGAACGCTCGGATGTAATACGTGTTCGGCCGTTTGCTGGAGTGTCGGTCATAGATCTCTTTTCCGGATTTCCTTTACACTTTCAGCCATGTTTTCCGGTCGAGTAACTCAAATTTACTTTCATCCGCCCAAACGATGCGTTTCCAAAACTCAATCGGCATGGCCACGTATTTTCTAGCAAACTGTAGGCGTTAAAGTTTATTACATTGCTAAATGAACGGGCGCTTTTTTGTAAATCGGCTGCAAAAATTGGCTTCGCTCCCACATCGTTGAATGTGCATTTTTTTTTCTTACTTTTCGTATAATACGATGATCGTCTCGCTTCACCGTCGCCCGTTTTCGTCCTCGTTCTACTCTGCCCGCGAAACAACCAACTACTTCAAATTGTTATCATAGGTCTTGCATCTGGGCTTTGCTCACTCCGAACTTTTTCGCTACTTCTCTTTGCAAAAAGTTTTTTTTCTAAACCTTTCCCAATCAACTTTCATACCTGCGTACAAACTTGTTGCCTAGGCATCTTGAGTTGCAATTCTAACATGGGAAACAGGCATCGACTCGCAGGAACACACTGTTACCAAATCGGATAACAAAGTAAATAAAACGCATTAAAATTGTACTTCCATGAACTCATTGAATTTACCAATCTGCCGTTTGTAATTTTAACGGAGACATTGGTGTCTTATTTTTGTCATATACATAAATGTAACTTTTGAACAAATATGGGGTTGAAGTTTGCATCGTTGGAACGCAACGAAACTTCTCCTTTGTTATTTTTTATTTATTCGTATTATTATCTAAAATCTTGTTTTGCAAATTCAGGTTACACATCCCATATAATGCCCTTTTAAAGCGTCTCAGTGATTTTCGTTGCCTGGACGTGCGAAAAAAATTAGGCATTACAAAAAAAAATATTCGCGTTGCATTCCAACGATGCAAACATCGCGACCATGAATAAATGATCAGGAGAACGGGAATACAATGGGAATAAATAATAACTTTTTTCCAAGAATAACATATATTTTTGTTATATTATCTAGAACGCGAAACTGCAAACTAAAAGTGGTCTCTTTTTTTGTATCTCAATGTAGGTACAGTATCAGATTTGAACTTTCAGTAAAATTATTTCGGTTAACTTACATCAACAAATTCACTATATATGAAAACCACGAGGCCGCTAAGTTGATTCCATGGAAACTCCATAAGAGGACCGCACAAATAAATTTGCGTATTGTTTGAAGCCATGTTAATAAAAATTTAAACATCAAATAAAGAATCTCATCCAATAGGATGAGATTCTTTATTCTTTATTGGTATAGGTGGGCTGAATACAGCCCACCTATACCATTAGAGTACTATGGTTGTGGATTATTAAATGAAATCTAAATTAGTATGTAATAAATTATTGTGGCACAACATATGTAATAGTGGCACAGAGCCACCGTTAGAAGTGACCTAAGCAACATCTGTCCGCACTAAAGTATAAAACACCGAGAGATACTTATAGTCGAACAGCCGCGCGTTTCAATGCAATTAACTAATAAATATTTAGGCCCAAATTCAAGAATTCCACAATACTCGCCACAATAATTCCACAACCGCTTTTTTTTAAATTTAAAAACATTTTTTAGTGTTTTTTTGAAACGCTGTATCTGTGTGAAAAATGGTCGTATCGAGATGAAAAAAAAAATCATTTTGAAGCTTCATGCTTCTAGTTTTGAGATCTTGTGGAAAAAAATTTGGTGAGCTACAGTTATCGCGTGGTCATAAGGAATAGCGCGAGATAAAAATTTTCCAATTCTTTTTTGTTTTTGTTAAGGGTCCACGGGCTCTGGAAAATATTTTTCAGTCAAATCAATGTATAGGTCAGTTGGCTCGTTTATTCAACTTCAATTTCGGTTTTAGTTGGTATATCTACGTCAGCTTTTGGCTAAGATGTCCGACTTTGTATGAAAAAGGATCCTTTTGTCTTTGATGATCGATATCTTAGCAACCAATGATCGTACAGGGAATTAAAGGGCAGTTTTGAAAACTTAAATAAATTTCCTACAAGATCCTTTCATTGATTTTTGAGAAAAACAAATCTTTTCACCTTCAACATTAATTTGAAAAAAGTACACAAAAATGACTTTTTACGGTTTTTCAGTAAATCTACCACTACTTTACAAATATTAATGGAAAGACTAATGTTGCCAGGTTTTTTCAGCTTAATGTACCCACAATAGCCCTGTAAATTTTCAAATTGATCCATCGAACCGTTTTTCCGGAACGATTGATCAAAGTTTTATTTACAAAACAATAAAAGGAATTTCAGGAATTGTTTCCTGAAATTTTTCGAATTTTTATTAATTTTTTCTCAAATTTAACAAGTAACCAGTGCAAGGTTGTGAAAAAAGTCGAAAGAAAGTTGATCGTTTCATTTTGATGATGATTATACGATGTTTAGGAACAATACACTTGTTCCTTTAATTGTTTTGTAAAACTTTGATCAATCGGTCCGGAAAAACTGTTCAATGGATCCATTTGAAAATTTACCGGGCTATTGGGGGTACATTAGGCTGAAAAAGAAACCCGGCAATATTAGTCTTTCCATAAATATTTGTAAAGTAGTGGTAGATTTACTGAAAAACCATAAAAAGTCATTTTTTTGCACTTTTTTAAAAGCTTTTATTTAACTTCACTTGTTGTTAGATGCAAAACGGAAATCGATGTTTCACCCACTTCCTGACTACTTATAGCTCTGAAATTTGGCAAATATGCATCTAAGAGGTGACAATGCATGATTCAACTTTGAAAAAATAAAAACATCGACTTTCTGGGAGATGCAAAACGAAAAATCGATATTCCACCCACTTCCCGACTACTTAGAGCTTTGAAATTTTGCAAACATGCATCTAAGAGGTGACACTGCATGATTCGACTTTAAAAAAGTAAAGACTAAAAAGTAGAAAATAATTTAGTTGTAAAAAAAATCTTTTAAAAGAAGCGTTTATTTAAGGAGTTACGTGGGTTTCGAAACCAAAAAAAAGCATATTTTCTCTATTTTTTTATATAATATTTAAATTATTTTATTCTAAATGTTAAGTACATAAAAGAGCAACATTTCAACAATATTTTTAAAAAATTTCATCCAAAAATTTTGGAAATTCATCCGGTGGGACCTGGTTTCTGGAGACCCCTCACAAAAAAGTGTCCTCGTGGTGATAAGGATAACTCATGATAGGTTTATCTGAAATTAAAAAACTATTTATTTCTGTTAGTAGATAAGTATAGCTCGTGATTGAACAAAGAATTAAAAAAAAATAGAAATTTGAATGTTTGGCGGAGTTGTATGCAAAATAGTTCAATTTTTGGTAAAATTTACACTACGTATAGCCTTGTAAAATTAGTTGTAATCGAAAAAAAACCTTCGTTCAATCACTAGTCAAAGCTAATTTCAAGAAGTGTACAAAATTTCAATAAGATCGGTGCATTAGTTTTTGATAAATCGTGTCCACCGACTTCAAAAATAGTGTTTTGAGAAAAATGCGATGTACCTGCGGCGCTCCCGGCCGGTCTTTCCCAACGGGGGGAATTCCCAAAGGCTCTCTCTCCTAGACTTTCACTCCGATTGACTTAAAGCTTTGGGAGAATATTCTAGACATATTGTACTATTAGATTATAATATAAAAAAATGGATTTTTTTGAAATTTTCAAACCTACGTTACTCCTTAATGTACTGAAAAGTAAAAAATATTTTTTCTTACCAAGTCACCTATATGTGACTATAAATAAAAGCTCGGGGCGCTCAAAATTTAGACATATAATCTTTAATTAACCATTTATAAAGTTGAGCACCCCAAGCTTTTATTTATCGTCACATATAGGTGACTTGGTAAGAAAAAATATTTTCTACTTTTCAGTACATTAAATAAAAGCTTGTTTTTGAAAACTTATTTTTTTACATATAAATTTCAAATTAATGTTAAGGGTGAAAAAAAATTCTCAAAAATCAATGAAAGGGTCTTGTTGGAAATTTATTCACGTTTTAAAAAGTGTCAATTAAATCAATGTGCGATCATTGGTTGCTAAGATATCGATGATCAAAGACAAAAGATCCTTTTTCATTTAAAGTCGGATATTTCAGCAAAAAATTTACGTAGAGAGAGCAACAAGGAAACAAATTGAAGATGAATAAACAAGCAAACTGAACTATGCATTGATTTAACTAAAAAAAAAATTCTGCGCCCATGAATCCTTGAGAAAGAAAAACAAAAAATAATGGAAAATTTTTGTCTTGCGCTATTTCTTATGATTACGCGATAACCACAGTTCACAATTTTTTTTTGCCAAATGATCTCAAAACTAGAAAGTTGAAGCTTCAAAATTCTTTTTTTTCATCTCGATACGACCATTGTTCACACAGATACAGCGCTTCAAAAATCACTTAAAAAATTGAAGAATTTTTCTGTTCCTTTACTTGTTTGCAGTAGTGTAGTATATTAGTCACATTCATTTCTGGAGACAATCAACAGACCGGTCGCGATTTAAAGACATTTGTATGTTGCGTACCTTCAAATTATTATTTTTTTCAATATTTGTCATATTCCAATTTTTACCAATTAGATTTCTCGCACCGGCACTACTTTTACGAATCAGAAAAGGACAATAGTAATCAACAATGGGTTCTAATTCATTTAAATCAGTTATACAAACTTTATAAAGTTCGAATTATTTTTAAATTTCATTGTGATTCCACCGTATTAGATTTTAAATGGCGATCTCCACAAACGATCTATTACTAACTGTGTAAATATTAAATTGTAAAGTGAGGAATAAAGAAACCACCAGAGAGCGTTTGGAGAATTATCTCCCCACTCCCTCTGCACTCCCGATATCCCCAGCGATTGCGTCGTATTCGCCAGTCAATGTCTGGTTATCACCATTCAAATGATCCTGTACGAGTAATGGGGGTGGAAACTCTTGGGAATTTGTGCCGAGACTGTACGTGCTTGCCCACCTGTACGCGAAAGCTTTTGGTTGTACATTTCCGTAATTATTTTTTCTTTGCAATACGAAATCATAAATCATTATTGCGAAGTAACCTTTCAAAAACTATACAGTTTTTTAATCGACACTGAATATTCGTTCTTACACATATAGTTTGTGACGTCGTATGTTAGCCCGTCATAAAAATTCAGAGTGGCTAAGGCAGAGCGCGTTGGAATGCGCTTCTCGTCGTCCAGGGCTCCACTCGAGAGGTTCCCGAGGGCCTAGCTTAGCGTAATTCCATTTTATTAATTTTATTTGTAATTTTGAATTCCTATCATATAAGCGAACGGCACGTTCTCGCTGTTACCGACTACACGGGACCCATTGGGTCCGAGCGGCAAGGACAACAAGAGGTCAGCTCAGGTGGCGGCAGCCTACAGCCGCGCGTGCGCTTCGTACATTTCCGACCAACGGAACTAATGAGAGAAAAGGTGTCTCTTCTATCAGCGACCTCCTCCAGAACACTACGCTTTTGCCAGAGGAGATCGAAACTAAAAGCACGCGGAAAGTCGCGAGGTCCAGCAGGGGGTCGCCGGCTGGAAGCCCCACTCCGAGCTGTCAAACTCTCAACGGTTTATCACCTTCGGAACGCGACAGCGACTCGAAAAAATCCGAACACTAACGATCCCGGGAGTGTGGGCACTTACCGCTCTCGGACGCTCCATATTCGAAAAGGCTTTGTGAGGCTGATCAAAGGGTGCGAGTGGGGAACCACGTCCGGAGAACGCGTTTCCGAAAAGTTTCGGGAATCTAGTTCAGGATTGAAACGAGGAGAACCGCGTTTTCCGAGCTGTAGCCGTTCACGCTACTCAAGAAACCGACTCCACCAAAATTTGCCAAGGATCAAAACCGACGATTTACTGGCTCCCGATCTGCAGAAACCATAGCGGTGAGGCCGTCGTTTCACTCTTTGTAAAGTCTTGTGTAATGCGCGCAATGGGCCGGGTTAAGAAAATTATCAGACAAATTAGCGTCGAGAGTGATATTGTCGTGGTGGCACGGTTGCGCATGGGCAGACCATGAGTCTTTTTTCACGACTTCCGTCTTTCGTGGTTCCCTCGCCTATATAAAAATATAACTTGAGCTACCGAGAGGGGTTCCCATTTTGAATGGCATGGACTGGAGTCACATGGTTTAAGTTCTCGTAAGAAGTCAACAAATTTATAGTCAACAAAATTACAATTTCACCCTTAATTATAGGATAATAACTGTCGTAGTATATATGAAGGATCCCATTCCCTACTGACAAGGAAACCGTTCCCGGTGTCCCCCTCCGATTTTGTTTTTTGGATATGTTATTCTTCATCAAAATCTAAGAGATACGTCTTTTTTTTTATCGGCGGAAGAACACTTTCAAGGGGTGAAATTCACGCTCGAAGTTGGGCACCATCCGAGTGACTCTTGCAGTTTCACATAGTTCCAATCAAGATATTCGAATGAAACCAATTCGAGAATAATGCTCCTGGCGAATGATGAAAAATAGGCCGTTTCCATTTCCAAGGGGGTGAATAGGGGTAAATCTATAGGGGTTGAGAGTCAAAAAATGCATGTAACTCGAAAACTTTTTTATTAATCTCGTTTAAACCAATTGCATTCGAAAGAGCTTGAAAAACTAGAAGACACAGGTTTTTGCGTTTTTCGAAAAAAGAACTCTTTTGGAGGTGACGACCCCTGTATAATATCGTTTCCGGTGTTCCCCTCCGATTTTGTTCTTTTTTGGATATGTTATTCGTCATCAAAATCAGAGAGACACATACGTTTTTTATCGGCGGCAAAACAGTTTTAAGGAGTGAAACGCACCCTCAAAGTGTCTTTTACAGTTTTGCACATTTTCATTCAAAATATTCGAATGAAACAAATTCGAGGATGATGCTTATGGTGAATAATAAAAAATGTGCTTCCATCAATTCCGAGGGGACGAATTGGTAGAAATTTATAGAGGTTGAAAGTAAAAAAGTGTGTAAAAATCGATTTTTTTCATTCTATCAAAACCATCTGAATTTAACAGACTTATTATATAACGTAGAAGATGCCTGTTTTTTAGTTTCCGGCCAAACATCGTCCAAGGGCGAACTACCCTTATATGATGTCCAGTGCCCCCTTATCCGATTTTGTTCCGTTTGATCGATGGTGTTTCCATCGAAATTTACGCGACGCAAATCATTCAATCTCATTGCGAATGAGGTAAAATAGACTTATTCCTATTTCAACGGCATACATTTTTAGACATCTATACGGGTTAAAAGGTTAACAATTTCATACCATAAACACGATTCGATACATCGCAATGAATTTTTTCGCAATCGAAAATACGACGAAGCTTACAGTGGTATACCGTTTTACGTTCCTTCGAAAAAAAAAAATTTCAGTGAATGACGCCTAGGTATACGTGCGCAACCGAATTTCCATTCAAATCGTATTATGTTTAAATATTACGAAACTATTTTTATCTGACAATAACGATCTTAATGATTAAAAGAACATTCGACTGTACTTCCTAAAAAATCCATCCCTATTTTCAGCCCCCTTTTGGCGGAATTTCTCATAGGCGCGCATATTTTTAGAGTTTTCTATTTTCAAAATGTTTTGGTCGTGCTAGAACTGATTGACGAATCAAAGTTATTCATACGGAGTCGTTTATTTTAACGCTAATTCACTTGCCACTACCTAGTTAATTAAATGCAAAATTGCGGATATTCCAAATCGTAAAAACAATAAACCCTTGGTATTTGTATACTATCTTGGCATTTGGAGTAATGAATGTTATATTATTCATTGAAAGTACTGCAGTAATGGTAATCATAAAAAAATGTTTAAAACATAATGACTCCGATATGACATATCGATTATGAGTTAGAGATTGCAATTTAATGATATTATTTCTTAAGTGCAAATTAATATCATAATCCATTAATAATACACTATCAGAGTAATGCCTGATGGAATTTTTCCATCCTCTGAAACCATAAACATCAAGAGGTTGAATCTTGCCGGTCATACCCTTAGGTATAATCTTTAATATAATGTCCTTACTTGGAGGTGTTACATCTCGTACAACCGCCGGGCAATGGCCACTCCATGAATCAATCAACAGTACACTTTTCGAACGAACGTTTAAAAAAAAGCTGCAAACAGGTTTTAAAGTGTTCTGAAAAAATAATAATATATTTTTGTTATTTATATAATTATTCTTATTTCTATAAATATGTAATACACATATGCGAATAATTGTGCAATATATAAGAACATATTTGTATCTGAAGTAAGTTTGCCAGACTCCGAAACTGTTATGTATATATTATCTGGTCTGAACAATTTCCGTTCCACTATTGGACCATACATACCACTTGGTTCTTTGAGAACTAAAAAAGAGGTGAAAGAAGTTTTCCCTCTGCTGATATAGTTGGTTGAATAGTATAACTACGGGTAGTAGACGAAACTGACTTTATAAGACATTCCACCTGCGTTTCGCCTTCGACTGCTAAAGTTCTTCCAGTATGCATCTCCAATTCGAAACGACTTTGGTCGGAATTATAGACTTTTGGTAATCCGTATGTGTGTACATTTTGCTTGACATCAGATATACATTTTTTGGCTTGCTCTCTTAAAGTTTCCACATTCTCAATTGTTTTTTTAGTGATGAATTTGTTAATTTTTCTTGATACAATACGATGGGCATTTTTAAATGATCTGACCCAAAATTCAGATGCTTTGAACCGAAAGTCTTCATGGCCTACTTCCTTCTGTGCTTGCAAAGTCCACTTTCGTAAATCGTTATCATTAACTGTTAAGTGTGCATCAACAGCATACTTGAAATTGCGCAATGTATAGTCACAAATTCGCGCGATTTTTTCTTTGTAAGTTCCACCTTTATTTAAACAACGAGTCTAACGTCTTAATTGACGTACAGATATGAATTTTTTTAAACTTCTGTCTAACACTCTCGATGCTTAAATTTTCTTTCCCCGGCCTCCAGTAATCAACTGCTCTCGACTTGTATTCGTAAGACAAATCTTCATCATCACTTGAGTATGCGCCCGGTGGTATTTTTGGTTCATGAATAGTATCTGCCCATTTTTCATCTTCTACAATTTGCATTTCTATATTTTTATATGGTTTTTCAAAATCTAGAGAGTGAACTTTCACCATTTCGACATCAGTATACTCTTCCATTGCACTTAATAATATACTTTCAAAAATATTTTTCAATTGTGTTTTCGCTTCATTTACGAGCGATTTAAGAAGATTCATTGCTTCAACTGTTATCAGAAGTAGTTGTATAGCATTCATTGGGGTGACCTTCATCTCCAACATAAGGAAACATTGAATGCACTTTATTCTTTTAAGTAAATAATTACTTGAAATTGTAGGAAAATTTTTATGCATACTACCTTTGAGATCGATGAAAATCGATTTATAGTGCACACTATGATGATACCCACTAAACTGACCACGACTTCATATGCGTAATATGATGGATAATCTCGCGAATAGCAAGATTTACGTACTTATTGCGTTCCAACTTTCTTGCACGGTATTCAATAAGCAACTGTGATGCACTTTTCATATATGTTACGCATGATCCACATTGTGCGAGCCAAACAAGTCGGCGAGATAAGTTAACAATGACCTTCACTTGCTTCTAGAAAAAAAAAATTATAACGGGAATATTACGACGGTTGTTCGACGTCAACATCATGCATGTATAACTGCACAGTCTACCCATTTTCTGGATAAAATAATGTTTCGAAAACGAGTTCTTATAATATCTTCTAGCTAGGTTGAAATTAAACATAAAAAGGAAAAGCAGTAACTGTTATTTTAAATAGTAGAATTTAAAAGAAGTAATGTAAAAAGCAAATGGAGAAATGCTTTGTTACAGTTGCAATTAAGATCGTTAATAGTCAGATAAAAATAGCTTCGTAATATTTGATCATAATGCGCTTGAATGGAACTTCGGTTGCGCACGTATACTTAGGCGTCATTCACCCGTAAAAAAAGATTTTCGAAGGAACGTAAAACGGTATACCAATGTAAGCTTTGTCGTATTTTCGAATGCAAATAAATTCATAATAATATAACGAATCGTATTTAGGGTATAAAATTGTTAACCTTTTGACACGCATAGGTGTCTAAAAATACATGCCGTCGAAATAGGAATACGTCTATTTTACGTCATTCGGGGGGCACCGGACATCATATAAGGGTAGTTCGCCCTCGGACGATGTTTGGCCGGAAACTAAAAAACAGGCATCTTCTACGTTATATAATAAGTCTGTTAAATTCAGATGGTTTTGATAGAACGAAAAAAGTCGATTTTTACTAATTTGTCGACTTCGAACCCCTATAAATTTCTACGAATTCGTCTCTTCGGAATTGATGGAAGCGCATTTTTTATTATTGGCCATAAGCATTATCCTCGAATTTGTTTCATTTGAATATCTTTAATGAAAATGTGCAAAACTGCAAAAGATACTTTGAGGGTGAGTTTCACCCCTTAAAACTGTTTTGCCGCCGATAAAAAAGTACATGTCTCTCTGATTTCGATGAAGAATAATATATCCAAAAATGAACGAAATCGGAGGGAAACACCGGAAACGGTATTTATACAGGCGTAGTCATCAAAAATTTTTTTTTTTTTAACGCAAACCTCGTTTCGTCGAGGTGAAAAAAAAAGTTTTCGAGTTACATGAATTTTTTGACTTTCAACCCCTATAGCTTTTACCCCTATTCGCCCCCTCGGAACTGGAAAAGGCGTAATTTTCATCATTCGCAAAAACATTGTTCTCGAATTAGTTTCATTCAAATATCTTGATTGGAACTATGCGAAACTGCAAGAGTCACTCGGAGTGTCAGTTTCACCCCTCAAAACTGATTTGCCGCCGACAAAAAAAATACGTGTCTCTCTGATTTCAATGAAGCATAACATATTCAAAAATAAACGATATCGGAGAAGAACACCGGAAACGGATTCCTTGTAAGTGTTACGTGGTTATTACGTTCCCGAGACAAAGCTTCGTAAGGCAGAGAAAGAAACTGATCGTAAATTATAATTTTTATGGGAATTTGCATTTACCAAATTGTAAAACTCATCGTCTCCACCTTCCGCGAGGACGACCCAGGAAAATAAACTTCTTTTGTAGTCCTCCGAATTTATCGGAGAGTCCGACTAAATATCAATCCCCCTAAAAAACTTTAACAAGTAAAAAAAAACGCCAAGTAATAAAAAATGCCCTCGAAAAAATTATCGGTTGTTGCACTATCTACAAGATTCTAATTAACCTCGAAATACTTGTGATTTTTTTCAAACAATAGTTTTATTTAGATTTTAATTTTTCAACTGAAACGTACAAAAGAAGTGAAATAACTTTTTATGAAAAAACCAAACAAATTTACCAGAAACGTACAGAAAATTACCAAACTCTAGTAATACCATTTTTCTCAATATTTTGTTTTCAAAAACCATTTTACTATTATAATAAAAGTACGAATCACGATTATACAACGTTATTATATGTACAACGTATGCATCACACAAGTACTGTATGTATGTATCACTAGAAAAGCTGGGCAACGACTTGGCGTGCATGGTTAAGAAAAAAACTCGGGAAGATACACGATTTTCTTACAGACACGTCCCTACCGCTTGCAAAAGTAACTTTTGCAACAATTTATCTACATAGATTATTTCAAATAGTAACATTACATCAGGCATACAGGATTATTAGACATCAGATGTTCGACTGTACTGAGACAGATTATCGGAAATGGAGCGATAGGTGTCGAGAGTAATATCGATATTCCTTTTCCACCAGCAAGTGGTGCGGACCGTAATTCAAACCTTCAGCCTGCCAAAACTATGTTCATTACACCAAAATTTATGCGACGCAATAGGTTTCATGAGATGTATGGTGGTTCTGCAATAGAGTAGAAAGTGAATAGTTCCACAAACCTTTTCAAGGTATGCAAATAAAGTGAGATTTCAAGAGCCGTGTGGTCTAGGGGTACATCACTGATTTTTTAATTTATAATTTGCGGAATCAGAAACTTGGTTTGCAGTTACATAATAAATTGCGTCAATTTATGTTTTTCTTAAACTAATGGTCAGGTTGTTGAGAAAACGTCATCCTTCGCCGAGCTTTTTTTCTTAACCATGCACGCCAAGTCGTTGCCCAGCTTTTCTAGTGATACATACATACAGTACTTGTGTGATGCATACGTTGTACTTTTATATAATCATGATTCGTACTTTTATTATAATAGTAAAATGGTTTTTGAAAACAAAATATTGAGAAAAATGGTATTACTAGAGTTTGGTAATTTTCTGTACGTTTCTGGTAAATTTGCTTGGCTTTTTCATAAAAAGTTATTTCACTTCTTTTGTACGTTTCAGTTGAAAAATTAAAATCCAAATAAAACTATTGTTTGAAAAAAATCACAAATATTTCGAGGTTAATTAGACTCTTGTAGATAGTGAAACAACCCATAATTTTTTCGAGGGCATTTTTTATTACTTGGCGTTTTTTTTTACTTGTTAAAGCTTTTTAGGGGGATTTTATATGTTTTTGAAACGGAAATACTTCATTTTTTATAGTTATAAACTTAACGTAGTTATAAACTTAACGAGTTTTTGGGCGATTATTGATAATAATAAGATTATCTTAACGTATTAATTGAATTTACAAACTGAGAAATGTTTTTGTTGTCCAGTTGAAACAGATGTACAGTCACTAACAAAACCTAAGTCAAGCACACGCCAATATCGTCGAATTTGACTTCAGTTGGTATTGAAAGTGGAAAATTAACATTTCTCAGTGTTAATTTATTATTAAATTAGCCGCTTGTAAGGCTAAACTTGTACGATATGATCTAGACTTGTAAATTTACGATTCGCCCATTTTGGACTAATTTTTTGTCTGACGGTCCATCCAGTAATACCGTAAAATTAAATAATGTATTGTTTTGAATAAATTATAAATAAGGGAAAATAAATATTCATGTGTTTTACAATTTTCATCAACAGTAAGTCCTGAAAAGTAACTTTATAAACTTTATTTTTCAAACCACCCCAACATATTTTTCCCATTTCTTTATTTTTATTATTATAGAGAGTAATCTTTGTGAAAATTTAACTTGTCTAAGACTGTGTGAAAATGTTGTAACGATCTGTTCAGCATGAAAATAAAAAAAATTTGGGCTATTAAAATGAAAAAGTTTTTGATGCATCTTACAATACTTCAACGTCATCAAGTTGTATACTATAGAAAGTACCGCACCTACCGATCATAATCGTGGTCGAGAAAAAAAGCAAAAATACTTGTTTAAACAATTATTTTTGCATTACTTTTACCGTTGATTTTTGCAGCGCGTACGCAACAATCATATTTGCTGAGGGGTACAGAAAGTACCGCGCTTACCGATCACAATCGTGGTCGAGAATAAATTCTTGAATGGTTTAAACAATTTTTTACGCATTGTTTTTGCCGTTATGTTTTGCAGCGCGCAAGCAGTAATCATATTTGCTGAGAGGTACAGAAAGTACCGCACCGACCGATCACAATAGTGGTTGAGAAGAAATGCTTTAATTGTTTACACAATTATTGTCGCATTATTTTTACCATTGAGTTTTGCAACGGGTAAATCGCAATCATATTTACTGAGAGGTATAGGAAGTACTGTATCTACCGATCACAAACGTGGTCGAGAAAAAACAAATTGATAATTGCTGAAACAATTCGTTTTTACCGTTATGCTTTGCAGCGTGCAAACAGCAATCATATATACTGAGAGGCAATCATATATGCTCAAATTACCGTATCTACCGATCACAATCGTGGTCCAGAATGAACGCATTCATAATTGTTTAAACAATTATGTTTGCATTATTTTTATTGTTAGGTTTTGCGGTTCGCAATCAGCAATCTATTTGCTAAGAGGTACTGGAAGTAAGTACCGTATCTACCAATCACAATCGTGGTCGAGATAAACGCATTCATAATTGTTTAAACAATTATGATTGCATGATTTTTATTGTTATGTTTTGCGGCTCGCAAGCAGCAATTTATTTGCCGAGAGGTACTGAAAGTACCGTATCTACCGATCACAATCGTGGTCGAGATAAACGCATTGATAATTGTTTAAACAATTATGATTGCATTATTTTTATTGTTAGGTTTTGCGGCTCGCGATCAGCAATTTATTTGCTGAGAGGTACTGAAAGTACCGTATCTAACGATTACAATCATGGTCGAGATAAACGCATTCATAATTGTTTAAACAATTATGTTTGCATTATTTTATTGTTAGGTTTTGCGGCTCGCAATCAGCAATCTATTTGCTGAGAGGTACTGGAAGTAAGTACCGTATCTACCGATCACAATCCTGGTCGAGATAAACGCATTCATAATTGTTCAAACAATTATGATTGCATTATTTTTATTGTTATGTTTTGCGGCTCGCAAGCAGCAATTTATTTGCCGAGAGGTACTGAAAGTAGCGTATCTACCGATCACAATCGTGGTCGGGATAATCGCATTCATAATTGTTTAAACAATTATGATTGCATTATTTTTATTGTTAGGTTTTGCGGCTCGCAAGCAGCAATTTATTTGCCGAGAGGTACTGAAAGTACCATATCTACCGATCACAACCGTGGTCGAGATAAACGCATCCATAATTGTTCAAACAATTATGTTTGCATTATTTTTATTGTTAGGTTTAGCGGCTCGCAATCAGCAATCTATTTGCTAAGAGGTACTGAAAGTATTGTATCTACCGATCACAATCGTAGTCGAGATAAACGCATTCATAATTGTTTAAACAATTATGTTTGCATTATTCTATTGTTAGGTTTTGCGGCTCGCAAGCAGCAATTTATTTGCCGAGAGGTACTGAAAGTACCGTATCTACCGATCACAATCGTGGTCGAGATAAACGCATTCATAATTGTTTAAACAATTATGTTTGTATTATTTATACCGTAAATGTTTACTGAGCCAATCGCTACACTCACAAGGGGACCTTACAGGCTGTCACTCACGGATTTTGATAAGTCTCAGATATGTTGTAGAGGGACCTACCCTGAGTACCTGAGTAAAGGGATTTTATACAACGCTCTTTAGTTTTCGAGAAAAAACGTTCGAAAGTTTAGCTCGTACCTATCATACCGGTACGGTTGCACCTTTGTCGAACCAGCGGGCGTGGCCCAGTGGGCAAGGTTCCCGGCTCTGGCGCTCGAGGTCTAGGGTTCGAGTCCCGTGATAGCGTTTTTTTTTCACAAAATATAAATAAATTCGATGGATGATGCAAAACCGTCTAATTATTTATTTATTAAAAAAAAAAAATTTTATTCATTTTTAAAATTTTTTACTTTCCATTTTTTTAAAATTATTTATTATTATTTTATTTTTCACGCAGAAAAAAAAGAGAGGAAGAAATTATAACATCTTTCACAAGAAACTGCAGTTTATTATTTTTCATTACAATATACAGGTTTTTCTTACTCGCTATCACTGTGGTCGCTTGTTACATCAGAACAATATTGCGGGTGGTATTTGTCGTAAAAGCAAGTAAAACACAAGACCAAAGAGCAACGCGCACATTGTATAAAAGTTATGGTCTTGCAGGCGCACGGAGTTTTGAGCAGCGTTATTGGAAAGTATACTTGATTGACATTTAAAAACAGCGGTCTTTCCTCAATTAACATCGATGCAAACCACGCATATTTAATTATCGGCGCGAAAGGAGGTGCGCTTAATTGATGAAGAATCAAAGAATGAATTTGTATGGACTCTTCCCTTGACGCAATTTCTCTCTTATTTTTTAACAAATCGGGAGCATTTTGTATTTTTTTAGTGAAAATTTTCACTTGCCGGTAAAAATATACATCGCACGGTTGGCAAATCGGCGTGCACTTGGGCGGTATAACTTTAATACTGCATGTACATGTCTTCTTCTCGTCTACAAAGATGTGATCGTAAAGCGTTTGATCAGTTTGCCCTCCCCACGAATCGATAATGAATAGAATTTTTTTTTGTTTCACGTAGGGAAGAATGAAAGATTTCAAGAACTCTTCATACAATTGTTTTGTAAACTTTCCTGATTTTGTGCAGGTCACAATAACATTTTTGAATTTATCAGTCAACGCGTCGACCTTTTTTTTCACAATCGGACCAAATCTTCCTGATGGCTCCTGCATGCATAAAAATACGAAAGGAAGTATCTTTCCTGACGCAGTTAATGCGGACTGTGCCGTGAAGGAATGACTAATTTTGTTTAAATCTTTTTTCTTAACAAGAACGGTTTTTGCTCCTTGTTCCGCAAGCGACCTGTTGTAAGTTGACTGATATTGGCAGCCGGTTTGATCGGTATTCATGACATAATCAAGGTCAAAGTCGGGGATTACTATTCTTGTCTGGATTTGAAATTCTTCGGCAGCAGCCAACACTTCCTCCATCGTGGCGAATTCCTTGGAGCTGACAAACTTCGTGATTTTACGCTGTCTGATCGTGTGATTTCTTTTGAATTTTTCGACCCAAGACAGGCTAGCGTAGAAATGGAAATCTTCCGATAAAAAAGGAATACCAGCATTCATCGCTCACTGCTGCAGCGTTCTCGTCGTAACTTGAACACGGACAAAATTGATCAATTGTTATATATTCGACTCATTCAATTTTGTGTTCTTCAATTCTATAATATATTTTATATTTATGTTTAAATTTTTAAGGGGGGATTATTTTTTTATCGCTCAATTTATTGCTTTTTCCTAATTTTCTGGCGAAGAAACTATACAACGCATCAATGCAAAATTTGGCATGTGGATTTATTTATTTCTTATTCATTCACAAAAAAAATTGAAAATCGTTTTGAATTTTTTTGTGAATAAATAAGAAATAAATAAATCCACATGCCAAATTTTGCATTGATGCGGTGTATAGTTTCTTCGCCAGAATTTATTCACAAAAAAATTCAAAACGATTTTCAATTTTTTTGTGAATAGATAAGAGATAAATTAATATATATTTTGATATGTTTTACCTGCTCCAAATTCTGCCGAGCATCCAGGAATCGTTCATGTGTTTCATGGTTGATTGCGTACCATTTGTCAAACGTATTTCCACCTTCTTTGACGTCTTGTCTTCATCGATAGAGATTTCGTTTGTTTTTCAACCGAGAGAGTCCGCGCGCTTGTAAGGTCTTCAAACTCCATTTCGGATGAGCTGCTGCTATAGCGACTGCTTTTTGTTTGTATGATAAAGGCACATAATCCGCAGGGGCAGGTTTAAATTCCTCGGCCACAAAGTCCTCATCATCTTCTGGTACGGCTTCACACTACATAGAAGATCATTATTAACCTTTCTCCACGTTATACAGGAAACCAAAATAATTCCCCGAACAGAAATAAAACTTACCATTACATATCTCTGCAGTTCATCCACCTCGTCAGCGCCGATAAACTCATCCACATGAATTATATGCCTATCTGCGAGCATTTCAAGTATTTCGCTTGCAAAAACTTCTCCCATCGCCATAGATTCCTCGGAAATTGCACTCGGAGGTGCGTCTGTGAGCAGATTCAAATCCTGAAGCAAGCTTCGAGTATATGTGATGGCGTTTGTGAGAACAGCCTTCGTTTGCTCATCATCCTCTTCTCTTTCCGATAGATTTTCTTCTGATCCAACGCTTGTTTCTGCCATTTCATAATCCTTCTTTTCCGACTGACTTTCTGCCGTAGCAGCACTTATTTCTTCCATTTTACGGTTTTTCACTTTCGATAATCTTTATTTCGGAGCGGCGTTATACCCAACGTATGTATCTGCACAACTGACGCCTGCGAAACACTGCGAAAGACTGGCGTCGTCTCGTCAGACGACGCCAGTCCTCCAACGTCACCTCAACGTCCGAAAAACCGTTAGGCTTTGTATAACAAAGGGATAGGGTACAAGTGGGGATGACGAACGCAGGTACCGAACCCGGCTGGAGTATTTGAAATAACGGCCCGACCATTTTAAAATTCATATTGTAATGAAAAATAATAAACTGCAGTTTCTTTTGAAAGATGTTCTAATTTCTTCCCCTCTTTTTTTTCTGCGTGAAAAATAAAATAATAATAAATAATTTAAAAAAAAATGGAAAGTAAAAAATTTTAAAAATGAATAAAAAAATTTCAAAAAAAAATAAATAAATAATTAGACGGTTTTGCATCATCCATCGAATTTATTTATATTTTGTGAAAAAAAAAACGCCATCACGGGACTCGAACCCTGGACCTCGAGCGTCAGAGCCGGGAAGCTTGCCCACTGGGCCACGCCCGCTGGTTCGACAAAGGTGCAACCGTACCGGTATGATAGCTACGAGCTAAACTTTCGAACGTTTTTTCTCGAAAACTAAAGAGCGTTGTATAAAATCCCTTTACTCAGGTACTCAGGGTAGGTCCCTCTGCAACATATCTGAGAATTATCAAAATCCGTGAGTGACAGCCTGTAAGGTCCCCTTGTCAGCAAGGGTTCTTTCTGCGAAATTCGTGTTTTTGAATTTCTTGCGAAGTCGGCGTTGAGAAAAGAAAATAAAGTTCTTTCTCGACGCTGACTGTGTTCATGTATGTTTGTGCATGTATATACGCTCACGCGGTATGTACGCGCTACGAAGGGTCAGCCCGCGGAAAGATAAAAATCTTAAACCGCGTGCGGCCGACGTAGTAATGCACACCAACATACACGCACACACGCGTTGCAAGACGCAGGAAGGCATTTACAATCTCCCGGTAGGTAGCAGGGGCTCGTACGAGTTCTGCCCTACCGACTGGAGCCGGGGCTGCGTCGAAGTCTTGCTGCGGGTACCGTTCCCTCTTAAAGCCGACAGAGGCCATACATTCGAAGAACTCGACTTTTGACGTTTCTAGTGCGCCATTGTTTGTTTATAGTAGCACCTCTCTGAAGTGAGCAAATAGTGCACTTCAGGCTGAAACGCTAAGCGTTCCCATCATGTTAACGCTTTCCCCAAAAGCACGTATGTAGTATAGCTTACGATGCGACCGAATAACTTTATCCCTCCAAGAAAACCGACGAGTCTGGAACGTTCTAAAGTGTTGAAGAATTTTTATGGTAAAAAAGTCGCTCGGAAATTCGGCTAATATTACGAGATCTCAAGTTTGAGTAGGCGGATCGAAAAATGACCCAAACAAAATCGATAGGAAAAAATAAGATTTCATTGGTAAAATGTCATTAGATTTTCGATTCGTCTCCGCGGTTTCGCGTAATGTCGATTATAAGTTAAAAAGTCGTCTGCTAAAGCCCATCTTGGCCTATAAAGAGTGCGCGGCGTGTCGTGTCGTGACAGTCGTTTTTTTTTATTACTTGGCGTCGAGACGCTGCCGCGTCTCTTGATTATTGCGTGGTGTCGCGAATCAATCCAGCTCCTCTACCACTCACAAGGCTGTGGCTACCGTGGAAGAGTCGTCTCGATTGTCGAAGGGCAGAAAATAAATTTGCCGTCAAATTTTCTAACGGCTGGCGCCCATTTGCCTGCGACGTAACGGGACTTATTTGCATTGCGAGATCAAGCTGGAAAACCACGTCACAAGTTATTCCAATTCCTGCCTGTCAATTGCGAATCTTTAGGGTTGCCGAAGGGCGTGCCAATAAATACTCGTAGCAAAAAGTTATAGTTTCTTCCCCACTAGAAGACTATAATGTCCCATATACCAACTATAATGTCCGATATTAAATGGACGTCCCGTATAAAAAAAAAATGTATGAAAATAATGTCACAATTCATAGAATTTGACGCCAGAAGATAAATAGAAATTACAATATTTATATTTCCTTTTAACCCTGGGACCCTACACTACACATGGGTACCGCAAATCCCATATTTTCAGCGTGAACTGCTAAAACCATTTTTTTTGCTTTGTTTTATCGCATTTTTCACGGCGAAAAAATTTATATTAGGTTTTTCTCGCATATCCTATTCCAATCTTCAGTATTTCAGAATTTGAATAAAGAAAAAAGAAAACTCTCTACGATAAAGAGTTTGTTAGCAGCGTTGATTTGAAGTACTGGGGTGTGCGTAACCCCTGTGTAGGTTCTTTGTTTCGTACACATAGTGTAGGGGCCTAGGGTTAAGTGATTACCATTTTTGAAATTGTGTATTATTAGGTTATAAACTTAGTTTCCGCCGCTAATTTGAAGAGAGTGCTAGATGCACAAGCGATGAGTTTGATTAGTTGAATTTATTCGTTTTTTAAAGGTTAGACGTTGCCTAATTAATTTAGAGCGCAAAGGTGAAGTTTTGTGACAACAGAAAGATTTTTTTAAAATTAATTGCAAATGCCTCGTACTAAGGAGAAAAGGTCGCGAGGTGTAACCCTCCGATTTCGATGAAATTCGGTATATTTGTAGAATGAGTAAAAATAGGCGACACGTATTTTTTAAATTATATCTGCGGAACTCGATTTTTAAGGGGTGAAACGCACCCTCGAAAATAGGGGTGTTTTTCGTTTTTCGTCGATAACGTTTTAACGGTACGAGATATGAAAAAAATTCAAATTGCAACAATGTTTATTTTTCCGTGTACTATACATTGGAGATGAGAACGATGCAGATAACAACATATTTCATAATGTTTATTGCAAAAATGCAATGTTTTCATACGTATCACCGAGAATTTTTTATGGATTGGGATGGAAATTTGCATGGATTCAGAGGATGGAAGAGTAGCGGATACGTGTTATTTCCTTTACCGATATCTCATAATTAAGGGGTTGAAACTGCCCTTCGATATGTCCTTCCGCACTACTTCGATGTGAAAAATGGGCATTCGCAGCTTATTGCTTGCTCTCCAAAACTCACGGTGGTAAAGTTTTATTTAAAACTTTGAAAAGTACGCCAAGTAATAAGAAATCCCTTCGAAAAAATTGTTGTTTTGGTTACCTTATAAAAAAACATGGCTTTCCTTAAGGGATTACGTGGGTTTGAAAATTTCAAAAAATCCATTTAAAAAATTTTATTATCTAATAGTACAATATGTCTAGAATATTTTCCCAAAGTTTTAAATCAATCGGAGTAAAAGTCTAGGAGAGAGAGCCTTTGGGAATTCCCCCCGTTGGGAAAGACCGGCCGAGAGCGAAGCAGGCATATTGAGGCAGCTGCTTAGCTATTGTTTGTCTGTCTCTCTCGTTCGTTTCTCTCACTTTCTGAGGGCCACGTATTATATTTTAGTTTAGTAGTAGTTAAGGTAAAACGGTTAGAAAAAAAACTCTATCTGGCAAAGGCAAGCTTACGGGTAAATTAATTGATATATTAATAGTTTATTACGGATTGGCTATAAGAGGAAATTGTGATTCAGTTCGAAACATGAAGCACGCCATATGGGCAACGTACATCCACTATAGCTCTACGGACCAAAACCCACAGCACGAAAAATGCCCAAGCGGCCCTGACTCGCATACTCATAGTTGAGAAAAAAGCTGAGACTGGGACTTGAGAAGCAAGAATTCGTCTCAGGCAGGAACAAAAGGATGCTCTGGTCATTGCAGCTGCAGCAGGATCTTTGCTTTATGGAGCTGGAATCGACGATGCTATGTAAGGTAAAAAAAAATTCTTCGTTTTATTTCTACTTAAAACTTTAATCGCATTTTTCTTAAAATACTATTTTTAAAGTCGGTGGACACGATTTCTCAAAAACTAATGCACCGATCTTATTAAAATTTTGCACACTTCTTCAAAATAGCATTGACTAGTGATTATGACTAGTGATTGAACGAAGGTTTTTTTTTCGATTACAACTAATTTTACAAGGCTATACGTAGTGTAAATTGTACAAAAAATTGAATTATTTTGCATACCACTCTGCGAAAAATTCCAATTTCCATTTTTTTTTAAATTTATTCGTTCAATCACGAGTTATACTTATCTACTTACAGAAAAAAATTGGTTTTTTAATTTCAGATAAAGCTATCATGAGTTATCCTGACCACCATGAGAACACTTTTTTTTTAGGAGTCTCCGGAAACCAGGTCCCACCGGCTGAATTTCCCAAATTTTTGGATGAAATTTTTTTTAATATTGTTGAAATGTTGCTTTTTTATGTGCTTAACATTTTGAATAAAATAATTTCAATATTATATTTAAAAAAAAAAGAAAATATGCTTTTTCTTGGCTTCGAAACCCACGTAACCCCTTAATGGAAGATTACCGTCGAGAATCATGAAAAATGGATGATCTTTGGGAATTTTTTTTATATAAAATAAATACATTTGGAATTGGGTTTCAACGTATTTTATTCTTCTATCAATGGGGAATAAATTCCAATTTTATTTATACAAAAAAATCCAAAATGGCAGCTTCCGTCAAATAAAGCAATGCACGGCGTGTTTTGGTCTGCGCGGCGCGCTCCACAGTCTTGCCAGTTTATTTTAAGCAAAAACGAGTTAAAAATGATTAAATTAAACTAAATTTCGGGGGCCTTGTCGTATTTTGTTTTTGAAAAACCCCTGGATAACATAAGGCAGCCTTTGAAAAAAAATCCATTTTCTTTGCCCGGTTTTTTTTTACTTCAACGAACGAAATAAATATTCCTGAATCAATTTTTGACAAAAATCGCTTCCTCATCGCCCTGCAAATTGAATTTCCTGTCAATTGCGCAAAGGTTCATATGAACCGCTTTATCCGTTGGAGGTGTAGAGCGCCCCACGCGCTGAAAAATGCTGTTTCCAGAAAAACGCATTTAAAGTTTAACGTTTAGGCTGTAAGTGATTAAATACTTCAGATGTGAAAATATGCTTTTACCCACGTGTTCTAAACACTCTGAGGATGCAAATTATGTAAAAAAATCGAATTTTTCATCGTCATGAACGGTACCCTGCCGATAAGAATAATTATTATTTGTTTTTATCCAAATAATGGTTTTATTATATTTCTTCCATGAATTAATTGTACAAAAAAATGAAATGAATTATAAAAAAGCCAAGTACAATGTACGTATTATGCAAGTGTACAAGAAATATCAAACACAAAATTGTTAAACCTTAGAAATAATATTATTAAAAATGTCTTATTTTGATTTAAAAAATCACATTATTATAACAAAAAATTGATATCACTATTGTAGAAAAATACAAAGTATAAACCACACAAGTTCACCGAAAATGATGTGCAAGGTCTTAGAATACATGGTTAAGAAAAGAAAACTGCACAGGATTTCGACTTCCCAACTACTCAACTCTCAAATTTGCAATAATGAAATTGGTTAGCAGCCATTGGAGATAGTATTTTTCAAATCATGGCTATATGCTCATTGTGGAAAGTAAATTTTGCATGATTGGATTTCAAAGAAGAAAAATTATTTTCCAACCTCTTCACATAACCTCATTTTGTTGCCCAACATTTTGTTGCCCTTCAATTGGTTATATAAATGATAATTAAATTAAAGATCCCTTGAAGTACAGCGCAGATCAGTGATGTACCCTTTAGTCCCTGCAGACTTGAAATCTCATTTGGTTTAAACAATAAAAATGTTAGATAAAAATATGAATGTTCTACTCTATCACACATCTATTACAGATTATATGATATATGTTGGCCGCCGACTTGCGATTGGTGCGATGTTGAACGCAAAAAAATATACATATTATGTCGCAAAAATTATTTATCTCGATGGTAGGAACGGAAAATTCTATATCTTTGGGAGCTTTTTCTTCTTCACCATGCACCATTGCACAACATTTCCAGTGTACTTGTGTGGTTTATACTTTGTATTTTTCTACAATGGTGATATCAATTTTTTGCTATAATAATGTGATTTTTTAAATAAAAATAAAACATTTTTAATAAGATTATTTCTAAGGTTTAACAGTTTTGTGTTTAATATTTCTTGTACACGTACATAACACGTACATTGACTTGACTATTTTATAATTCATTACATTTTTTTTCGTACAATTCATTCATGGCAAAAATACGTTAAACACATTATTTGAATGAAAAAAAAAAAATTATCCTGAAGGTAAAACATAAATTAGATAAGGTAAAACAACCAACAATATTTTTGAGGGAATTTTTTATTACGTGGCGCACGTTTTAAACTTCTTAATAGTTTTAAAAAGAGATATCTCATTCGCAACGCCCAGGAGGTCAAGCGGGGCCTGAAAGTAGACTGCTAACATATATACACGAATCACTTTATGCACAAGTTCTAACCGCGTCTCCCTCGGACTTCACAAACCAGCCAGAGTATATCTACTGGATATTCGATACCCTTCTATAACTTTTCTGCTTTTTTCTACCGTTTATCGACGACCGAAGGGGAGATTGTTTGAATAATAAACTGGTGATATAAATAAGTTTTCAATTACGGATAGTAATATTATTATAGCAGGGGATTTGAACTGTAATTTGTTAGGGTCGAGTTTTGGAGCCTCATCTTTTCGTGAATTTGCAGCTGTCAATGAAATAAGGATAGTCAATTCAGAAGCGATGCACCACCCAGGTCACCACTGACTCACTTTTAGATGGTGTTATTATTGACTCCATAGATATAGTGCATTTATTTTCTAAGGCTCCGTTTACAGCTGGACTCGATTTTTTAGAATTAACTCATGTTTCTAAGGTTAAGGGGCTACATGTAGCTAGAAAAGTGATACAAATCAATTTTCCTTTTTTACATTTTCTAAAAGTTTTAAGTGTTAAAAATATACTCTATAAATTTCATATCAATATCTTCAAAATTGGCGAAGTTACAGAACTCTAAGGAAAGCACAATCGAGCGTTCGGGTTTCGCGATCTGGCGCAGCGCGCACAGGAGACGCGATCTGAACCCAGTTACGGAGTAAAATATACCAGTTATACAGAAGACGGTGAATCGAAAACGTATAAAGGAATACTGGATGCTTCTCCGTTCGGTACTTCTGTCGTCATAAAAAAAGTATATGCAAGTCACGTACAAAAACGAAACGGTACCGGATTTCGCGCTTAAAAAAAAACAAAAAGACGACGGCCTTCGCGGTAGAGGAATGTTGACCGGAAAACTGTGCGATGGACTCACAGTTTATCTCGGTCTCGACATCCGAAGAATGCTATATGCTATATGGTCCACATTTTACCACAAGTGGTCAACGGACAAAGAATCTCGACATGATAATTGTCAACTAGGATCATAATCGTGGTGCTCTTAGCAGCAAGCAAAGTCTGCCGGAACTCTGCAGCAGTATAAATATAAAACGCCACTTTACGATAAAGTCATCACAGCAATTTGTCCAATGTGTGAAAATCTTTCGGACGGAAATTTATTGGAAGGATGTATTGGTGGATTTACTAAAAATTCTAACGAGAGCTTAAATAACAATATTTGGCAAATAGTTCCCAAAGTCCACAACAGCGGTGCAGCCATTGTGAAAATTGCTGCAAATATTGCCTCATGTACTTTTAACGAAGGTCCTACCACGTATTTGTTGATGATGCAGGCATTGAACGTCAGTATTGGACGAAATTGCGCTGCATATTGCCAAATCCAAGATCGAAAACGCAACGATTTGGAATTCGAACTCAGGAGCCGATGCGTGAAGGGAGAAGACGAGAAATTGCTCGCAGGCAACGAGAATCCAATCCCCATGAAGCTGCAATTGCTGCTGAGGGTACTTTATATGACTCAGAAATTTGCGGCTAGCGGTAAAGTTAAAAATTCTTCACTTAAAAATATTAGAATCATAGTTTGAGGGCATGTATCACACGCCAGGAAATTTCAACGCGGGGTCCCGTCACGGCGGTAGTGCAGAGCTCGCAGTTTTACGAGCTACCGCCACTACCGCGGAAGGCGCCACGCTCGATTTCTACGGGGTCTCGATTCTTCGCGCTACGTCGGAGAGTCCAGACCGAATAGCCAACGATTGCTGTGCGTCCGTGTATGTGTGTGTACTCGCTACGCCGACCGCGTGCAGAAACAATGTAACGTTTTCGCACGCTGTTCGGTCGTACCGAAAACACCTTATAAATAATTGTGTGTGTGTATCGAGCGATGCACACACACACTAGGCTTAGCAACCATGCTACATCTCATGACACGCGCTCGTTCTGCAGAGAGCGGTGAAACTTTGTTGCAATGTACAGACAAATGGGCTCGAACCGATATCTTTTTTCGACAACGGGCATCGGTGGAAATTTCATGATTGAACTTTTTAGTAAACAGGGTTTGCTAGAGACTCGTCTTGTGGAAGGGTGGTGACATTTTTCTATCCTTTTTTAATTAATAAGCTTTTAATTAATAATTAAGCTCGAGCCCGATTTATATTCTCGATGCAGCTCATCGTCGATGAATTTGACTTCGACCAAATTCTCGAACGAACGAAATCGTCCGAGACTCACTCAGCAGAAGAGTGGTAAAATTTTACAGGCCATGCCTATTGTTTAAACAAGTACGTTCGGCATGCGTTCTTTCTACCGAGGTTTACTTCGGCAGGTTTTCCAAAGCGAGAATTTTCTTACAATTTGACAACTAATGCCCATTGTTTAAACAAATTGTTCAACATTTTTTTTCTCTACCGGGATTTATTTTTGGTAGGTTGACTGCGGATCGAAGTCTCTAGCAATGAAGATCGCTGGCGTCTTGCTCTACAGAAGAACGGTGAAATTTTACCATCGTGAATTGTTTAAACAAATGGACTCGAATCGATTTCTTTTCTAGACGACGGTCTTCGTTGGAAATTTGATTGGGCTTCAACTTTCTAGCAAACGGGGTATGCTAGAGAGTCGTCTTGTAGAAGGGTAGCGACATTTTTTCCTCCTATGTTAATTAATAAGATTTTTTAACAGATAAGATCGAGCACGATTTATATTCTCGATGCAGCTTATTGTCGATGAATTCGACTTCGGCCAAATTCTCGAACGAACAAAATCGTCCGAGACTCACTCAGCTAACGAGTGGTAAGATTTTACAGGCAATGCCTATTGTTTAAACAAATACGTTCGGCATTCGTTATCTCTGCCGAGGTTTACCTTTGGCAGGTATTCCGAGGACAGAATTTTCGGGCAATGGAGATCGCTAGACACTCTCTTTGTGAGAGAGTGCTAAAATTTAACAACTGATACCTATTGTAAAGAAATATGAGCAACATTTTTTTCTTTCTGCCGGGCTTTATTTTTGGCAGATGGTCCGCGGATCGAAGCTTCTAGCAGTGAAGATCGTTAGAGTCTCGCTCTACGAAACAGCGGTGAAGTTTTGCGATCGTGTATTGTTTAAACAAATTGGCTCAAATTAATTAATTTTTTTGGCGACGGTCATCGGTGGAAATTTCATTACTGTTGAACTTTCTAGTAAACTGAGTTTACTAGAGACTCGTCTTGAGGCACGGTAGTGACATTTTTCCAATCTTTATTAATTAATTGAAACAAATAAGCTCATGCACGATTCATATTCTCGATGCAACTCATCATCGACGCATTCGGCTTCGGCCAAATTATCGATCGAACGAGATCGCCCGAGACTCGCTCAGCAAACGAGTGGTGAAATCTGACAGGCGAACCCTATTGTCTAAACAAATACGTTTAGCATTCGTTCTCTCTGTCAAGGTTTTCTGCCGAGCGTTTCTCTCGGTAGGTTTTCCAAGACTAAAATTTTTTAATAATGGAGATCGCTAGAGATTCTCTCTACGAGAGAATGCTACAATTTAACAATTATGCCTATTGGTTGAACAATAGGTTCAACATTTTTTCTCTCTGCCAGGATTTATTTTCGGCAGGTTTTCCGCGGATCAAAGTCTCTAGAACGAAGGTCGCTAGAGTTTCGCTCTACGGAAGAGCGGTAAAATTTTGCGATCGTGAATTGTTTAAATAAATGGGCTCGAATCGATTTCTTTCTCCGGAGACGGTCATCGGTGGAAATTCGATTACTGTTGAGCTTTCTCGCAAAGCTAAAGGCTCGTCTTGTGGAAGGGTAGTGGCAATTTCCCAGCCTTTATTTATTAATTTAAACAAATCCCGTCCCGATCGGTGGGGACGGATTAAAAAATAACGCGGACAGGTAACCCAAGACTCAAACAGGAAACGGTAAGTAAGATAACCTGATCGATAAGGAGGGATTACAAAATAACGAGGACAAATAACCCGAGACTCGAAAGGGAGACGATAGGTAAGATAACCCGTTCGATAGGGAGGGCATAAAAATTAACGAGGACAGATAACCCGAGTCTCGAGCAGAAGACGGTAGGCCAGATAACTCGATCGACAGGGAAGGATTAAAAAATAACGAGGACAGATAACCCGAGACTCGAAACGGGAAGGATTCAAAAATAACGAGAACAGATAATCCGAGACTTTAAAGGGAGACGGTAGGTAAGATAACCCGAGACTCGAGCAGGAGACGGTAGGCCAGATAACCCGATCGACGAGGAATGATTAAAAAATAACGAGGACAGATAACCCGAGATTCGAAACGGGAGGGATTGAAAAATAACGAGAACAGATAATCCGAGACTTTAAAGAGAGACGGTAGGTAAGATAACCGGAGACTTTAAAGGGACACGGTAGGTAAGATAATCCGATCGATGGGGAGAGATTGAAAAATAACGAGGACAGATAACCCGAGACTCGAGCAGGAAACGGTAGGCCAGATAACCCGATCGATGGGGAGGGATTACAAAATAACAAGGACAGACAACCCGTAGCTCGAAAGGGAGACGGTAGGTAAGATAAACCGATCGATGGGGAGGGATTACAAAATAACAAGGAGAGCTAACTCATAATTCGAAAGGGAGGCGGTAGGTCAGATAACCCGATCGATGGGGAGGGATTGAAAAATAATGAGGACAGATAACCCGAGACTTCAAAGGGAGACGGTAGGTAAGATAACCCTATCGATGGGGAGGGCATAAAAATTAACGAGGACAGATAACCCGAGACTCGAGCAGGAGATGATAGGTAAGATGACCCGATCGATGTGGAGGGATTACAAAATAACGAGGACAGATAACCCGATCAATGGAGAGGGCACAAAAATTAACGAGGACAGATAACCCGTGACTCGAGCAGAAGACGGTAGGTAAGATAACCCGATTGATGGGGAGGGATTAAAAAATAACGAGGACAGATAACCCGAGACTCGAAAGGGAGACGGTAGGTAAGCTAACCCGTTCGATGGGGAGGGCATAAAAAATAACGAGGACAGATAACCCGAAACTCGAAACGGCAGGGATTGAAAAATAACGAGAACAGATAACCCGAGACTTTAAAGGGAGACCGGAGGTAAGATAACTCGATCGATGAGGAGGGCATAAAAATTAACGAGGACATTATTTATTAACGAGATAACCCGAGACTTTAAAGGAACACGGTAGGTGAGATAACCCGATCGATGCGGAGAGATTGACAAATAACGAGGACAGATAACCCGAGACTCGAGCAGGAGACGGTAGGTAAGATAACCCGATTGATGGGGAGGGCATAAAAATTAATGAGGACAGATAACCCGAGACTTTAAAGGGACACTGTAGGTAAGATAACTCGAACGATGGAGAGAGATTGAAAAATAACGAGGACAGATAACCGGAGACTCGAGCAGGAGACGGTAGGTAAGATAATCTGATAAATGGATAGGGATCATAAAATAACGGGGACAGATAACCCGAGACACTCTTTTGCACAACGATTAAAAACACCAAAATCGTGGGATCGAAAAAAATTTACTGATCGGCTGATTCTACCCCAGGAGTGGGCTATAATGTGTCAGATAGATGGGTAGAGTGTGAATTTATGTATGACTAAAGCAAACAAAAATATCATTTTTTCGCATTTTTACCTCAACGCCGTGGTCATATTATTTGACAATATTGGGAGTCGACTCATTGTATCCCACAACGCGATGACACATTGCGGCCCACAACTCGATGCAACATTGTTCCAAACTAGTAGAATATTTGATTATTGATAAAAATAATGATGAATTGAACTACGAATTTGAAAAACACAACCTACCGAGTGCATTATATATAATAACACTATCGATTAGGACCGAACACCCGAGTCGCTACAGAAAGTTAGGTTATATTTGACGTTTTCCCGGCAAGCAAAATTTTTTTTCCAAGGCTCAAATTAATTTTTTATTTTTAATAATTTTTTGTGGGCTTCTATTGACTTTTTTTAGGCCTGACGGAACTTCATATCAATTACGGTCTAACACAAAAAAATTGGAATTCACGAGCTACAAACCTCTGAGAAATCATATGTTGCTCACAGTGCCTCGTGAAACATTGCGCTTCTTCTGAACGTCGTCACTATTTTGCTTCCTCTTTTTCGTTGTGGTCATATTATTTGCCGACAACATTGGGAGTCGACTCATTGTGCCCCATAACTCGGTGACACATTGTACCTCACTCGTAAAATAATCGATTATTGATGAAAATAACCATTAATTAAACTATGAATGGAAAAACACAATTCACTGAGTGCATTATAAATAATAAAACTATTTATAGGACCAAAAATCCGAGCCGCTACAGAAAGTATATCCCGACAAAAGAATTTTTTTTTCCGAGTCCCAAACCAATTTTTAATTTTCAATAATTATTTGTGAGCTGCTATCGTCGTTTTTTAGGCCTGACGAAACTGAATATAAATCACGGTCCACCACAAAAAAATTCGGTTTTTACGAGCTACAAACCTCCGAGAAATCGCATGTAACTCACATTGACGGTGCCCCCCACACAATGTGCCGCACTTTCCCCTACGCGTTACTAGTACGGCGACTCCACGCCGTACGATAGTATCACGTCATCTCGGCACTGTACACGAATATGCGGGCAATCACGTAAACTTTTCACCGATTTGACGCCCGTTGCACGATCTTACTGGTAAACCCGTGTTCACAATTCGCGGACAATTCCGCCAATTCGGAATAATTCTTGCCAATGTATGGCGCATGCAGCATCGTATTCCGAAAAAAAACTGCATGTGAAGCGAGCGAATACGCAACGTTCCGCGAAGGCTGCGGCTTCCGATCTGTCAAAAAAACAATGTCCTGTCCCGGAAGGATGCAAGCCCCGTCAGTAATATAAAGAAAGCAAGCTAAGCGCCGCCAATGAGAAAACAGATGAACTAGACCTTCGCGGCGGTTGATAATATTTTGATCTTCGTTAGTACAATTTTGTTACTTTTATGTGAAAAATTTTGAACCCATTTTTCTCCGTCATTTTTCCATAGAATGAGTTCAAACAAAGGCCAAAAGGTGTGTTTTTTCCGCTCTAGAGCTTCATGACCTTCGAATTCGCCAAAATGCGATGCATCAGTTAATAATTCGCGATTTATCCCATGGTAACTGCGAACGGTACATTTTTTTTTCAAAATTTGGGAAAATGGCGATCGTCAAGCTCTCGGTGCAACAATATTCCACTTGCAGAAGAAATTTCATCCCAATTGGTTGTATCGTTTGGAAGAAAAATGGGTTCAAAATTCCGAGGCGGTCCGAACGTGTGCTACATATCCTTAAATTTTAAACGCGTTTTTCTCAAAATACTATTTTCGAATCCAATGGACATCATATCTCGAGACCACTCTATGGATTATTTTCAAAATGACAAGAAATACGCTGAGAAACATTTCGAGGTCGGTGACGACCTCACTTTTATAAAATCGATTTTCATTTTTTAATAGTTACGTGAAAACGACGGCTTTTTTCACAAATTTTCCATGCTCGAGTTTCACTTCTTCGCCATTGGGTTAAGAAAATCGATTATGAGAATCGACGATCGTCAACGACTCGTATTTAGTGTTAACTTGAATAACCCGTTTGGTTCTTTGATTGCAGATGGACCGTTTCAGCTGCACAATGTCCGCCGACCAACGTCGCGAAAAAATGGCATAATCTGCTGGCAGCTCTGTTTATTTTTCTTTTATATTTTTTCTTTTAAGGTTGTCGATACATGTATCTTTGTGTTAAAAAAAAATGCGTTTCATTTCCACCCAACGTTGCTCAGAAAAAAAGAAAATCGATTTTGAGAATCGACGATCGTCAACGACTCGTATTTAGTGTTAACTTGAATAACCCATTTGGTTCTTTGATTGCAGATAGACCGTTTTAGCTGGACAGTCTCCGCCGAAGAACGTTGCAAAAAAATGGCATAATCTGCCGGCAGCTCTGTTTATTTTTCTTTTATATATATATTTTTAAGGTTGTCGATACATGTACCTTTGTGTTAAAAAAAATGCGTTTCATTTCCACCCAACGTTGCTCAGAAAAAAATCCGATTTTCGACATTTTTTTCGGACCTCTAGGTAGATGTAGCCCCTTAAGCAACATCATGAGCGTAGTATTACATCCAGGAATTTTAGGTGGTGGAAACATTTACATCTAATGTCGCATTGCTTTTGCAAGCAAACCACCCCATCCTGTCTGATGTGGACACATCGGCAAGCTCCATCGATTAACATGTAACATGTAACACGTACCATACTTAGTAATATTTTACTGAAATCGGTAGATGCGCATGCGCCGTTCCAACCTTTTGGAGGCGATAAACCGGCTGCCCTGTGATTACCGATTTGTCTCAAACGTCGTATGCATATTCGGAATACCGTGTATAAGAGAGCTAAAAGATCACGGAGTATACACGGTAGAACCCTTTAAAACTAAAAAGAAGGTGAATTTCTCACTTCATAAATTGAAATTCTACAGATCTGCCCACTCCCGGGACGCTTAAATTTCCCTTGTTGTTTTTGTAATTGTTCCGTTAGTAGATTATCACTGCTGTCTTGTTTCTATCGATGACATGGCTGAATCAACCGAATTACTCGAGCGACTTATAAATAGCTGCATAATATGTATCGTTAACCTGCATTATGATGAGCACAGTATACCCTATAGAAGAAAACTAGATTGGCTAGTAGCTAAATTTAATGTATTTGTATTTTATGTATTTTGATTTGTAAGAACCCTGCGCTATCATTTTACACGTACGGCATCAAATCATAATATAATATACGATACGGGTACTATATCGTACTACAAAGTTTGTATGCATAATGCAAAGCGAACGATCTGGTTAAGTTTCTTCTAGAATCATGTTTTCACTGCGTTAATCCTCTTTCTTTTGATTTTTGAAATTATATTCCTCTGTTATTGTAACCACATGGACGAGAAAAAATGTGTTTTCATTCTCTTATTATTGATTTGCGCTAAAGTCTTAATAAACCGGCTATCAATCAATTAATCCCCGCCCCCACCCCTCGTGTTCGCCAGGCTTGTTTCGCTATCTCTCCATTCATGAATCACTAATGTCTGATTCATTTCAGATGGATGCCGTGTCAATTGATGGTTGAGCCGAACATTTGTAGTTGTGACTATGACGGGATAATTCTGGTATCTGGAAGTTCTCCTGGATCAACCGAACCTGAACCCTTCAAGACTGTTCTCTATGCCGCCGCTCAGATCGATTCGGCGCTTGCAATGATTGGTGCTGTCTTACCGATTAATCTACCGGCGAAAAGACTCATATACAGTCCAACCGGTCCTCTTAACATGGATTATGACGACGTGCGAAGCTTTGCTGAAGCAGGTACACGCGGCATCGAAAGGTATGCGATCATTCATAGGATTAACCCATCCTTTAATTGTAGTTTCATTCTGTTTTGCATTAGCGTCGATAAGTATAGAAAACTACATAATTAAAAGAAAACACTATTAGAAGTTACGAAATATTAATGAGCAGGCAGTGCCTATTTTCTTCACAAAAGAAATCGGAGGTCTGGTGCTCATATGACCAACGTAAGAAAATAATACTAAGAGCCATTTTCGAGCCATTTTCAAACGTAACTAACCATATTGCCCGGACATTCTTGTGACCTCGCTTAAGCGCATGTATCACACGCCAAGCAATTTCAACGCGAGGGCATGTGCTTGCTCTGCAGAAGAGCGGTGAAAGTTTGTTACATTGTACATTGTACAAACAAAAGGGCTCAAATCGATTTCTTTTTTCGGCGACGGTCGGTAATTTCGTCGTCAAAACAAAACGACGTTTTGTTTGACCGACATCGTCGTCAAAACAAAAGAAAAGTACATCCGAAATTATTATTTGTCGTAATTGTCTTTATATATAAAGTGAATAATAAATGAATCGACGCTCTCGATACCGTTTAATTATAAACGTGAGTCATGTTAGTGGGAAATTCGTGGACTTTACGACGTGGGATTACATCTTGTTAGAGTTTTTTTTTTGCCACACTTGTTTTACGGCCAACCCGGGAAGATGGAAAATTCGTCCGAGAAACAATGCAACAACGAAGATGAGGAAGAAGTCGCTTTTTCCTGTACAAATAATAATAATAATTTTAATAATACGAGCACACCGGAAATCCCGCGTGGCGGGTGCACCCCGCAAAATTCGGAGAATCGAATAATCGACAATTTTATATTCAATACGATCTCGAAAATCGTCAATCCTACTGCCAAGGTACCGGAGATCCACGACTTCAAGATAGTAAAGCCGATATCGAGGGGGGCCTTCGGCAAAGTATTTCTCGACTATAAAAAAACAAACGCCGAGCAAATATACGCGATAAAAGTAATGAAGAAAAACGAGATAATACACAAACACATGGCGTCGCAGGTTGTAATTGAGCGTAACGCTCTAGCAATAACGAGAAGTCCACATTGCGTCCAATTGATTTATTCCCTACAATCGACAAGTTGCGTTTATCTAGTTATGGAATACATGGTTGGCGGTCATCTTAAAAGTTTACTCGGCGTTTACGGTTACATGGAAGAGTCAATGGCGTCGTTTTACACCGCCGAGGTATGTCTCGCGTCGGAATATCTTTATTCACACGGTATAGTGCATCGCGATTTAAAACCGGACAATATGTTATTGTCGCTCGAGGGTCACGTGAAATTAACGAAATTCGGTTTAAGCAAAATCACGACGATGCATCGTGACCTTGAAATATCAGATTTGGTAAATTGTACCCCAAGTTTATGCGCCCGTACTCCCGGGCAATTGCTCTCGTTGACGTCACACTTGTCATTTGGCTCGGGACAAAAATCATAAACGAGTGATCTTCAAGACTCGTGCGATTCGCGTAGCAATCCATTGGTCAATTTATTGCCAGAATTGCAAAATAACTGAGTCATTGCAAAAATGTCATTGAGTTCCGTTGGTTCAGCTGCATCGCTAAGTTATCCGAGACTCTCAGGTGTCACGCCTTTCCAATCAGCTGAGGATATTCGTCTGGCTGTTATCTTGGAAATTAGAACAACGTCGAGTGACGTTTCCGACAGTACGGATAGTTTTCACACGCGCGAGACATCGTCAATTAAAAGTTTAACGAAAAAACAACGGACGATTCGACCCTCGAAGCTGACAATTCACAACAACAAATTACACACACCAGTCTCGTGAGCACATCCGTGAATTCCTTTGTACGCGGAACCAAGAGAAAACGTGCCGCAATGATGCCGGCAGGCTTGACACGAGAAATCTCCATTATGGAGCTTGAGAATGATTGGACACCTAAACGCAAAAATCGTGGAATTATTTTTACATCTCGTAGCTCCAGCGACAACAAGATGAACGATGATACGTCCAAGGTCAAGGATGCAGCCTCCAATGTTACCGATGTAGAATCGAGCGGGTGTCCCTTGGCGTGTCCTCATCGTCGTTGTCGATTTTCGCGGGGATGTGCAGCTCGCAATTCGCATCTGAAATAGTCCAACAAATTTTTATACATTCTTGAGATGTTTTTTAAGAATATGAACCTAAATTTTGAAAAAAAAAATCGAGCATTGAATGTTGGAACGTCTTTGAAAAAAAAATGATCGATGTTTAGCTTTTTTCCCAGCATTTTGCAATAATAAACATATTTTAAACAATCTAATCTTTCCAACTTTAGGTTCATGTTTCAATAAAATATATTATGTAAACGTGTACCAAATTTTAAAATAATCCATCAATTAATTTTTGAGTTATGATTCCCACAAATTGAAAAAATGTCGTTTCGAGAAAAACACGTTTAAAGTTTCACAAACGAAAAACTCAAAGTCAAATGTGTTTAATCAAATGATAAAGTGTCTTACCGATTAATCAGTGATTCCAGCACCATACAGCAGTCCTTCCCCTTCCTCAAGCAACTCATTTGAAGCTTACATTTCCTCTTTACGAGCTTTTCGAGCTTTTTTTCTCTCTAATAAATATTTATTATTTTCCCGAGCCACGCGCATCTGATCCATTTGCTCGGAATATCCGTAGCTCTGTCTACCAACTACGATTTACAGTTCATTCATCACCATGAGTAGGGCTGAATTTCCTTCATTGAATAAAATAGCAGCAAGAAATGCCGCTACCTCGATTATTATATTTTATACCCAGAATGGAGATGTTTTGGAGCTAATCGCTAATCGAGCGAGTTTGGGTTTGTTTGGGTTATGGAAACCCAAATTTTTATTTTGAAAACCCAAACAAACCCAAACAAACTACTTAACTGAGCGCTCGTGGAGAGCTGAGCGCGCTTGGGAGTCGAGCGGAGAGTCTTTATCATTTATACAAGGTGTCACAAAAGTAACGGGACGGCTGAATATTTCCGCAGGTAAGAAAATTTCCCAAAATGTTAAGGTCGTTCTTGAAGTAACTTTTTCCAAGGAATTCAATGGTGACCTTTATTTTGACCTTGGCGATGTCCTTCAAGGTTATTTCAAGGTTAACTTTTGTTTTTCAAATGGGAACCCCCTTTTTTGACATGGGCAATCGATAGAGCGGGAAATTTTACGTACAGATATGTACTTAAGTCACCGGTCCCCTTTGACCTTGAAGGTCACTGCAGGGTTAATTAAACTTAAACACAGTATGGATACCTCGGACAAGAATAGAAGCTTCTTAATTAACCCTACAGTGACCTTCAAGGTCAAATTCGACCGATGACTTGAGTACATATCTGTACGTCGAATTTCTCGTTCTATCGATTGCGGATGTCAAAAAGGGAGTTTTCATTTTTAAAAAAAGTTGACCTTGAAATCACTTTGAAGGTCATGGTCAAGGTCACGATCGAGGTCACCACTAGATGCGCCTTGTTAAAGTTGATAACTTTGGTCTTAACGATAGAATTTAAGAAGCTTCTATTCTTGTCCGAGGTATCCATGCTGTGTTTAAGTTTAATTAACCCTGCAGTGACCTTCAAGGTCAAAGGGGACCGCTGACTTAAGTACATATCTGTACGTAAAATTTCCCGCTCTATCGATTGCCGATATCAAAAAAGGGGGTTCCCATTTGAAAAACAAAAGTTGACCTCAAAATAACCTTGAAGGACATCGCCAAGGTCAAAATGAAGGTCACCATTGAATTCCTTGGGAAAAATTACTTCAAGAACGACCTTAACATTTTGGGAAATTGTCATACCTGCGGAAATATTCAGCCGTCCCGTTACTTTTGTGACACCCTGTATACAGGGTGAGGCACTAACTGTTGCCACCTTGAATATATCTGTAATTATCGATGTCACAAAAAAATGTTTGAAACAAAAGTTGTACCGTACGAAAGGGGTCATCAAATGCGACCATTTTTTTTATCTCAGTGGTGGCGCTGTCGCACAGTCAAGGTCACCTCCACTTTTTTAAATGGGACGGTACATTTTTTTTTCAACTATCTTGTAGAGCATCGAAAACTGCATAAAAAACATTTAGGGGTCAAAGTCGGTCAAGGTCATTTAAGATAAAAAAGTGACATGAACTTTATTTTTATGTGAAATTACCTTTATTCACAGTAGATGTTCAAAGTGATTGCCATTGGAATCAATGCAGTATTGCAATCTCCTCATCACGGATTGTGTAGAATTTCTTATCACTTCGGCACTTATCGAATCACAGGCTCGAAGAATTTTCTCACGCATATCATCCGGCGGAGTTGGACGTTCTTTATAAACAAGATCTTTCAAGTATCCCCACAAGAAAAAGTCCAGAGGCGTCAAGTCTGGGGAGCGAGCCGGCCACGATACAGCTCCCCCGTGTCCAATCCAACGATTTGGAAATCTCTTTTGCAATTCATTTCTAGCTATCAGCGAAAAATGTGCCGGGCACCCATTATGTTGATATCACATTCTGTTTCTTGTTTCTAAAGGTATTTCTTCCAATAACGGACCTGATGTTTCTTGAAGGAATGTGGTGTACTTCCTACCATTAAGATTCCCTTTGATGAAATAAGGGCCGATGATTCTATCCCCAATAATCCCACACCATACATTAACCGACCACGGTCTTTGGTGTGCAACTTGCCGCAGCCAATGTGGATTTTCAGTTGACCACAAATGCATGTTATGCAAGGTAATATTTCCATGATTCGTAAATGTTGCCTCATCAGAAAATAAAATCCGATTAATAAACGAGTCATCTCTCTGAATCTGGCGTTGAGCCCATTGGCAGAATTCAGTGCGATTCATGAAATCCGTACCAGTTAATTCCTGGTGGAGACTGATGTGGTAAGGATGATATTTATGACGATGTAGAATGTTCCGTGTACATTGTAGGTTTGGTGCCGTTGTTTACATACAAGACAATGGCAAGACTTCGGCGATAAGTGCCGAAGTGATAAGAAATTCGTGATGAGGAGATTGCAATACTGCATTGATTCCAATGGCAATCACTTTGAACGTCTACTGTGAATAAAGGTAATTTCACATAAAAATAAAGTTCATGTCACGTTTTGATCTTAAATGACCTTGAACGACTTTGACCCCTAAATGTTTTTTATGCAGTTTTCGATGCTCTACAAGATAATTGAAAAAAAAATGTACCGTCCCATTTAAAAAAGTGGAGGTGACCTTTACTGTGCGACAGCGCCTCCACTGAGATAAAAAAAAATGGTCGCATTTGATGACCCCTTTCGTACGGTACAACTTTTGTTTCAAACATTTTTTTGTGACGTCGATAATTACAGAGATATTCAAGGTGGCAACAGTTAGTGCCTCACCCTGTATATACCGTTAGAAGGATCCGAATATGGTTTTTAAATTTTCAGGGTCTATTCTTAAGATATTTTGCTGACGATTTATGAAATTAAAAAAAAATGATGCTTTGAAGCATCTAAAGTGGTTGCCCGTCTTAATGTGAAGCGAACGTCTTCTCTTCTTCTAGAACCCTTCATAATAACTGCTTCTGCCTTCTGAGGAGCTAAGTCCAGGTTGTGATTTTCATCCATACATCGATGCGTCTTAGGGATTCGTTTGCCTTAAAGACTAGGTCTTCCTCGTCTTCCGCGCAGGGAAAATTCCAATTGGCGACAAGGCGACATCTTGGCGACTTCTAAAAGTCATGTATCACTCGCTGCGGAATTTCGCGCGTTCGCGATTGTATTGCAGAACTTTTTGGCTACGAGCCGCCGTAAACTACCTCCAGATGTCGCAGGGAAACAACTACAGTAAAGAGGAGTGGCCCAATAGGCGATGGCTGCTGCAAGCCCGTGTATGATGCGTGTATATATATATGCACGCTACCATGCAGGATCGCCGCCAGTGGGAAATCTGATGAACTGGATTTTCAGCATGGCTTCTTATTTTCAGAATCACTTCGAAACTGTTCTAAAGATTTTTTTTAAATCTTAATTACAGAGGAACATATGACGAAGTGGGAAGAAAAATCATGAATTTTGATCGTCTCGGTTCAGAGATATAGAGATTTAAATTAAGCAATGTCTAGTGACGCTAGCGCCACGATGCGACTGCAGCAGCAGAACTAGATTACAGTAGTGTGTGCATATCCGTATACGCAAAGTATCTACGGATTAGTAGCCAGAATGGATAGCCTGATATAAACGTGAGGGTTAGGTAAACATTGTATTAGGCATTTCATCGTTACTTTATAAGTTTTTACATCCCGATAAGATGTACAATCTACATTATAAGGATATTTCTCAATATTTCGAAGCTTTCATCGATTGAGCGTAGAATAAACTTTTCAACGTGACTGTGGCGTGACTACTACTTTAAGAGAATAAGTCTCGAATTGCTCCAATAGAACTCAGGGAATATCGGACTGTAAACTAGTAACTGCGTGCAGAACCCACATAGCCGCAAGCCAATCCGAAAGGAGTTGGCCCAAATCCGAGCACGCATACCTTCTGTGTTTTGTAACCATAACCGTGACGTCACGCCCAATCATATTACTCAAAACCCGTTGTTCCAATTCGCTATTGGTCTAAACCTCACGGTTACGGTTAGGGATACATTATGGAAGATGTATGTGCTCTAATTAATTTAGGTAAGTAGAGCATCTATATAATATATAATCCATAAATAATTTTATATTCATTCATATATACCGGACTATCTTGAATCGAGTTTGAAACTCCCGCTAATTCACGTTGTCAAGATTTAAAAACACACTCGTTTTAATTACTTTAGGTTTCCTACTCGGTATCGTTCTTCTGCCCAAAATATATTGTCTGATCAACAGTCTGATAACAAAAATAATGCAATACGAGTTTATCGGAGTAAGGTTAAAGTCAAATAATTATATCATATTATTTATTTGTTCTCTGTGATGTACAAAAGAATTAATAAATTTATATAACTTATTCGAAACCTGTCCATTTCTTTTTTTCCAGGATTTGTATTAGGCCCGAATCATAATCGATTATTATCTTAATTTTACGCACAATAGATTGTGTCGCGGGTTATAGGTATACACGTAGCACACATACGTGCGGTCCGCGTGTGTGACACGAGCTACATCACGCCCGTATTTATTTTTCTCCGAGATTACGAGCTAGGATTGGAAGTGTTTGACCTGTTTAAATATTTGAAACAGCCGGGGTAATCGTGTGTTTCCATTGGCAAATTTTAGCGACATGGGAAATCTCTGATAATGGCGACTTTTGGCGACTTGAGTGACCTCTGGTGGCGACTTGGTGGTCAGATTATCTGGCAACCCTGCACCGATATAGAATCTGAGGGGGAATACCTCAGCGAATGGATGTCTGCAATGGACATCATTGTACACAATACCGGAGAACTGCCAACCCGTGTTAGAGGAAGCAGTCACTTGTATATATACAAGTACAGTCACTTGTATATATACAAGTACAGTCACTTGTATATATACAAGTACAGTCACTTGTATATATACAAGTATATATACAAGTGACTGCTTCCTCTAACACGGGTTGGCAGTTCTCCGGTATTGTGTACAATCATGTCCATAGCAGACATCCATTCGCTGAGGTATTCCCCCTCAGATCCTATATCGGTGTAGGGTTGCCAGATAATCTGACCACCAAGTCGCCACCAGAGGTCACTCAAGTCGCCAAAAGTCGCCATTATCAGAGATTTCCCATGTCGCTAAAATTTGCCAATGGAAACACACGTTTACCCCGGGTTTTTCAAATATTTAAACAGGTCAAACACTTCCAGTCCTAGCTCGTAGTCTCGGAGAAAAATAAATACGGGCGTGAGGTAGCTCGTGTCACACACGCGGACCGCACGTATGTGTGCTACGTGTATACCTATAACCCGCGACACAATCTATTGTGCGTAAAATTAAGATAATAATCGATTATGATTCTGGCCTAATACAAATCCTGGAAAAAAAGAAATGGACAGGTTTCGAATAAGTTATATAAATTTATTAATTCTTTTGTACATCACAGAGAACAAATAAATAATATGACATAATTATTTGACTTTAACCTTACTCCGATAAACTCGTATTGCATTATTTTTGTTATCAGACTGTTGATCAGACAATATATTTTGGGCAGAAGAACGATACCGAGTAGGAAACCTAAAGTAATTAAAACGAGGGTGTTTTTAAATCTTGACAACGTGAATTAGCGGGAGTTTCAAACTCGATTCAAGATAGTCCGGTATATATGAATGAATATAAAATGATTTATGGATTATATATTATATAGATGCTCTACTTACCTAAATTAATTAGAGCACATACATCTTCCGTAATGTATCCCTAACCGTAACCGTGAGGTTTAGACCAATAGCGAATTGGAACAACGGGTTTTGAGTAATATGATTGGGCGTGACGTCACGTTTATGGTTACAAAACACAGAAGGTATGCGTGCTCGGATTTGGGCCAACTCCTTTCGGATTGGCTTGCGGCTATGTGGGTTCTGCACGCAGTTACTAGTTTACAGTCCGATATTCCCTCAGTTCTATTGGAGCAATTCGAGACTTATTCTCTTAAAGTAGTAGTCTCGCCACAGTCACGTTGAAAAGTTTATTCTACGCTCAATCGATGAAAGCTGCGAAATATTGAGAAATATTCTTATAATGTAGATTGTACATCTTATTGGGATGTAAAAACTTATAAAGTAACGATGAAATGCCTAATACAATGTTTACCTAACCCTCACGTTTATATCAGACTATCCATTCTGGCTACTAATCCGTAGATACTTTGCGTATACAGATATGCACACACTACTGTAATCTAGTTCTGCTGCTGCAGTCGCCTCGTGGCGCTAGCGTCACTAGACATTGCTTAATTTAAATCCCTATATCTCCGAACCGAGACGATCAAAATTCATGATTTTTCTTCCCACTTCGTCATATGTTCCTCTGTAATTAAGATTTAAAAAAAATCTTTAGAACAGTTTCGAAGTGATTCTGAAAATAAGAAGCCATGCTGAAAATCCAGTTCATCAGATTTTCCACTGGCGGCGATCCTGCATGGTAGCGTGCATATATATATACACGCATCATACACTGGCTTGCAGTAGCCATCGCCTATTGGGCCTCTCCTCTTTACTGTAGCTGTTTCCCTGCGACATCTGGAGGTAGTTTACGGCGGCTCGTAGCCAAAAACTACGAGTTCTGCAATACAATCGCGAACGCGCGAAATTTCGCAGCGAGTGATACATGACTTTTAGAAGTCGCCAAGATGTCGCCTTGTCGCCAAGTGGAATTTTCTGCGCCAAATGTACCTGTAAAGTCGCCAATTTGGCGTCAAGTCGCCAAATCTGGCAACCCTGTATCAGTGAGCCCCATTGGGGGACTTAGCATTTAGGTCACCTAGGACGATGCTCTTCCCTGTTTTTTGCCTTACAACGTTCATGATTTTTTCTATTTCGGCCTTGAAGTTTTCTAGAGTAATATTCGGAGAGCTATAGCAGCAATATATTCTGCACCGTTTTAGGTGGATGCAGAGGCATCCATTGTCCGCTTTTACTTCTTTAATGCCTATTTTCTTGTTCAGCAGTAGTACTGCTACGTCATCTCTTTTATCCCTTATCCATACACTTTTTGTTGTCAACTTCTTATTTGGTTCGCTAGCTATTATCATAACTATATCTTTTTTTCACTGCAGTAGCGTATGCGAGGTCATGACTGTTTTTTGACATCATGGCGTTTACCTGTATTATTTTTAGAATCCCCATTTCGTCGTATTACCGCTTACCTCTATTTCTGCCCTCCGTCACGAGCTTTTTGAAGTGGGAACACTTGATTTGATCAGCTCTATATCCGTTTTCCTGGCATTTCATGCAGAATGCTGCTTTTATGGTTTTTGGCTTGATGGCCCTTTTCTCCGCAGTTTAGGCAATTGTCAGCTCTGCTTTGTTTGGTGCAGTTTCGGGCAACATGTCCGAAATCTAGGCAATTGTTGCACCTTACCACCGTTACCCTTACCTTTATTTGGCACCTTAGCCATCCTATATTTATTTTTTCCTTTTTTTATAAGTGCCTTTGTCGGCTTTTTTGGCAGCGCTAACGTGGCCGTTTCGTTGTCCTATCTTCCGGGCCCAATCGATAAGACTTTAATTTGGTCTTTCTCTGTTCCCGTTACTTCACTGACGGCTAGTACCATCTCTTCCTCCGTGGTCGCCGCATCCGACCCATACACGAAGAGGGTGGTCTCAGCTCTTTTGGTGCTGACTTTTGCTTCCTAAACTTTTTCTTTGATTTCTTGCCTCAAAGCGTTTGCATTTTTCGTTACCTCGACCGTGAACATCAGGTTTCCTTCGCCTGACTTTCGAAAGCTCTTTATTTTAACGCCAATCTTCTCTATATCTATTTCATTTTTAACGGTTTTCAGTAGCTCTCCGTGCATTTTTCCGTTCACTTTGACAGTTACAGTTCCTACTACCTGTCTGCTCCTTTGGCGCTCCGGATGTCCCTTTGGTTCGTTCTCCGGATCTTGTTCGCTGTTGGTCGGCACCATGTATCTAATCTGCATCCCACTGCCTTTGAAGACCCGTTCTAGTATCTTCCTCGCGTATCCTCTGTCCACTCCCTCTGGGGTTGCTATAGCCAACTTAATACCGCTATGCACCCAGAAAAAAGATTTATTAAAGACAAAGCAATTTGTCTCCCGGCGAATAAAGTTTCTTATTCGTATGTCGGCCTACTACGATATTATTAATCGCTAAGAATTTTTTTTAGTTAAGTCTACGGTTATGATTTAGTAAGAAATTTCCTTAACATCTAATAGGATATATAATTTAGAAGAAATATGTGTTTTATTTACGACAAAAAACGCCTTTTTTTTAAATTAAATTTCTGAATGTAATTGCTTGAAGGTATTTTTCTACTTTAAAGGAATTAAAAAGACAGATAAAAATGTAATCATTTTATTAGTGGCTTGTAATAATTAATACGGCGGAGTTACATAATACTGTATATTTCTACGTACATACAGTGGAGTTGAATCGATCAACTTCTTGACATCCATATAATGACACTGAGCCTCATTTTCGAGTAACTCAACCAGGTAAGAATGCCGATGTGTGTTGAAACCTAAAGTACGCATACTTTTATAAGAGAGTACAAACGTTTCCTGCTTCAGGAAGAGGTCTACAACTTTCCCGAACTGTGGCATGCCGTCATATACGCCAACATAAACAACACATTTTCCCGCTTTATATAAATAACCATTGTACGCTACCCACTTATAGGGAATGAAATCTTCACTAAGTGAATAATCTACACGTGCAGCACGCGGTCCATATTTTATTATATCATGTAGGATATTATCATTTGATAAGTCATATGCTAAGCGTAATTGATGATCAGTTGCAATTGTTTGCGGTAGGTTTATTCTACTCATTGAACTTCTTGCAGTTTGTTTTCCTGAATTGTGTTTTCCTTCGAACCTCATAGACCAAAAGTTCCGCAAGGGGCCATGGTTCTTCATAATGCGCCAATAATGCACCATAAAATGAAACTTGGGAGTTAGGTAGTATCGATTCTGATCATAAGATGGCACTAATTTACAAATGTTGATATACAATTCATGATGCTCTTCTATTAGGACTTTCAATAAGTTTTCTGTGCCGACTTGATAGGTTGGGGCGAGAACAATATCCATTATATCGCATAAAATCATATAAAGTTGCCACACTTCATCGCCTTCTGGGATGAGATGCCCGACCATTAGTCCCAAGTTTCGCACAAGACACGTCATTTCCGCGGCGCGAATATTCATATTTCTTTTTATCAACGCATCTTTAGTTATTATTGGCGGCTTATTGCTGACTTCAATATATCCATAATCGAAGGATTGAATGCAAGAATTTATGGTTTGTAAAGATATCATACGCACTGTCGTAAAATAGTTTATTATAAGAATCATATCATATTTACATACCCCTTCTTGACGACTACATCTGTAGTCGTCAATGACAAGATCATCATTATAATTTTCTGGGGTACGTAGAAGATGTGTATTTTCTTCGATACATGTTAATAAGTCATGTTTATGCCCTTTGCAGACGCGACAAAAAAAATTACTCGCGCAACTCGAGTAACCAAGCATCGCATTTAAGCCAGCATTGTCTCCAAGTACCATAGCCAATGAAAAGTAAATTTTTTGTGACGTTCCATCATCTCGGTCAATAGAGATACCCTCCGATTCTAAAAATATCAATTCTTGAACTAATACACGGTATATTTCGTTTCCTTCGGATACCATATCTTGGTAATTAGCGAGGAGCGCTAAAAAATTACTACTAAGTCGAGATTGCAATTGTAGTGGAAAGCAACGGAGACTTACATATACTGCTCCCATTTTGTGTATTCCAGCATGAGAACCTATTGGATTATTGCACTCGAACTCGTCCATAATAAATGTATATGGGTATTACGAATTTATCTGGAAAAAGTTCGCGACGTTTACTCTGCCAAGAGGAGGTATGAATCGTATCAGTGACTATTGTGTCATTAGCATTTTCATGCATGTATGCGTGCGCAATTTCAAAGATTCTGGATGAGGTAAAGATGGACTTAAACAGTGTTCGCAAGGGTACAAACGCTAAGTTGACTTCAATCGGCATTCTTACTGCTCTACCATCGATAGTTATATCATCAATTCTTTGGCGGACGAAAATCTTTTTTGGCGCGATATAAAAGTCTCCTTTCATCATCAATTGCATCCTTTTGTATTCAGTTGCGTTTTCGGCAAATGGACTATTTAAGAAATCAGTGATATTTCGGAGATTATCTTGTGTACCAGCTGTTCCCTTTACTTCGTTCTCTAGCATTATTCCAACGTTGCATAGCAAATCAGAGGTATTTTCAATAATCCTTTGAATAGCTGTGCGAGATAGACCTTTGTCATTATATAATTCAAACAAATATCTTTGCGCTAGTTTTTTTAATCGACTATCAATTCCGGGTGATTCGTGATTTAGCGGTAGAAAGCGATTTTCGAGTACATCAGAACTATCCTCAGAGTCACCATTCGTTAAATTCTATTCTACGTCTGGAGGTCTTACTGAAATTACGGGTGAAAAGTTAACTGCTTGTGGATGCGAATGAAACCGTCTTATATGACGTTTGAATGAGTCTAATCGTTGAAACGAACGCAAGCAAATAGCGTGGCCACACGTGTAGTTTGTCAAGTTACCGCGATAGATTTGAATATGTAAAAATAGAGCATTTGGCGTACAAAAAGTGTCTCGGCAATAATCGTAACGATTTTTAAAGGCGCAAGAGTACATTTTATTTTTGATATATTCGAGACAATATGCAATTATTCTTTTTCTTTTAAACTTATCTTTATTCTAACTTATAGAGTTACAAACAAGGAACATTAAGACTTATGTGTATTTAAAAAATACTAATGAAATAAAAAACTATTATTAAAAAAGCAATTATTCTTTTTCTTTTAGAATTGGGCACATTATAACTTATACAGTTACAAACGAGGAACATAAAGAGTTATTTGTTTTAAAAAAGTGATGAAATAAAAAAAAACTATAATAAAAAAGCAATTATTCTTTTTTTTTCAGAATTAGCTAAGTTTCAACTCAGAGGATTACAAACAAGGAACATAAAGACTTAAATATTCTTAAAAAATAATAATAAAATAAAAGCTCGCAAACTTCAACAAAAACGTGGTCCTCACCATCTATTCTTTGCTTTGAAAATTACACACTAATGTGACAATCTTAAAGAATGATTGATGCATGTGAAAACCCTTATCACCGATAAAATCACTTACAATCAGAGCTTATTTTTGGTATATAACATAGTCAGACTTCAGCGTTAACTTCAAGTTAACGCAGACATCGCTCTATTCGCATTGAAAAACTACAAATCGCTAAGGAGACTCGAAACGCACGTTGGCACTTTCTCGTTCTGTTGGATTATTTTATAAAAGTACCGTTGGATAAACATCCATGTGTTGTATGCTTCGGGCGGGTACTCGAGGTTCCTAACGTGGAAAATCTTGAAGCACGTATCAACAGCCGCGAGAATAGTGCTGGTTTTATATTCTAGGTTCTCGAATACTACATAGACATCTTTAGCCGTATGTATTGCTTCCCCTACGATGACCACACATGGTTGGATTGGCCGCAAAAGTCTTTGGTGTTTTATTTTTTTCTGTTCGAGGAGAACTTGTTTATGCACTGAATCCTTAAAAAAAGGATGTGTTCATTATTTTCACAATAATCCACATACAATTTCACAGTAATCAGCTTTTATAATGTATGGCTATTATTTACCTTAGCGTACAGAACAAATACTTCCTGAGTTTCAGCTATTGTGGGTTTCCACGGTTTTTTGCCTTTGTCTCGAATCACTGAAGGTTGTAGCAAGGCCGGCAATAAGTACATTGCAACGATATCTTCCCCATCTGCAGATGCAAATAATAAAAAATAATTCATATTTATATATTCAAGTATTTAATACATTACTATTATCGCCATATTTCCATTACCTTCTGATACTGTCGGAGGAAGTGTGTCGAGAATTTGATTCGCACGCGAATATTTCTTTTCTCGAACGCTCTTTCAAAACACTTATGGGCTTAGTCTTACAAATCGGCCAGTTGTTCAAAAATTCAAGGTCTCTCTGTGGATACAGTGCTTTGAAATCGATCATAACCTACGAATAAAGCCATATTTAAGAATTTAGTAATTTAATAAAGAATACTTAGTTCCATTCCCTTTATACGTTTTATGACCGTTCGAAGTTTTTACACACTTCATCAATCAAGACTATCGCTAGAGAAAATATGAATCATACCAACGTGTATCCTAATGGATGTTTAAAAAGTGGCCAGTCTCTCAAAATATCCGAAATAGAAAGGTCAGGGTCTTTCAAGAATTGCGACACACGGTTTGGCGCTGTTTTTGCCCAACGTTCCAATACTTCAGTCCACGGCTCCGAGTAACTTTTGAGCCATCCCTGAGACTCCACGAACTGCTGCTCGGGTATCACTGAGATAATAATTATAGACAAAACTATGTAAAACTGTTTCGTAATTGCATTAAATTGTTTTGATTATGACTTTCGTGAACATCAATGCGCAAGTGAGATGCGAGTAATTAATAAATAGTCTTTAATATGCGGATTTCTTACGATTTATAGCCCCAACAACTTTAGGACGCACTGGCTCTGGACATGATTGTGGAACACCCAAGGACCTTTCTTTCATCGACGTCTTAAAATTCCTATGTTTGTAAGGCAGTTTCCCTTTTGATATGCTTTGCTTATTACCTTCTGTATATGGCGGTATGTAGTATGCTTCCTGAAATGAATACATAATTTGATCTCTGATTGAATGTAACTAACGAATTTATTACGAATATACCAATTGTACTCACTACTTTTTCCGTTGGATCAATTCGACGATCAATTGCGCTAAATCCTTAAAATCCGAGTTCTTTAAGTTGCCTCCATGGAGGATCATCGAGTGATTGACGATCACTGTTGTGAGTTTCCGGCGCATAAATTCATTGAGCTTTCCATTTTTTTGAAAAGTACTTATCACCATTCGTCCATCATGACTCGTTGTTAAAAAAGCCTGCAACTCCTATGTAAATTAAAAAAATTATTGGAATATAGAACATTGGAACCCTATAATTTCTTTATTTGCATCATGATTCTACGAAAACAGTACAACCATTATAAAGTTTTACTCTTAGTAAAATAGTACTCTTTTACTTCATTTTCTTAGTACTCTTTTACTTTATGTTCTTTATGCCACGTATTTATAATTTTTTATAATAAACAAAATAATGCGTTGGCGAAATTACGCAATACCATTTTGAAGTCGCTTTTATAGTTACATGCAGAAAATATGATATGTAAAAACCAAATGATATCATACCAAACCAAATCATATGAAATATTTAATTTTACTGTACCTCTTTGGTTTTTATAGTGTTCCATTCGAATCGAGCTGAAAATGTCGAACCTGCAGTAGAATCAGTATTTTCAATTCTTGCTCTTTTATTTGGTTGCGTATTTTCCTTCTCAGAATTATCCGTGCTGTTGCTGATCAAACTTTCGACACTGTCGTCCCGATTTCGGACTTCAGTCGCTTGTATTATATCTGTATCGACTACTTCAGAGATATTGCGATACTCAAATTGATCGATAAAAAGTTCCGAGTTTTCAGGTACGGTATTTGAACATTCGAGTTTGTATGCCGTCAAGATTGCATTTTGTACAGAGTCACTTTCATCTCTGCATCTCATCGTACCCGAACCTGATTCCGTTTCACAGCTGACTGAAATCTGAAAATGTTTAAACCATGCGAGCTTATAACAAATGACATGTACATTTTTCATTAAACATCCATGCAAGAAGATTCTCAAGATCCAAAAACAGCTGTTTCCACCAAGTTGAGAATTTAAAAAGGCAAGAAAGTACAAAAAACAAAAAGAAAGGACAACATTAAGCATTCAAAACCGTTTGCAGTAAGAAAAATTGTCGAATCGAATGTATCACATGTCATATCAAGGATAAAACTGGATCTGTTTTTATTATTTTATTCATCACTTTTTATCATCGTTAATATTTCATTATTAACGATAATTAATACGAACATTTGTATGTACTTAATGCATTCGCGTTAGTTATCGTTTTCTAAATGCCTTGACTCCCGAAAAGCGACGTTCTTGTAAAATTTATGTACGAAACCTCGTTTTGTTTTTATGAATTTTTCGTACGAAACGTTTCTTCTACGACCTCTGTGTATGGAAGACGTTTATGTATAGACGACCTTTCCGCGTATAAAGACAACGAACGCCTTTTGTAGACGGGGGTTATATACATAGCACGTATATTAATGTCTTTTTACACAGGGGAAAAGAAAACAATGCGCGTGCTTTCCCACACGTAAGCAGTGTTGGGCGTTTTTTAAATTGATGATACTGTAATTACAAATTACAAATGTAATTTGTAATAAGTAAAAAAAAACGGCTAATTACAATGATATTTTGTAATTAGTAAAAAAAATGGCTATTTACAATGGTATTTTGTAATTAGTAAAAAAAAGGCTAATTACAATGGCATTTTGTAATTAGAAGGAAAACAATTACTAATAACAATTGTCATTTGTAATTAGAAAAAAAATAGTTACGAATTACTATTATAATTCATAATTATAAAAACTATAATTACAAATTACAAATGTAATTGGGAACGGTTTTTTTTCTAATTACAAATTACAAATGTAATTGGGAATAGTTTTTTTTCTAATTACAAATTACAAATGTAATTAGAATATTTTTTTCTTTCTAATTACAAATTATAAATGTAATTAGAATATTTTTTTCTTTCTAATTACAAATAATAAATGTAATTAGAATATTTTTTCTTTCTAATTACAAATAATAAATGTAATTAAAATATTTTTTCTTTCTAATTACAAATAAAAAATGTATTTAGAATATATTTTTTTCTAATTACAAATCACAAGTGTAATTAGAGTCGATTTTTTTCCTAATTACAAATGACAAGCGTAATTATAATTAATTTTTCTTCTAATTACAAATCTAATCAGCATCGATTTTTGTTCTTATTACAAATTACAAATGTAATTTGAATTAATTGTTTTTCATAATTAACAAAATTCACATTCCTCAAAATTCAGGAATTCAAAATGGTGGATCGAAATACAAAAATTTACGCGTTTCGCACGATAATTGGTATTAGGGGGTGTACGAGGTCGCTGGTTATGAATCCATCCTCAAATTCATAAATCCAAAATGGCAGATCGATGAACCCCGTGTGCAGCTTATTGATGCCATATGGCCCACATAGAGTATTTCGTTATTGGTTAGACGTGACTTTCGCAAAATTTGGTACTCAGAGGTTTCCACAGTCTGCTGATTATGAATTAAAGGTCAAAATTCAAAATAGCGGATCTAAAATGGCGGTTTAACACTGAAAATTGATTCAATTTGACTGAAAATTGGCACACGGAAGTTTTCGAGATTGCTGATTACAAGTCCGTCCTCAAAATGCGTAAATTGAAAATTGTGGATCGATCATGGTGAACTACAATAAAATAATTTACTCTATTCTCACGATAGTTAGTATTAGGGGGGTTTCGAGGTCGAGGCGGGACCGAGAATATGAATTTGGCTCGAGACAAGACCGAGACTCACTTTTGACCTTGTCTCATCTCGAAATTGATCGAGACGAACTAAAGTATCGTCTTGTCTGGTTTTGTGGCATCACTAGAATAATCATTCCAAAAAAATATTACTGACTTTGGGCAATTCCCCCACATAAAATATCAAAAGTAGATAAAAATGAAAATCAGAACACAAACATTTTCTTCACCCCGATTTGATATATTATTTTCTCGCAGTAAAGTGCCAAAAAACATTTTCGTATGCCGATTTAATATAAAAGACATGTAATAAAAAATTGAAAAGAAATATGAAATCGGAATAGCCGGCAGTAATGGTTGGTGCACAGCTTTGCCGGTCACACGTGTTAAACAGCATAGGCCTGGATTGTGGATGGGTGACCACTCAGCCGTCCGATAGTTTGCGTGCCGACTTCTGAGCAGAGGGCAGTCTTTCTAAGTTTCTGGTGGTGGTAATATACTTGAAACTCAGTAAAAATAAAAGCCGCCTCTACCGGTATGAATTTTCCGCAGTTTCCCCATATCCACGGTGAATGCAGTACAGTCTAGCTAAAAGGCAGCTGCAGATGCTACGGCCTTTAGATGCTTTTTACTCGATTTTTACTTGGAGAAAAAGTACGAAATCGGAGTAAACGTTTTTTTTTACTTCGATTTTATATAACAGAAATTTCGGAGTAATAATACATATAAACGTAATGGAAAAAATCTTAAAATTTTTATTAAAAAAATTGTAATTATAAGATTAAATTTACAAGCTATTTATAAGCTATAAGTTATTATAAGCTAAATTTATAATAACGCTGACAGTCTTTTCTGTCGGTCTAAATAAATAGATAAACAAATTATTTATTCCGTTATATATGAAATGGCCAATCACTGGTGGTTCGACCGTGCCAATCTAGTGTAATTTTCAGCAGTAAAATTTTGTAGCATTTGCTTTTGACAATACTCGTTGCTCAAAATGAGTATCTATAAGTCGGTTATATCGTGGCAAATTCATCATTGTGGTAAAACTGAATAGCCGCTCCACAGGAGCTGACGATGGCAGTGGGGTATTATATTTTAAAAATACGGATCGCATGATTGGAAAATCTCGCAGCATGTCCAAATTCGTAAAATACCATAATTTACGCGATTCGCTCGATAATTGGTAACAAGGGGTTTTCGAGGTCACTGGTTATGAATCTGCTCTCGAAATACAGAATTAAAAAATAGCAGATCTACCATCGCGTATCAAAATGCAAACATTGACTGGAATCCGTGGAAACTTGGTACTCTGGATCCGCCATTTTGAATTTTCGAATTTTACAGGCAGATTCATAATTATCGACCTCAAAAATGCTTTATTATACATTATTATATCATGGTCTGCCATATTGGAGACACTGTTTTGAATGTATGTATCGTGAGTTTGGACTAGTAATCAGCGGCCTCAAAAACCCCCTAGTACTGAGTGTTATCCGATTGTAGTCAATTTTTGCATTTCGTTACTCCATATTGGATCCACCATTTTGAATTTCTTAATTTGTAGGGCAGATTCGTAATAAGCGACCTTGAAAACCCCTTAATACCAATTATTTTGCCAATCGTGTAAATTGTTGTATTTAGGTCTGCCACATTAGATCCGCCGTTTTTTTATTCTGAATTTGAAAGACAGATTCGTAATTAATGATTTTAATAACCCCTGAGAGCCGATTTTTAATAAAATTAAATGAAGTTTCGATCCTCTATATTTGCCCCACTATTTTGAATTTCTAAATTTTAACCTTGAATTCGTAATCAGCGACCAAAAAACCTCATAAGCGCCAGGTTTCATTTAAATTGAATTTTATGTCGAGCATATGACACAGACACAAATAGTGAAATCCTCTTGCCGCTGAAGGGGTCAAGAAGAAAAACGCGCCTGGATAATAAAAATCCTCAAATTCAGCCAACACCAACAAAACTGATAAGACTATTCGAGACCGGGACGCGACCGAGACCATAGATTGGGCTCGAATTTTTTTCGAGACTCACAATCAGTCTTGACTTCGTTTCGTCTCAAATTTTTGTTTGAGCCAGATCGAAGTCTCATTTTAATGACATTCGTAATTTGTAATCATAAGAAAAATCTATATTATTAACATTTGTAAATTGTAGTTAGCAGAAAAATCGATTCGAATTACACTTGGAATTTGTAATTAGAAAAATAATCAATTCTAATTACATTTGTAATTTGTAATTTAGAAGAAAATCGATTCTAATTACATTTGTAATTTGTAATTAGTGTTACATCCTAGCCAATATGCAGGATGTCTCTTCCCTCGGTTATTCTCAGTATCCTCATTTGCCATCACAAATGTATTATATATATTAAGAAATCTAACATATAACAGCGTAAACGCGTGCGATACCCCCTGTCCAAAGATCTTCGTCCGGTTGAGTCTTAACGAAAAACGAGATCGAGCGTACACGTCAATAATAATAAAAGTATCCGTTCTAGTTTCCAATAAGAACATGGTCCCGAGCGCATATTCCGCGAAGAGTCACATTACAAAACCACACAGAACCCTGAGCAACGTCCAACTTCATCACCTCATCAAGCTTTCATCATGAACATGGTTCTGAGCGGATATTCCACGAAGGGCCGTATCGCGTAGAACCAAATAATGAATCGATTATATACATCTTAGGCCAGAGCGTCGACCCAACAACAGAGCGGAGTGTGATAAAAATCCAGCGCATACCCGTGTCATACGAACCTAGCGGCCGCCGCGCTATCGCGAACGCCGCAACATCGAATTTTGGCTACGCAAATCATGAGCTCATGATTAACAAAGGGAATAAAGAGCGCAATTCCCCTTCCATCAGTACCATAGCTTCTAAGAAAGGAAATCAAAGATTGAATCACTCCCTACTCCTACTCTGCTAAAAATTATAAGCGAACCAAGAAGGGCCAGTACGCAAAAAGCCCAAGTCAGTCTTCTATCGTTTTCCGCCCGACGCAGTCTTCTATCGTTTTCCGCCCGACGCAGTCTTCTATCGTTTCTCATCCGACCCAGTCTTCTATCGATCCCGATCCGATCAAGTCTCCAATCGACTTCTATCCGAGTTGGTCTTTTTCCGAATAAATCTCTGTCGAAAAGTTTAACATCATTATCCGATATAGAAAGATCTTTTCTATCGACTCTAACCTTGTGTCGCGATCCGTACCTCTACTCCGCGTCTAATAATTTAACTCCGTATCTCGATCGTTTATTTCCATCTCTATTTAACTTCAAAAAGTATCGTAAATCTTTTCCGCGTTCTTCACCCTCGTGGAGTGACCCGCTGACCCATCTGCGACGATTGTAAACACAGCGTGTGTGTGGCCCGTCGACCACCATTGTACCAGCGAGCGCACTAGCCTAAGAGCGAAGGCCCTTGAATTCCGAGCTGCAATAAACATCCGTGCGACCGAGCGAGCGACCAACACTCAACGACTGTAAGCCATACATATGTTTTTCTTGTATTACACTTTGTAGCCATGATCATCTAAACCCAATTAGTACCTTTTAATAAATAATGTCGTGTCAATAGAATAGAGGTCTGTCGAATTATTCCTCGAACACCTACCCATTCGCGAAACTCTCCTAATATCGCTTATCTCATACACATCCCCTTTTTACCCTCATCCCGTGCTATTGCGCTAGGCGTAAGCAACAAAGAGGGAAACAAAAATATTGGGCTCTCATCCCTTCCGGATGTGACATTAGAAAAAAACCATATTCTAATTACATTTATAATTTGTAATTAGAAAAAAAACATATTCTAATTACATTTGTAATTTGTAATTAGAAAAAAAATTCTAATTACATTTGTAATTTGTAATTAAAATTTGTATTATTTCAAGTTACAACGTAATTAGTAATATTTTTTTTTGAATTACAAATAACAAATGTAATTAGTAATGTTTTATTTTTTTAATTACAAATTATAGGTGTAATTAGTAATTTCAATGTAATTAATTACTCAAAGTAATTAGTGCTGCCCAACACTGCACGTAAGAATCCACGTAAGAATACATTGTATTTTCGTTAATTATTGGGAGGGCATAATTTCGTCGTACTTATTTTGACTTACTTGATTTACTTCAGTTGTTAGAGCGCTGACCGCTTTCTTAAATCGCAATTGATCCCCAATTGGGCCTATCAAATGACATAGAACTTGATCGTTAATGTCTCTGATCTGTGTGAAGCTGATCTTGTTGCCTAGAATGTTGGAAAAGGACGCCATTAGAACAAAACGGAAAAACATTAGAATAAGCATTAAATTTCTTTCATTTAAATAAATAAAAATTTGGACTAAGATAATGTAGTTCGGTTTTAATATGAAGATTTATTTGACCTAAACAAATTTTTGTTTGAGTTGATGAATCGCCTGTTAGTACAAGAACAAAGACACGCTACGGCGAACGGTTATAGCTGCACGCTTTTGTTTTTCCATAGCAATAATGTTGCATATTAAAATGTATAGAAGTTGTACAGGGCATAAAATTCCCATTACAGTAGCCATATTTTTGCAGTTTACTTACTTTTGAATATTCCTTGATAATCCCCCAACTCGTTCTTTTCGAGGAATTCTGTGATTTCGTCCGTCATATTATTCTCTCACTTAAACGTTTTTTCTCACTCAATATATATTATTCCTTACTTACACTTGATATATTTCGCAATGTATATTCAATAACCGAAAACACTTCCGAAACGCAACACTTGGTCCAAAATCATTGGTAAAGGAAGCCGCTACTCGGTAAGCGTATGCGTGAGCTACATCTGACGAGCGGCCTGCAGCCGGGCCCGTCACGATGAAGGGCAAAGTGCGCATGCGCATAAGTGCCATAGTCGTGAAATAAGAGGCTTTCGTGACTGCGAAGTCGTATTTATTTTTTTCGAAGAAATATTTATTGAAATGTTCTATTTTGAATATGGTTTCCATTTGAATTGAAAAACCGCGACGTAAAAATTTTTTTTTTTTACGACGAATACATGCTGTAGTTACAATCACATAAAAAACATGTCCACACGAGTAAAAATATATTAATTTCTAATAAATGGTGTTCTAATGTACCAATTTATTAGAAAATAATAAATCTTTTTTCTGAGTGTGGTCATACGTCAGCTTTCTCAGAGGTAAGACTGCCTCGTAGAGAGTACGCCTTCCATTTTTGCCCGTGTTTTCGATCAGGTAAGGGATTATGTATACCAGACTCGATTCTTCCTCCCGTGCTCCTCTGCTCGTGATAGTCTTTATTGCCGTCTGGAGAAATTCTACTTTGCCTTGTTCTAAATTGTCTTTCATCAGATCACCGATCTCTGGGTATTTTTCTTTCAGACTCCTTAGTGGTCCTCTTCCCCCATCGTCGTTTGGATCCACCACCAACGCCGCGTCCCATTCGTCCTTTACTCGCGTAAAGCTCTCCGTGCTTACGCTTGTCACTTCGTAGATATCCTCTGGCTATTTTTGGTCGATGATTTTCGTGAGATCTTCGAACGATTTACCGTTTTTCATCGTTATTTCTATCTCCTGGACTTCGTTGTCCATACTCACTTGCATGGCTGCATCTCTAGTATTCCAGTATAGTTCTGGTACCGGCAAGTATAAGTTGGTCTGCACTTTCCCTTCTGAAGTCCGAGGTTTCTCTCCCGCTGTCACTGGTATACTCAGTGTCCGCTCCGTGGGATACAGTTCCCATTCCATACATCTATTGCTGAAGATGTCGGCTAACTGATTGATTCCTCTAATACCCCTCTTGATTTCTGCTTTTGTGTTCGGCGTAGCCTTTATCGTTGCTATTAGCTCCCTGGACTGCTTTTTTAACTTGGTGACTAGGGCTCTTAGTTCGATCAGTATATTTTCTTCTTTCTATCTCTCCATCTTCGTTCCGTTTTCTGGAGGCGTTCCTTCTCTTGCTCTCTTTTGGGCTTACTTCATCCCACTTCCTCTTGTTTCTCCGTCGTCCCAGTTTATCTGTTGTGGCGTACGGGCTGTATTATCTGGGATGCCAGCTGTCCGAGAGAAGGCTCTTTCTCTCTGTGGCATTATCCTTAGAGTCTCTCTTCCTAAACGGGTTGAGGCCCTCTTCTGTTTCAGTAGCTTTCTCTTGCATCTCAACCTAGTTCCCTATTGAAGATGCCGTGCAGTCGCTGGTTGGCAGTCGGTTGGAGCCTGCACGCTCACCCACAACACCGACCGGGACTGGAGATCCGTGCTCCTGCTTCGTAAACTTCAGCCATTCTCTTTCGTTTTCCATCATCTTTTCTTTCTTGTGCATTCTCTTTCGTTTTCCATCATCTTTTCTTTCTTGTGCATTCTCTTTCGTTTTCCATCATCTTTTCTTTCTTGTGTATCGCTCTTCATCTGGCTTCTCACTGTGACCTGTTCGGCATGGGTGGCCCTGCTGGTAGCTACGCTACCGCCATCATGGCTCTCGGAGTCGTTGAAACACGCAAGCCTCTCCGGTACGACAAACCGGAGATACTTCGGAGGGGGGTTACTGTACCTACTACGTGCGTGCGTACGGTACTGGTACAATACCGGTACGTCGTACTGGTACAAGACTGGTAGGGCGTACTGGTACGCCGTATTGGTAATATACCCGTACTGGTACGCCGTATTGGTAATGTACTAGTACTGGTACGCCGTATTAGTGATGTACCGATACCGTACTGCCACATAGTGTTTCAAAGTCTCGAAAAATGTGCGAAATCGAAAAATTTCTCAATTTTTTCAGAAAAAGACCCTAGAGTACTGGAGGGGTGACTTTCCTGCAAACTATGCTGAAAAGCCAGAGCGGTGTGTCTCTACAGGGTGACAAATACTATATAATGTGGCCACCCATTTTTTAAAATGTTTGCTCGCCCTTATTAGAACAGTTGAGATGCACTTTCTAAATAGATTTTCGAGCCCTCGTCGAAAAAAATTACAGGTCCTATGTGAGAAAAATAGATTGCACAGAAAAAAAAGATTTTGCATAAAACAAAAATGGCATTCGGCGTTCACAGAAGCAAAGTTGAATTGATTTCGAAAATAGAGAACCTAGTTAAAAGTCTTAAAAAAAATGTTATCATAGAGAAAAACAATATCTAAAACTCGCCATGGAACGATAATTCAAACTTAACTCTGAGGAACGGTGGAATTTGAGTGGCTGCGAGGAAAGCACGCGATGGGGCTTCCGCTGCTATCTTCTTGTCGCGGCTGCCATGGGCCCGCAAAAGTCACCGAGAAACGTCAAGCCGTGGCTGACGTTTCGAGAAGGTATGCGAGTGTGACATTGAAGATAAATGTCGAACAGGCTTCATCTATTTATAGGTCCCGCTAAATCGGTGAAAGAAAATCCAAATCACCGAAAACAGCGGGCTAAGAATAAATAATGAAAAGCGCGGTCATTATGAGGGTCTCGACGACTGGCCTAACGATTCGAACCGCGCTGAGTGGATGTATTGTTTGCAGAACTAAAAAAACGGTTCGCTACTTCTCGAAACCAGATTTAAGGGGTCAACGAGGAATACAATGAATGCGTGGCGATAAAAGAATGAATGCGACCTTAAAAATTCTCAGGAACTGAGTTCATCTTACAGTTTCTTACCAAAAGAAAGCGATTTAGAACATGGTTTCATTAACCCATTGGTTAAATTGCAAAAAAGGATCCGTAAAATTTTTGTGGTTGAAGAGGAATCCGACAACTTCGTTCAAACGCGGTGGACGTTCCGTTTTCGGGTGTGAGAAAGCTCATTAGATAGGTCTTGATTATTGACAATATTATTTAAGAGGTTCATGTAGGAGAAGCGTAAGCGCGAATCTTATTTCGAATTTAACTACAGTATTTTCACAAGATAGAGTACTTGGAAGGAGGGCGAATTTAAGGCGTTAAATCAATAAAACGAAACCATTTGCGGTTTATCTAATGCACAGTTTAAAAGCGTTATGTGATTATGGAATGGACTAAACATGCATGGAATGAGTATGCTCTTTTTGGGTGCAAAACAGCGGTTTAACTTAAATCTCGATTGCGGAAGCTCACTTAAGGTATTGAGGAGAACTATTCCTGCTAATTTTGTCTTATTTTATTAAAATCGAATGCGGTGCATCTTTCGGTTTTGGGGGCGGGAAAGCGCAACGGATAGATTTCGATTTTCGAAAACATCGCTTAAGGGGTTCATTTGGAAAGTGAGCAAATGACGATCACCGAATTATACTTAACCCTCAATCCGTGAACCTAGGTCGTTTTCGTCCTGCCCAAATCATTTTGTGTGCAGGTTGCTATTTAATTGAAAAAAATATATATTAAAAATAAGAAAAAAAACCCTATTTTCCCTTGAGAAGTACGGCCTAAAGATTGACCATGAATTTTTTCAGATCTTTTCATTGACAATTATTGGTTTGGTAGTGACCAAGGTTCACGGGATTAAGGTGCCTCAAATACCTTCACGGGTTGAGGGTTAAATGGACTTAATATCACTTGGACTCAATCTTCTAATACTCTAAAGCAGTTCGGCCGGGCCTCGTCTTTCGACAGCCCCATTTAAGGCAGTCGTCTGGTGTAGAGGCCTAAAAAAGGTGATTTTTGGTGATTTTTTTTATAAGGAAAGAAACAACGGACCTTCTTGGAAATTTTATTGTACTTTAACACACGTTTGAAGAGTATAAAAAAATTGTTTTATTAAATAATTGTCGCAAAATAGCGGAGTATTAAATTGACCATAGAAGCGTCTCGTCGCTGCCCATGTAGAAATTGGCCATTGGCCCAGCGCTGGCGCAGTGTCGAACTTGATTGGCCGAGGCTCGGCAACTATGCTTGGCCCAGGCATGGAAATGTGACGCGCGGCTGACGCTCGGCAGCCGAGGGTTGGCTACAATGCCAGGACCGCGACTGACCTGCGTATAAATTGAGCATCGGCTCAGCGCTGGCTCAGTGTCAAACTTGATTGACCAGGCTCGGCAAAAATGCTTGGCCCAGGCATGGAAATGTGACGCGCGGCTGACGCTCAGCAGCCGAGGGTTGGCTATGATGCCAGGACCACGACTGGCCCATGTATAAATTGAGCATCGGCCCAGCGCAGGCTCAGTGTCGAACTTGATTGGCCGAGGCTCGGCAAAAATGCTTGGTCCAGGCATGGAAATGTGACGCGCGCCTGACGCTCGGCAGCCATATATTGGCTACGATGCCTGGATCACAAGGATGATAATTATATTTACAGTTTGAGGGAGTAAGTCAGTGCGCGAGTGGGAGAGTGAGAGTGAGTGAGAGAGAGAGAGAGAGAGGGCGGGTGAGAGGGTGGATGGATGGATGAGAATGTAAAAACGTGAAAATGCGAAAATGTGACAATGCGAACATGTGAAAATGTGAAAAAGTGAAAAATGTGAAAATGCGAACATGTGAGAATGTGAAAAATTCGAAAATGTGACAATGTGAAAATGTGAAAACGCGAAAATTTGATGGATAGATGGAGAGTGAGAGAGTGAGAGAGCGAGCATGTGATAATGTGAGAGAGAGAGAGCAACTCATATTATTTGCACGTACCTTTTTCTTCATCACCCGAAAAGTCTGATAACATTTTCAATGCCATGAAATAGTTGCACTTTCTGTAATATCTGTAGTTTTTTTCTAATAGGAACGGAATACTGAGCTGATACGTCAACCAGCTATATCAGCTATATCAAGGTTAATAAACCTTAAAACAATATAAAAAGGTTAAAAAAAATAGAACTAAAAACTTAAAAAACTATGTAAGGGGTTTATACTATATAAAGGTGAAAGTATACAAAGAGATAAAGATTTGAGAATCATATGAGAGAGTTGACTTTAAAAAATATATATATTAGGTGTAGTAAAAAGAAATCCATTATTTTTGCAATAGATGGCTTTAGTAATCTGTATCTCGCGTTGTATAAGTGCGATCGGATTACGCTAGATGGCGTTATAAAGATAAGATTTCGTACTAAAATAAACATCTCAGACAGTTTTGTGATTGCTTGACTCAATATTGTTTGAGCGCGCGTCAAAGATGGCCACCAGCAAAGTGAAAATACGCCATATTTAACAGTTTTTCTTCGATAAAGGCGAAAACGCAAGCCAGGCGGCTGAAAATGTGAATAGTGTTTATGGTCCTGATACTGTAACAGCCAATCACGCGCAATTTTGGTTTCGTCGATTGCGTTCCGGTAATTTTGATGTCAAAGATGCACCACGCTCTGGAAGGCCAATTGGCGAAAATGTCGATAAAATAATGGAAATCGTCGAGTCCAACCGTCATGTGAGCACTGTTTCGATTGCCCAGGAGCTAAGCATTGCACAAAAAACCGTTTGGAACCACTTGAATAAGGCTTGATACAAAAAGAAGTTCGATGTATGGGTGCCACACGAGTTAACGCAAAAAAACCTCATGGACCGAATTTCCATCTGAGAATCGCTGCTGAATCGCAACAAAATCGACCGATTTCTGAAGCGGATGGTGACTGGTGATGAAAAGTGGGTCACTTACGACAACGTCAAGCGGAAACGGTCGTGGTCGAATCGCAGTGAGCCGGCGCAAATGGTGGCCAAGCCAGGATTGACGGTCAGGAAGATTTTGCTGTGTGTTTGGTGGGATTGGCAGGGAATCATCTACTATGAGCTGCTCCCGTACGGCCAAACTCTTAATTCGCACCTGTACTGTCAACAATTGGACTGTCTGAAGGAAGCAATCGCCCAGAAGCGCCCAGCTTTGGCCAATAGGAGAGGAATTGTGTTCCATCAGGACAACGCCAGGCCGGACACATAGTGACACGCCAGAAGCTCCGGGAGCTTGGTTGGGAAGTTCTTATGCATCGAACTCATAGTCCGGATCTGGCACCAAGTGATTACCACTTGTTCCTGTCTATGGCGAATGATTTTGCTGGTGAAAAATTCGCCTCAAGAGAAGCTTGTGAAAATCGACTGTCCCAGTTGTTTGCCAATAGGGACGAGGATTTCTATGAGAAAGGCATAATGAAATTACCTTCAAAGTGGCAACAAGTTATCGATCAAAACGGTGCATATTTGACCTAAATCAGATCATTTTAACTATGCTAAATAAAGCCTTCAATTTCATGCAAAAATAATGGATTTCTTTTTACTACACCTTATATACCATATATATATTTTGCAGAGAGTGAAAAAAATTCTGAAAATATATTGTTCGGAGTAAAAAAGTGAATTATTGGTGTTATTCAGTATTATTATGAAATGAATGAACTGAAATAAGAGATGGTTACTGTTGCTTAGTATTATTATAAGCTGAAAATTGAAATGCATGGTCCGAAGAATACAATTTTCCTTCGCTAGCTAAACTGACAAGAGTATATAGCATTTTAAAATACATTAGGACAGAGTAAAACTGTAAGCTAAGACTGCAAAAGCTTTAGAAAAACATTGTGGTGAAGATTTATACGACCAATCCATACAAAACAATGCCAGCATATGAAAACAACGATATAAATTATTGATACAAAATTATACATTACTCTGTAGTTCGTACGAATTTTATTTGGCCACTAAATAAAGGTTTCATTGAGAGTAAGGATTTTTTTCTAAATAGCGAGGAAATAGTAAAGACCGTTTTCAAATCATGTCGCAGATTGCAAAAAAGATTATGTGCATGCTACCGCAAGGGGAAAAATACATATTCGGTAACTAACTAACCGCAGCATGAGAAGTGTTGTAAAGGGCATTGCTAAGCGGTAAGGCCCTTAATATATCAGAAAGTGAAAAACCTCTTAAGGCTATATGGGAAAAAGTGAAAGAATTACATCGGAGAGAGAGAAAAATATTTTAAAAAGATATCGGAGAGCGAAAAAAAGTTTATGCCAAGATATTGGTGAGAGAGAATAAGATTTTATAAAGATATCGGTGAGAGGAAAAGATGTTGAAAAGATATAAGAGATCGAGAAAAATAATTTATAAAGATAGCAATAATAGAGAAAAAGATTTTGAAAATATATCTGCGATAGAGAGGGAAAGATTTTGAAAGGATATCTGTGAGTGAGAAAAATATATAAAAAAGATATCGGTGAGAGAGAAGATTTTATAAAGATATCGGTGAGAAAGAGATTTTGAAAAGATATCTGCTGTTACGTCCCAGCCTCACTTTTTTCCCGTTCTTCTCAGAACCTCCAACCTATATGCACACAAAATAGCATCTCCATTTATCGATCAGCGAACTATAAATTATCAATACCAAGCAAGTGTTAGCCAAAATTCTCAGACGACCAAAGGCAAAGAACGTCGCCATCGCCTGCCTCCCATAAACACAGCCGATGACAAACGCAATACACTAGCACCTCAAAAGAGAAATCATACTCTCGCGACCGCCGAAACAGGAACCCAGAGATAAAGCTCCGCCACAATCCCTCTTTATCCTACGACCTAAATCCACCCGACAAAGAAAACTCGTGCGAGTCAAATCACGTCATCCGCTCCTATAGAGAAACCTATACGTCCCAAATCTATACGATAGAGACAGAACGACTGCACCAATCACAGCAGCGCTCTAATTAATAAATGAATAAAAATCTCTCTCCCACGTCATGCCAACCTATTACCGAAGTCGACCTAATTTCATATTACTCATTATCCAATTCCTAAGCTACATTGGCGTATTTGAAATTTTTTTCGGGGGTGGGCCGGGGCCCGTATGATCTATAGGGTCGTTTGATGTACATTATTAAAGCCTTCGATTCGAAATGTTTATAAATATAAAATGTTTATGAGCAAATTCTCAGAAAAACGCAACACCAAAGAGAAAATTATGTTTTCCCGGTTCCTGCGTGAGAATCGAATGAGGCCTTCTGCAATTTCTGAATTTGTATTTTAATAAAAACGGAATGTAGAGGGTATAATATATTGCGTGAGTAATTTATTAATACAGATTTCGTATCTTATTTTTATGTTTTATTACCTTGGGCACCATTCTGCCTATGGAAATGTCAGGTTGATAACAAACAATAATTAAACTAAAATCTAAATCAACTTCAATTTTCGGTTTTTCTCTGCAAAGACGTTTAGGACCTGTTGGGCAGACACTTTCTCCTTGATTACTTTATTTTCAATATTCAGCAGAGCCATATTCGAAAATCGTTCTTGCAACATCGTTGCTCTTAACAACGTTTTCACCCGTCGCATTGCCGAAAAACTTCTCTCGCAACCAGCCGAGCTCAGTGGCAGACCCATGGCAACTTGCAGCAAATTGTAAAGATTTGGGGTAAATGCTTGTTTGATCTTTGTTTTCAGCGTCGCCAATGTGATATCTGCGTTCTTCTTTTGCAAAATATTTGTTATCACTAAAGTTTCAGCTTCAAGTCCGGAGATGTCGATTTTGAAAACGTCTTTGTAATGTTCTACGGAGGTCTGTCCACCTTTCAGGTCCAATCTCACAAAGGAGTCAATCGACTTCGTCAAGCGATAGTTCCATCTCGTGGTACTCAAACTTCCCATTTCGCAGCCCATGGTGATGCCCAGAGAGTCATGAACTTTCACAAGACGAGCATGGTTGCCTGGCTGCGAGAAGTGAATATATAGAGCTTCAAGTGTATTAAAAAATGATGCTGTTGATTGAACCGTTGCGCATGAATCAACGACTACCAAGTTGAGCCTATGCGCTAAGCAGTGGATGTAGATGGCTTGTGGGTGGATTTCTTTTATTTTTGCCTGAAGACCTTGATTTTTTCCTGACATGACACTAGCTCCATCGTACGACTGGCCAATGATTGGTATCGTCTCCAAATTGCACTTTTTTAAAAAGTCTAAAATTAATTTTTCCAATCCCGTGGCATCTCTGGCAGTAGAGCAGTTCAGGAAACCGATAAATCGTTCTTCAACGTCTAATCCCTTGACATACCTGATGGTTACCGACAATTGCTCTTCTTTATAACACCTAGTTTCGTCTATCATCAGCGAAAAAATCCACACGCGCGCACTTCTCCCAGTATTTCTTGGAGGGTAAGTTGAGCTATGATGTCAATGATTTCGTTTTGAATCGCAGGGCTGCAGTAACTTGTATGATTACTTAAATGGATGGAAAAGTTTTCATCGTACTTGGCAAACAATTCCGCAATTTCCAAAAAATGTCCTCTGTTTTTCGAAGTAGGGTCTTCGCGGTGCCCCCTTAAAGGTAGGCCCTGTCCCACCAGACACAGTATAATGTCTATCAGCTTCATCAAATAGTCTCTGTTTTGGACTACCTCCTCTGTGTGTTGCATCACAAGCTTTTCATGCACACTTCCGGATACAATAGAGTGCTTGTAGGAAATAAACATCGTGGCGCATTGTTTATGTGAAGCCGATTTTTCATGTTTTTCTGTAGTCTCTTTAATTTTTTTCCAATTGTCAAATCCGCTGATAGTGAATTTCTCATTCTGATCACGTAAGTTTCCCCGTGAAAACTGTCTGCAAACGAAGCAAAATACTTTATCTTCTTTTAAGCTATATTCAAGCCAGCTGTATGCGTCGTAATATTTTGATGAAAACGATCGCTGTCTATTTCCGAATTGACTTTTTGGAAAATTGCCTTGCGGTTGTAATGGGCCAGTCTCTAAAGTGCCTAATTCTAAGTGTAATTTTTTCTCAGCAACTTTTATCTCCACTGCTTCAGTTGAGCCAGTCGTTTCTGCCACTGATGTTGGTGATGCTGGGAGAACACTATATAATTCCGGATTTGCTGTCGAATGGTGTTTTGTAGCTGTAGTCTTCGTCTTAATTGTAATCTCAGCAACATCGTCTGTTGTTTCTTCGGGAGTAGAAGTCGTATTTAAAAAAAAAGATCTTATATCCTTGAATTTCTGCATTTGTTAACCTACAAATAATAAAACCATGCTAATATGTGAAAAATCTCTTCTTCTTAATACCGACAAGTTATCAAAACTAAAATAAGTTTGCAAATCTGAAAACTGTTTATCATTTGAACTATACGATTTATGATACAATACCCATTAGAGGGACAAGCAATCAGTAGACTAGTCTTTTTCGATGTTAAATTTAAGGTTAGAGTCAGATCACAAAGCGAGCAAAATAAATGTCAAATTTAATTTACGACGACTGCGCATTTTCATTTTGCTTAGGGGCATTCACCCACAAGCAGGCAATTAAAACTAGAAATTAGAATTCGGATGAAACAAGCAACATATACAAGTATATATAAGCTTGGTTACCGCGGCGGAGAACATTTTTCGCGGAATAAATATTGACCAAATTTTTTTCGTCACTTTGTTAGGGCCAGTCGAACGTAAAAATGATAAGAACTAACATAAGAATTCTTAATTATTCGTACCTATGACGCTGTGTTGGACACAGACAAACAGAATAGCAAAACGAACAGACGAAAAGTCTGTTATTGTAAATCGGCACTGTAAATCGTGTTATTGCGTATCGAGAGTTCAGACACGTCTATACCAGCAACGTGTTATTAAGCGTCATCAAAATGGGACTAATACCGCGATTATCTAGGAGCGATTTATTATTACCGTACAGACAGCGGTCCAAGCGGCTTATACACGAACTACTACCGCAAGCGGCCTACGCAGAACTCAGTAGTTCTTGCATAGGCCGCTTCATTCGGTCGGTATATGTACCGACCGAATGAAGGTCATGAGAGATCGTTCAAAATGAGAACAGTCAGCGGTCGTATGGTATACAATGTGATCACAACGACCTGTGTGGCCGTTGAAAACCACCGAAATAACTTACAATAAGAGCTTCACTTTGCTATCGAAAAAATAACAAAGTAACTAGATTGATACGTATGACCGTAAATAAGACAGATATTTCGAAAAACCTGGGGGGGGGCATAGAGTCCGTGGGGGGGCCCGGCCCTCCCTGGCCCCTACGTAGTTACGCCAATGTTAAGCTACGTACAACAAAACTGCATTCCCCCAAAAGCTCCTTCCGCGAAAAATTAATCCTTCCTAATTTTTCCTTTCACGAAGGAGCACGCATTCTGTTCTTGATCTGCGATTCGAATAGTCGACTTACAAAATAAAACCCTTTTGCTCTCCGTTGCCGTTGAACAATTATACGCGTATCTTTTTTGTACCAAGTTATAAGTTTCTAAGAATAAGAGGTTAATAATCTACGCGTCTAAACCTTTTATTTAATAAACGATCAATCCTTCGGGCGAATCCATCTCTCAATCCAGAAACACGCACCTAAAAATTCTCTAAATCAAAATTGTTATTAAATTGTCTTCGGAACTCACGTGGAAACCAATCAAAAACTCATTGCGCAAATCTTAATTCAAATTTCGCGCTCTAACTCGGCAACTTCGCGAGTCCATTCTAAATCTCCCTCCGGGACGTAAGACTGCGATAGAGAGGGAAAGATTTTGAAAGGATATCGGTGAGGGAGAAAAAGATATAACAACATATAAGCAAAAGTTAATTAGGTGTTAAAAGTATGTTCTAGCGTTATGAGACATGCCTCATAACCCTCATCAGTTCGATATATGTATCGAACTGATGAAAATTGATCGATTGCAAACAAAAAACTTCCAAACAGATATTAATATAAATTCTCGTCTGATTTTCCGGTCTCCATTGTGATGTGGTATAAACACCAAAGAAACGAAAAAGATAGCAAATTATAGGTTAGTTTTCGTCCGTGAAGAGTCTCACCATCAGAGATTATCACCAATTTCGGTAAAATTATAAGTTTTATATTTTTATATCACGACAATCATATTTTTCAAAAATAGGATATTGCTCCACGAAAAAAAAAACATTTTATCACGTTATATCTAACGCTAAAGTTTACGACTGAATTTCAGAAAACAAATTGAAACATAGAATTGGCTATTGATAATCCCGATTCAGAAAACACTTCACCGTGAATATTGGCTGTCAATTCGTTTGTATATTTGTAATTATCAATCACACAAATACTTTTTTTCACTTGGTCGTTTAAAACAACACGAGGAGATCTTCCTTGTTCCAACACCAAAAACTCTGAACAATATGGCTGCATGAGCGTAGATGTACACACATGTATAGTAGCGAGATTCTGTAACTCGGTGGCGAGAGTTTTCGTCATAGCTAACGACAACCAATAAGCGGCTCCCTTTCTTCTGTGTTCGTGCATGTGATTGGATGTCGGTCGAACGCTGGCACCGGCGTTGAGTCAGCGTTGGGTCTGTTCTGTACCATCGACATACTGATGCTTGGGCCAGCCTAGAATGCCGACGCTTGGTATCCAGTACTGGGCCAAGTCTCAGCCGATTGTGCATCAACGGTTGAGCCAGCGCTGGCTCTGACGTTGAGCCAGCGTTGGGTCTGTTTTGTACCATCGACATGCTGACGCTTGGGCCAGTCTAGAATGCCGACGCTTGGTATCCAGTACTGGGCCAAGTCTCAACCGACTGTCCACAAGCGGTTGAGACAGCGCTGGCTCTAGCTTTGGGCCTGTTCTGTACCATCGACATGCTGACGCTTGGAAAAGCCTAGAATGCCGACGCTTGGTATCCAGCACTGGGCCAAGTCTCAGCCGATTGTCCATTAACGGTTGAGCCAGCGCTGGCTCTGGCGTTGAGCCAGCGTTGGGCCTGTTCTGTACCATCGACATGCTGATACTTGGGCCAGCCCAGAATGCCGACGTTTGGTATCCAGCACTATGCCAAGTCTCAGCCGATTGTCCATTAATGGTTGAGCCAGCGCTAGCTCTGATGTTGAGCCAGCGTTGGGTCTGTTCTATGCCATCGACATGCCGACGCTTGGTCCAGTCTAGAATACCAACGCTTGGTATCCAGTCCTGGGCCAAGTCTCAGCCGATTGTCCACAAACGGTTGAGCCAGCGCTGGCTCTGGCGTTGGCTCTGGCGTTGAGCCAGCGTTGGGTCTGTTTTGTACCATCGACATGCTGAAGCTTGGGCCAGTCTAGAATGCCGACACTTGGCATCCAGTACTGGGCCAAGTCTCAGCCGATTGTCCACTAACGGCTGAGCATTGGCATTTCTGCGTGGGTGGAGTCTCGAACTGGGGGGAAAGATGGTGTGCTTAATTCTTGTCTGGAACGCAAAAACCACAATTATTTTTAATTGACATATATTTTTATTGTCGATGAACTAAAAAATCCAGAAAAAACTGTGAAACCATATGAATTTTCGAGCTTGAACAAAAAAGTGACGATTTTTACAATTCTTTTCTTTCTTCGTGCAATAAAAATATTATAAAATGACTTTTTTATGAATGTTTTTAGTTCATTCAGGATGGTTTTTAATAATCTAGAGAATGAACCTTGGTTTGGGTCGATAGGTCAAAGAGGTTTTTGCTATCACGCCCGCCGATTTGAAAGAATCACGAAAACGAGATTACGACAAAACGCGCTTTAAAGTTTTCGGTCGGGAAAATATTAATTATTGGTAACTTAAGTTATCAATCGCCCATTTCTCGGCTTACGAGCATTTTATTTTCTCTCATTTCAATTACGACTTCAGTATAGTAAGACAATCTACTTTTGTGCTCAAGCTTAAGAAATTTGACAGGCAAACAGCTGTGCGTCCATCAATTTGATCTCGGTTGGTCAAGTTTCCAGAAATTCTGAGGCGCCATTTCGGAAATCCGTGGGTATCTCCAATCGTCTTCTACTATATCGGTGGCGGTGTGGCTTTTCGTCTTAATATTCCACTTGTCGGGACCGCCGCACATCCTCGGATTATGTAAACTAAAATGTACTTTTCATGCAAATTGATAAACGGTTGAATCCTCGCTAAAAGTAATAAACGTTTCGCGGGCCATCCCATGTGCGAACGGCATAATGGCCAAGTCCCGACCCAGTACTGGTGTCGGACTTGCCAATACTGGCTGACGATCATGGCCCGATACACAGACAGTACATAAACGGTACTGGCCTAACTCCGAAATGATAACACTGGTCCTAAGCTCGGCAACAGCGTTTGAACAGTACTGGTCGCCAGTACTGGCTGAATACTGAATGCCAATATTGGGCCAGTGCACATAAACAATATTGGCCCAACTCCGAAATGATACACCGGCCCTACGCTGGACAACAGCGTTGGCACAGTACTAGTCGCCAGTACTGGCTGGGTACTGAATGCCAATATTGGGCCAGAGCATGTAACCAATACTACCCCAACTCCGAAATGATAACACGTAAACGGCGTTGGTACAGTATTGGCGACCAGTACTGGCGGCCAATGTCAGGCCAAAGCGCATAAACAATACTGGCCCAACTCTGAAAGTATAACACTGGTCCTCCGCTTGGCAAGCGTTGGCACAGTAATGGTGATTAGTACCGGCTGCCAATATTGGGCCAGAGTTGCGGTGCGTAGTAAGAAAATTCGATTCACTTGTGAAAAGGGTATGCTTTTAAGAAATGTTTCATTTAAAAATACATGTTTATAGAGAAATTGTTTATTTTCATGGTTTTTCCCGTCGTTTTTTGCCGCCTTCCCGGTCACCGGCACCAGATAAATATCGGCTTGTTGCCGATAATATTTTCGCCGCAGTGGTTTTTTTCCCCCCATCGTATCTAAAATAATATCTGAAATCAAAATATTTTATTTGATTGCACCCAGTTCTAAAAATTATATTAGTAAAAATTTGAAAAAAACATTTACCATTCATGCTTTTGTACGTTGTTGGGTATGAAAATGTTTAGCTATAAAAAAGAAATAAATGATGACGAGAAATACAAGGAATGATAAAGAAGAGGGAAAAGAGCTCAGATACCATCAAAAGAAATAAAAATATGCATCACTTGAATCCGGATATCGTCCGTGGGTTTGCCCCCCAACCCCCCCCCCCCCCCCCCATTTTTTTCTAAACATGGACCCTTTAATTGAAATGATTTTTCGCGTATTCCAATGCTTGGTGTTGATTTTAATGATTTTTTTAGCATGGATATAAGCATATAAGAAAATAACTGTTAACAAAATAGACAATAACCAAATCTTAAGTGATACCTTTTGTTTATAGAAAAATGAAATGTTAATCCTAAACTTTCTCTACATCATCTAATAGATAAGATTTTTAAATATTTCTAGGAATTTTTTCAATAATTTTTGTTCCAAAACCAAAAGTTTGAAGTTCAGTGGCAAAACAACGTGCAAATATCATTTTGCAACAACACCATAACATCAAATATATATATATTCGCGAAAAAAATATCGTTGTGAAAATTAAAGTATTGGTATAGTAAAATAAAAAACGTCGAATAAACTATCATTAAATTATTATTATTAAAAGGTATTTTGAAACTCACCACTTGAATCTGCATTCGATTGCAATTTATCGGGCTGTATGATGCTTCGCTTCGAGAACGCTTTGATTTTTTTCTCGAATCTGATCTGCGCAGTCTATGTAAATTTTTACAAGATTAAAAGAAAAGTGAAACCCTATTTTGGCGTCCTCACAGATAACTAGAGCTTGCAAATTGCTTTCGCAACATTTCGAACATTCGAACGTTTTTTTAAAATGAAACTCGCAAATGTTCTGAATTTACAAAGCTTCCTATGATAAAGGTAAAATTTAAAAAAAAAACCAATTGTTTGTGGAATAAGATTTGATTTTCCAAAAAATAGAGAATACCATGTGGGGCATTCCACGTTAAATCAGCCACTTCCGAACCTCACCTTTTTTGCTCAACATTTTTGCAGTTGTTATACCTATTAGAAGAGCCTCTCGATTTTTTAAAGAATTTTTTGTCTATCTACTAATGAGATATTGAGAGATATATTATTAATGAGGGATGAGATATATTTTCATCGAAAGACTCATATATTTAGAAGAAATATAAAAATATATATTATGAATATACAATTTTTTGCCGAAATACACTGTCGGCCTGACAAAAAGTTGCGTTTGAGTTTGAGCTTAATGGGAGATATAAAGAATATAGTGAAATGCGTCTTTAGTAAGTTAAATAAAAAGTTTGAATTTATTAAATTACGCTTGAAGACTAGAGAACAAGCAAGTGTAAGAAAGAGGGTGTTGAATATTGCTATGAAAGGAATGTATAAAAGGAAGAGATGGATAATTCAAGCGCTGCAATAATATGTATTCTTTGTATATCTTACCTGGTTTTCACTTTATAATACGTTCGAATTTTTATAGCCCACTTTATTGCACTTGAATTCGTTTTAGCACGAGAAAAATTAATTTATAACAATACAAAAACTGTATTGTATAAGAACGAATGATAACTGTATGAACTGTATGAATTGAACTGAATAAATATAATGTATGTTTATTCAGTTTAGTATGTTAAGGTTTAACATACCTTACCATAATGTAAGGTATGAAAATGAAAGCAATGTATGTAATGTATGAGAATATATGAAGAAGCACGTAAAATTTGGGGGTTAAGACAAGTTCACACGTCGATGGCACGAGAAAAACTGATGCTCGATCGTAGGTCGATCGCTACGAAGGGACAGCCGCATGGAGATAAAAATCTTCAACCGCGTGCGGCCGACGTAGTGAGTTCACACGGCCACACACGCATACACGCGTTCCGCGATACACGATACATTGTAATGCCTTGTCGCGTTATTTGCGTTAAAACGTAAATACACGTTAAAACGTATTTACGTTTGAACGTAGCATAATGTAATACATCAACCAATTTTAATCAAATTTGATAACAACATTCTTTTTTTAATACTTTATTCGTACTATAAAATTCTGCCCATTTTTTCGAAATTTGCAAAAACTATAGCAATTCAATTTAAAAAATCAAAACTTTGTCATATCCGAACCGTTTGAAAGATTCTCTCCAAATTTTATACCAAATTTACTTTTACAATACTTTATGCAAAAAAAAATCAGCACGATATCTTGATATATGCAAAAATTAGAGGGATTTGACATATTTCGAATATTTCCAAAATTCATAACATTTAAACCATTCGACCGATCATTCCCAAATTCAATACCGGCCATCCTTTCATGATACTCTATTTATTAAAAAATTATTTACAAAATTCTGAAAATTTTTGCAAAATAACTCGGTCACAGACGTTTTTGAAAATTAAAAAATGCCGTTAAATTTGTAATTTTTGAGTCATCTCGACAAAAGTTGCAGAGAATGAAGAGATTGTATAGATTAACATCTGTGTGAAACAGGAGCCCTTCAACTCAAACCATTCTCGAGTTATAGACGTTTTCATTTTACAGTGCCAGAACATACACGCGCACGCACACGCACACACACACACATGCATCCAGACATTGTTTCTAAATATGATTTTTCGAGGTTTTGGGACATTTTGAGGACGTTGACATTGAAAACTGAAAAAAATGTTTCCATCGTCACAAAGTTTCTCTATGAGGAAGCAAAACTTACATTTTTCATTCAATCTATATTTTTTGGACTGGCACCGTACTGATAAAATTGTTTACCAATACTAGGGCAGTACTTAACCGAAGACTCGGTAACCAAAACTGGCATGGTAATGATGCCAATGCTGGGGCGGTACTTCCAGCCGAGACTCAACCAACCTTGGTTAACAAGACTGGCACTGAACTAATAAACTTGTTTACCAATACTGAGGCAGTACTTTACCCAAGACTCGGTAACCAAGACTGGCATAGTACTGTTGCCAATGCTGGAGCAGTACTTCCAGCCGAGACTCAACCATACTTGGTAACCAGGACTGGCACCGTACTGATAAAATAGTTGATCATTACTGGGCCAGTATTTCACCCAAGACTCGGTCACCAAGACTGGGATGGTACCAATACGTTCGGTTTCCAATACTGGGGCAGTACCGTCAATTGAGAGTCGGTCGCCAGGACTTGCACAACTCTGGGCCGTTTTGGTAACTATGGCGCAATACCGATATTCGCACATGGGATTGAGTTGATTTGAATTTGAGCGCCTAAATGCGAGAAAATATCTAACATAATATTAAAAATAATATAAACAATATAAATATCGAGAGAGAATTTTTTTGTCTCGTATAGGCTTCTGGGTCACGGAAATAAAGACACAACACCCACACTTGGAATAGACCGGCTTTATTTGGCTTGAAACCCGAAAAATATTAATAGTTAAAACAGAATAACAAATTAAAAAAGCACGAAAAAAATTGTTCAATACAAAAAGCACAAAAAAAAATTTAATACAAAAAGTACAACAAAAAAAATTGTAAATACAAAAAGTACAAAAAAAAATACAAAAACGGAGTCAACAACCGCCACGTCTTCGATTCATGACTCTGGGTTCGGCACAGAGCGGGATATAAAAGAAAAAAATATTCTTTTACATTTTTTACTTTGGATAATTTGTCATAAACGGTTTGCTAAATTTTTATTCGTAATAATGTATCCAAGCTTCACATACTTAGGACTCAAATTCGAAATTCGCGACCACAAACATCTAAAGATACCAAATATGGCCGAAATCCAACTTCTTTTTGAATTTTCTCCCGCCATATTGGGTCCGCCATTTTTAATTTTTGGAAATCCGATTTCAGATTAGGATTCAGCCACCTCAAAAACCATAACATATTCACATTCGTCGAAATTAAACTATTTTTCGAATTTGCGTCCGCCACATCGGATCCGCTATTTTGAATTTTAGAAATTCGATTTCAGATTCGGATTCAGCGACCTCAAAAACCATCACATACTCACTTTCGTCGGAAGAGAACTATTTTTCGAATCTGCATCCGCCATCTTTGAGTTGCCATTACGAATTTTGGAAATCCGATTTCAGATTCGGATTCAGCGACCTCAGAACCGATGATTTAAGATAAGCGTCCACAGCTCTGCATCATACGCATCGTACGGATCGCATCAAACGGATTTATTAGGCGTAGTGCCGGTCGTGCGTCCACCGGTCCGCATCGTACGCATCCTACGGATCGCATCAAACGGATTTGCAACGCGACGGCCATTTGCAATTGGATTTTCAACATTAGCATTCGGATTTTCGTAGCTAGCGGACGAATAGTGTGTTTCAATATGGAAAGTTACGAAGAATTTGTCGTGGTTCCGTGTTTTTTTGGCAGAAGAAGCTATTTACCATTTAGAACAGCTGTAATTTAATGATGACTTCATCTTGAATAGGAAAAGTGATCACGGTTTTTGCCATATTTATGAAAAATTCAATCACAGGTTCATTCTCGTTCCTGTTAGATGCTGTTTCTCTTTTTGATAGGTATTCTTGAAGAACTGTCGCTGAACTTGGATCTTGTGAAGAAGCTTTACAGGGCGCGGTTAACTCCGTTGACCAAGGGTTTTGGAACTGGGCTTGAAACACGTTAAGTCGATTAGTTATGTTGAAATATGAAAATGTCTTATCAGTTTGATTCATCCTTCTTAAAATTTCTTCCAAGATGTTATACTGCATTGATGGGAATAATGAGGGTTTTACAAATTATATACTTCTTCATACTCTCGCACAATCGTTATTAGATGTGCGATGACCACGATCCGCGCTTATTACAAAACGAAACATTTTGCGCGAGTACCGAATGAAAATGGCGGCCGAGCGCATGCACATCGTGGTGCCAGCACGCGTGTCGCCAGTAAACAGCAATCCGTATGACGTCATAGGCACGCATCGAAAAAGTTAGCCCGCCGAAAAATTGATTCGATGCTTGCAATCCGTCCGATGCGGTCCAGTGTACGCACTTGTATGGCTAACAATACAAAGAATACTAAAATCTGCTTGACGCGATACGATCAAGCAGATTTTACGATGCGCATGCTGCGGACCTGGGGACGCTTTACCAAATTACAGTCAAATCGATGTAGTAAAAACATGTTTTTTTTTTCAAATGCCCACATATGTGTCATGACACAAAAGTGGCACGACTTTTTCTGCCCATATGTGTATCACCGACAGTCAAGGGGTTAAGGGATGTATATTATAAAAATAAGAAGACCTTGAATATAATATCAATAATATTTAATTTATTTCGTTGATTTCCATAGTTTCGTCGGGTGGTGCTTCAATAGGTAAAGCAGATACTATAGCCTTCTGGTAACTATAATAAAATATGAGACGTATGTTCTCGATTCTATATTTTCCAGATGTCGCGAAAAATAGCATCTTTCATAGTTCCGGATTTCGTTGTTGCGACATTGGGATCGTTATTCATGTGTAGATCAAATTTTTCGCGAAAAAAGTGTACTAATGGTATCGAATCATTTAATGCGAAATTTAAGTTAAAATCCCCGCCGAGAATTAGTGGTATTTTGTCTTCTCTCTTGCCAAGAGCAGCAGCACCTTCGTGGCTGTATATGAGGCATTATTAGACTTATTAGAGATATAGAAAAACTCGATGACATTATTATGTCATCGAGTTTTTGATTTACAGATATATAGATTGCTACAATGACAATTATTTTTTCATTTAGCGTTTGACACAATATCACAACTCAGTATTCATAGTTCATGATTGCTATATAATAACTGCAAAGTCTTAAATACTTTTTTATTTAATTTTGCAATGATACTTACGTAACAATGTATTAGAAAATTAGTAAAACAATTACACAGCACATGAAAAATAACATCTAAAATTTAGCATATACTTTATATACGGAATGCAGGACACTCACAGTGGACTGTGAGCGTTCACTGTGAGCGGATAGGACCCTTTCTCTAACAAACCGCGCATTCGCGTAACCCTGCTTCTCTCTTTCTCTCGCCCGCTTGATCTGCCGGCTCACGTGTTCAGTAGAGAGGGGAAGCGTACGAAGAACCGAACAAAGCGCAGACGGAGAATAGGCAACACTATGTATAAGGCAGGATGGTCCGCGGACCACAGGTGGGCCGCGAGGGCTAGAATATGGTCCGCGAAAGGTTTATTACTTTTAGCGAAGATTCAACAGTTTATCAATTTTCATGAAAAGCACAGTTTAGTTTACAATATCTGAGGATGTGCGGTGATCCCAATAAGTGGATTGTTAAGACGGAATGACACACCGCCACCGATATAGCAGAAGACGATAGGAGATCCCCACGGATTTCCGAAACGTCTCCTCAGAATTTCTGGCAACTTGACCAACCGAGATCAAATTGACAGACACACAGCTGTTAGCCCGTCAAATTTATGAAGTTTGAGAACAAAAGTAGATTGTCTTACTATACTGAACTCGTAAGTGAAATGAGAGAAAATAAAATGCTCGTAAGCCGAGAAACGGACAGTTGATATTTGGCTATATTTTCAAAACAATCGCATTTTTTCATGTTTTCCGAACATTGATATTGATTCCGAACACTATATATGCATTGATTCTATGTAGGGCTTGCCGGGTTGCGAAGAGACGCATTGGAAAGCGCGAGACGGCAAAGCGCGCGTTTGTTGTTTAACGTGTAATTTCGTCTTAAGGCCATGTGTCACACGTCCAGTCGGTAAAAATCCTACTGCCAAGTTTTCTCCTAGACGGATCGTATTTCGGGCAAAAGAAGAGAAAGGTTGTTCGTCGTTCAACAGAGCGGAACGTGTTTCTTTGCTTTTTTCCCAAAAATTAACCGTTTCAGAAATCATTGGGAATCTGCAAATCAGCTATCTCTCTCGCACTCATGGCCGCTCGGTCAGTGTGACACTTGGCCTTAAGCAGAGGCGCTAGATCGGGTCGCGGTGGCGATCGACGTTACGCATTTGCCGCGTCCAGACTGGCCGAGTGGCTTTGCGAGGCAGCCTCCGTGCGCATGCTTCGGACGCGGCAGCCTGGGGCTCGCAGTAAATTGTTATGAGGCTTCCTCGCGCGGCAAGTGCGATCCATAATTTACCCGAGGTATGCTAGTATCCTCAAATGCCCAAATAGCACCACTCGTGTGAGCCACCGCTGCCGTAGTATCATTTTTAGTAAAACATCGAAATTTAACAAAGATTAAGAAAAGAAAACGTATCTGGACGAATACACTATTTAAAAATCGTGCCTCGATTTTACGCCTGCCTCGCTTTGTGTATGTGTACGGGCACGAACACGTCCAGAGTGAGCGAATCGCGGACGAAGCACCAATGAGCGTCGTGAAATGAGACCCGAGCCACCGCCGTGCGCCCAGACCGAGGCTCAGACGCGAGCGCAGCGACGAGCGACTGAGGCACGTCCACATTGTGCGCGGCACTGCCGCGCAAGGCTGCTTCGGCATTTGCCTCGGCATTTGCCAGCGGCAACCAGTTGCTCGCATTTATTCGACTCGCACGAGTATGCCAGCGATTGTTTGTAGTGATTCGACGCCAATATTCTTTTTTCTTTACCGATGTGTGAGATAAGGCCTGACCCACTCGTTCTTGATTTTCGTCGATGCGTAGAATTTTGATACTGGGACTAAATATTCAACTTTTAGCAAACGATAAAAATTATTTTAAAATGGTATTAAAAAAATTGTTTTTTATGTTACTTAACAGTTACTTAACAATTTTACGAATACGTTAAAAGTCTTGATTAAAGTTTATTTAAAGATAAACACAGTTTATTATTGTTGTACCTGGTCGTCCCTGCTATGACAAAAAAAAATTATCGTGGTCACGGAAATGTTAGGAACCACTGATATATACAAAAGGACATATCCTGACTGACTGACAAATCAACGCACAGTCCAAACCAATGAAGATAGAAACGTGAAATTTGGACAGTAGTTTCCTTTTATGATGTAAACGCCCACTAAGAAAGGAATTTGTGGTATTCAACCGCTAAGGGGAGAGTAGGTGGAAAACTTTTTAAAGAAATTTTAACGACTCTGGTCGGATTTACTTGAAATTTGGTATTCGTGCTTCTTGACACAATGAATGAAAGTCGTATGTCAGCGTTTTCGGAAATTCAACCCCTAAGGGGTGAAAGGGGGTGGCAGATTTTATATCTATCTTCTATCTATATACAGGGTGAGGCACATAAAGTGTTACAGAGCAATAGCACTCAAACTATTGATCATATCCAAAAATGTTTCAGACAAAAGTTTCAGTGTTTGAGAAGGCCGTCATACTGGACAACCCAATTTTTTTATCGGTGGAGGCGCTGAAGCTACGTCAAGGTCAACTCCACTTTTTAAAATGGAACCATGTATTTTTTTTCGATGACATTATGACCGTTTTTAAGACGAATTCAGCGACCTACAACACAAGGTCATTCTAGTCACGCAAAGTATGAAAATAGTCGAAAAATCGAAAAAAATCGGAATAATCACTTTCAAAGGATCCACTAAACTTGATTTGGGTCTACCTACAGAAGATGCTCGAAGTGATGACCCTCGACTTGTAAACATTTGTTTGTTCGATGTTTTCATTTCTTACGATACCAATGTTTCTTATCGGCAACAAGTACGCATTTTCTGTTGACATATCAGTTAGACACGCATTACCTTCTAATGTGACTACATCGGATCGCGAAAATAAGCGATTTTCAAAAATCTTTTGATATGTTGATGGTGCTGGGGGAATGCCGTAAATATTACAGAAACGCCCAAGATTTGTATGCGGCTCGTTATCCGGATAGGCAACAAAAATCGCACATGGCGTTTAAGCGATTAGCTGACCGTTTCTGTCGCTTCGGTACAGTGAAACAAACACGAGTCAAACGTCGACCGATTGTTAATGAAAATAATGCGGCTGCTATCTTAGCGTTTGGTGCACTAAATCCACATGCGAGCAGCATACAAATGGAAAGAGAGAGTGGAATTACTCAGCGATCTGTATTAAGAATCTTACATCAACACAAGTTCCATCCGTATCGTATGTCATTACGTCAGGATTTGTACGGCAATGATTTCCTAAATCGCGTCGATTTCTGTAACTGGATTCGTAGAAAAATGCGCACAGATGTCTCATTTTTGAGTCATGTGCTTTTTTCTGACGAATCTAACTTCACAAATACGGGAAATGTGAATAGGCATAACATGCATTATTGGGCAAATGAGAATCCTCGATGGATGAGAACTGTACCATTTCAACATCCGTGGTCCGTTAATTGTTGGTGCGGCATTGTCGGCGATCACGTCATTGGTCCATATTTTTTTGAAGGTCGCTTGACTGGGCAAGTTTACGCAAACTTTCTGCAAAACGTACTGCCTCAATTACTGGAAGACGTGCCCTTGCAGGTTCGCATGAACATGTGGATGCAACACGACGGTGCACCACCCCATTATGCTCTGTGTTCAAGACAAGTGATGAATGAGATTTTTCGTGAAAAGTGGATAGGATGAGGCGGCCCTGTAGCTTGGCCACCTCGTTCGCCAGATCTAACATCACCAGATTACTTTTTATGGGGTTTTGTCAAAGAACGCGTAATGGCGGTAGCACCTACCACGCCTGACGACATGAAAGAAAGAATACGCCGAGCATGTACCGAAATTACACTACAAATGTTGGCTGAAGTTAGACGGTCTTTTCATCAGCGAATTAACAAGTGCTTACAAGTCGAGGGTCATCACTTCGAGCATCTTCTGTAGGTAGACCCAAACCAAGGTTAGTGGATCCTTTGAAAGAGATTATTCCGATATTTTTTGATTTTTCGACTATTTCATACTTTGCGTGATTAGAATGACCTTGTGTTTAGGTCGCTGAATTCGTCTTAAAATCGGTAGTAATGTCATCGAAAAAAAAATACATGGTTCCATTTAAAAAAGTGGAGTTGACCTTGACGTAGCTTCAGCGCCTCCACCGATAAAAAAATAGGGTGGTCCAGTATGACGGCCTCCTCAAACACTGAAACTTTTGTCTGAAACATTTTTGGATATCAATAGTTTGAGTGCTATTGCTCTGTAACACTTTATGTGCCTCATCCTGTATATACCAAAAAGAACATGTCCTGACTGACTGACAGATCGACGCACAGCCCAGACCACTGAAGATAGAACCGTGAAATTTGGACAGTAGTTTCCTTTTATGATGTAAGCATTCACTAAAAAAGGAATTTGTGGTACTCAACGCTTAAGGGGCGAAAAGGGGTGGACATTTTTTTTTGAAACTTTAACGAATCTGTTCGGATTTACTTAAAATTCGGTATTTGTGCTTCTTGACACAATTAATGGAAGACGTATTTCAGCTTTTGGCGATATTCAACCCCTAAGGGGAAAAGGGGGTCGCAAATTTTGTATCTATCTTCTATCTATACCTATAAAAGCGAAATACCACTGACTAATTGACTGACTGACTGACTGATTAATCACGAAATCTCAGAAACTATAAAGTCGACAAACTCGAAATTTGGCGGGTAAGTTCTTTATAGGGTGTAGACATCCGCTAAGAAAGATTTTTACGAAAGAGGAAAATTACGATGGTAAAATGGGGGCTGAAAGTTTGTATGGAAAATTGTATTCCTTGCGTGTATGAACTTGAAACTTGGAAAATATAATATATTCCTTAGAAGGAGTAGGTTTTAGTTACAGGAGTACACTAAGATAGGATTTTTCGAAAATCCACTCTTAAGGGGGTGACATGGGGTGTAAAAGTTTCTATGGGAAATAATATTCCTTACGTGTATCAACTTGAAATTTGGTAAATATATTCTTTGGAAGGTGTAGAAGTACACTAAGAAAGGATTTTTCAAAAATCTCCTCTTAAGGGGGTGAAATGGGGTGTATACGTTCGTATAGAAAATTATATTCCATGTGTGTATCAACTTGAAACTTGAAACATATGTTGCTTAGGAGGTGCATAGATGCACCAAAAAAGGATATTTCGAAAATCAACTCTTAAGGGGGTGCAACGTGGGGTAAGAGATTGTATGGAAAACTTAGCTTGCGTATATCAATTTAATACCTTGGTATAAATATTCTTTAAAACAAATAATAAAAGGTATATTATAGGATTTTTTAAGACCCCTAATGCGCGGTGCTACTTCTAATGAAGTTTCTATAGGCCAAATTCTACGCGGGCGAAGCCGCGGGCGGAATTTGGCCTAGTATTGAATAAAGATATTCAGACATTGATGTGTAACATTAGATTAAGCTGAAATAGTTTTATCAGTTTTAAAAAATGATCTGCGAAACATACACTAGTCGGGTTGTTCCGCAATCGTATCGATAGGATTTAAGAATAATTGTATCGTTATTTTGAGTAGGCTTCATTTTATTTTGTGTTGACAATTGTTGTGCCGGACTCAACAAATAGGCCGTAAATGACATAGTGACAATTTCGTATTATTGTAAATAATCTGTCGACTTTTTTAGTATAAGTGCAATGTAGGATAGGCCTGGTTTGATTAGAGAGCAATATTGTTAAATTGTACCTTTTGAAATGTTCTTTAAATATGCATACAGTATGCGTGTATTCGCAAATTGTTCAGTTTAAGTTCATGTTATACAAGAAAAATAAGTACATTAACTAGTAGCAGGATTAGTTTTTATTTTCTATTAGAGGCGTTGGAAATAACAACAAAGTCGTTAGTCGGTACGATTCCGGTAAATCTGCCGTAAGCTGAAGATCAAGAGACGCGGCAGCGTCTCGACGCCAAGTAATAAAAAAAAACGACTGTCACGACACGACACGCCGCGCACTCTTTATACGCCAAGATGGGCTTTAGCAGACGACTTTTTAACTTATAATCGACATTACACGAAAACGCGGAGACGAATCGAAAATCTAATGACATTTTACCAATGAAATGTTATTTTTTCCTATCGATTTTGTTTGGGTCATTTTTCGATCCGCCTACTCAAACTTGAGATCTTGTAATATTAACCGAATTTCCGAGCGACTTTTTTACCACAAAAATTCTTCAACACTTTAGAACGTTCCAGATGCGTCGGTTTTCTTGGAGGGATAAAGTTATTCGGTCGCATCGTAAGCTATACTGCATACGTCCTTTTGGGGAAAGCGTTAACATGATGGGAACGCTTAGCGTTTCAGCCTGAAGTGCACTGTTTGCTCACTTCAGAGAGGTGCTACTATAAACAAACAATGGCGCGCTAGAAACGTCAAAAGTCGGATTCTTCGAATGTATGGCCTCTGTCGGCTTTAAGAGAGAACGGTACCCGCAGCAAGACTTCGACGCAGCCCCGGCTCCAGTCGGTAGGGCAGAACTCGTACAAGCCCCTGCTACCTACCGGGAGATTGTAAATGCCTTCCTGCGTCTCGCAACGCGTGTGCGTGTATGTCGGTGTGCATTACTACGTCAGCCGCACGCGGTTTAAGATTTTTATCTTTCCGCGGGCTGACCCTTCGTAGCGCGTACACCCGCGTGAGCGCATATACACCGCGTGAGCGTATATACATGCACAAACATACATAAACACAGTCAGCGTCGAAAAAGAACTTTATTTTCTTTTCTCAACGCCGACTTCGCAAGAAATTCAAAAACACGAATTTCGCAGAAAGAGTCCTTGTTGAGTGTAGCGATTGGCTCAGTAAACATTTACGGTATAAATAATACAAACATAATTGTTTAAACAATTATGAATGCATTTATCGTCGACCACGATTGTGATCGGTAGATACGGTACTTTCAGTACCTCTCGGCAAATAAATTGCTGCTTGCAAGCCGCAAAACATAACAATAAAAATAATGCAATCATAATTGTTTAAACAATTATGAATGCGTTTATCTCGACCACGATTGTGATTGGTAGATACGGTACTTACTTCCAGTACCTCTCAGCAAATAGATTGCTGATTGCGAGCCGCAAAACCTATCAATAAAATAATGCAAACATAATTGTTTAAATAATTATGAATGCGTTTATCTCGACCATGATTGTAATCGGTAAATACGGTACGGTCAGTACCTCTCAGCAAATAAATTGCTGATTGCGAGCCGCAAAACCTAACAATAAAAATAATGCAATCATAATTGTTTAAACAATTATCAATGCGTTTATCTCGACCACGATTGTGATCGGTAGATACGGCACTTTCAGTACCTCTTGGCAAATAAATTGCTGCTTGTGAGCCGCAAAACATAACAATAAAAATAATGCAATCATAATTGTTTAAACAATTATGAATGCGTTTATCTCGACCAGGATTGTGATCGGTAGATACGGTACTTTCAGTACCTCTCGGCAAATAAATTGCTGCTTGCGAACCGCAAAACCTAACAATAAAAATAATGCAAACATAATTGTTTAAATAATTATGAATGCGTTTATCTCGACCATGATTGTAGTCGGTAAATACGGTACTGTCAGTACCTCAGCAAATAAATTGCTGATTGCGAGCCGCAAAACCTAACAATAAAAATAATGCAATCATAATTGTTTAAACAATTATCAATGCGTTTATCTCGACCACGATTGTGATCGGTAGATACGGCACTTTCAGTACCTCTTGGCAAATAAATTGCTGCTTGTGAGCCGCAAAACATAACAATAAAAATAATGCAATCATAATTGTTTAAACAATTATGAATGCGTTTATCTCGACCAGGATTGTGATCGGTAGATACGGTACTTTCAGTACCTCTCGGCAAATACATTGCTGCTTGCGAACCGCAAAACCTAACAATAAAAATAATGCAAACATAATTGCTTAAACAATTATGAATGCGTTCATTCTCGACCACGATTGTGATCGGTAGATACGGTAATTTGAGCATATATGATTGCCTTTCAGTATATATGATTGCTGTTTGCACGCTGCAAAGCATAACTGGTAAAAAATAATTCAAAAATAATTGTTTCAACAATTATCAATTTGTTTTTTCTCGACCACGTTTGTGATCGGTAGATACAGTACTGCTTATACCTCTCAGTAAATATGATTGCTATTTACGCGTTGCACAACTCAATGGTAAAAATAATGCGACAATAATTGTGTAAACAATTAAAGCATTTCTTCTCGACCACGATTGTGATCGGTAGGTGCGGTACTTTCAATAGTATACAACTTTAAGACGTTGAAGTTTGTATTGTAAGATGCATCAAAAACTTTTTCATTTTAATAGCCCAAATTTTTTTTATTTTCATGCTGAACAGATCGTTACAACATTTTCACACAGTCTTAGACAAGTTAAATTTTCACAAAGATTACTCTCTATAATAATAAAAATAAAGAAATGGAAAAAATATCTTGGGGTGGTTTGAAAAATAAAGTTTATAAAGTTACTTTTCAGGGCTTACTGTTGATGAAAATTGTAAAACACATGAATATTTATTTTCCCTTATTTATAATTTATTCAAAACAATACATTATTTAATTTTATGGCATTACTGGATGGACCGTCAGACAAAAAATTAGTCCAAAATGGGCGAATCGTAAATTTACAAGTCTAGATCATATCGTACAAGTTTAGCCTTACAAGCGGCTAATTTAATAATAAATTAACACTGAGAAATGTTAATTTTCCACTTTCAATAACAACTGAAGTCAAATTCGACGATATTGGCGTGTGCTTGACTGAGGTTTTGTTAGTGACTGTACATCTGTTTCAACTGGACAACAAAAACATTTCTCAATTTGTAAATTCAATTAATACGTTAAGATAATGTTATTATTATCAATAATCGCCCAAAAACTGGTTAAGTTTATAACTACGTTAAGTTTATAACTATAGAAAATGAAGTATTTCCGTTTCAAAAAGATATGAAATCCCCCTAAAAAACTTTAACAAGTAAAAAAAACGCCAAGTAATAAAAAATGCCCTCGAAAAAATTATCGGTTGTTTCACTATCTACAAGATTCTAATTAACCTCGAAATATTTGTGATTTTTTTCAAACAATAGTTTTATTTAGATTTTAATTTTTCAACTGAAACGTACACAAAAAGTGAAATAACTTTTTATGAAAAAGCCAAGCAAATTTACCAGAAACGTACAGAAAATTACCAAACTCTAGTAATACCATTTTTCTCAATATTTTGTTTTCAAAAACCATTTTACTATTATAATAAAAGTACGAATCACGATTATATAAAAGTACAACGTATGCATCACATAAGTACTGTATGTATGTATCACTAGAAAAGCTGGGCAACGACTTGGCGTGCATGGTTAAGAAAAAAAGCTCGGCGAAGGATGATGTTTTCTCAACAACCTGACCATTAGTTTAAGAAAAACATAAATTGACGCAATTTATTATGTATCTGCAAACCAAGTTTCTGATTCCGCAAAGTATAAATTAAAAAATCAGTGATGTACCCCTAGACCACACGGCTCTTGAAATCTCACTTTATTTCCATACGTTGAAAAGTTGTGTGGAAGTATTCACTTTCTACTCTATTGCAGAACCACCATACATCTCATGAAATCTATTGCGTCGTATACATTTTGGTGTAATGAACATAGTTTTGGCAGGCTGAAGGTTTGAATTACGGTCCGCACCACTTGCTGGTGGAAAAGGATTATCGATATTGCTCTCGACACCTATCGCTCCATTTCCGATAATCTGTCTCAGTACAGTGGAACATCTCATTTCTAATAATCCTATATGCCTGATGTGATGTTACTATTTGAAATAATCTATGTGAATAAATTGTTGCAAAACTTACTTTTGCAAGCGGTAGGGACGTTTCTGCAAGAAAAACGTGTATCTTCCCGAGCTTTTTTTCTTAACCATGCACGCCAAGTCGTTGCCCAGCTTTTCTAGTGATACATACATACAGTACTTGTGTGATGCATACGGTGTACTTTTATATAATCGTGATTCGTACTTTTATTATAATAGTAAAATGGTTTTTGAAAACAAAATATTGAGAAAAATGGTATTACTAGAGTTTGGTAATTTTCTGTACGTTTCTGGTAAATTTGCTTGGCTTTTTCATAAAAAGTTATTTCACTTCTGTTGTACGTTTGAGTTGAAAAATTAAAATCTAAATAAAACTATTGTTTGAAAAAAATCACAAATATTTCGAGGTTAATTAGAATCTTGTAGATAGTGAAACAACCGATAATTTTTTCGAGGGCATTTTTTATTACTTGGCGTTTTTTTTACTTGTTAAAGTTTTTTAGTATACTTATACGGCGGTTTACGTATATTCTACCTCACTAAAATTTATATACGTGGTTAGTCGTAGCTCAGCTGAAAACTGAGAAGATTGTCGAAACTCAGATGATTAATTTTTCGTTCATTTGAAACAATATTCAATTTCTGGATTGAAACTGGTCCATGTTCAGTAGAATAGTTAATTCAATAACAGCGAGACAAAAAATGTTTATAAATCGAAGTCAATGAGAATCCGGGCCAGGTATGGGATGATTGTAACAACGGTTGCAATTCCACTATTTTTCATGTTCGCGGTCAAACAAGGGCTAGTGTGGGACTTTAATGGCCCAAACACAAGTAAACTATCAAGTAAGCTATGGCTGTATTACAATATAATATATGCACCAGTGACTTGTCGTTAACCGACGCAAAATTAGGATGTTTCTTGAACGATTTGTCATTTTCTGTTAATCAGAAATAATAGCTTATCTTCGGTTTGATACTGATCCATGATTTATACAATAGTGGAATAAATAACGGCAAGACAAAAATTATCAACATAAATCAAATTTAAAAATGCTGAAAAAGCCTGTTTTGGATATTGAAGTCGTAGAACTCTAATATGAATACGTAAAAACGTGGGAGTTATTTTTACTGCCTAAAAACACAAAAAATATTCAAACGTAATAAAGAATTAACCTTCGTTAGATTGCAAGGATGCGAACTTCAACGTTTACCAAATTATTGACATTTTTTTAAGATGATAAGAGTAAGGAGGTAAAAAAGGAAATTTACACAAGTGTTAGAATGGTTAACCCTAGACGAGGCATCCCATTTCTAGTGCCTTCTACGGAGCATATGGGGTCCGTGTGGCCCCCACGCGTCTTCTTGGTTTAGATCGCTTCCTATGAACGGAAATTGGGTTTATATATGATGAATCTCTTCGTTTTTCAATAAGGAAGAGAATGTTGTTTACTAAAGTCAATTTTCAAAAACCAAAAGTCGTAAAAAAGTGCTGTAAACGAAAAAAAAGTGAAAAATATTCAAAAATGACTTTTTCAAACAAAAAAACTCTCCATTTGTTCTGATCAAATGATTGAAAAAAATAAAACGGGGTGTTGAAGTACAAACTATTTAATTTTGAAAAAAATCAAACGGTCCTTTGAACAATATACTATCAGAAAAAAAAAATATTACCGTTGCGCTCTCTCAAAAAAGTATAGTTTTCTGAGCATATGAATGTGGCCCATTTCTGGAGATTCGGAAATAGGAAAAGGTAAGGATAATTCAGTAAAAAAAAATCTTTTGCCCGTAATATCGATAAAGATTTATACTTATTTATTGAAAAAGTTAACAAAGATGAGAAACTCTTGTATTGTATTTTTTTCACGCTTGGGCGAAGCAAACAGGGCAAGACATTGTTTGGTGCTCGTCACACATGGTGCATCAGCGAGTGTCGCAAAACCCCCTGACCTTGCGATTTAGAGATCTAGGGCAAAAAGTGCATCACGCCCGACCTTTAGGTCCGGGAATCGGTGCTCCAGCTACTACATCTATTTTGAGAATTGTTTGGATCAACAGACTCCAATTCCGACGCAAATGAGGGAAACTGAGTCTTGTCCGAAGATGAGGCGCTACTAGGGCTACGATAAGCTGTTTCAAGAAGTCTGCGATTCAAGAGAGTATTTGCTGAGTTAAAATTTTAGAGAATCACGGTGTTTATGCAAAGGTTTCATCCGCCGGTGGTGTCAAGACCTGGCGCATGGCCGTATCGCTGCGCAACGTATATTGCCTCGTCATTGTCTGCGAAATGCAGAAATTTATGGAGAACCGAAGGATAAAAATAGTTTTCACGGCGTATACTTTATAATTAAGCGATAATGAGCGTAATTTATTGTCTTTAGTCAAGAAACTCAAATCAACTCAAATACCCCTAAAAAATGCTTACGCAAAAGAGCACGTGGGGTCCGCTTGGCCCTCAGATCTTCTTGTTACGAGCACCTCGTCTTAGCTAATGGTTGCCGAGCATTCGTACTGAGTAGGCTCGATGGCCAAAGAGTTAAACTGAGTTATGGAGTGGGCCCGATCCCGAAAAAGCCGTCAACTATTTCATAAGCGTACGTTGAAATGGGCGTGGGGTCCATATGGCCCTCGCATCCTCCTTCTAGGGTTCAATAAGTAGCGCGCTTAACTCTAGAATTAGAAGACGTAAGTTCGAAACCAGAGGTTAGGATAAAAACTTGGATGAGGCAGAACACGGTTTAATTCATTTATCATATATGAAGTAATATAAATAAAGCATATGGAAACAAAAAATACTACTAGAATATTTTTATTTATAATTTGTTGACTCATTGTTTCTTTCATTTTAGGAACAGATACGGCAGCCGGATTAGGGTCGTAACCGGCAGCCGGATCAAGGTCGAACAAAATCGTTACACGCGTGATAAAGCCCTGATCTGGCAGCCTGTACAGTGCCGTAGTACGGGATCAGCATGCCGGATCCGGCCCTAGTCAGCCCCGTAGCACAATTTCTAGTCGGGGTAATATATCCTGTCCGGAATAACTAACTCTACCACCAAGTGCCACCTCTATCCCAGTGTTCTGCCAACCCCCAATATAACCGAAGATACTTTTATAGCATGCTATACCTTGTATGTTCATGGTTCAAGCCTAGACCAGTTGTAGGTAAATGTTTTTTCAAGCTGTATATAAGTTAGCCGCGCATCACATTTTCATTCCTGGTCCAAGAATTTTAGCTAAGCATTGGCCAATCAAGTTAGAAACTGAGCCAGCGCTGGGTCGATGGTCAATGTTACGTCTCGGAGGTACGTTCGACCAGATCGTTCGGATTTCGCTTGAATAGTGATCACGGGAACTTGACCGGGAGAATGATTCAGAGGTCCGAATTTGATAACTTGGCCGGCCGTGACTCAGAGGTGCGACTTAACGTGGTCATCGGCTACTCAGAGGTTTAGTGAGGACTTGATCGAAGACGGTTTAATAGAGTGTGAAAAAGATTCGTGCGTAAAGGAACAAGCGGTCGAAACGTGAAGCGGCGGATAGGATCTTTAAGGAAACTTATGGGTCTTCTTCGATTAATGATTCAAATCAATAAGTCGAGGTTGATGGTGCTGTCGGTATTGGTTTTATTTAGACAATAATTCTAGCCCGCGTTAATGATTTAAAAGAAGGTCTAACCCGGTGGTCCGCTGAGAATAGACTGCTCAATTTGGCTTGCGCGCTTCCCTAAGTAAGCCGAACGATTGTCGCGAGGCGGCCCAAAATTATTGACGTAGCAGAAGGCGGCCGAGGATAGAAAATGCACTGTCGAACTTCCTGTAGTCGGATTCGCAACATCCGAGTATTCCGGATTTGCAAAAATGCATCCGGTATGCTGTCTCGGGACTTTGAGCGTTTCCGCTGGTCGTGAGAAAGGTTCTTGTGGCACGTGCGAGAATGCCACGACGTAACAGTCAATTTCTACATAGGAGGGCATTTACCATGAGGAAGCAGATCTAGGTAAAAGGATTCTTTGAAAATCCCCCATTCTTTGCTCTCGGCCAATTACAGGAATGTTGTTCTGATTGATTGGTCTGACTCGAATAGAGGTAGAAGGTTCTCTTATTTATTATAGGCGTCAATACTGCAATCACACTATCCTACATATTCCGTTCCCCATGCACAATTTTTTTTCTCTTCACGAAAATATATCGCAATTGAGAGACGGCAAGAGTAGAATGATATATGACATGAGCCAAAGTGCAAGAACAAACATAAAAAACCCGCAGGATTTACAAATATTAAAATTATGGATTAAATATACAAGTATGGGGAGTCCGCTCAAAAAATATTTCAGACGAATTTAATCTGTTCCCATTCTCGGCTTAATTGAAACTGTTAAAATCTGTCAAAACTCGGCCGAAATTATGTGCCGTCAACGTTGATAAAGATTCATCCTTACCTTCTTTGTTCTCAAAATAATTCCACTGCGTGTTTGTTTTAAATACTCTTCACGTTTTTTTTTTCAACCGTTTCATATTGCATTTCTTACAGAGCGCTGAAGGCCGGTGTCCGATGTCCATTGATCGCTCTTCTACCGGACGTGAGATTTACGAACGTTGAGCTTGTGACTTTGCTCGGTGCATTAAACGGTCTTTATGTCGTAAGTGATTATTTTGACATATTTATATACGTTGAATAATTTCTGGAATAGAAAATATCGTAGTGTATTTATGTCTTAATAAACCAATGGGCGTGTGCGTGTGTGTGTGTGTTTATGTGTGCGCGAGTGAAAATGTATATAGATGGGGTATTTTACTATTCTTGATATTGATACCTTTAGATTAAATTGACTAAGTAGGTTGGAAACACACGAAAAATACTCTTAGAAATGTAATTACACCGTTTTTGTAGCTTCTAAACGTATTATTAGATACATATAATTAAAATATAAATGGTTGTTCTAACCAATAGTAAGAGGTGTCTGTTGTAACAGATTGTTCTTCTTCATACGAAGACGTCTTTTATGGCATGAACTGTTGCTTCACGCTGTTGTAGCCATTACGTCACCGCTAGTATATGAAATTGTGGAGAATCCTATTTCAATATACCGATTGGCAAGCCTAAATAAGGCTGCCATATAATAATCTCTTTAAATTTGGCATTGAGGTACTCCTTCAACGTTTGATTTGAAGGACTCTCGCGTGTTCACTTATTCCGAGAATGTCGTACGATGCTCATTATACGATAAGTGCCCTTTCGTATAATACTTTATGGATTACTTACTTGCATAGCTCGAGGAAACTTGGCTGTGCATCGCCGAAGTGAAAGATGTCAGGCACACTTGTGCAAACACTCTCTTCCACGTTGTCACTGTCTGTCGAGCGATCGCTTTAATAAATTGTCCTCCGGAAGCTTCGTGCGTCCCTACAGTCTTGCTCTTCCCACAGCTCCTCAACGAGGAGTTCAAGAGTCGTGTGAGGGAAAAATCGTAAGATTGCAGAACGGCTCGTAGAGAGGCAGAGAGGCAGAGAGAGGATGAGAGGGAGCGAGGGGGAGAGAGAGAGAGAGGGGGAGAGAGAGACAGGGGGAGAGAGAGAGAGAGAGGGGGGAGAGAGAGAGGGAGAGAGGGGGAGAGAGGAGAGAGAGGGGGAGAAAGAGAGAGGGAGAGAGGGGGAGAGAGAGAGGGGGGAGAGAGAGAGAGGGAGAGAGGGGGAGAGAGAGAGAGGGAGAGAGGGGGAGAGAGAGGGAGAGAGAGAGGGGAGAGAGGGGAGAGAGAGAGAGAGAGAGAGAGAGAGAGAGAGAGAGAGAGAGAGAGAGAGAGAGAGAGAGAGAGAGAGAGAGAGAGAGAGAGAGAGAGAGAGAGA